>CM022298.1:396963476-397563476 GCA_011799875.1 Thinopyrum elongatum | reverse complement strand
TTTCCGAGGCCAAGACTCCACCCGCCAAGCGACGGACGGTCAAGGGGGTTGATCCCAGCCCCCAGTCAAGTCCAGCGTCCTCATGCAGCTCGATCCCACCGGAGCCCCTAGCTCCTCAAAAAAACTTGAGGCTGCCGGGAAGTTCTGCTTCCCCGACCCTGAAGAGGGGGAGAGCGACCCCGCCACTTGCGGGATACGCACTGGGCTCCATGCTCATCGACCCAGAGTAAGGGGATAACTGGTTTTTCTTGTTGAAGGACCATGCACTTGGTGCTTGCTTGACTCAACCTGACTTGTTGTCTTGACTGGGACGAAGAACCCCTCATCCACCGGTCCAAAAGAACCAAGCAAGTGACGTCGTCGGGGCCCTTGGCGGAAGATAGCACAGAGGATCCTGCACCCAGCTTCCAGCCCAGTCCCCGACGTGGAAGTATGGAGCAAGCCTCGCCCGCCAGGAGAGACGCGGAAGAACGCACACCATCCCCCACCAAGGGAGTAGAGGAGATCCACCAGGGTGGGGCCCATCATGAGAGGCCCACCCCGCCCGTCGTCCAAGCAGAGAAATCACCAGCAAGGGCTTCCACCGAGGGGTCGGCCCATGTCGAGATCATGGTCACCGAGGAAGGGGCCACAGACCACACCATGGCAACCGATGTTGCCAGGGAGACCGATGCCCTCTCGCGGCAAATGCCACCGGGTAATCTGCTTGCCCTTGTATCTTCTTATATGAATTACTTTGCTTCCAGGTCTCCGACCCGGCGATTTGTAGCATCTCTTCATTATTGCTTGTTAATTCGCATGCAGCTTAATCGGCCGAGGAACCAGAGCTGCTGGAAGAAGTGGCCAGTATTGGTAAGGATGCTGCCGAGGAGGCCATCAAGATTGCTGTCGTGGAAGGCAAAGTTCAGGCTGCCGGGACTATACAAGAATTCCCCGAAGGAACAGGGAAAGCCCCCGGCAGCGCCTCTGGACAGGACGCAGTTGTGGAGGAGAAAACCCCTCTGCAAACCATGGGGCCCCTTCCTTTGTTTGGTACATCGATAGCAGTCCCACAACCATCTTCAAGCAAGCTGGCGCTAGTCCTTGCTCAGCCTGGGCTTAATGCCCCCGGCTCATCTGTTGCAGCGGGCGTGGGTTTTGATGAAGAGATCCGGCGCATCTTGGCGCCGCTGTCCCAGAGAGTCGAAGAGACTGATGATTCTGCTAGCGCAACCATGGACCTATCCTTCTTGGAGTCCGTGGCGACCGGCATCAAGGATATGCAGAGAGGTACAGCCTGAAGTGGCAGACGATCAAGGAGCAGCGCGACTTTGCCGGTTTCATGGATCAGAAACTGAGGGACAAGGGCAGCGAACTGCGTGAGTGGCACAACAAACAGTCCCAATCCCTTCTGCAGCAACAGGAGGTGATAACCATGTCCAAGGAGGATGTTGCTGCCCGAGAGATCCGGCTGGCGGAGCGTGAAGCGCTTCTAGATGCCAAAGAAAAGGATATCTCTACCCGGGAAGGAAAACTTGAAGCCACCCTCCATGGCAAGGATGAAGAACTGGAGGCTCTTATCCAGCAACGTACCAAGGACCTAGGGGACAAACACAAAGCGGCTCTTGACACGCTCGCACTTGAATCTTCTGCTCAGCTGAATAAGGTCACCAGTGAGCTTGCCGTTGCATCTGCTGCCAAGACTGACCTTGACCAATAGGTGGCCAAGCTGATGGAGGATCTTGCCGGGAGCGCCAAGGAAACCGTGGCTCTTAAGGAAGAAGCGCGGAAAGCAGAGACTCTCCTGAAGGAGACGCAATTGCAGCTTTCCTCCAAGAGTCAGAACCTTGACACTGCCAACAACACCATCACTGATATGAAAGCACGACTTGGCAATCTGGAAAGTGAGATTGAATCCGCTGGTGTTCGTGAGCAGCTGCTGATGAATGACTTGGAGAACACAAGAATCCTCCGACGGGACGCGGAGGACAAGCTGCAGAACCAGATTGAGCAACGTGACCTCTGGATCAAAACCTTGGTCGATATCGCTGAGCACCTCACTGCCCAAATCTCGAAGATGGACATGAAGAGCTGGGCTTTCTCTGTTAGCGATCATGAAGTTCCAAGCGTCAAGCTGACGCTTTTCTTTGAAGGCTTGATTGAAGGGCTGAGGATGTATGAGGAGGACAGGGCTGAATGCTTTGCTGTGGAATCCTGAAAGCTTGCCCGCGACGCCCTCTTTATGGTCTTGAGCAATCTTGCCTATCGTCATCCGGACCTCAACCTCTCCGACGGCTTCAAGAGACTGCCACCGGGCGCTGACATTTCTGCTGGCGAGGCAAAGGCCAGTCCCCTTGCCGACAAGGTTCTCTCTGTCCCAAGGGTCCTCGGAGACCAGCACGCCCAGCCTTGAGCCATTCTTATTGCCGTGGTGCCCTGTAACAAAACAATCATGCGTCCTATGTTTAGGTCCCGTACTGTTTCTGGTTTTGCGCTCGTTGAACTTATGTTTAATTATGCCAATGCACGCTATCCTTCTTTTGTTTACCCATTGATGTTCGTATGGTTAGTTTCTTTTGTGTACTTTGGTTGCCCGCCAGTAGCATGCTGCCATGATTGCTGTGAGGAACGGGTCCTTAGCATTCAGCTGGCGAGGGTATGCCCCGACAGGTTTTTTCTTAACGGCCTTTGACGCGGCCGCCCACTTTGTTGAGCAGGCTCGAAACAAAGCGGGGGCGCAGACAAATACAGTAAGGTACCATCATACGAAAGGCTTGTCATACAAAAATCCTTGTTGTCCGAAGGATAAACGACGTAACTGCTGAAGAAGAATCAATGATCATGCTAACTTATCTTTTGTTAATGCTCCCCTCCCTCGCCGGGTATGCATTAGGTCTCATATAACACCTCCTTTCCTACTTGCGATCGTTTCCCCCGTTCATGTGTCCATCCTTGTTCTGAAAAGATAACAAATGAGAAGGCGCACAAGGGAAAGACTTGGCAGTTTATTAGTTATGCATCCACCCCTAGCAAGAGACGAAGGGGCTAATGAAACTCTTGCAGCTGATGTTGTATGGTGGAAAAGAAGGGTCGATTCCTCTCTCCTTTTCCTTATATTGCCAATGGTCTCATGTCAGCGGGCGTGAAGGCCATGCCGACGCGAACGGCCTTGCCGGAGCATGTCTGCCGGGGCGTCGACCCACGGATTCACACCAGCGTTCCACTCAGGATTCACCCTTGGCGGGATAAATACTGGACCGAGTTCCACGCGGGCTCATCGACGCAGATAACGCCACCACTGCATGGCTCAATTATTGACAAGTGGGAAGGGGGGAGGGGGCCGACCACGCACCATTTTTCTTGCTTGCCCAAATGACACTTTTCAGCATCAGACATGCTTGACAGGAGCTCGCGAGGAGCGCGGTAGCGCCGCATGTTTCGCTCCTTTTTCCAGACGCAGGTGGCATGATGACCATGCCACCCGAGCCGCCCGCAGTCGTCGCATCTTCATCGCCCTCCATTCCCGTCGCCGCCGTGGCTACGGAGGAAACGAGCGACGGAATCTAGGTAGGGCAAAGTGAGGGAGCGACGTTGTTCCTCTTCTTCGAAGCCGTGGACGAAGAGAGTGTCGATGAAGATGACGACGACGACGACGACGATGATGATGATCGACAATGGAGCTCGACGCGCTGTTTACGACTTCAGGTTCGCACAAGCGATTCCCCCTACCTGGCGCGCCAAACATGTCGTGGTGGATCACGGTCACCTATGGGGCCATGAGCCCCTTTGTGGTTCGGCAAGGGGGATCACGTTGCACAAAGAGCAGAAGCCATGGAACAACACGACGGTAGTGACCTTGGTGTTTTTTACCCAGGTTCGGGCCACTGGGTAGCGTAAAACCCTACTCCTCCTTTGGTGGATTGAGTGGAAGAACACAACGAGTACGCATCGCTCAAGCCCGACGAGGGTGCCTCGGGGAGTGCAACTACGTGCGTACAAGTGTGTGAGAGGCCGAATCCTTTGCTAGGTCGCCTTGGACCTCCTTTTATAGTTTAAGGGGTAACCACAATGGCAAAATAGTCTTTATCTACTGATTAGATAGCCAACAGTGCTATCATACCTAACTCTGGCAGTTAGGGCAAAGTGCATTAAATGCACTGCTAGGTGTCATGCTGAGGATGAAGCCCAGCAGGCCTGCCGAGCTGCTTAACCATCTCTTGCCTACCATATTGACACGCTTCTGTACGGGTGTCACTTGGATAAATCTCGTCTTCCAATGGGCCGCCACATGCTTAGCAGAGGCCACTTGATCACTTGGGTGCTTGACACCACACTGATAAGTGACTTGCGTTGTTGTGCAGTGGAGCGGTGGTGTCTTGGCAGGGATCCTGCTCTTGGTGGACTCGTCAAGCTTGCCGGGGAAGTCTTGAATTTGTCCTTGGGGCGGCCTCGACCCAGCCAGGCTCTCCTGCCCGGCAAGGGTGACTTTCCCAAGGTGATATTCTTCTGTCGTGCTTATTCTTGGTCTTCTTGATCCGCTCTTTGATCCCAGTAAGAGCTGCTTCTCTGGCTTGGCCTTGGTTGCCGGGGAGGAGGCCATCCATCCATGCACAAGTCAGGGAAAACATACACCTCTGTTTCTGTACCCCGACATCACGACTATAGTATGTGGGCACAAAGTGCGCTCGCATGACATCCCTCATTTGATTCCATGTGGTGATGGGTGGTTTGCCTCTCTCTCGGCGTCGCTCAATAACTTGCTCCCACCAAATGAGGACATAGTCTTGGAAATCAAGAGATGCCATGGCAATCTTCTTTTCCTCTTCATAGTTGTGCAAGCGAAACATCTTGTCAACTTTCAATGCCCATGAAAGGTAGTCTTCGGGATCATTGCTTCCGGAGAACTTGGGCATGGTGAACTTGAGCTTGCCGTAGCGTTGCTCTTCAATGCGTGCGGGCCGATTATGATTTTGATGACGCTCTTGCCATGGTGGAGGTGCTTGAACCTCTTGATCCTCGTGCTCCTCATGATTAGCTTGACATTGAGGACATGGAATTCTTGCATGGTTCCTCATCTCTTGGCGCTCCTCAAGGCGTGCGGCTTCTTCTTGTCGCTCTCGTTGGAGGGCCTCTTCTTGTAGACGTACTTGGCGGTTTCGCTCATTGACGGCTTGAGTTGATTCATGTAGAGCACGTTGGGCTTCAAGGGCTTGTTCCTCACGACATTATTGCTCTTGTCGAAGGGCATCACCATCTTGATGTTTGTGTTGATCCTGGTGTATTGGAGCTTGCTCTTGTTCCACTTGATCATTAGCTTGGCGACGTAGTCATTCACGTTCCCGAAGACGGCCTTGTAAACCATTGCCATGAAATGGGTTTTGTGAAGCTTGATGATCTTCAAGGTCTTAGCGATGATGCGGACGAGCTCATGGAGGACTTGCATCCGAAGAGGTGTACGAGGAATGTCGGCTTGAATGGCGCCGTCTTGTGACAAAGATGTAGAAGAATGGTTGACCAACAAGGCATGAATCTCCTCCATCCTTGCATCATTCTCCACCTTTTGTGTGGAGAGCTTGTGTTCGAGGTAGTCTCTTGTACGTAGCTCGGATTGTCGCAAGTCGGTAGCGAGTAGGTCGATGCGGTCACCCAATGCTTCATTCTCTTGATGCAAAGCTCTTTGTGCGCCGAATAGATGTTGTTTGGTGACATAGTTGTTCAGGTCCTCTTGTTGCTCGATGAAGAGTGGATTTGAAGACGTAGTTGGCCTATCCATCATCTCAAGCAAAATGTGAGTGGAAGAAAGGAAAGAACTAGACCCAATGTACCTCACCCGATGTTGAAGATGGATCAATGATCACTCACTAATGTAGCAAGGAAATAGCATAATTGGTACCGGATCTTGTCAATTTCTCACACCGACACAAGTAAGCCTTTTGAAGTAGCTTGGTGAGGATGGTGGCACAAAATTTATGCAATTGTTAGCAAGAGTCAATAATGTTGAAAAAGATTCGCAAATTTGCAAGTGAAACAAGTAGATCAATAGCAATAAGGGGCACACGGAAACATACTCACAGATAGATAAATGGGGTCGTGCAACCAAGGAATGAGCTCAAAATGTGGAATCCATGGAAAATGCTCTTGTTGCACAACGCAAGAGAGACGCTAGCACGATTGCTCAATAGGCGGATACGAGACTTGTGCACAACCTGCAAAGCAAAATGCAACGACTTCTATCCCAAGTATGCTATATGTATGACATTCCGGTGTCTCTCTCAATTTGATCCAAGATTATCGAATATGACACTCTTATATGCAATGCGGTATGATGCTATCGCACTTGCTTAAAATCTCTTTGCTTGTCTTTTCTTTTGCTTTTAAGCTTTCTCTCTTTTGATATCTTTCGTTGGCCACTTATGCAAAATGCACAAACCAAGCTAGCAATTATGTATATGTGGGAACAAAATTGTGACACAAGAGACAATAAGATGATACCAAGAAGCGGATACCAAGATGATATGGTATGTATGCAATAGGGACGATGATCACTAATGTGCACAAGTAACATTGCCGACAATACTCAATGGCTAGTCTCGGTAGGCAAGTTACGCGAAATGGGCTAGGGGTTAACAATGCAATGGCAAGGGGGGAATATACAAAGATGTCGTCGAAGTTACCGTCCCTTGCTTACGGTTGATGGTGTCAAAATGGTGAAGTTGTCAATGTCGATGACGAAGATGAGCGGCGGTGATGTCAGTGTCGAACCGGCCCTAAGTAGCCGAAACATGATAGGAAACGGATACCACAACTCAAGTTCTCAAAGAACAAAGCGTGTCAAAATTGTCGGATGTGGTAGTGGGTAGGAAAGCGGTGGTGGTATGCGGAATTATTGGTGGAAACCCGGTCAAAATTGGCGAAAGTTAGGTGGAAAAAAAAGTGGTGGATGAAGTGGTGCCGTGGGAGGCCGGATGTCCGGGCTTGCGAGCGGATGTCCGGGGGCCACGGGCCGGATGTCCGGGGCACCAAATCCATGATGAACTCGAAGAACAAGTGGGGAAAGGAAAATTTTAGGGCAAAATTCAGGCGATTTCGTGGATGGAAGTGGGGGAAAAGTTAGGGGAAGCTAGATCTTCTAGTAACACATCAAATCCACGGATCAAATCCAACAAAACATCATCACACCAACAAATCACAAAATTTTTGGGAGGGATATTTTTTTTGGGATTTTCGAAATTGGGACAAAATAAAACAAAATTAGGCTAGAAAACGAAGGGGAAGACTCCAAAATCATGATCAACGTGGCTCATGATACCAAGATGATGTAGGGTGGAACCCTAGGGGCCGATCTTTCACGATTTGGAGGGGGATTCCCGAAGAATACGAAGAACACACAAGAGGAAAACACTCAAATCAACTAGATCCAGTCACACATGTGCTAGGTCCATGTACACAAAGAGGGAAACAAAGGTCCAAAACCAACAAAGGGGGATACAAGGGTAACTAGTTCATCTCCATGAAGGAGGTCTTGAATCCACTAGGGGATCTTCCCACAAGGGGGTCTTAAATCCACTTGGGAGATCTTCTCCTAGGAGGCCTTGGTCTCCAATGGAGTAGGGGTACAAGTGGATGAGCAATGCTTTATCTCCAAAATGAGCTATCACAATGCTAACCCTAAAACGTAGGTGCAGGAGGAGTATATATAGTCTAGGGAGGCGAAGTGTTACATGGGCTTTGACCCAGATGTACTGCACGCAGGCAGGGGGGACGGATGTCCGGGCGTCGGGCCGGATGTCTGGGCCTTCGAGGAGGGGCCAGATGTTCGGGACAGGGCGGCCGGATGTCCAGGCGGGCGTGGACATGCGTTCTGTGAAGATGGGGCCGGATTTCCGGGGTGTGGCCGGATGTCCGGGCCTTCGAGGTGGTGCCGGATGTCCGGGCTGTGGGGCCCGGATGTCCAGGGCTGGACTAGATCGACTCGGATGCGTACTGTGATAGACGGGCCAGATTTCTGGGTTGGCGCCGGATGTCCGGGGGAGTCGGGCTGGATGTCCGGGGCCAGGCCGGATGTCCGGGCCCTGTAGCTCTGGCTGCTGGGCTATGGCTGGGGCTGCACCCTCCAGGGGTCAGATGTCCAGGTCTTGGGGCCGGATATCTGGGTCCTGTACACTCCTTTGGTTCCTTCCATTGGTCCTCTTCATCTCTGCACTTGGGGACTTGTCCGTCTTCACGAGCTTCTCCAAGAGGGTCTTCTTGATACCTGATCACACATAGCATTCCGGACTTAGGTAGTAACCATGTCTCACATGGGTCATATGGAATGTCACAAAGGAGAGATGTCACGTCGGTGTCGACAGCTCTTGCACGTGCTCTTGTCATTGGTCCACTAGGCACTTAGGGAGACGTAGGTAGGTCTGTGGGGATGACTGTAGGATGCTCCACATCACATCATGTCCGAGATAAGTAGACCGACTCCTACCTGCATCTACTACTATTACTCCACCCATCGACCGCTATCCAGCATGCATCTAGGGTATTAAGTTAACAAAAACAGAGTAACGCCTTAAGCAAGATGATATGATGTGGACAAAGTAAACCCAATCAATATGAATAAACCCCATCTTTTTATCCTTAATGGCAACGATACAAATACGTGTCATGTCCATTTCTGTCATTCGGATTGAGCAACGCAAGATCAAATCCATCACAAAGCACCTCTCCCATTGCAAGATAAATTAATCTAGTTGGCCAAACCAAATGGATAGATCGGAGAGAAATATAAAGCTATAACAATCATGCATAAAAGAGTTCAGAGAAGACTCAAATAATATTCATGAATAATCTGATCATAAATCCACAATTCATCGAATCCCAACAAATACACCGCAAAACAAGATTACATCGAATGGAACTCCAAGAACATTGAGGAGAACATTGTATTAAAGATCAAAGAGAGAGAAGCCATCTAGCTACTAGCTATGGACCCATAGGTCTGTGGTAAACTACTCATGCATCATCAGAAGGACAACAAGGTTGATGTAGAAGCCCTCCATGATCGATTTCCCCTTCGACAGAGTACCGGAGAAGGCTTCCAGATGGGATCGCGGAAGAACAGAGGTTTGGGGCGGTGGAAAAAGTGTTTCGGGTGGTTCTATGATGTATTGGGAATTTTTGAGAATTTATAGAAGTGTAATTAGGTTAAGAGGTGCCACAAGGGGCCCACAAGCCTGGGGGCACGCCCACCTAGGGTGCGCCTCCCGAGCTTGTCGCTCCTTCGTGGCTCATTAGGTCATCTCTCGAAGCTTCTAGGGTCTCTCTGGGTCCAGAAAAAATTGTCAAAAGGTTTCATAGCATTTGGACTCCGTTTGGTACTGATTTTCTGAAAAGGCAAAAACAAGCAAAAAACAACAACTGGCACTGGGCACTAGGTTAATAGGTTAGTCCCAAAAATGATATATAATTGCATATAAATCATCCAAGATTGATACTATAATAGCATGGAACAATAGAAAATTTATAGATACATTGGAAACATATCAAACATCCCCAAGCTTAATTCCTGCTCGTCCTCGAGTAGGTAAATGATAAAAACAATTTTTTTATGTGGAATGCTACCTATCATGTTCATCATGTAATCTTTTGAGGAATGAATATTAAGACCCGAATGATTCAAAGCAATAGTCTATAATTTGATATAAAGACATCAATACTCAGACATACTAACAAACAATCATGCCTTTCAAAATAAAGAATGCTAAAGAAAGTTACCCCTACAAAATTATATAATCTTGTCATGCTCCTTCTTCTTAACACAAAGTATTTATCATGGACAACCCCGATGACAAGCCAAGCAACTGGTTCATACTTTTTAACGCACTTTAGCTTTTTGAACGCCCGCGCAATACATGAGCGCAAGCCATGGATATAGCACTATGGGTGGAATAGAATATGGTGGTAGAGATTGATATGGAGAAGACAAAAAAGGAGAAAGTCTCACATCGACGAGGCTAATCAATGGGCTATGGAGATGCCCATCAATTTATGTCAATGCTAGGAGTAGGGATTGCCATGCAATGGATGCACTAAGAGCTATAAGTGTATGAAAACTCGAACATGAAAACTAAGTGGGTGCGCATCCAACTTGCTTGCTCATGAAGACCTCGGGCATTTGAGGAAGCCCATCATCAGAATATACAAGCCGAGTTCCATAATGAAAAATTCCCACTATTATATGAAAGTGACTACATAGGAGACTCTCTATATGGAAAATATGGTGCTACTTTGAAGCACAAGTGTGGAAAAGGATAGTAACATTGCCCCTTCTCTCTTTTTCTCTCATTTTTTTCTTTTGTTTTCCTTTTTTTGTGGGCTCCTTTTGGCCTCTTTTTTCTTCTTTTTCCCCCTCACTGGGACAATGCTCTAATAATGAATAATGATGATGATCACACTTCTATTTACTTACAACTCAAAATTACAATTTGATACTAGAACACAATATGACTCTATATGAATGCCTCTGACAGTGTACCAGGCTGTGCAATGATGCAAGCGTAACATGTATAAAAAATGATGAACGGTGGCTGAGCCACAAATACTATGTCAGCTATATGATCATGCAAAGCAATATGACAATGATGATGTGTGTCATAAAAATAGAATGGTGGAATTTGCATGGCAATATATCTCAGAATGGCTCTGGAAATGCCATAATAGGTAGGTATGGTGGCTGTTTTGAGGAAGAAATAAGGAGGATTATGTGTCATAGAGCATATCATATGACGGGGTTTGGATGCTGATATGTCTCCAACATATCTTTAATTTTTTATGGTTCCATGCTATTATATTATCAATCTTGGCTGTTTTATATACATTTACAAGCAACTTTATATCATTTTTGGGACTAACCTATTAACTTAGTGCCCAGTGCCAGCTGCTGTTTTTTGCTTGTTTTTACTTTGCAGAATATTAATACCAAACGAATTCCAAATGCCACGAAACTTTTTGGAGATTTTTTTCTGGCAACAAGAGACCCTGGAAGCTTCGGGAAGGAACGAGCAGATGAAGCAGTGTCCCACTAGGCACCAGGGCGTTCCAGGGTCTCTGGCGCGCCCTGGTGGGTAGTGGGGCACATAAGCCTTCGTTTGACCTACCTCCACCTCTATAAATACCCTAAAATCACAAAACCTACCAGGGATTCCATGAAATACTTTTTTCGCCGCCGCAAGTTCTAGAACCACGAGATCCCATCTAGAGGCCCTTTCTGGCACTCTGCCGGAGGGGGAAACGATCACGGAGGGGTTCTTCATCATCCGTGCTGCTCCTCCGATGATGCGTGGGTATTTTACTACGGACCTATGGGTCCAGAGTTAGTAGCTAGATGACGTCTTCTCTCTTTTTGATCTTCAATACAATGTTCTCCTTGGTTTTCTTGGAGATCTATTTGATGTAATGACTTTTACTGTGTGTTTGTTGGGATCCGATGAATTGTGAGTTCATGATCAGATCTATCCATGAATATTATTTGAGTTTTCTCTGAATTTTTTATGCATGATTATTATAGCCTCGTACTTCTTCTCTGATTTATTGGTTTGGTTTGGCCAACTAGATTGATTCATCTTGCCATGGGAAGGGGTGCTTTGTGATGGGTTCGATCTTGCGGTGCTCAATCTCAATGATAGAAAGAGACATGACATGCATGTATCGTTGCTATTAAGGGTAACAAGATGGGATTTATTTCATACGTTAGTTTATCTTGTCTACATCATGTCATCTTGCTTAAGGCGTTACTCCGTTCTTTCATGAACTTAATACACTATATGCATGCTGGATAGCGGTCGATGCGTGGAGTAATAGTAGTAGATGCAGAATCATTTTGGTCTACTTGTCTCGGATGTGATGCCTATATATATGATCATTGCCTTGGATATCATCATAATTATTTGCTTTTTTGTCAATTACCCAACAATAATTTGTTTACCTACCGTATGCTATTATCTCGAGAGAAGCCTCTAGTGAAAACTATGGCCCTCGGGTCTATTTTCTATCATATATTAAAACCAAAAATACCTTGCTGCAATTTTCTTTTCTTTATTTTATTTTGTATTTTTGTCCGATCTATCTATCAGAAACTCTATCTTTTAATCTTGCTCATAATCGTTGAGGGATTGACAACCCCTCTACGCGTTGGGTTGCAAGTATTTGTTGTTTGTGTGCAGGTGCTGTTTACATAGTGTTGCTTGGTTCTCCTACTAGATTGATAACCTTGGTTTCATAACTGAGGGAAATACTTACCTCTACTATACTGCATCATCCTCTCCTCTTCGAGGAAATCCCAACACAGCTCACAAGTAGTAGAAAGAATTTCTGGCGCCTTTGCCGGGGAGACGCCATCAACATCTATCAAGTACCTACGCATAAATTTTCATCTCATTGAATTTACTTTATTTGCCATTTGACTCTCATTTTCATCTCCCCCACTTCTAAAATGTTTTTACAAAAATACAAAAATATTTTTCGTTTGCCTTTTTGTTTGTTTGCTTGCCTTTTGCCTTCACGTCAACTCTCAAAAATGGAAAAATAAACAAGAAAAATTAAGATGGATCCTCATCCTCTTGCTAATCTTTTTAAAAGATCCAATTATGAAGAACTAATCATTAGTGAGTTAAGTGCACTAGTTTATCTTCATGAAGTTTTGCTTGAAGATCGTGAATCTAAAAATTGTGATGAGGTGTTAAACGAAAAAATTTTATAAAGTGATTCATGATAGCTCCTTTAATATAAAGCATGATTGCAATTATGTTATTATAAATTCTATTAGTGTAAATTATGCTAACAATATGCAAAACCCCAAGCTTGGGGATGATGATTTTGTTATGTCCACTATTTATTGCAATGATCATGATTGCGGTGATAATGCTTCTTATGATCTTAAAAATTTATTTAAGCCTCGTGCTGAATATGTTTGCGATAATATTTAAAGTGGGTTTGGAAGAGTGTCAACTTTAGCTAAAAATAAACCCACATATTTGGAGAGTGTCAATCTTATGATTTTTTTTTGATAAAAGTGGGTTTGAAGAGGTCATGACTTTATTTGATGTTAATCCCACTATCTTGGAGGATTATAAAACTTTTATGCATGTGGATCATGAAGAGAAAATTTTATATGATAGCTATATTGTTGAATTTGATTATGATGTTACGTGTAATTATTATGAGAGGGGAAAATATGGCTGTAGAAATTTTCATGTTACTAAATTACCTCTTGTTATGTTGAGATTGTCAATGTTTTATTCCTCTCCTTTGCATATACTAGATATTTCTTGTCTTCATAATTTGTTTGCTTATAAAATTCCTATGCATAGGAAGTATGTTAGACTTAAATGTGTTTGTCACATGTTTTATGATGCTCTCTTTGTGTTTCAATTATTATCTTTCATGTGAGCATCAATGAAATCTTAAGCCTATCTTAATGGCTATAAAGAAAGACCTTGTTGGGAGACAACCCAATATTTATTTTTCTGTTTTATTGTCTTCACACAATTATGCTATTGTTATGATTGAGTTTTTTATGTTTTAATTAGTGTTTGTGCCAAGTAAAGCCTTTAGGATGGTTTGGGTGATAGTTGATTTGATTTTGTTTAAAAAACAGAAACTTTTGCGCCCAGTTCTTGAATTTTTTAAATTCAAAGAAACGTGCTTTTGCTCTGAATGTTTTACACATAATTGATATACAAATTTCCCATGTTGTCCTAATTGTTTTAGAATTTTTGGAGTAACAGAAGTATGGTCAAAGTTCAGATTACTACAGACAGTTCTGTTTTTGACAGATTCTGTTTTCGTTGCATTGTGTGCTTATTTTGATGAATCTATGGATTGTATCGGGGGGCATAAGCCATGGTAAAGTTAGAATACAGTAGGTATAATGCAATAACAAAATATGAATGACTTTGTAACAGTACTTAAAGTAGTGATTTGCTTTATTATACTAACGGATCTCATGAAGGTTTTGTTAAGTTTTGTGTGATTGAAGTTTTCAAGTTTTGGGTGAGATCAAGATGGATGAAGGAATAAGGAGTGGGAAGAGCCTAAGCTTGGGGATGCCCGAGGCACCCCAAGGTAATATTCAAGGACTCCCAAGCAACTAAGCTTGGGGATGCCCCGGAAGGCATCCCCTCTTTCTTCTAACGACCATCGGTAATTTTACTTGGAGCTATATTTTTATTCGTCACATATCATGAGTTTTGCTTGGAGCATCTTTTATTATATGAGTCTTTGCTTTGTTTTGCTTTTTAGTTTGTCACAATCATCCTTGCTGAACATACTTGTTTGAGAGAGCCACACGCATATCATGATTTGCTAGAATACTCTATGTGCTTCACTTAAATCTTTTGAGCTAGACAGTTGCTCTAGTACTTCACTTATATCTTTTTGAGCACGACGGTGGTTATATTTTAGGGATAATTAATTTGGTGCCCTTAGTTGTGTCCCACTCGGCAGGTTTACCCCTAGTTTCCGAAAACACTCATTCCCGCCCAAACAATTTTGCTCCTCTTATGTTTTTGCCCTTTGACCGTTTGACCGTCATTTTGAAAACTTCATAAAAAATTCATACTAACTCAGAAAAATTCAAATAAGATATCAAAATGTTCAAAAAAACATCACCTATATGTGCATGTCATTTGCATTCGTGAAAAAATTGTTGGCCAATCCCCATCTCAGTTTTAGCTCATATGATCTTAGCATGACCAGTACAATCTAAAAAAATTCTAATTTTTTTTGGTGGCAAACTTTGACCAATATTTTGAGTGCTTGCCAAGTTTCATAAGGGAATGATGTTTGTGGAAATCATGGCAAAAAAAATGAAAAGACCAATGTTTTGAGTGCTTGCCAAATTTCATAAGGGAATGACATTCGTGGAAGTCATGGCAAAAAAACAAAAATCAATGCTCCAAAATTTCATTTTTTTCCATGACTTCCACGAATTTCATTCCCTTATGAAACTTGTCAAGCACTCAAAACATTGGTCAAAGTTTGCCACCAAAGTTTTTTAGAATTTTTTGAATATTTTTAGATTTTACTGTTCATGCTAAGATCATATGAGCTAAAACTAAGATGGGGATTGGCCAACAATTTTTTCATGAATGCAAATAATATGCACATATAGGTGATGTTTTTCTGAAAATTTTGATATCTTATTTGAATTTTTCTGAGTTAGTATGAATTTTTTTATGAAGTTTTCAAAGTGATGGTCAAACGGTCAAAGGGCAAAATCATAAGAGGAGCAAAGTGGTTTGGGCAGCACCGAGTGTTTTCGGAAACTAGGGGTAAACCTGCCGAGTGTGACCCAACTAGGGGCATTAAATCAATTATCCCTATATTTTAAAGAAATAAATTCTCTTGCATCACTTATATTATTTTTAGAGTTGAATTTTTTTAAATAAATATGCTCTCATGCTTCACTTATATTATTTTGAGAGTTGATTTTTTTTGAAGAATTATTTATGCTCTCGTGCTTCACTTAGAACTTTTTGAGAGTTAAGAATAGTAATGGTAATTTGCACAAGATATGAATTTGGACCCAAAGTGATAGATATCCAAGGGGGATATAATAAAAACTTTCATCAAGACCATTGGATATTATAAACTTGATTTCTTGCAATAGTTTTGCGATATGAAGATAGTGATATGTGAGTCATGTTGGTGAGTAATTATGCTTTAGTAAGAATATTGGTGTTAAGGTTTGTGATTCCCTATGCATGCACGTAAAGCAATAGTTATGCAATGAAGTTATATCCTACTTGTGGTGCATAATTTAGTGTTAATTATGTCCAATGCGTGTTTATGACCGTTTTCGTTTTTTGGTTGGTTGCTTCTCAATCTATTTGCTAGCCTTCACTTGTACTAAGCGGGAATACTGCTTGTGCATCCAACTCCTTAAACCCAAAGTTGTGCCAAATGACTCCACCATACCTACCTATATGCGGTATTTCCATGCCGTTCCAAGTAAATTTGTATGTGCCAACTCTAATTTTCAAAATGAATTTCCATTTTGTGTGCCCGTACCGCTCAGAAGTGGCAGGGGGTGGCCAATATTTTTCCATTCTAGGCATTTTATTCTCATGATGAGTGTTTTTAACTTGACATTGCACGAGAGTGTGGCAGGTAATAGGGATGCCCAGTCTTGAAATGAAAAAAATACTATGATAATAAATTCCTTGGAAAGTGTTGGTATGGAAGGCACCTGTGGATACGGCTAGCCATGGATTGTGAAAGAATGGTGGAAAGGAAATAAACTTTACTTTTTGTTTGGGAACCGCCTATAATTTGTCTAGCATGGAAGATATTGGGAATTCTCGGTCGTTTTCGTTGACAGGAAAAGCATGCCTCTCAAAATAATTTCATTTCTCAATTTAAGCTATGAGCTCTGGCACCTCTACAAATATCTGCTTCCCTCTGCGAAGGCCTATCTATTTACTTTTATGCAATTTTTATTTTTATTGAGTCTCCATCTTCTCTTATAAAGCACCAACTAGGGAACACTATTGTCATACTGGTGTATTGGATGTAGTTAATATTTGAGTGTGTTTCATGAATGGATCAATGATTGAGCATAATGGGCTAGGGATAACTTTCTTTAGCGTTGATATTTGAAAGACATAGTTGCTTGTTGATATGCTTGAGCATTGATGTTTTCATGTCAAATTATAGACTATTGTTTTGAATCATTCAAGTCCAAATGTCCATGCTACAAAGAAAAGAATATATGATGAATATGGAAGGTAGCATTCCCCTTGAAAAATTCTGTTTTTATCATTTACCTACTCGAGGACGAGCAAGAATTTAGCTTGTGGATGCTTGATACGTCTCAAACATATCTATAATTTTTGATTGTTCCATGCTATTATATTATCAATCTTGGATGTTTTATATACATTTACAAGCAACTCTATATCATTTTTTGGGATTAACCTATTAACTTAGTGCCCAGTGCCAGTTGCTGTTTTTTGCTTGTTTTTTTACTTTGCAGAATATCAACACCAAACGAAGTCCAAATGCCACGAAACTTTTTGGGGATTTTTTTGGCAATAAGAGACCCTGAAATCTTCGGGAAGGAACAAGAAGACGAAGCAGTGGCCCACTAGGCACCAGGGCACGCCAGGGGCCTCTAGCGTGCCCTGGTGGGTAGTGGGGCCCACAAGCCTCCATTTGACCTACCTCTGCCTCTATAAATACCCTAAAATCACAAAACCTACCAAGGAGTCCATGAAATACTTTTTCCGCCGCCGCAAGTTCCAGAACCACGAGATCCCATCTAGAGGCCCTTTCCGGCACTCTGTCGGAGGCGGAGACGATCACGGAGGGGTTGTTCATCATCCTTGCTGCCCCTCCACTGATGCGTGAGTAGTTTACCACGGACCTATGGGTCCATAGTTAGTAGCTAGATGGCTTCTTCTCTCTTTTTGATCTTCAATACAATGTTCTCCTCAGTGTTCTTGGATATCTATTTGATGTAATGACTTTTTGCGGTGTGTTTCTTGGGATCCGATGAATTGTGAGTTTATGATCAGATCTATCCATGAATATTATTTGAGTTTTCTCTGAACTCTTTTATGCATGATTATTATAGCCTCGTATTTCTTCTCCGGTTTATTGGTTTGGTTTGGCCAACTAGATTGATTTATCTTGCCATGGGAAGGGGTGCTTTGTGATGGGTTCGATCTTGCGGTGCTCAATCTCAGTGATAGAAAGAGACATGACACGCATGTATTGTTGCTATTAAGGGTAACAAGATGGGATTTATTTCATACGTGAGTTTATCTTTTCTACATCATGTCATCTTGCTTGAGGCGTTACTCCGTTCTTTCATGAACTTAATACACTAGATGCATGCTGGATAGCGATCGATGTGTGGAGTAATAGTAGTAGATGCATAATCATCTCGGTCTACTTGTCTCGGATGTGATGCCTATATATATGATCATTGCCTTGGACATCGTCATAATTATTTGCTTTTCTGTCAATTGTCCAACACTAATTTTTTACCCACTGTATGCTATTTTCTTGAGAGAAGCCTCTATTGAAAACTATGGCCCCCGGGTCTATTTTCTATCATATATTAAAACAAAAAAATACCTTGCTGCAATTTTCTTTTATTTATTTTATTTTGTGTTTTTGTCAGATCTATCTATAAAAAACTCTATCTTTTAATCTTGCTCATAACCATTGAGGGATTGACAACCCCTCTATGCGCTGGGTTTGCAAGTATTTGTTGTTTGCGTGCAGGTGCTGTTTACATAGTGTTGCTTGGTTCTCCTACTAGATTGATAACCTTGGTTTCATAACTGAGGGAAATACTTATCTCTACTATACTGCATCATCCTTTCCTCTTCGAGGATATCCCAACGCAGCTCACAAGTAGAAGATGCACTTGTGAAGTTTGCACCAACTCTCGAGGTGACAAAGGGCAATGCACGGTACCGAAGAGGCTAGCAAATTGCGGAAAGGTGAGAGTGCGTGTAATCCATGGACTCACATTAGTCATACATAACTCATATACTTATTGCGAAAGTTTATTAGCCGTCGAAGCAAAGTACTACTACACATGCCCCTAAGGGGATAGATTTGTAGGAAAAGACCATTGCTCGTCCCTGACCGCCACTCATAAGGAAGACAACCAATAATAAATCATGCTCGAACTTCTTAGTATAACTAGAGACCATACATGCATGCTTCGCGAATCACAAACCTTAACACAAATGTTCTTACTAAACCACAATCATTCACTAGTACCTCCCACATATTACCATCTGAATATCGCAAAACTATTGCAAGGAATCAAACCTATCATATTCTGTGATCTACGTGAAAGTTTTTATTATATCCTTCTTGAATACCTATCATATTGGGACTAATTTCATAACCCATGCATATTGCCATTACTATTTATCAAACTCTCAAAATGATATAGGTGAAGGATGATAGTGCAACTATTTCTTTAAAATATAACCACCGTCGTGCTCTAAAAAATATAAGTGAAGCACTAGAGCAACTACCTAGCTCAAAAGATATAAGTGAAGCACAAAGAATATTCTAACAAATCACGAATGAGTGTGTATCCCTCTCAGAAGGTGTGTCCAGCAAAGATAATTGTGGAAAACTAAAAATCAAACAAAGCAAAGACCACTATAATACATGACGCTCCAAGCAAAACTAATATCATGTGAGAAATAAAAATATAGCTCCAAGTAATTTTTCGATGGATCGTAGAGGAAAGAGGGGATGCCTTCCGGGGCATCCCCAAGCTTAGACGCTCGGGTCTCCTTGAATATTACCTTGGGGTGCCTTGGGCATCCCCAATCTTAGGGTATTGCCACTCCTTATTCATTCATCCATCGCGATCTCACTTAAAACTTGAAAACTTCAGCACACAAAACTCATCAGAAACCTCGTGAGATCCGTTAGTATAAAAATCAAATCACAAACTTGAGGTACTGTTACGAACCCATTCATATTTTATTATTGCATAATTACTACTGTATTCCAACTTCTCCATGACTTATACCCTGCGATACAATCCATAGATTCATCAAAACAACTAAACTATGCAACAAAAACATAATCTGTCTAAAACAGAACAATCTGTAGTAATCTGAAAAATGACTATGCTTCAGTAACTCCAAATTTTTTGAAAAATAGGAAAATGTGGGAAATTTTTATATCATTCATTTGTAAAAAACTCAGATCAAAAGCACGTTCTAGTGATTTTTAGATTTTTCTGTATTGAGCGCAAAAGTTTCTGTTTTTTCACAGAATCAAATCAACTATCAACCAAATCATCCCAAAGGCTTTACTTGGCACATACACTAATTAAACAACAAAAACACAACCATAACAGTAGAATAATTGTATGAACACTCGAAAACATAAAAGAAACAAGAAAAATAAAGATAACTATTGGTTGCCTCCCAACAAGTGCTATTGTTTTACGCCCCTAGCTAGACGTAATGCAAGTTTCAAGTGTTGTCATCCTTCAAATTAATTCCATAGGTGGCCCACATAATAGATTCATATGGTGGCTTAATTCTCTTTCTAGGGAAGTTTTCCATTCCCTTCTTTAGTGGAAATTGAAATCTTATATTACCTTCTTTCATATCAATAATAACACCTATGGTACGTAAAAGGGGTCTACCAAGTATTATGGGACAAGACAGATTGCAATCAATATCTAGCACAATGAAATAAATGGGCACATAATTTCTATTTGCAAGAGTAAGCACATAATTTATTCTACCCAATGGTTTCTTAATAGTTGAATCCTCCATGTGCAAATTAAGGTAACATTCATCCATATCGGTAAGGCCTAGCACATCACATAAAGATTTTGGCATAGTGGAAATGCTAGCACCCAAATCACATAAAGCATTACACTCATAATTTTTAATTTTGACTTTAATAGTAGGTCCCCATTCATCATATAATTTCCTTGGTATTGAAATCTCCAATTCCAACTTTTCTTCATGAGCTTTTACCATAGCTTCTACAATATGTTTAGTGAAAGCTTTATTTTGTTCATAAGCATTGGGTGAATTTACCATGGATTGCAACAAGGAAATATATTCAACTAAAGAGAAATTATCATAATTAAAGTCCTCGTAATCCAAAGTAGTGCGCACATTACTAGCTAAAGTTTTGACCTCTCCAAACCCACTTTTATCATTTCTTTCATCAAGATAATCACCCTCCAAACAATTGGGATGCCTTCGAGCTAAAGTTGACTCATCTCCAGTCCCATTATCATCAAGTTTTATATTACTAAACAAAGATTCAATGGGTGAGACACCAATCATTTTAATATCTTCATCATGATTACGATAAAAACCAGGCGGAATCGCTTTTTCTAGAAATTCTCGCTTAGCCCTCAACGTAGCGGTTCTTTCTTTACATTCATTAATGGAAACATAGATAGCTTTAATAGAATCACTAATATCAAGCTTGGGTGGAATTTTTTTAATTTTGAGAGTATCCACATCATGAGCAATTCTATCCATGTTCCTAGCCATATCATCAACTTTACTCAATTTTTCTTCTACCATAGCGTTAAAAATATTTTGAGAATTTATAAATTCTTTAATATTATTCTCAAGATTAGAGGTTATCCTATTAGTATTATTATATAAATTACCATAGGAATTTCCATAATTATTAGAGGAATTTCCGGGAAACGGTCGAGGATTGAAATTACCCCTATAAGTGTTGTTGTTGAAATTGTTTCTAGAGACAAAATTCACATCAATAGCATCATTATTTTGCTCAATCAATGTATATAATGGCACATCATTAGGATCAACATGAGCACTTTTACTAGCAACCAATTTCATAAGAGCATCCATTTTATCAATCAAAGTATTAATTTCTTCAACAGAATTCACTTTCTTACCAGTTGGGGTTCTTTCAATATGCCATTGAGAATAATTTGTCATAATATTATCAAACAATTTTGTACCTTCTCCTAATGTGATTTCCATAAAGGTTCAACCTGTGGCGGAATCTAAAATATTTCTAGAAACAAAGTTTAATCCCGCATAATTTTTTTTTGTATCATCATCCATAAGCTTAAACCATGAGTAGGACAATTTCTTATCATTAATTTCATTCTCTCCAAAGATTGTGAAACATGTTCATGATCAAGTTGCTTGGAATTTATAATTTGATTTCTAAGAGAAATAATCTTAGCGGGAGGAAAATACTTGGCAATAAAAGCATCCTTACTCTTATCCCAAAATCGATACTATTTCGAGGCAAGGATGAAAACCAAGTTTTAGCGCGATCTCGTAGTGAGAACGGAAATAATTTAATTTTGACAATATCATTATCCACATCTTTCTTATTTTGCATATGACATAATTCAACAAAAGTATTAAGATGGGATGCATCATCTTCATTAGGACTACCAGAAAATTGTTTTTTCACAACGAGATTTAGCAAAGCAGCATTAATAACACACGACTCTGCACTAGTGGCGGGAGGAGAAATTGGAGTACTAATAAAATCATTATTATTAGTATTGGAAAAATCACACAACTTGGTGTTTTCTTGAGACATCATGACAAAGCAAACAAAAATATTTTTGTGTTTTTGCAAAATTGTTTTAGAAGTGGGGGAGATGAAAATGAGAGGCAAATGGCAAATGAAAGTAAATGCAAGTAGATGATAGTTTATGCGAAGGTACCTGATAGGTTTTGGTGATGTCTCCCCGGCAACGACGCCAGAAGTTCTTCCTGCTACTTGTGAGCTGTGTTGGGATTTCCTCGAAGAGGAGAGGATGAAGCAGTACAATAGAGATAAGTATTTTCCTCAGTTAAGAACCAAGGTTATCAATCCAGTAGGAGGACCACACAAATCCTTGTTAGCAGTACCTACACACACAAAAGCAAATACTTGCACATAAGGTTATCAAGGGGGTTGTTAATCCCCTCGGCGGTTAATTGCAAGGATCAAATCTCGTCGTGATAGATAGATAAAACAAAGCATAAAATAAAAAAATAATAGTAAATAAATTGCAGCAAGGTTTTTTTGGATTTTATATAGGATAAAAGTAGACCCGGGGGCCATAGTTTTCACTAGAGGCTTCTCTCTTGAACAAAAAACATACGGTGGGTAAACAAATTACTGTTGGGCAATTGATAGAAAAGCGCATAGTTATGACGATATTCAAGGCAATGATCATGTATATAGGCATCATGTCCGAGACAAGTAGACCGACTCCTGCTTGCATCTACTACTATTACACCACCCATCAACCGCTATCCAGCATGTACCAAAGGTATTAAGTTAAAAAAAATAGAATAACGCCTTAAGCAAGATGACATGATGTAGACAAAGTAAACCAAATCAATATGAATAAACCCTTATACGTCTCCGTCGTATCTACTTTTCCTAACACTTCTGCTCTTGTTTTGGACTCTAATTTGCATGATTTCAATGAAACTAACCCGGACTAACGCTGTTTTCAGCAGAACTACCATGGTGTTGTTTTTGTGCAGAAATAAAAGTTCTCGGATTGGAACGAAACTTTTTGGAGAATTATTTTACAAAAAAAAATACTTGAGCCAAGAACCACCGGAGGGGGTGCCCTGGCTGGGCACAAGACACCAGGGCGCGCGCGCCCCCCTCTGGCGCGCCCTGGTGGGTTGTGGTCCCCTCGTGGCCTCCCTGACCCTAATTCCAATGCTATAAAATCCTATTTTTGGAGAAAAAAATAGGAGAGAAAGTTTCATCGCATTTCACGATACGGAGCCGCCACCGCCTCCTGTTCTTCATCCAGAGGCCAGATCTGGAGCTCGTTTGGGGCTCCGGAGAGGGGAATCTTCGGTCTTCGTCATCACGAACCCTCCTTCATTGCCAGTTCCATGATGGTCCCCACCGGGAGTGAATAATTCCTTCGTAGGCTCGCTGGTCGGTGAGGAGTTGGATGAGATTCCTCATGTAATCGAGTTAGTTTTGTTAGGGCTTGATCCCTAGCATCCACTATGTTCTGAGATTGATGTTGCAATGGCTTTGCCATGCTTAATGCTTGTCACTAGGGCCTGAGTGCCATGACTTCAGATCTGAACCGTTTATGTTTTCACCATTATATCTATGTTCTTGATCCGATCTTGCAAGTTATATGCACCTATTACGCGTTATGATCCGTAAACCCCAGTGTGACAGTAATTGGGATAATTTCCGGTGATGACCGTAGTTTGAGGAATTCATGTATTCACTATGTGTTAATGCTTTGTTCCGGTTCTCTATTAAAAGGAGGCCTTAATATCCCTTAGTTTCCTTATGGACCCCGCTGCCACGGGAGGGTAGGACAAAAGATGTCATACAAGTTCTTTTCCATAAGCACGTATGACTATTTAGGGAATACATGCCTACATTATTTTTATGAGCTGGAGCTAGTTCTGTATCGCCCTAGGTTATGACTGTTATATGATGAATATCATCCAATGAATTCACCGATCCAATGCCTACGAGTTTTCCACATATTATTTTTGCTAAGCTACTACTGTTGCTGTTACTGTTACACTTGCTACAAAACCATTGCTATCACTGCTACTGCTACTATTACCGTTACCACTGCTATCAAAATTATCATACTACTATGCTACTGATCACTTTGCTGCAGATATTTAATCTCGAGGTGTGGTTGAATTGACAACTCAACTACTAATACTTGCAAATATTCTTTGGCTCCCCTTGTGTCGAATCTATAAATTTGGGTTGAATACTCTACCCTCGAAAACTGTTGTGATCCCATATACTTGTGGGTTATCAAGACCTTTTTCTGGCGCCGTTGCCGGGGAGCATAGCTATATTTGTTGAGTCACTTAGGATTATTATCTATTTATCACTATGAAGAATCTGAAGGATACCAAAACCAAGATTTTCCCCTCTAAGACGAGGGGAGGTAAGGAACTACCATCTAGCTCTGCACTTGATTCACCTTTTATTTTGAGTAAACTTGAAACACCACCACATGCTATTAATCCTGATATGTCACAAGTTATTGATGAATGATGCTTATGATGATGCCAGTACTATGCTTGATGATGATGTGCCATTAGGTGAATTTCTTGATGAACAAATTGCTAGAGCTAAAGAGAATGAAATCACTGAAACTGATGAAGTCCTTGAAACTGGGAATTATGAAACACCTATTAGACCTAACTCTCCTAGATTTGAATTGCCTAAGATACCTGAAGGTTATGTAATGGATGAGGAGATAGCTAGAGAATTTCTTGCTTGCAATGATAGAGATGATCTTAAGAAATTATTATGCAAACTGAAAGAAAAATCTTTGAATGCTAGAATGAAATGTGATCCTAAGTTTGCTACTTCACCTATCTTTGTTACTAATAAGGATTATGAATTCTCTGTCGACCCAGAGTTAATTACTCTGGTTGAATCTAATCCTTTCCATGGTTATGAAACTGAAACTGTCGTGGCACATCTTGCTAAGTTAAATGATATAGCCACCCTTTTTGCTAATGATGAGAAAATTCGCTACTATTATATTCTCAAATTATTTCCGTTCTCATTAAAGGGTGATGCTAAGATATGGTACAATACTCTTGCTCCTGGTTGTGTGCGTAGTCCCCAGGATATGGTTTACTACTTCTTTGGAAAATATTTTCTTGCTCATAAGAAACAAGCTGCCTTACAGGAAATATTTAACTTTGTGCAGATTGAAGAAGAGTGTCTCCCACAAGCTTGGGGGAGGCTTCTCCAATTGCTTAATGCTTTGCCTGATCAACCCCTTAAGAAAAATGAAATACTTGATATCTTCTATAATGGACTAACCGATGCTTCTAGGGACTTCCTAGATAGTTGTGCTGGTTGTGTTTTCAGGGAACGAACTGTTGAACAAGCTGAGGAATTATTGAATAATATATTGAAAAATTATGATGATTGGACTTTTCCTGAACCACCGCCTAAACCCACTCCGAAGAAGAGGGGTATCTTATTTCTCAGTCCTGAAGATATGCAAGAGGCAAAGAAATGTATGAAGGAAAAAGGGATTAAAGCTGAGGATGTTAAGAATTTACCACCTATCGAAGAAATACATGGACTTGACACACCACCCCCACGGGTGGTAGAGGTAAACTCTTTAAGGAAATTTGATAAAAGAGATTTTGTGGCTAGAAAACATGGTAAAGAAAGAGAGCCATGGGTTCAGAAACCCATGCCCTTTCCACCTAAACCATCCAAGAAGAAAGATGATGAAGAATTTGAACGCTTTGCTGAAATGCTTAGGCCAGTCTTTTTTGCATACTCGCTTGACTGACATTCTAAGGATGGCCCCTTATGCAAAGTATATGAAAGAGATCATCACTAATAAGAGGAAAATACCTGAAGCTGAAATCTCCACCATGCTTGCTAATTATACTTTTAAGGACGGAGTACCTAAGAAACTTGGAGATCCAGGAATACCAACTATACCTTGCTCCATCAAAAGAAATTATGTCAAAACTGCTTTGTGTGATTCAGGAGCTGGTGTTAGTGTTATGCCTTTCTCTTTATATAAAAGACTTTATTTGAATAAAGTCACACCTACTGAAATATCTTTGCAAATGGCTGACAAATCAACTGCCATACCTATCGGTATTTGTGAGGATGCACCCGTTGTTGTTGCAAATGTTACTATCTTAACAGACTTTGTTATACTTGAGATGCCCGAGGACGACAATATGTCGATTATCCTTGGTAGACCCTTTTTTTAATACTACAGGGGCTGTTATTGATTGCAATAAAAGCAGAGTCACTTTTCATATCAATGGTAATGAGCATACGGTGCACTTTCCGAAGAAACAATTCCAAGTGAATGGTATTAATGTTATTGAAAAATCTTCGACACTCACTATTGGAAGTTTTCAACTACCTCTACCTACTGCCGAAAAGAAATATGAAATACTATTGTTGGGGATATGCATATCCCCATTGAGTTAACTTAGTGTTTTACGAAAGTTCTTCGGTTTCATGCTAATCGAAAGTGGTTGTTAATATGACTTGATCAACCTTGTTAATGGATCATTTTTAAGAGGTATGAAGTTAATGACTTTAGTAGGCACAACCTTTTGTCCCTACCTTTTTTTTTGTTTTTCTTAGTTAAATAAAATAAAATGCCATGTTTATCCTGTTTTCTAAATTTCCCGTGCAATAAAAAAGTGCCCAAAAATAAAAGTTCCCAGAATGCCCTAAAATTTTAATACAATTTTTTCTGAATTTTTTGTGCAAATAACATCAGAGGGGGGGTGCCCCTGGTGTCCACAAGACACCAAGGCGCGCTAGCAACCCCGGCCCAGGTGCGCCCTGGTGGGTTGTGGCCCCCACGTGGGTCCCCTCACTTATCTCTTTAGCCCATGTCATCTCCTACCTCTAGAAAAAAAAACCACCATAGCTCTCTCTCTCTCTCTCTCTCGTGTTCTTGCTCTCAAACCCACGGATTTCGATCTCTTTGCTCGAAGCTCCGTTTCTGAAACTGTTTTGGGGGATTGCTACTTGGTATGTGACTCCTCCATTGCTCCAATTAGTTTTTTGCTTTAGTGGTTTATATTTTGAATAATTAGCTACTCTTGGTTCTGCTATAAATGGGCTTGCATGTTGAATTCTTAGAGTTCTAAGTAGTTTGAATGCTCAATATGGCCTCTAGGCATTCCTATGAGTAGTTTCTATCAATCTTACGAAGTTTAGTTGACAAAAATTTTGTGGACTAAATTTTTTTAGAATTTTATTTATAGGAATAAGATGAATTTCTATAGGAAGTTTTCCTCCAAGAAGAATGCTAAGGGAGTCATTGGGGAATCCTCGAAAATGACCTCAACACTCCGTGAACGGCGGAGGTGCGGTCGTGCGAATGGCCGCATAATGCCTTCATGGAGAAGGCCGGGTTCCATCAAGAGTTTGCCCAATTTGTTGCAAATGCCGGGCTAACCGACTTCCTCGCAGCTGAGTGTGACCAACACCATCTCCTTACAAATTCCTTTGTGCAAAGTTTTCATTTTCTGAGTAGGAATAATCCTCCTGAGGTACGGTTTAATTTATATGCTGAACCCTGTCACATACCGCTCACTGACTTTTGTGACATATGTTTGATTCCTTCTGATGGGGAATTAAGCGAACCTAGACATGCAGAGTTTGAGGACTTTCTCCTCACTTTGACAGTGGGGGAAAGGAGAGGCGTGTCGAACGCCACTGCCACTAGTTTGCAGTTTCCTTCTGTGCATTACTTTGCTCTATTCATCGCGAAGTGTTTAACTGCTAGAGAGAAGGTCGGTGCACTCGGTGCCCCTGACCTCGCCATTTTATATCACGCACTACACAATGATCACACCTTTAGCCTAGGAGCTATTATTGCACGTCGCCTGCACCTTAACGGGACTAAGGGCAAGATACATGGTGGTATTTATGCCACTCGCTTAGCGAGTCATTTTAATGTTCAGATACGCCAGCATGATTACCCTTTGCCTCAAGTTTATCTAGATCACCAAGCCATGAAACATCACCAGTTTCTTGACGCTACTGATTCTTTCCATAATATTCATTACAACTTGGTTTTCAGTGTGGATACCCGTGATGTTATCCCGTTGCCTGCACCTGCTTTGTTTGATTCTATTGCCAGGAACAGATACAGGGTCATGCCTGAGGACATTGTTGCTTACCGGAACAACCAGGCAGCGGCAGAGGAGGAGCCTCAGGAGTGGGATGCTCAGGTACCACCGCCACAACACTTTAACATGGGACCGGATGGCTACTACGAATGGTGATTACCAAGCTAGGCCAAAAGCCTAAGCTTGGGGGAGTACGTATTTCCACCGACATTATATTCATGTTCACACATTTCATTCCAGTTGTCGGTGTCCACACTTCTTCATTGTATTATCCATGCTAGATTTATTTTCTCGTTTTCTTCTTGTGTGTTTGAAAAACTTTGAGAAAATCCAAAAAAATGTTTCTTGCTTCTTTTCGGTTTCTCTTTCTAGTTTCATTAGTTGTAGTATTAAAAGAAAACCCAAAAAGATTTCTCGATTCTTCTTTTGCTTGTTGGGAGCTTTCCTGTGTAAATAGTTTTTCTCATTTTGTTTTTCTTTAATTTGCTTTCTTCAAGAAAAACTAAAAACTCCAAAAATATTTTAGTGTGTTTCTCTGAATTTCTTTTCTTTTTGTTGAGTAGTATCAAGGAGAAGACCAGGATGAAAATGTTGAGTGGCTCTCATATGCATTATTGTTGACCTAACAAAGAGCCCAAATTACCTTGTCTTCTCCTTTTGAATAAAATGTTTGCAGATTCTAGCTTAGTCCACGACATTCTTGCACTATTATTATTTTCATATCATTCAGTCATGCAAGTGAAAGGCAATAATGACGATATTTGATGAAGTGACTGTTGCAGAGAGAAGCGGGTATGAACTCAACTTGTTCTGTTTTTGTAAATATGTTTAACCAAGTATCCATGATTCAGCATATTATGATCAAACATGTTTGCAATGACAATTAGAGATTATAGTCTCTCATGCCAGGCTTAAGTAGCTAGGAGTGGATAATGATTTATCTTGGATGTCAACATTGCATTAAGATGATTGTGATGTAGTATGATGATATGGTATCCTCCTCTGAATGTTTCAAGTGGCTTGACTTGGCACATGTTCATGCATGTAGTTGAATCAAAACCAACATAACCTCTACGATATTATGTTCATGGTGTTCATATCCTACTCATGCTAGTATTCAATGTTCATTATTCATAATGCATGTTCATGACCGTTTTTGCTCTCTAGCTGGCTGCTTCTCAACCTATTTGCTAGCCTTTGCCTGTACTAAGCGGAATTACTGCTTGTGCATCAAAATCCTTAAAACCCAAATTAATCCATATGAGTCCACTATATCTACCTATATGCGGTATTACCCTGCCGTTCTAAGTAAATTTGCATGTACCACCTCTAAAATTTCAAATGAACATCTGTTTTTGTGTGCCTGGATTGTTCATAGAGCGACAGGGGGTAGTCAGTATCTTCCGTGCTAAACGGGTTGTTCTCATGGTGAGTGTTTATTCACTCGTCCTTGCATGAGAGGGGCGGTAATAGGGATTCCCAGTCCTGAAATAAAAAATTGCAATTAATTAAACAAAACTCCCCTAGGATTGTTGTTGGTATGGATGGTACCCGTGGATTCAGCTAGCCGTGGAGTGTGTTTGTTGGTGGAAGGGGAGTAAACCTTTACTTTTATCACTTAGGAACCGCCGCTAATGTGTTTAGCATGGAAGATATTGATAACTCTTGGTCGTGACGTAAATAGGAAGGGTGCATTTCCCAAAATTTCATTTATCTCTGATTTAAGCTTTGAGCTCTGGAAGCTCTGCAAATCCCTACTTCCCTCTGTGAAGGGACTATCTATTTAATTTTATGTTGAGTCATCACCTTCTCAAACAAGCGCCAGATCTGAGAGCACTATTGTCATCCTCATGCATTGTGTATAGTTAATGTTGAATGCATCATGACTGGATCTTTTCTACCATGAATTGCAATGTTTAGTCGCTGCTTGAACTTTGGAGGTGCTCTGCATTTATGTTTTGCGGTCTCAGAAAGGGTTAGCAAGATACCACTGTTGTCATATTATATCATGGCTGTTTTGACAAAGTGTTGGCATTTGAGATATTTTATTATTGCTCGCTAGTTGATTATGCCATTGATATGAGTTAATATAATTTTCAAGAGTTATTGCTGATATGGTTAGTCATGATCTTTGCTGAAAACCTGAGTGCTACTTAAGCTTATTTATGTCAACAAGAACAAGAGAGTTCGTAAAAGTTTTTCTTTATCACTTTCAGTTTATCAACTGAATTGCTTGAGGACAAGCAAAGGTTTAAGCTTGGGGGAGTTGATACGTCTCTGTCGTATCTACTTTTCCTAGTGCTTTTGCTCTTGTTTTGGACTCTAATTTGCATGATTTGAATGACACTAACCCGGACTGACGCTGTTTTCAGCAGAACTACCATGGTGTTGTTTTTGTGCAGAAATAAAAGTTCTCGGATTGGAATGAAACTTTTTGGAGAATTATTTTACAATAAATAAATAATACTGGAGCCAAGAACCACCGGAGCGGGTGCCCTGGCTGGGCACAAGAAACCAGGACGCGCCCCCCTCTAGCGCGCCCTGGTGGGTTATGGCCCCCTCGTGGCCCCCCTAACCCTAATTCCAACGCTATAAAATCCTATTTTTGGAGAGAAAAATAGGAGAGGAAGTTTCATCGCGTTTCACGATACGGAGCCACTGTCGCCTCCTGTTCTTCATCGGGAGGCCAGAACTGGAGCCCGTTTGGGGTTCCAGAGAGGGGAATCTTCGGTCTTCGTCATCACCAACCCTCCTTCGTCGCCAATTCCATGATGCTCCCCACCAGGAGTGAATAATTCCTTCGTAGGCTCGCTGGTCGGTGAGGAGTTGGATTAGATTCATCATGTAATTGAGTTAGTTTTGTTAGGGCTTGATACCTAGCATCCACTATGTTCTGAGATTGATGTTGCTATGACTTTGCCATGCTTAATGCTTCTCACTAGGGCCCGAGTGCCATGACTTCAGATCTGAACCGTTTATGTTTTCACCATTATATCTATGTTCTTGATCCGATCTTGCAAGTTATATGCACCTATTACGCATTATGATCCGTAAACCCCAGTGTGACAGTAATTGGGATAATTTCCGGTGATGACCGTAGTTTGAGGAGTTCATGTATTCACTATGTGTTAATGCTTTGTTCCGGTTCTCTATTAAAAGGAGGCCTTAATATCCCTTAATTTCCTTATGGACCCCGCTGCCACGGGAGGGTAGGACAAAAGATGTCATACAAGTTCTTTTCCATAAGCACGTATGACTATTTACGGAATACATGCCTACATTATATTTATGAACTGGAGCTAGTTCTGTATCACCCTAGGTTATGACTGTTATATGATGAATATCATCCAACGAATTCAAAGATCCAATGCCTACGAGTTTTCCACATATTGTTTTTGCTAAGTTACTACTGCTGCTGTTACTATTACACTTGCTGCAAAACCATTGCTATCACTGCTACTGCTACTATTACCGTTACCACTGCTATCAAAATTATCATACTACTGTGCTACCGATCACTTTGCTGCAGATATTTAATCTCGAGGTGTGGTTGAATTGACAACTCAACTGCTAATACTTGCAAATATTCTTTGGCTCCCCTTGTGTCGAATCTATAAATTTGGGTTGAATACTCTACCCTCGAAAACTGTTGCGACCCCCTATACTTGTGGGTTATCAAACCCCATATTTTTATCCTTAATGGCAACGATACAAATACATGTCATGTCCCTTTCTATCACTTGTATTGAGCAACGCAAGATCAAACCCATCACAAAGCACCTCTCCCACTGCAAGATAAATCAATCTAGTTGGCCAAACAAAACAGATAGATCGAAGAGAAATACAAAGCTATAACAACCATGCATAAAAGGGTTCAGAGAAGACTCAAATAATATTCATGAATAATCTGATCATAAACCCAAAATTCATCGGATCCCAACAAACACACCACAAAACAAGATTACATTGAATAGAACTCCAAGAACATCGAGGAGAACATTGTGTTGAAGATCAAAGAGAGAGAAGAAGCCATCTAGCTACCAGCTATGGACCCGTAGGTCTATGGTAAACTACTCACGCATCATCGTAAGGACAGTAAGATTGATGTAGAAGCCCTCCGTGATCGATCCCCCCTCTGGCAGAGTACCAGACAAGGCCTCCAGATGGGATCGCGGAAGAAGAAATGCTTGTGGCGGCGGAAGAAGTGTTTTGGGTGGCTCTCTGATGAATTGGGAATATTTTAGAATTTGTAGAAGTGGAATTAGGTCAAGAGGTGCCACAAGGGGCCCACAAGCCTAGGGGCGCGCCTCCCGAGCTTGTCGCTCCCTCATGGCTCATCAAGTCTTCTCCCGAAGCTTCTAGGGTCTCTCTGGGTCCAGAAAAAATCATCTAAAAGTTTCGTAGCATTTGGACTCCGTTAGGTACGGATTTCCTGAAAAGCCAAAAACAAGCATAAAACAGCAACTGGCACTGGGCACTAGGTTAATAGGTTAGTCCCAAAAAATGATATATAATTGCATATAAAACATCCAAGATTGATACTATAATAGCATGGAACAATAAAAAATTATAGATACGCTAGAGACGTATCATTCATTTTTTCACTTTTTCTTTAAACAACTTGGCATTTTCATAGGCTTGTGTCCTCCATTCATCTATTGAGCTAATATCAAATAACCTCTTTTCATAGGCAAGTTTGAAATCATAATTAAGTTCTTTAATTGCCCAATAAGCTTTATGTTCCAACTCAAGAGGTAGATGACTTGCTTTTCCATGGACCATTTTATATGGAGACATACCCATAGGATTTTTATAAGTAGCTCTATAATCCCATAGTGCATCATCAAGTTTCTTAGACCAATTCTTCCTGGATCAATTAACAGTCTTTTGCAAGATTAATTTTATTTTCCTATGGCTCAATTCAACTTGATCACTAGACTAAGGATGATAAGGTGATGCAATTTTATGGTTTACATCATATTTAGCTAGAAGTTTATGAAAAGCACCATGAATAAAGTGTGAACCACCATCAGTCATTAAATATCTAGGGACTCCAAACCTCGGAAAAATAACTTCTTTACACATTTAGTGTTATGATCAACACTACTAGTTGGAATAGCTTCTACCCACTTAGTAACATAATCAACAACAATTAGAATATGATTATACCCATTAGAGGAAGGAAAAAGGTCCCATATAATCAAAGCCCCAAACATCAAATGGTTCAATAACAAGTGAATATTTCATAGGCATTTCCTGACATCTACCAATATTATCAATTCTTTGACACTCATCACAAGAAACGACTAACTTATGTGCATCTTTAAGGGGAGTAGGCTAATAAAAACTGGATTGTAATACCTTATGTGCAGTTCTATCTCCCGCAAGGTGTCCTCCATAAGCCTCAGAATGACACTTCTGTAGGATTTATTCCTGTTCATGCTCAGGTACACAATGTCTAATAACACCATCTACTCCTTCTTTATATGGATGTGGGTCATCCCAAAAGTAATGTCTTAAATCGAAGAAGAACTTTTTCTTTTGTTGGTATGTATAACTAGGTGGTATATATTTAGCAACAATGTAATTAGCATAGTCTACATACCAAAGGTTATTACGAGAAGTAGAAGCATTTATAACAACTAATTACTCATCAGGAAAACTATCATCAATAGGCAGTGGGTCATCAACAACATTTTCCATCCTAGACAAGTTATCTTCTACAGGATTCTCAACTCCTTTTCTATCGACAATATGCAAATCAAACTCTTGTAATAAAAGAACCCACCTAATTAGTCTAGGTTTAGCATCTTTATTTTCCATAAGATATTTAATAGAAGCATGATCGGTGTGAATAGTTACTTTAGAATCAACAATATAAGGTCTGAATTTATCGCATGAAACACAACTGCTAAAAATTCTTTCTCAGTAGTAGCATAATTTCTTTGAGCACTGTTTAGAGTCTTACTATCATAATGAATAACATTCGATTTCTTATCAACTCTTTGACCTAGAACGTCACCAACAACATAATCACTAGCATCACACAGAATTTCAAAGGGTAGGTTCCAGTCAGGTGGTTGAACAATGGGTGCAGAAATTAAGGCTTTCTTAAGTATTCCAAAGGCATCTATGCAATCATCATAAAAAACAAAGGGAACATCTTTTTGCAAGAGATTATTAAGAGGCTTAGAAATTTTGGAGAAGTCTTTTATGAACCTCCTATAGAAACTAGCATGACCAAGGAAACTTCATATACCTTTGATATCTTTAGGGCATGTGTCAGTGCAACAAACCTTCACGTATGTTGCCCGGACTGTACACAGGCTCAAATGGCAGAAATACAAGCAACACCAAGCATTCAAGACAGAACCAAGCCAGAGAGAGAAAGCTCTTTGAGGAATCAAAGGGCGGATCAAGAAGACCAAGACAAGCCAAGACACCAAGATATCACTAAGGAAAAACCTCCCTTGCCGGACAGGTGAGCCTGGTCAGGTCGAGGCCACCCCGAAGACAAGTCCCAAGACTTCCCCAGCAAGGATTGCCGGGAGCGCTGGCGGCCAACATCCCCTCCAAGGCTCCACCGCTCCACCGCTCCATCGCATCATAATGCAAGTCATCCATCGGTGTGGTGTCGAGCCCCCAGATAACTAAGTGGCTGTCATTTGGCACGTGGCAGCCATTTAGGAGGAAGATCACCTCTACATGACACCCGTCCAGAGGCGTGTCAAGCAGACAGATGGAAGATGACTAGAGCGGCGCGGCAGGCTTGCTGGGCCGCATCCACAGCGCGACACATGGCAGTGCATTTAATGCGCTTTGTCCTAACTGCCAGAGTTAGGTATGATAGCACTGTTAGCTATCTAATCACTGGATAATGACCGTTTTGCCATTGTAGTAACCCCTTGGCCTATAAAAGGAGGAACGTGGCAACCTTAGAAAGGATTCGGACCCTCGTGTACTCCTACGCGCGTAGCTGCTCTTCCCGAGGTGACCTTGCCGGGTTCGAGCGATGCGTGTTCATCACGGTCTCTCCATCAATCCACCAAAGCAGGAGTAGGGTTTTTACGCTTCTCAGCAGCCCGAACCTGGGTAAAAACCACCAGTGTCACCACTGCCATGTTGTCCGATGGCTTCCGCTCTTTGTGTAATGCGTCCTCCCCCCTGCCGAACCACAAAGGGGCCGATGGCCTCATAGGTGGCCGTGTTCTACCACGACATCTTTGGCGCACCAGGTAGGGGGAGCGCTTGTGCGAACCCGAGGTCGTAAACAACGCGTCAGCCTTCATCATCGTATTTGTCGGTGTTCTAGGAACCATGGTACCCAGACTTGCCTGCCTGCGGCCCATGGCGTGGCTTCACCGACGGCATGGTACGGCCCATCTACAAGACTACCAAGACAAGGCCCTTGCGAGGGGCCAAGCCTCGCGAGGCAGATGACGCCAAGACCTCCGAGGGAGCGGCCTCCCCAGGATGCCTCCTGAGGAGCGGAGATTCCTATGTAGGTGCCCAAACCTCATGAGGTTGCTGTGATGCAAGCCATGACGACCAAGGCCAGGTGGGCGCCAGTGGGCGCAGAGGAGACAGTTTCCTCTTTGGTGCTAAGGAGGCAAACGCAGACGAGGGTTCCCGAGGACTCAAGCAAAGGTTTCCATTCCTGTGCAACGAGACCAAGAGCACCAGGACGGCAGGACGGATGTCATCACCGAGCCCACCGCAGCGTCACGCCAGAAGCTTTGCAGGCGAAGACCACCTTTCATCAGGATAAGATGTACTACTTGTCCCCTTTCAAATTGGCAGTTGTGGAATCCCTTCCCGCCTACGTTTTGGGAAGAGGACGAAGGCCACTATAAATATAGGCTAGCCACCACTGTAGAGCAGGAGGAGCCCCCCGGGATCAGATCCTTTCCACCCTCACCAGAGCAGACCTTGCGAGGTTGTTCATCCTTTGTACTTGTTCATCCTTAGCCCCTCGTGAGGCAAATCCACCACAAAGCAGGAGTACGGTCTTACACCGCAAGGTGGCCCGAACCTGGGTAAACTGCCATGTTCATCTTATTCCTTGTTCCTCGAGCTAGGCCGTAGGGCGACGAGCTGGTTGGCTAGATAGGTTGAGTTCTTCGCACACGCCCCAGAGTTCGGACCTTTCTTGGGTCTACGGAGCCCTGAATCTGACATTTGGCGTAACAGGTAGGGGCGTGTCGAAGCCTCTCTTCCACCATTCGCTCCGCCGCTGTTCCGTCGTTCCTATTGCCGATGCTCGCCGTGTCCGTGCCGAGCGCCGGGCCGCTCGCGTCACCCAGACGGCACCCGCGGGAAACGGCGCTCCTCGCCGCTCTGCCTCCCCGATGTCTAATGCCGCCACCAACCCTGCTTCTCGCGAACAGCAGGACTCGTCGCTGCCACCGTCCGTGCGGCGCGACGGCCGCACCGCGACCCCATCACCAACTCCGGCCACGGCATCGTCTTCTCACGTTCGTCGCGGGCCAGCAAACGCGCACGCTGCGCTGCTCATGGCGCGTGAGCTTCTGCGCTATCATCCGGCCAACGACCTCTATGACGACTGGCTCGCCCGCATCGCCGAGCTCGTTAACGCCGCCGGTGAGGCCCCTCCACCATCCCATTCGCCTCGTCCTCCGCCGTCCCTGGCGGGCGACGTGGCTCACGGCGCGCCTCCCCCTCCTCCTCTGCACCGCGCGGACCCCGAGCCCAGGCGTGAAGCACCCCAGCGTGACCCACCGCGCAGAGCGTCGGCGCGCGATGAAGAAAGCTGCTAGGTGGTGCAGCGGCCCCAAGGAGAGGCGCGCGCGCTCCCAGCACCGCCGCGTCAAGACCACGCGCCGCCAAGGGCGGTGGCACGCGGGCGCCAAGACCAAGCTCCTCCCATGCGACCGGCCGGTGTGAGTGCGGCAGGCTGCCGTGCTTTCACCCCGGAGCTGCGTCGTGTCGTCTGGCCCGGCAAGTTCTAGCCGGATCTTCCTCCACGCTACGACGGCACCCCCGACGCTGCTGAGTTCCTCCAGCTCTATGAGCTGAGCATCGAGGCGGCAAACAACAATGAGAAGGTCATAGCAAATTGGTTCCCCATGGCCCTCAAGGATGGCGCACGCTCTTGGCTCCTGAACCTCCTGGTGGGCTCGATCTCCTCCTGGGATGAGCTCCGCAAGCGCTTCATCACCAACTTCCAGGGCACTCATGACCGTGCTCCTGCAGCAGGCGACCTGCGGCGCATAAAGCAGCAGCCGGGCGAGACCTTGCACAAGTACATACAACGCTTCACAAACGTTCACCTCAAGATCCCGAAGGTGTCAGACGAGGCCATCATTTCGGCGTTCTCCAAGGGCGTCCGGGATGTCAAGATGAAGGTGGAGCTCGCCATACATGAGGACTTGTGCTCGGCTCTGGAGATGTTCAACATGGCCGCCAGGTGCGCGAGGGCAGAGGAAGGTCGCCTCTCCCTGCTGGAGCTTCCGGAGGTCGATCCTGAAGACAAGAAGGGCAAGACTAAGGAGGTAAAGCGCAAGGGCCCCGTTGTGCTCGCGGCTGAACCTGAGGGGAAGCGCGGCTGCGGCCACGTCGAATCCTCCAGGGACAGCTGCCCGTTTTGCGTCTTCCACAACGTCCACAGCCACAACACCAATGACTGCCAGGAGCTCAGGGTAATCCGCGACGGGCGCCTTGGCTGCCGTCCAGAGCGCAACGACCGTGGCTACGACCACGGAGGAGGCCGCTCGGACAATCGCGACCCCCGCCAGGACTGGCACGATCAGCCTCGTGAGGACCGCTGGCAGGGCCAGCCTCGCGACGGCCCCTGGCGTGACCAGCCCCGCGAGGACCGTCCTCAGGGCAATGCTGGCCTTCCTCCACTGCCGCCGCCTCCAAGGAGAAACGACGACAACTGCCAGGATGATGGGGTTGGGGGCTTCCAGGAGCCACACGCGATCGCTTGCATCCTGGGTGGTGCTCAGGCCCCCGCCTCTCATCGCATCTTCAAGCAGTTCGCTCGCGAGGTGAACGCGGCCCTTCCCAAGCTTAAGGTGCCGAGTCCCCTCAGGTGGTCCAAGTACGCCATCACCTTCGACTCTACAGACCAGCTCAAGTGCTCAGCCGCCACTGGCGCGCTCCCGATGCTCTGCGCACCGACCAACAGCAACGTCCTCGTCACCAAAACCCTCATCGATGGTGGCGCGGGCTCAATGTTCTTTCCGTCGAGACATTCAAGACGCTCCAAGTGCCCTATGATCAGCTTCTGCCCACCAAGCTCTTCTCAGGGGTGACCGATGGCTCCACCATCCCCATAGGGCAGATTCGCCTCCCTGTCACCTTCGGCAAGCATGACAACTACCACACCGAGCTCATCGACTTCGACGTCGTCCACATTCACCTCCCGTACAATGCCATCCTCGGGTATCCGGCCCTCGCCAAGTTCATGGCGGCAACTCACCACGGCTATAACGTCCTCAAGATGCCAGGAAGTGCTGGTGTCATCACAGTCGCTTGTGACGAAAAGGATGCGGTGTGCTCACTCGAGCGCGCCTACCAAGCTACGGCGGTCAAGAACTCAGATGGCCAGGGTGCCATCCTGCCTCCTGAGGCCATCCCCAAGAAGAAGAAGTAGCTCCTCCCAAAGGGCCGCCAGGAGGCTGGGGCGCTTGACAATCGTGCCTCAGGCCCCGCACCCACTGTTGGGGCGCCTTTCCCTCTCGTATAGGAAGGCACGCCTGGTGCCCCTCTCAGGACGAGCTCGGGGGCTCTCGTCTGGAGGGCCTCTGACCTGACCAGCGTCGGGAGGGAGGCGTTCGGGGACCATGTGGGGGCGTGCTTCGACGCGCGCCCCGGTGAGCAAGGCGCAAGGCGCCAAGTGCCAGGCGCTCAGGAGTTCATCACCAAGGCAATCGAGGAGCTTCAGGAGGCGCGAGCCATGCGTGGCGAGCGTCGCCCCGCGTCATCTAGTGCGGCTGCCGCCCGTGACATGGGTAGCGAACTGCGCGTCTGCGTCAACATCCCAAGCCTCAACAGTTGCAGGATCTCTTCTGGCCGTCCCACGTCGGCCGGAGCGGGGGCTACCCCTGCAGCTACGTCCGCATGCCGTTCGGCCTGCTGAACGTGGCCGCCTCGTACCAGCGCCTCATGCAGGGAGCCTTGGCGGCTCACGAGGCCAGGCGCCAGGCGGTCCTGATCGAGGAGGTGACGGACCCTCACGAGCCCCCCGGACCTCCGGAGCCTCCCGGGACTCAGGAGCCGGTCGGCTCGTGAGGAGCGACCTCTGCAGCACGCGTCTTCAGCTACTCCAACGCTTCTACAACAATGGTGCCAGGTGACTTTTTGGTTTGTTCAAACTGAGGGTGCCCCTCGGGCTGCATCATCCTCAGGCTGCCAGGGCCCAGCCCCGCAGTGCGTCATTTTGATTCATGGACCCCGGATCAGTTATGCATGCTTAAGTTATTATGGTGGTTAACATTACGCCTATTGACTCGTTACCTGTGGTGTTGCCTCTCACGATCCGCGCGTTGCTGATTCGCCTCTCGCTCGTCCTGCAACAGGGGCTGCTGGCACGGCGTCTGTGCTCGGGTCCGTCCCTACAGTGTTGACAAGTCTAAGAGACCGAGCTCTGGCTCGCGGCCAGCCCCGCGCACGTCTCTCACCGGGTCCTTAGTGCCTTCGTCTTCTCGCGGAAAGATCGCGGGCGGGATAGCAAGCGCGGCTGCCTGTTGTGTTTTACGGCTAACTCGCAGGAACCCCCCCGGAGGAAGGGCCGCGGGGTGGCCTCGCCAGCACTGCGCCGCGTGCCAAGGGGATCGGCCCGTCTCAGGCGCCCTCGCGGGGCATGTCGTTCCTCTCTCACGCAGATCGCTTGCACGTTAAAGGGGGGGCCCTTGAGCACCGCGCCTCAGGGGCTCCTACCGGCCCTCGAGCCCTCACCCTTTGGCCTTGACCACGGCATCGCGACCTAGCATACCAGCGGCGGCCGAGCCTCGCTCAAGAGCCGGGTCCCGAGGACGTAGAGCACCTTGACGAGCGAGGGAGATGGAGCCGGTAGGGGCCCTGCAAAAGAAAGGGAGGCACCATCGGGAGAAAGGCGCGGCCTACGTCGCACGAGAAGCTCGCCCTTGCGGCAGGGAGACCGTGCAGGCTCGCCAAGATAAGTCACCTCACACGCGTAGGCGTGGACCCCATTACCAGCATTTTTGCCTCATGCGATTTCGCTCGAGCAAGGAAAACTTCCCTCTTATTCTTTCGGGAGCTGCTTGCACGCTAAAGGGGACCTCCTGAGCACCACGCCTCGGGGGCTCACCTCCTGGCCTTGACCACGGCATCGTGACCTGGCATACTAGCGACGGCTGAAGCTTGCTTGGGGACTGGGTCCTGTCGACGTAGAGCACTAAGCTACCGCGAGAGTAAAAGGGGGAACCGAGTCCGAGCGAGAGACGCAAACACAACATAAGTTGGGGGCACAAGCACTAAGGCAAAGGTGTCACGGTTTTTATACACCCCCTCGGGGCCTTTCGTAATCTCTGTGCAGGAATGAACAAAAGAAAAAAAAAGCCTCCTAGGGATCGCAGCTTGGGCAGCGCCGCCCACGACGCCGGGCTAGCACCGCTCCTCCCCTAGGCCCGAGCGCGGTGACGCGATGGCTCATAGCTGTCATCATCGCTCGAGCTTGGTCCGGAGGAAGCGCTACTACTGCCGGAGGAATCACGGGCAAGGCCAAGGGCAAGTTCTCCATCAGAGGCCTCGCTGCCTCGCCAGCCTGAAAGGGGGTCGCCGTCTTGTTCGCCTCCCCTGGGGCAGCACTCCAGGCGTCGGCCATCCTCCCCGAAGACCTTGAAGAAGATCGTCGACACCCCGTCGTACTCGAAGTGGATGGCGTGCCTCCCCTCCGTGCTGCAGGCGTGGGCGACCGCGCCCCATCCCCGGGTCATGAAGACGTCGCCAGAGTCGACGGCCTCGACCTCCGCCTCTGAGGCTTGGCTGCAGCAGCCGTTGTGCTGCCACCATAGCTTGACGGCCCCCCTCAGCGGTATCTCCCTTGCTAGGGACCACGGGAGCCGGATCCACATGCGCGGCGGCATTGCCGCCCACACCACAAACTCGCAGGCCGTGCCGTCGGCGTGGGCCTGCGGACAGGGTGGCCGCACAACCATTGCTTGCTCTTCCCTATGACTCCGTCCTCCGTGACTTCCACGGCTGCTCCCACGGACGGGGCTGCGCGCCCGAGCATGCGCGCTAGTGGGGAAACCCGGCGGTGCGCGTTCGTGCTAGGGCCGTGCTTCCGTGGGCCCTGTAGAGGGCTCACGGGGGCGGTCATGCCTCTTCTTCGACGGGAGAAGCACTGGTTCTACCTGCTGGGCCTTTCCCTTCTCGGCGGCCGAGAACCTCCTCACTGGCGCCATGGATGCTCTGGCAAGATGGCGGGACGAAGAAGAAGAAGGAGAGAGTGGCGAAGATGAAGATGAGCTGGGGGCTCCGCCCCCATCTCCCATTTATAGGCGAAGGAAGGCTAACCGCCGGCCTCTCACGCCCCAAGCAATGATGGCCTTTTTGCATGCACCAGGCAGTTGTCAAGTCGAGCAGTTGCCGAGGCAGCGTGGAGAAGTGGAGACGCCCACGTCCCATCAAGTGCCATGTGTCAGCCTGGTCCACAGGTGATTGGGGCCCGCGGTGCTTTGCCCTTGCCCTTTGGCTTTGCCTAGAAGCCAAGTCCTAGCGCGCCTTGGGCCCGGGGGCTACTGTTGGCATTCTGGGAACCAGGGTACCCAGACTTGCCTACCTGCGGCCCATGGCCTGGCTTCATCGACGGCCTGGTACGGCCCATGTACAAGACTACCAAGACAAGACCCTCGCGAGGGGCCAAGCCTCGCAAGGCAGACGACGCCAAGACCTCCTGAGGGAGCGGCCTCCCCAGGCTGCCTCCTGAGGAGTGGAGATTCCTATGCAGGTGCCCAAACCTCATGAGGTTGCGGTGACGCAAGCCATGACGACCAAGGCCACCCGGGCGCCAGCGGACGCAAAGGAGACAGTTTCCTCTTTGGTGCTAAGGAGGCAAGCGCAGGCGAGGGTTCCTGAGGACCCAGGCAAAGGTTTCCATTCCTGTGCAACGAGACCAAGACCACCAGGACGGCAGGACGGATGTCATCACCGAGCCCACCGCAGCGTCACGTCAGAAGCTTTGCAGCTGAAGACCACCTTTCGTCAGGATAAGATGTACTACTTGTCCCCTTTCAAATTGGCCATTGTGGAATTCCTTCTCGCCTACGTTTTGGGAAGAGGACCAATGCCACTATAAATATAGGCTAGCCACCACCGTAGAGCAGGAGGAGCCCCCCGGGATCGGATCCTCTCCACCCTCACCAGAGCAGACCTCGCGAGGTTGTTCATCCCTTGTACTTGTTAATCCTCAGCCCCTCGTGAGGCAAATCCACCACAAAGCAGGAGTAGGGTCTTACACCGCAAGGTGGCCCGTACCTGGGTAAACTGCCGTGTTCATCTTCTTCCTTGTTCCTTGAGCTAGGCCGTAGGGTGCCGAGCTGGTTGGCTAGATAGGTTGAGTTCTTCGTGCACACCCTAGAGTTCGAACCTTTCTTGGGTCTGTGGAGCCCTAAATCCGACAGTCTTCTTCATCGTTGGCTTCATCATCCATGGCGCCCAAGAAGAAGTCCGGCGCAACTGCTCATCTTTCCACCTCGAAGGCCCCCTCGCATGCTGCCGCCGATGCTGTAGGGGTTGCAGCGGTGTCGAGGGACGCGGACGTCATGGGGAACATGACCAGCGTGGGCGGCGCTGTCATCGTTCCCCCCGCGGCCGAGGCGAAAGCAGAAAATGCCGGAGGAGCGCGGCATCAATTACACTCCGACGGCCGTGCTCCACAACGCACGGGTGGGGAGAATGCTCAGTCTCCACCCCCCCCCACCGTTCCGAAGAGCGCAGCCACAGTGACAACGCTCGCTCCGGTGTGAATCGCGGCCCCTTGGTTGCCCCTACAACAGGTGCAGCAGCGGGGCAAGCACCTCCCCCACGGCGGGGAAACCAAGACGAAGCGCCGAATGGGGCCATCAACCCCCAGGCGCACCCTTCTCGCCGCCGTACCACCGTGGCGGCCTGCTCACGGCGACGAGAGCACGGCGCCTCCGCAACTGGTGCTGGCAGGAGCCGAGCGACGTCGCGGTCTGTGTCGTCATCTATGCCAAGCACTGCTTTGGAAGCCAAGGCGCGAGCCCAACTCCTGCTGAGGTTCCCACCGGCGGCCGATCAAATGGATGAGTGGAGATCCACCATCCAGAGTTTGATCGGTTTTGCTGAAGCAGGAGGATCGCAGCGAGCGGGTCCGCCACGGCCCGAGCTGCTGACCGAGCTGAGGGGGCCACTCCAACGGTACAGTCCCCTCCGCGATGGCCAGCGCAAGGACCACAACCAGAACCGCACCACCAGGAGCCCGACGAGGTATCGATGGCCTTATCTGACCCTCGGGCCCATCGAGATCAGCGGCAGGTCCTGGAGGATCGGCAGAGGGAAGACGCACGCGTCACCATAGAACGACGCCGTGAAACCCACCGCCAATCCGACATGCGCAATGGCCCAGATGTCGATGAACCCGCGCCCAGTGAGGGCGGGTACCTACCCTTCGAGGTTGGGTGCCCTGCCTTCACTCGCGAGCTGTGGCAAGTTCATTGGCCATCTGCCCGTGTTTTCAAGCCAGAGATACCAGAGAAGTATGATGGAAGGTTGAACCCGGCAGAGTTCTTGAGCATCTACGCCATCGTTGTTCAAGCTGCCGGAGGGAGAGATGAGAAGGTGTTCGCCAATTACTTCCCTTTTGCACTCAAGCCAAATGTGAGGTCATGGCTGATGCACCTTCCGGAGAATTCCATCTCATCATGGGCTGACCTGTGCCATGAGTTTGTTGGCGCCTTCACGGGCGGCCATCAAGAACCAGGACGGCCCAGCGATCTGCATCTCCTTCCACAAGAGGAAGGGAGAGCTTGCGGAAGTACATGTAGAGATTCAGCCAGGTGCATAGAAACATCCCAGACATCCACCCGACAGCTGTGATTGCCGCGTTCCAGTCCAACATGCACAACAGGAGGATACGTTCCAAGATGAACATTCGGTTGCCCAAGACTGTGAATGAGTTGTACACTTTGGCGGATAAGTGAGCGAGAATAGAGGAAGGGAGGCGACTCCCCGGAGAAGAGGGCAGCGTCAAAGTCGACTTAGAGGATGACGACGATGCCGCAGACCCGAAGAGGAAGAACAAGAAACGCAACAAGCGCAGGGAAAAGGCAATATTGGCTGTCGAGGGCTCTGGCACTTCTAGTACCGGCAAGAAGGCCAAGACCAAAGTCCCTGGCAAGGAAGTTGCCATGTGCACTGATTGCCGGGAGGCTGCGGTGGCCGAAAAGGCTGGGAAGGCTGATAGGCCATACTGCAAGATCCGCCGGACCAAAGGCCATGATCTCCAAGAGTGTCACCAAGTTGAGCAACTTGTCAAGAAGCAGAGAGCTGAGTACGAGAAGCGTGACAAGGAAAGAGACCAAGGAGGTGCTGGCGGGAAGGGCCGAGGCGGCAGAGGAGGCCACCATGGCAAGGATCCCCAGCATCCAGAGAGGCCCGCAGGGGGCTGAAAGAAGGCGAAGATGAAAGTGATGAAGGGGATGAAGAGGAAACCAGTGAACAAGAGTTCCTGAAAGCCACTGAGGCCATGTGCGTTGACGGAGGCGCATCCTTGCACTCGTCTCACCGCCAGCTTAAACAGTGGGTGAGTGAGGTCAATGCTGTAAAGCCAGTAGTGGACTCCCAAAAACCGCTCAAATGGTCTCGCACGCCCATCATCTTCGACAAAGAGGATCACCCTGACCGCACCACCGCGGTAGGGCGCTTGCCGTTGTTGGTTTCACCAACAATCCGAAACCTCAAGGTCACGAAGATATTGGTTGACGGTGGGGCTGGGTTGAATCTGATTTCCCCCAAGGTGCTTAGAACGCTTCAAATATCAGATGAAGAACTCAAGATTGCTGGCACTTTCCAAGGGATCAACCCCGACAGGAGTCGTCCTAAGGGAAAAATCACGCCGCTGGTGATGTTTGGAGGAGAATTGAACTACCGGACCGAGAAGGTTGTGTTCGACATGGTTGATCTCCCCCTGCCGTATAATGGAATCCTTGGTCGTCCAGCAATGGCAAAATTCATGGCGGCATCTTACTATGCCTACAACACACTAAAGATGCCAGGATCGATGGGCGTCATTTCCATTCCGTCAGACAAGAAGGACGCGATCATATGCGTGGATAAGATGTACCGAGACGCAGTCGCCGCTGAGACCGCGGAAGCTGCAGCTCCCGCCAAGGAAGGTAAGAAAGGGAAGAAAGCTAGTAAGGATACCGGCAAGGAATCCGGGTAGCGCACCTCTTCGGAGTGTGCTGCACCCGTCGATGATTTTCCAGAGAGCTCCACTAGTAAGAAGCCCAAAGTTGCCTCACCTGCGATGAAGAAGGTCCCGGCAGGGCTGGATGGCGTTGGTGGTACATTCACCATTAGCTCTACCCTTGATGACAAATAGGAAGGCGCGCTCGTTGCCTTCCTGCGGGCGAATGTAGATGTGTTTGCCTGGCAACCACCTGACATCCCCGGTGTTCCCAGGGAGGTAATCGAGCACCACCTAGCTGTCTGCCCTCATGCCCGGCGGGCGAATGTAGATGTGTTTGCCTGGCAACCACCTGACATCCCCGGTGTTCCCAGGGAGGTAATCGAGCACCACCTAGCTGTCTGCCCTCATGCCCGGCCAGTCAAGCAGAAAGTCAAGAAGCAAGCTTTGGAGCGGCAACAGTTCATTTCCGAGGAGATCAAGAAACTTGAAGCAACTGGTTTGGTCAGAGGAGTGTTGCACCCAACATGGTTGGCGAACCCGGTGGTAGTGCGCAAGGCGAACGGGAAATGGAGGCTTTGCATAGACTTCAGGGATATGAATAAGGCATGCCCGAAGGACCCGTTCCCCTTGCCGCGCATTGACCAGATCATAGATTCCATTTTCGGGTGTGATCTGCTTTCCTTCTTGGATGCATACTCTGGGTACCATCAGATCTTCATGTCCAAGGAGGACGAGGAGAAGACCGCATTCATAACCCTGTGTGGCATGTACTGCTTTGTGTGGATGCCTTTCGGGTTGAAGAGCGCTGGATCCACTTTTGCAAGGGCGGTGCAAATTGGTTTTGAGCCTCAATTGGACAGGAATATTGAAGCTTACATGGATGACATAGTTGTCAAGACCAAGGACAAATCAACTCTCATTCAGGACTTGGAAGAGACCTTTGCAAATCTACGCAAGATCAACTTGAAGCTAAACCCAGAGAAGTGTGTGTTTGGCGTTCCCTCCGGCAAGCTACTTGGTTTCTTTGTATCCCACCGGGGGATAGAGGCAAACTCCAACAAGATCAAGGCAATCGAGCAGATTCAAGCACCCAAGACAGTTAAAGACGTGAGGTGCCTGACCGGATGTGTTGCCGCACTAAGCAGGTTCATTTCCAAGTCTGCCGAGCGTGCCTTTCCATTCTTCAAAATTTTGAAGAAGGCATGGCCGATGAAGTGGACCCCGGAGGCAGAAGCAGCACTGCAAGGCTTGAGGACCTATCTTTCCTTTGCTCCCACCTTGGTCGCTCCTAAACCACAAGAGCCATTGCTGCTGTACCTAGCAGCAACCAATCAAGTGGTTAGTGCAACGTTGGTGGTGCAGCGGGAAGTGGATGAATGAGCAGCCGCAGCTACTGCCCCCTCCAGATAGGAAAGTGAACCCATCCCGGCAAGGTCCGGTGCAGATCAGGAGAAAGAATAGCAGTATAATGGAGACAATTCCAAGACCGCGGCAAAGAAAAACGTGGTGCAGCGGCCAGTGTACTTTGTCAGCTCCCTATTTCAGGGGGCTAGATCAAGGTACTTTGGCGTGCAAAAGTTAATCTTTGGCCTCATCATGGCCTCAAGGAAACTGCGCCACTACTTCCAAGCCCACGAGATCACAGTTGTGACCCACTTCCCTTTGCAACGCATCCGACGAACCCGGAGGCCACTGGCAAAATAGTAGAATGGGCTTTGGAATTGGCAAGCTTTGGTCTGAATTATGAGAGTATGTCAACCATTCAGAGTAGAGCATTGGCAGAGTTCGTCGCGGAATGGACACCAACCCCAGATGAAGAAACACCTGAAACAGTTATCCCCGGCAAGGAGGCCCCCCAAGAGTGGATCATTTACTTTGATGGCGCCTTCTCACTGCAAGGTGCAGGGGCTGGCGTGCTCCTTGTCGCACCCACTGGAGAACACCTCAAGTATGTGGTCCAAATGCATTTTCCCCGTGAAAAAGCTACCAACAACACTGCGGAATATGAAGGACTCCTTGCCGGGCTCAGGATCGCAACATAATTGGGAATTAAGAAGTTGATCATTCGTGGAAACTCACAGCTTGTGGTGAGGCAAGTGAACAAGGATTACCAGAGTCCATTGATGGAGGCATACGTCGAAGAGGTGAGGAAGTTGGAGGAGCGTTTTGACGGATTGCAAACAGAGCACGTGCCATGTGCGGAAAACAACATTGCTGATCATCTGTCAGAATGCGCTGCACAGAAGCTTCCTGTGGAACCAGGAACTTTTGTTCTCCACCTGACTCAACCCTCAGTATCCTCGACGACAATGGACAGAAAGAGGAGGAAACTGGACTCCGGCAAGCCTCTCCCGGCAGAGCTTCCCGAAGCCCCCGGCAGAGAGGTTGGCGGGAACAACTCCACTTCGCCTGGTGAGCAGCACCCTCCTGCTGAACCACCAGTTCTTGCGGTTGAGATATGTGCTCCCATGAATGAGGAGGTGCCGCTGATCCTTGTTGTTGAGCCTCATGCTCCAACTTGGGCACGTCACACAGTCCATTACCTCCAAACAGGAGAACTTCCCGAAGAGCAAGAAGAGGCTGAAAGAGTAGCCCGGAGGGCCAGTATGTATTAGTTTGTCGAGAACATGCTATACAGAAGGAGGCCCAACGGTGTGAAATTGAAGTGCATTTGCCGGGAAGAGGGGAAGGAACTGTTGGCAGATATACACAAAGGCATGTGCGGCTCCCATATTGGATCAAGAGCCTTGGTCAGAAAAGCTTTCCGGCAAGGTTTCTACTGGCCCATGGCCATCCAAGATGCGATCGAGCTAGTCACCAGATGTGAAGCCTGCCAGTTCCACTCCAAGAATATCCATCAATCTGCTCAAGATCTCCAGACGATCCCTTTGTAATGGCCATTTTCGGTCTGGGGGCTCGACATCTTGGGCCCCTTCCCCCGTGCTACCGGGGGCTTTGAATTCTTGTACGTTACAATCGACAGGTTTACAAAGTGGTTGGAGGTGGAGCCTGTGAGAAAGGTGACCGCACAATCAGCTATCAAGTTCTTGAAGGGATTGGTGCGCCGCTTCGGAGTACCCGCCAGAGTCATCACTGACAACGGCACCCAATTCACAAGCCGTGCCTTCATGCAATACGTTCAAACCCTCGAAAGCAAGGTTTCATTCGCCTCTGTTGCTCATCCCAGAAGCAATGGACAAGCTGACAGGATGAATGCTGAAGTGCTGCGAGGACTCAAGACAAGAACTTTCGACAAGCTGCGGAAGTGCGGCAGACGCTTGATCGACGCGCTGCCGGTGGTTATTTGGTCCCTCCGTACGACACCAAATTGAGCTACCGGCCAGACTCCCTTCTCCCTAGTCTATGGGGTAGAAGCAGTGATCCCCACGGAACTCATATACGGGTCACCTCGAGTATTTGCCTACGATGAAGTAGAGCAAGAGCAGCACCGGTATGATGATGCCGTGCTCCTTGAGGAGAACCGTCTCCGGGCTGCTACACGTGCTGCACGCTACCAGCAAACCCTGCGTCGCTATCATAGCCGTAGGGTTCATGCCCGGAGCCTTGAGGAAGGCGACCTTGTCCTTAGACGTGTTCAGTCCGCCAAGGGTGCAAACAAGTTGACGCCGAAGTGGGAAGGCCCTTACCGGGTAGTACGAGTCACCAGACCCGGCGCAGTCCGTCTGGAGACCGAAGATGGCATTCAGTTGCAAAACTCATGGAACATTGAGCATCTTCGTAAGTTCTACCCGTAAGGCGCGGCTGTCGGGCCCTGTCCGGCAGCCACCCTTTTGTACAAGCCTTGCCGATGCGCATGTAACCCTTTGTACAAAGCCAGGCACAGACCCTGAGCACACACAATAAAATGAAGCGTTGGGGCCCCCCAAAAAACTTGCATGCATGCATAGCATAACATGAGCATGCCATGATCATGTAGATGAGGTCATATGTTGTTTTGTTTCCCTCTACACTAACTGCAGGACTCCTGTCACGGACTCCTGCCGCGGACTCGGTCCCAAAGAGAGGAAACGGAAACAAGCTCGCATACTGATCCCCAACAAGCCAAACAGATAAGTTCCTTTTTTATCCATATATGTCTCTGTAAGAAGAAAACTTGTGCATAGAGAAACCTCGTCACGTTCGAAGCATTTTGCTCCCATGCTTTGACCCGAACGTTGCTTCGGTCAGGATGGTTGTAGTGGCTTTTGACAAAGGGGGTTCGACGAGGGGCCGGTCCCCTTCCATAGTTTTGAGCCCGGCAGGCCCAGCCCTGCGGCAACAAATGGAAGGCGCCCGGCAGGATAGCTTGCCGGAGAAAACTTGTTTACTTAAAAAGTATTGAGGCGTTCCTCCTCTGCATGGATATAGTACATGCACAAGTACCCGACAAGACCGTCTTTTTTTCATTAATATGCGGACAAACAAGTACAAAGCTTACATAGTACAAACATGGATAGAAGACATTACATATTTGAAACTAAAGTTTGGCAAGTGCCTACAGGTTTTAGATTGAAAAAAGAGAAGTGCCCAGTAATCCCTTTCTTGTCCCTCTCCTCCTAGGAGCTACGACAGGAGGTGAAGAGGGCAAAAGGAGTGCCTGGGCAGAAACCCAGCCTGACCCCGTCAGAGCCCACCGGGAGCAGCCTGACAAGATCGGGAGTGGCGAGGCTACGAAGGAGGGAGATGGAGGGAGCAGCTGGGTGGTGCCCTGGTCGCCACCACCAGGACTAGCAGGACACGCCAGCACGAACACCAGCGGGGAAATCCTGCCGGGGCCCAGCTGGAAGACTGCTGGAGGAGGCGAAGGCACCAAGAGAGCGTCCCCTCCCCGGCAACCGTCCAGAAGAAGCTGGTGATGATGGTGCCGGGGAGGGAGGGGAAGAGCAAAAAGACGGAGAAGCAGGTCGGCAGTACGAGACGAAGGCGTCGGTGACATCGTACTCTGACCTGATAGCCTGCCACCCGCCTTCTCCGTCTTCGGTCGTTTCTTCCTCGTCACTGTCGCTCTAGGAGGACGCCGAGCCCTTGGCCCGTCACCTCCCCCGAAGAAGCGGCTGACGGTGGGGGCGGCTCCCGAGGCGTGCAGGGAGCACCACTCCCCACCTTGGCGGGCAGGAGGGCAACGCCATGTTCAACGTCATCCCCGACCTCGCCGAAGAGAACAGTGCTGGGATTACTGAAGATCCCGAGCGCGTTCCCACGGGCGAGCACCAGAGGCCCTGAGGACTCCGCCAACGGGTTAACGAGCTCCGACAGCTTGCAGCAGGGGCGATGCCACTTCCCCGGACGGCGAGCTCGTGTGGAAAGGGTGAGCGCTCCACCATCATGAAGAAGCATAGCGCCTTCCACACCAGGGTCGGTGTGGCGTTCGCTGACGCGCCGCCACAAACCACGACTGCCACTACTACGGTCGCCGCACCTCCCACGGCCCCGGACCAGACTCACTCCCCGAGCAGTGACACTAACCTTCGTAATCATCACTCCCAAACTGAGGATCGGGGCCTGACCCCGGTCTCTCCCTTTCGGCATGACGAAGGAGGAGGCAAGGAAGAAGAAGGCAGAAGTGCATGGATGGATGCCTCCACTCCCCCTAGTGCTCCCTTTTTATAGGCGAGCCGGGGCCGGGGGCTGATCCTCCACCTACTCCCGAGGGCTCCTTTGAATCCGACCTATCCAAGCTGCGGACGGTGGCCGAGCCCATCGACCGACCTTTTGCACCAATCCGGAGAATTTGGGTTCCAGTCATAGCGCTCTTCCCTGCACCGTGCGCATCCGTTACCTACCCTGCGTGGCGCATGCGGCATACATGGCGGAAAGGGCGGGCGTAGTGGGATGAGTGAAATGGCAGTTACCGCCCCGTGGGATAAAGTCATTCACGGGCCATAATAGGCTGGCCCCCATGACGTCCCGCACGACACGCGAGAAAGCCGGAAACTGACTCAAGCACAGGTTAATGAAGAAGCAAGAAGGAAAATGTCAAGAAGAAGAGAATATCAGCGCAAGACCCCTGCCTGTGTACCTGATAGGGCCTACCCCCAACGATGCTCGGCAGCATGTTTGGGCCAGGCCCGGGAGCTCCTGTCGGTGCAACAAACCTTCATGTATGTTGCCTGGACTGTACACAGGCTCAAATGGCAGAAATACAAGCAACACCAAGCATTCAAGACAGAACCAAGCCAGAGAGAGAAAGCTCTTTGAGGAATCAAAGGGCGAATCAAGAAGACCAAGAGAAGCCAAGACAACAAGATATCAGTAAGAAAGAACCTCCCTTGCCGGGCAGGCGAGCCTGGTCAGGTCGAGGCCACACCGAAGACAAGTCCCAAGACTTCCCCGGCAAGGATTGCCGGGGGCGCTGGTGGCCTACATCCCCGCCAAGGCTCCACCGCTCCACCGCATCGTAACACAAGTCATCCATCGGTGTGGTGTCAAGCCCCCAGATAACTAAGTGGCTGTCATTTGGCACGTGGCAGCCATTTAGGAGGAAGATCACCTCTACATGACACCCGTCCAGAGGCGTGTCAAGCAGACAGATGGAAGATGACTAGAGCGGCGCGGCAGGCCTGCCGAGCCGCATCCACAGCGCGACACATGGCAGTGCATTTAATGCGCTTTGTCCTAACTGCCAGAGTTAGGTATGATAGCACTGTTAGCTATCTAATCGCTAGATAATAACCATTTTGCCATTGTGGTAACCCCTTAGCCTATAAAAGGAGGACCATGGCAACCTTAGAAAGGATTCGGACCCTCGTGTACTCATAAGCGCATAGCTGCTCTCCCCGAGGCGACCTTGCCGGGCTCGAGCGCTGTGTGTTCATCACGGTCTCTCCATCAATCCACCAAAGCAGGAGTAGGGTTTTACGCTTCTCAGCGGCCCGAACCTGGGTAAAAACCACCAGTGTCACCACTGTCGTGCTGTCCTACGGCTTCCGCTCTTTGTGCAACGCGTCTTCCCCCCTGCCGAACCACAAAGGGGCCGATGGCCTCATAGGTGGCCGTGTTCTACCACGACAGCATGTCATTTTCTCAATTGCATCAATTTAGCATTGCCTACTTCAATACCTGTTTCAGAAATTTTATGCCCAAGGACTATACCTTCATTTACCATAAAGTGGCACTTCTCCCAATTCAAGACAAGATTAGTCTCTTCACATCTCTGCAAAACCCGGTCAAGGTTGCTTAAGCAATCATCAAAAGAGGTTCCGTAAACAGAGAAATCATCCATGAATACCTCAACTATCTTTTCACAAAAATCAGAGAATATAGCAGTCATACATCTTTGAAAGGTAGTAGGTGCATTGCATAAACCAAAAGGCATATGTCTATAAGCATAAGTTCCAAAAGGGCAAGTAAATGTAGTTTTCTCTTGATCTTCTTTCGATAGAGGTATTTGAAAAAAACCAGAATAACCATCTAAGAAGCAAAAGTGTGTATGCTTAGATAATCTTTCTAACATTTGATCAATAAAAGGCAAATGGTAATGATCTTTTCTAGTAGCTTTATTTAATTTCTTGAAATCAGTTACCATCCTATAACCGGTTACAATTCTTTGTGGGATAAGTTCATTTTTATCATTAGGAACAACGGTAATGCCTCCTTTCTTAGGGACACAATGAACAGGTCTTACCCATCTACTATCAGCTATAGGATAAACTATACCTGCCTCCAGAAGCTTTAATATTTCAGTTCTTACCACATCCTTCATTTTAGGATTCAGACGATGTTGATGATCAACAACTGGCTTAGCATCAGGCTCCATATTAATCTTATGCTAGCATAATGTGGGACTAATGCCCTTAAGATCATCAAGAGCATATTCAATAGCAACATGGTGCTTCCTCAGAGTTTTAAGTAATCTCTTTTCTTCATGCTCTCAAAGGTTAGCATTGATAATAACAGGATATATTTTCTTTTCATCAAGGTAAGCATACTTTAGTGTATCAGGCAGTTTCTTTAATTCAAACACGCGATCACTCTTAGGTGGGATAGGATATCCCAAAGTGTCTACATGCAAATTGTGTTTAAGAATAGGTGCTTGTTTAAAGAATATCTCATCTATTTCATTCTTTCATTCATATGCATATCATTTTCAGGGTCTAGCAAATACTGTTCTAATGGATCGGTAGGAGGTACGACAATAGAAGCAAGACCAATAATTTCATCTTTACTAGATAATTCTTTATCATTTGTTTGTCTACTAAACTTGGAGAAATTAAATTCATGAGATACATCACCAAATTTAACTCTGACCTTTTCTATAACACAATCAATTTCAGGATTAACGGTACTCAAGAAAGGCCTACCAAATATAATGGGACAAAAAATATCTTGTTGTGATCCAAGAACTAGAAAACCAGTAGGGTATTTGATCTTACCACACAAGACTTCAACATCTCAAACAATCCCAAGTGGTGAAATAGTATCTCTGTTTGTAAGCTTAATAGTAACATCAATGTCTTCTATCTCAACAGATGCAATATCATTCATGACTTCTTTATATAAAATAAAAGGAATAGCACTACGGGCTTATTCTTATCTAACATATCTTGTTCATTTCTAGCAGGTTTAGCAATTCTAGCAGCCTCAGAACCGAAATAAATAACATGTCATCAATATTATCAACCAAGAGATCTTTAACCATTGCAATATTAGGTTCCATCTTAATTTGTTCAGAGGGTTTAGGTGTCCTTATATTACTCTTATTAGCCACACTTGTAGCTTTAGCATGTTCCTTAATCCTAACAAGGAAAGGAGGTTTCTCAATATAAGGAGTAGGCACAACTGGATCAATATTGTAAATGATTATTTCTTCTTTAGCTATAATAGGTTCATCAAAGATTTATTTAATAGGTGGATGAAATTTAAACCACTTCTCCTTATGGAGATCAACATGAGTAGCAAAAGATTCACAAAAGGTAGCTACTATCTTAGAGTCAAGTCCATATTTAGTACTAAACTTATGAAAATCATCGGTTTCCATATAAGATTTAACACAATCAAACTTAAGATTTATACCTGACTCATTACCTTTGTCGATTTTCCAATCTTTAGAGTTGCATTTAATTCTTTCCAGAAGAACACATTTGAATTCAATAGATCTCTTCATAAAGGAACTAGTAGAAGAAGTATCGAGCATGGATTGATCATTACGAGAAAGCCGATCATAATTTTTTTGTATAATTATTACTTTTGAGAGATCATGCTTGCGGCATGTGTGCATCATATATTTAAGCCTCCCCCAAGATTGCGCGATACTTTCGCCTTCATGAGGCAAAAAATTATATATATAATTCTGATCACGATGAACCAAATGCATAGGATAAAACTTTTGGTGAAATTCCAGCTTCAACCGGTTCCAGTCCCATGTTCCAGTATCATCCAATAACCTATACCATGCCAATACCTCCCCCCCCCAGATATAAAGGGAATACTTTCTTCTTAACTCCATCCCCGGATAAACCTGCAAGCTTAAACAATCCACAAATTACATCTATATAGATCAAGTGCATATTAGAATGTATTTTTCCATCTGCTGCATATGGATTAGCTAGCAGTTTCTCTAACATACCCAAAGGAATCTAACAATAAATATTTCTAGTAGGTTTAGTAGGTTGAGGAGCAACTCTTATTGTTTCTGGTCGGGGTGAAGATACCCCGAACAAGCCCCTGAAAGAATTATCTCCCATAGTAATAAGTGACGGTAAATTTCAGCACGAAATAAAAACGTTTCCTTACCAAATTCCACTTACCAAAGGCACTTCACTCCATGGCAACGGCGCCAGAAAAGAGTCTTGATGACCCACAAGTATAGGGGATCAATCGCAGTCCTTTCGATAAGTAAGAGTGTCAAACCCAATGAGGAGCAGAAGGAAATGACAAGTGATTTTCAGCAAGGTATTTTCTGCAAGTGCGGAAAGTAGCAGTGATAGATAGTTTTGTAGCAAGATAATTCGTAACAAGCAACAAGTAGCAATGGTAAAAAAGTTAAGCAAGGTGGCCCAATGTTTTAATATCAAAGGACAAGCTGGAAAGTTCTCTTATATAAAGCAAAGTGTTCTCGAGGACACATGGGAATTGTCATCTAGTCACGTTCATCATGTTTAGTTGATTCACATTCGCTACTTTGATAATTTGATATGTGGGTGGACTGGTGCTAGGGTGCTGTTCTTACTTAAACAAGAAACCCTCTTATGATTACCCCCTCTCGCAAGCATCCGCAACTACAAAAGAAGAATTAAGATAAATCTAACCATAGCATGAAACATATGGATCCAAATCAGCCCCTTACGGAATAAAGCATAAACTAGGGTTTAAGCTTCTTCACTCTCGCAACCCATCATCTACTTATTAATCCCCAATGCCTTCCCTTAGGACCAAGTATGGTGAAGTGTCATGTAGTCGACGTTCACATGACACCCCTAAAGGAAGAACAACATACATATCATCAAAATATCGAACGAATACCAACTTCACATGATTACTTATAACAAGACTTCTCCCATGTCATCAAGAAAAAAAGTAACTACTAATAAATAATATCCATGTTCAAGATCAGAGGGGTATTGAATATGCGTAAGGATCTGAACATTTAATCTTCCAGCAAATAAACCAACTAGCGTCAACTAAAAGGAGTAATCAACACTACTAGCAACCCATAGGTACCAATCTGAGGTTTTGGGACAAATATTGCATACAAGAGATGAACTAGGTTTTGAGAGGAGATGGTGCTGGTGAAGATGTTGATGAAGATTGGTCCTCCCATGATGGAAGGATCATTGGTGATGTCAATGGCTTCGATTTCCCCCTTCCAAAGGGAAGTATCCCCGACGGAATCGCTTCACCAGAGAGCAAAAGTGCTCCTGCCTAGGTTCCGCCTCAAGACGGCGGCGAAAGTCTTATCTTTATTTTTTCTAGGGAAAATAGCCTCATATAGAAGAAGATGGGCACCGGAGGCCTGCTGGGGGCCCCACGAGCTCATAGGGCGCGCCCCCTGAGCTCGTTGCTCCCTGGTAGCCCCCCTTCTGGTAATTATTTCGCAAGTATTTTTTATATATTCGAAAACAATTCTCCGTAAATTTTGAGGTCATTTGGAGCTGCGGAGAATATCCAACTCCGTTGTAGCTTTTTCAGGTCCAGAATTCCAGCTGCCTGCAATCTCCCTCTTCATGTAAAACTTGCAAATTAAGAGATAAAAGGCATTAGAATTGCATCATAAAGTGAAATAACAATCCAAAACATAATAAATAACAGTAGGAAAACATGATGCAGAATGGACGTATCAAAGCCCTCCCTCTCAAACCATGCTAGTTCGAAAGAAAAGACGTTCTTATTTCCCACATGTGTCGCTTCCCCAGAGTCAACAAGTAGCGGGGTGTCATCGGAAATTCCTCTCTGTAAGGCTTGGACTGTCACCAAAGGAAACTTCTGTTCCCATTCAATACTGGTGAGAACTCGATCCAACTTCTCGTAAGTTAGATTTGGTAGTGTGTTTACCCAAGTAATCTTTCTGTCTGAGAGTTCAATCTCTCTCAGGTCTAGACTTTCGATGATAGTGTTAAACATGAATGACCATTTGCCATCAAAGTCATCGTTATTCTTTTCATCTCTCCTCCTAATAATGTTAAAATCACCTCCAACCAGGATTGCTAATCTCTCATCCCCACAAACCCGCACAAGGTCTGTTTGGAAGTCCGGCTTTAGCTCCGGTTGAGCGGCTCCATATACTACAACTAGCGCCCATTGGAACCCATCAACCTTCGAGCGCACCTTGAATTTAACGGCAAAGTCCCCAAGCACTACGTTACGTACTTCAAGCGTCTCGAACTTAAACACAAGTAAGATCCCACCGGATTTTCCTCTTGGGGGTAGACAGTGCCAATCAAAGTCAACACCACCGGATAAGGTGCCAAGAAATTGTGATGTAAAATTATCCTTACCAATCTCAAGTAAGGCAATAAAGTCCAAATTATGTTCTAATGATGCTTCCTTAAGGAACCTTCTTTTAGCCAAGTCTGCTAGACCTCTGCTATTCCAAAATATTCCTTTCATCTTTCATCATGAAATTTCTTTGAGGTCCGAATTCTTGAGCTTCTGCGCACAGTGGATGCAGGATATATCTTCCTCTTCCAGGTTTGTTTTGGCTTATCCTGTCCAGCCTCTCAGTCCATAAAACCAAGTTTAGTTTGTGTGCTCAAATCTAGTTGTAGGGGGGCCGTATACCCCTCTGAAACCGCATCCTCTTCCTGTAACACAGAAGAGGGTACTAAATCCTCACAGAGGCATTCTAGTGCCCCAACCCCTAGAGCATTAATGTCAGAATCATTCATAGGTTTTACCACTGCAATATTATGAATCATCTCCATGGCTCTATCAGCCTCTAAGTCTAGCAAGTCATTAACTAATTTAGCTACTTCTTTCCCATTGTTGCCCAAAGAAACACCCAATTTATTGGCATTATGAATGATCTCGTCATCGGAGAAATGCAAAAAATGAGTAACTTGTATTAACTGCCATACCTGTAGTGGCCTCGATGTCACAAAGCTTGGCCGCCCGCATGGCACGCCCCAACTACAGGTCGTCAGCATCCGGTTGAGCCTGAATCCAGTGGCTCACCTGTCTGTCCCCGGACATCGGGTCCGGGATCCCTCCAAATTAAGGCGATGATGTCATTAGTGGTAGGCCCAGTTGGGGCATGGCCACCTGCCAGGTGCCCAACTGTACCCCCACCACCGAACCAGCAGGTGGCATCCTCACAGGTGACCGCGCGCCCTTCTTGCATGGACTATGAGGTGAGACTGTTTGTCGGAGCTCCGCCTCACAGGAAGAAGCCCTATCTGAGTGAGCAACCATCCTCGCCGATGCACCCCCACCGGTCATGGTAGGGGTCTGGGCCGGCGCCAGCAGCGGGCTAGTGGGGCGCGACGAGGCCTCCTGCCAAGTGTCCCCCACCACTCCCGCCTGAGATACCCTCTGAGGCATCAGGAGCAGCGTAGGTGATGCGGCCCGCACCGAGCCGGTGTCAACTCCCAGCTGTGCCGGCACACCTTGTGAAGCCACCGGTGACAACGGTGGCAACTCCTGTTCCGTAGGGTCGTCCAGCTCGGCGCTGTGCCCCCCAGGCGGCCGGGAGCAGATGATGCGCCAAAGGAACCGAACCACAGAGCGTTCATCGGCGTCGACGGGGGCGCCGCCCCCTTGTGTGCACTATCCTTAGCTGACTGAGAAGACTGTCCCTCTGCCCTCTTAGCGCTGTCGTGCCTCTTGTGATCCACACTCTTATCCCGATTCCCACTGCCATCATCTCCCTCTGCCATATGCACATCATTGTTCCCGTCCACCCCATCAAACAACGGGGGCCCTGAATCTCGACCTCAAGGTCATATATCATACTCGCATGGGTCCATCTGACAATGTCCAGCGAACCAACTCAATATCCACGACACCGACAAGCAGACGAACAACACCCCGGGCACAAGTGAAAGGCATGTCAACACGCCCTGTCTTGGCAATAAGTGAACCCAGACTGCACGTAACCAAAAAATCATTCAGGGGCTTAGGCGGTGCCCCCGAGAATCAGACCCAGATCTGAGAAAGAGGTGTTCCTTGTGGCTCCTTTTTTTTCAGACATCAAACTGAAGAATACAATTGTTGTTAGGCACCCTGCTCGTACCGAACTTAAGGAAACGAGTTAGGTCCTCCCTTGTAGTAAAGTCCAGCCTATACACCTATTCCTCAAGTTTCACAAGGGACCACTGGAAACTGACTGAAACCAGCTCGCAAAGCTGCTGCACAACCTGCTCCTCCATCATCAATCCACGTGTCACCTTCACCACACCCGTTATCGAGCTCTCTGTCATAGGCGCATGCGAGGTGGTGTTAGCCGACTCAAAGAACATCAACTGGGCAGCACACCCCATATATGGTGACCACTGGCTTTGCTCCCAGGAGGAGGGGGCACTCTCCTGAACCATGCTTCTGCTTGAGGCATAGATCACATAGCTCTACCGTACACTCGGCCACAAAATGTCCCGATTCACCGCAACGGTAATAGTTCATTTTTTCTTTCTTATGTGCCCACTTCGTAGCTTGTTTGCCCTAAGACTTGTCACTAGCTCTACCGCTTGTTGCATCATGAACTGCAACCAGTTTTGCCGAAGGCACCTTCACTGTGGCTAGTGCCCGGACGGTGTCCAACGCCGCTCCTGAGAGCATAGGCATGGGTGTCGCCACTGCCGCCCCCAAGGAAGTCACCGGCTCCACCGTTGCATGCACAGGTGGTGGTGGCGGTCGAGGTAGAGGTGGCCGCCTGCCACCCCCTTCCTCCGCGGTTGGCGCGAAAGGCCCCCGGTGGTGGAAGTTCAGATACGAGGCTTCCTCAACGAAAGTGCCAGGAGGGCCATCGAAGCCACAACCATCTCTTCCGTCGTTCTTCCAACCATAACCACGGCCTCCCCCCGTCGAGGAAGAACCATGATGCTGACCTTTGCCATAAGCATTAATCCCATCATCACTCCACTATCCACGCGGAGCAAAATTCCGTCCGCCGTCCACATGCCAAGTGTTGCCACGGCCCGCGCCGTAGTCTCCACGACCACGGCTGCCCCCTGTGCACCGGAGATTGACGCCGCTGCTCGCCCATCCCTTGCTGGAGGCGGGGGCTGCTGGGCCCCGTCCGCCCTGCCCGGCGGAAGAGACGGCTTAGGCAGCGGCCGCTGCCCATTCCCGTGCCGGCCATAGCTGTTGTCAACCCAATCGGAGTCCGACGAATCCGCGCCGCTCGTCCTGTACATAGCGACGGGAACCCAGTATGCGTGACATGTGGTGTAACCCTAGAAGTAGCTGACGCGAGGATGAGCGACCTCTCGATGGTTGATTCATGCAACATAACCGGTTCGACAGCCACCGGCCCAGCGACTTGGACACTGTACTTGTCCGAATACCCAGTACCTAGTGAGCCCAAAGTCGTCTCGCATGAGCTCGGTCCATCTTGGCCTAGCAGGAGTTTTGAATGCGCTGCCCGCTCCTCCCAGATCTCGCCGATCTGGTCGGTCGCTGGCGCCGGCGCTACCGCTCGACGCCCCTTCTTCCTTCTTTCCACCACGGTTGACGAGTCTAGTTTGAAGAAGTCAAGCAGAGTTAATTTTGGAAGACATACCTTGGGGATTGGTGATACGTCTCCAACGTATCCATAATTTATGAAATATTCATGCCATGTTTATTGTAGTTTTGTATAATTTTGGTGCACTTTTATATGGCTTTTATATGATTTTTATGGATTAACATATTGACCTAGTGCCTAGTGCCAATTGATGTTTTCTGCTTGTTTTTGGTTTTCCAGAAAATCCATATCAAATGAAATCCAAATGCAACGAAACTTTTTGACGGTTTTTTCTGGAAGGAAAAAGACCCACGAAGCTTCAGGGGAGCACCAGAAGACCCACAGGGGTCCCACAAGCCACCTCAGCGCGCCCACCCCATGGGCGCGCCCTGGTGCCTTGTGGGCCCCCTATGGCCCCTCTTCGCGTGATTCCAACGCAAAAAATTCATATAAATACAGAAACACCCAGAAATAACCCTAGAACCTCGACTCCGCCGCCGCAAGCGTCTGCACCCAAGAAATACCATCTGGAGCCCTGTTCCAGCACCCTGCCGGAGGGGAAAATCATCACCGGAGGCCATTTTCATCATCCCGGCGGTCTCCATGATGAGGAAGGAGTAGTTCACCCTCGGGGCTGAGGGTATGTACCAGTAGCTATGTGTTTGATCTCTCTCTCTCTCTCTCTCTCGTGTTCTTGATTTGGCACGATCTTGATGTACCGCGGGCTTTGTTAATATAGTTGGATCATATGGTGTTTCTCCCTCTCTATCTTGTTACGAATCTGAAGTTGTTTGATGCATATCGAATAATCAACTCCCGAATACTTGTGGTGACATTCGAGTATCTAGGTGACATTAGAGTTGGTTGATGCGTATCATATGGTGTTATTTTAGTATGAACTCTAGGGCTGTTTGTGACACATATAGGGATGGCTCAATAGATTGATCGGAAAAAGATAACTTTGAGGTGGTTTCGTACCCAACAATAATTTCATCTTATGTTCTCCGCTAGATAAAACTTTGGAGTGATTCTTTGTCGCACGTTGAGGGATTGTTATATGATTCAATTATGTTAGCACTGTTGAGAGATTGCACTAGTGAAAGTATGAACCCTAGGCCTTGTTTCTAAGCATTGCAATACCGTTGTGCTCCGTTTTATTATTTGCTACCTTGGCGTTTTTTTATTTTCAGATTACAAAAACCTATATCTACTATCCATACTACACTTGTATCACCATCTCTTCGCCGAACTGGTGCACCTATACAATTTACCATTGTATTTGGTGTGTTGGGGACACAAGCGATTTCTTGTATTTGATTGCAGGGTTGTTTGAGAGAGACATTCTTCATCATACGTCTCCCATGGATTGATAAACCTTGGGTCATCCACTTAAGGGAAAATTGCTAATGTCCTACAAAACTCTGCGCTTGGAGGCCCAACACGAGTCTACAAGAATAAGTTGTGTAGTAGACATCAATTGGTCCCTTCCATGGCCGAGCCGCCATCACCGCCGTCCTGCAATGCACGATCCGGCGAACCAACTCCACGTTGTCCTCAGAATGCAGCCTCAGCCTTGCCGGATCATCGGACGGAACCGCCGCGTCGACGATCGTGGCGACCTCCTCCTCCAAGTACCTGGTATTGAAGGCCTCGCAGATCACATCGGATGGCATTGGCGAGTACGCCTCCGGCGAGCCATCAGCGTGAGCGTCGTCGTCGTTGTCCTCACTGTTTTCATCATCTGCAAGAGCCCAGAACAGCCCTCCAAACATGTTATGCAAGATTCCAGATTACTTTTAAATTTGATGGATAAGCAAGATTCTAATAATTGACTCAAACGGTCAGTGCAGCCGAAATTTTATAAATGTTTTGTTCATCCTAACCAGTTGCCAAGATACTTATCTAACACCACCTAGAATAATTTCACTTCAATAGCAACCTAACTCCTAAAAAGTAAACTATAGAACTTAGACATATTACTCTAGCAATAATAACGTGAGATGACAATATTGTTAACTGTGGCAATTAATTCCACTCATAATTTAATCAAATTACAAATCTCAAGATTACAGAAAGCTTCAAAATATGTTGTCTCGGAGATCGAACATGCCTAGTAACTTGATATATGTTATTGGTTTTGACTTAGTAATTCTATCTGAGGTACAACACAACATGTTGCATGCATATGTCACATGGAAAACTATCTTTGATAGATCAAGGATGTAAATACTTGGCATATACACTATGTGTGATGGCTTCAATAGCATAAGGGATATAGAACTATGGAGCTAATAATCGTCATTTATGCCCATAATCTACAATGAGCACGACCAATACCAACAAGGAACCCTTCTCCCAGTGACCTCAATATTTATTTGTTCCTCGAGTCGATTAAATCTTTGTTTTCTGATATAGTTCGTATATGTGATTTCCTAATCTATCTCTTGCTTGCATATAATGGAACCGACGAAACCCCGCCAACAGAGAAATGACTCTTCTGTTTCAGGAACAAACGATCTTCTGTCGGTATATTTTATGACTTCCTGTTCTTTTCTAATATGAGGAATAACTCATCCATGTACACACACCACCACAGGCATAATAAGACTGAGTAGACTTTTGTATGGACATCTACATTTCTCATGAGCTGGGTATAATTAACACATCTAAAAAATTACCTTCCTACCAAATGCATTCCCATGAGTACATAAATTGAGCATTCAGATTCAATCCACGGTGGATGTATTCACACCCGCACACCTCCATACACTCTGCCAACAAGTGTGTGGAAATACTTTTTTTTTGTTACAATATACTAGTTTTCTAGATTGCATACATCGGGCAAGGCTTTTATGATGCCAAGAGAACATAATCCCACCCTAAAAAACAAACATAATCCCATTACAGAAGATGTGATAATGTGGAAACTATCGAATAAATTAGCATAATTTGTCAAAAAAAATCAGTTTAAGAATTTCCGGCACAAAAATTAATACAAAGTTTCTAGGAAGCAATATAGATGATAATTTTACTTAGGGGCCAACAAAAAATATGACATACAATATTGTCTACACAACACTGCAATTAGATATATGTTTCTACTTGGTGCAGATTACTTGATGAAAAGTATGTGCAAAGGTTTTGACAAAAACAGTATGTGCCAAGGTAATACTCAGAATTATGTTTATATATTATAGCTCCTTATTAACATCGATCTATACTTTTGTTACTAATTAACAACCACACACAACAAATAGAATACTGATAATATAAAGAGCTCTAGTTTGTAGGAGTTGCCCGTTAACTCCAAAAAAGTACGCATGCTAAATTGTGTTTTAGAAAAATGCTCACTGAAGTGAGTAATTTTGCTTGAAAATGGGTTTTATTGAACATGTGTCAATTTAATCAACAAATGATTGTAGCAGTAGTGACAGTTGGATGTCAATAAAACGTCGCCGTGCTTCTTCAATCTCTTATCTTCTTGCTCCAGCCGCCCAGAGTAGCACCAGCGGGACCGCTACTCCCATCTTCTGTGGCCGATTGTGCTGCCGCGCAGGCCTCACCGCCCCACACTACTCTCACTGCTGGTCAGGTCATCCCTCTACTCGCTCACACCTCCTGTTATTCTCCAGCGAAGGGAGCATCACACCGTAATCGAAACAGTCAACCCTCATACTCCCCTTCGCATGGGCATCCATCGTTTTCCCCGGCTCCAGGTCGTTCCCTTCATAGTCCTCGCCGTCGTCCACCGCCTTGGTGCTCTTGGTGTGGCGTCGTCAACATGATCAACGAACAACAGCCATCGAAAGAGAACTGTACGTGAAGAGTCTGACAGTTGGGACCCACAAGGTCCATGGTCGCACGCATGGAAGTTCCTCCTTATTACGCGTAAAAAATGATTCCTCCCCCTGACAACTGGAACCCACCAGCTACATCTTCGCACGCAAGGAAGTGCCTCCTTATTACATGTAAAAAAATTATTCCTCCCCTAATATCTGGCACCCACCAGCTATATCTTCCCACACAAGGAAGTGTCTCCTTATTACGCGAAAAATGCTTTTTTTTTAATGACAGCTAGGACCCACTAACTACATGGTCGCACGCAATGAAGTGCCTCCTTACTATGTGCAAAAGAAATGATTCCCGCCTGACCGGGAGCCAACCGGCTTGGATGGAACAACCGAAACGAGGTCCTGTTCATCGACCCCTCCTACCGGCTGGGCGTGTGACGTACCGTAAAACGGACGAAACGGAGTTCTGTTCAACCGCCTATGGTTCAAATGGGGTCCAGTTCATCGGGAGGGGTGTGACGGATCGCAAAACAAAGTTTTGTTCAACCGCCTACGGTTGAAATAGGATCCTGTTCATGGGGGGTGTGGCATACCGTAAAACAGACTCCACGGGCTACTGTTCATCCGCCATCAACTTCCTTCAGCCTCTACGGGCTATTGTTCATCCGTCAGCTGCCTACGACCTCAACGGGGTCCTGTTCATCCACCCCTAACCGACTGGGGTGTGACTAATTGCGGCACGGCCTCCTTTGGGTCCTGTTCATCCAGCGCCAACCACCTACTACCACGGGGTCCTATTCATCCAACCCCAACTGGCTGTGGTGGGGCGTATGAGAACTTTTAATCCACAGCCAACCAACCTGCTAGGTCAACACGTCTCACGCAATGGGTTGGATCGATGCAACCTACTGCTGGTCTCGACTCGGTCTACGTATCGCGCGTGCGGCAGCTAGCAACGGGGACTGCTCATCGAGAGACAACAACCGGCTAGGTCGACTCATGTCTCGCATGGATCGATCGGGCTAACTATGTACGCGCAGGAGTCTCAATCACATCGATTGGGTTCGATAAGCAGCAAATGGATCGCTAGGGTTTAGTTAGCAGTGAATGGATCGCTGGGGTTCAACTAGCAGCGAAGGAACCGCTCGAGTTCAGTAGTAGTGCGAGGGATCGATCGCTCGTGTTGAGTAAGCGAGGGATCGCTCGGTTTCACTGTGGTGTGAACAAGGGATCGATCGCTCAGGTTCAATAAGAAAACGGCTCGCTCGGGTTCAATTAGCGAAGGACTCACACACGTGCACGTATGAGAGAAACACGCAAACCACTGCATCGCTCGGGCCCGACCGCCCACCGTATACTGGGAAATCCCCGAAAATTTCCTTACCCTCACTTGTACCACAATTTTTTACGTCATGGACGGCCAAAAAAATTTCATGCAAGTCCGCCTCCGGCCCGCCCAGGACAAAAAAACCCATTTTCTGTCATAAATTTTTGTCATAGAAGTCGGAGCCCATCACATCTATGATGATAATTTTTGTCACAATTATCGTCAGGGAAGTGTCACATTCATATAACAGAAAAAGTTTCCGTTCGGATCATAATGTCACGAAAGCATCTTTTTTTAGTGAAGCATCGCACACAACTCATCACACACATTTGGCCTTCGCAACCGTGTGTGATATTAAAACCCCATAGAATTTATTAATTGCATTTGAATGCATGATGTCTGTTTCCAGGATGTTGTCCCGCTCGCATACGCCGCCGAGTAGACGACCATTCCAAAGGTGCTTGTTCATCTACCAAGGCGTCTTCCAATAAATCCATTCTCGGCGAGACGTACCATATATACCTCGGCCTGCTGGCGAGGTTCGTCACATGTGAACGTATATTACAATGTTAATTATCCCAGCCCGCCCACCTCGTGCCGAAGCCGGCGTCTGGCACTATTGTACCGGACCACAGGGGCAGGCCCCCCCATAGCCTACGCCCCGCCCCGCCCTGTCGTGCCGGAGCATGTGCCACCCGCCCTCGTTTCCTCGGAGCCTGCACCCGGCCCCGTCGTACCGAAGTACACGGTGCCTGACCCCATTGCTCCACCCGAGCCCATGCTCTTTGGGTTTGAGTTTGAGGCTGATTCAGAGGTCGACGACCCTCTGTCCACGGACAATGGACTTAAAGAATTATGGAGGTTGTGCGGCGCATGCATGTATGAATTGGAGGAGCAGGAGTGCACTTGTGAGCTCGCTGAGTTGCCCGACGCCACCCACCGTAACGCTGAATTTGTAGAGCGTGAGGCCAATGCAGTTGCGGAAGCTGCTATCATGCATACTGCATCCTTGCCACACGCCGTTTTGTCGTCGTATTCGAGGCCACCACGGGCTGTGAAGCCGGCATGGCGTAGTCGATCGAAGCGGTGACGTGGCTGTCGGCAACATGGACGCCGCCCGTGCGTTCTTAGCCAACGTCGAAGTAGAATACGACACCTAGCTAGCTATATATAGTTAGATACCCCCTTCATTTTTAGATACCTAGCCAACGTGGACTTAGAAATGAGCTGGCACCCACTGGCTATCTTTTCGCACGCAAGGAAGTGCCTTTTTATTACGCGAAAAAATGATTCTTTTCATGACAGTTGAGACCCACTAACTACATGGTCGCACGTAATAAAGTGCCTTCTTACTATGTGAAAAAAATGATTCCTCCTGACAATTGGGTCACACCAGCTATATCTTCGCACGCAACAAAGTGCCTCCTTATTACACGGAACAAATGCTTCCTTTCCTTGACTGCTGGGACTCATTAGCTACATGGCTGCACGCAAGAAAGTGCCTTCTTATTAACACAAAAAAATGATCTCCCCTTGACAGCTAGGGGCCTAGGACCCACCAGGTCGAAGCGTACGTAGCGATTGGTCGCAAATGTGTACGTACATACTGGTCGGTCTCTCTGCAACGAAGAACCATGGCCAAATAAGGAGCAACATGTGTCGTAGTAGAGCCATCGACATAACAGTTCAGACAGTTCCTTCTAAATCGTGTACACGTATATACAACCACGTTGCAAAAAATATGGCCACATATGTACAAACAGGCGGGGTCTTGAATGCGTACTCGCGCATACGGCAGGGCTCGTGTACATGGAGAGGCAACGTGGCAGAGGCAACGGACGGCTGCACTAGATGGTGGGGTACGCAACAACGACGTCATTCTAATCGGCGACCAATCGGCTGGGTCGGAACGGAGGAAACATCATCGTGTTCCTCGGAGCCAACCGACTGGGTCAGAATGTGTCCTGTTCATCGGGAGCCAACCGGCTTGGACGGAATAGCCGAAACGAGGTCCTGTTCATTGACCCCCCTCCCCACCAGCTGGGGGTGTGACATACCGCAAAACGGACGAAACGGAGTTCTGTTCAACCGCCTACGGTTGAAACGGGGTCCTGTTCATTGGGAGGAGTGTGCCGGATCGCAAAACAGAGTTTTGTTCAATCGCCTACGGTCGAAATAGGGTCATGTTCATCAGGAGGGGGGTATGGCATACCGTAAAACAGACTCCACGGGCTACTGTTCATCCACTGTCAACTTCTTTCAGCCTCTACGAACTACTGTTCATCCGTCAACTGCCTACAGCCTTCACGGGGTCCTGTTCATCCACCCCCATTCGGCTGGAGTGTGGCTTATTGCGGCACGGCCTCCTTTGGGTCTTGTTCATCCAGCGTCAACCACCTACAACTACGGGGTCCTATTCATCCAACCCTAACTGGTTGTGGTGGGGCGTATGCGCGCGCGACAGCAATGGGAACTTTTCATTCACAGCCAACCAACCTGCTAGGTCAACACGTCTCACACAATGGGTTGGATCGATGCAACCTACTGCTGGTCTCGACTCGATCTACGTATCGCGCTACAGCAGTTAGCAACGGGGATTGTTCATCGAGAGGCAACCGTCCGGCTAGGTCGACTCACCTCTCGCGCGGATTGATCGGGCAAATTATGTACGCGCACGAGTCTCGGTCACATCGATTGGGTTCGATAAGCAGCAAATGGATCGCTCCGGTTCAATTAGCAGTGAAGGGATCGCTGGGGTTCAGCTAGCAGCGAAGGAACTGGTCGGGTTCAGTAGTAGTGCGAGGGATCGATCGCTCGTGTTCAGTAAGCGGGGGATCGCTCGTGTAACACCCCCTGTAATAAGCTACAGTGATCACCCTTTTGATGAGGCCATGTCATCATGATTAATAGTGCACAATCATCATTAGCATCATATTGCATTTCAACTCCTAAGTCAAATTCAAATTTAAATGAAAGTGGAAAATAAAAGTTGTCCAACATAGAAACTAAAATGTCAGATAAATAACAAATATTCCAGAGGCTATTCTAAAATTGAAACCAACATCATTGGAATTGGATAAGTGACTCGAACAACCTCAAACAGTGGATAAAGATAATATTTAGTAACCATTTATTAAATCTGAAATAAATATGAAATTATGTTTTGCCCAAACTAGTTTTAGGTGTTAGGGAATAATGCACTGGTATTTATGAAATAGGTCACAATTTTTACAAAAACCATTTGGGGCCTTAACATTTAACAGTAGAGAAAAAGAGAATAAAGAAAAGGAAAAAAAAAACAGAAAAGGATAAAGGAACCCCCCCTCTCCGACGGGCCTCGGCCCAGCAAGCCACCGGGCCGCCAGGCCGGCCAGCCGCGCCTACTTAGCTGGCCTCCCCAGGAGACCCGAACCCCCTAGAGAAAAAAAAACCGCCACAACTTTGCCACTCCCCGCCCCGATCAGATCGGGCGAGGCCGATCCCTCACGTAGGAGCGACCAACGCTCGCCGGAAGCGCACCGTCGCGATCTAGTAGCCCACCTCCAGATCCAGATCGGGATCGGGATCGCGGGAACGACCCCGTCGCCCTCGGTCGCGGCGACGACCGCGCCGCCCTCGCGTCGCCGGTGGACGCCGCCGCCCGGATCCCGCTCTCCCTCGCCGGCCTGCTCCTCGACGCCGCTCGCCCGACGCGCGACGACCGCGCGCCTCGCCTCGCCGCACGACGCCACCGCCGGAGCTCTCCCTCGCCGGTCTGCCTCGTCTACGTCGCCGCCTTGTCCCCGCCGGCCTGCCTCCCATCGCCGTCGTCCCCGTCGACCACCCGACCCCCGTGCCCCGTCCCTACGGATCCCGGTGGGCTCGGGCCTTCTCCCCCCCTCTGCTCGGCGGCACCGCCCCCCCCCCTCCAAATTCCTCCCTCGACGAGAATAAGAAGAAAGAAGCCAAGAGCCAGTAGCGACAGACATGGAGAGAGCAGCAACGACAATCAACGCGAAATATGCAGACGCACCCTGATCCTCGAACAGCATACGATAATAGACACGCAAAAAGAAAGAGAGAAAAAACCAAAGTGAAGAAGGCCCATAGGACTTCCTCGAGAAAGAAGAAAGATGCAAGAGCTAAATGGGCGTGAAATCCGCTTGATTGAAGCGCAAAGCAGGAAGCTATACAGACAAAGAGACGCCGCCCCGCCTCCGGCCGCGCCGTGGCCTCGCCGGCGCCCGCGCCCGCCGACCGCCCGTGCGTCCCCTTTGGGCACCGGACATGTCCGGTCCCGAAAGGGGCACGCCCCGGACATGTCCGCCCCTGGGCCACTGCCCAGTGGGGCCCGAACCCCTGTGACGCTGACGAATGGGGCCCACGGCCCAGAAACAGTTTTAAGAAAATAGAAATAAAAATAATTAATTAAAATAATTAAATTAATTAATTAATTAATTAATTAATTAATTAATTAGTTAATTAATCCTGATTAGGTTAATCTAATTAACTGATTAGTGTTAATTAAACAGTAATTAGTAATTAACTTAATTAACTGCTGACGTCAGCATGATGTCATGCTGACGTCATCAATTACTGTTTCGGATAATGTTGAATTAAATAATTAATTAAAATTTCAGAAATTAATAAAAACTTTAGAAAATCATATCTTTTAAACCGTAACTCCGATGAAAATATTTTATACATGAAACTTGCTCAGAACGACGATACGAACCCGGATACGCCATCGGTATCTCCGTCAGACGCCCGCAGCTATGAGAACGTTGAACAATTAGACCGATTCCGATAAATGAATAGTGTCCAACTTTAATTAAATAAATCCGAATAAATTCCTAAATTAACTAAATCGCTTAGTTAGGCTGTATATCACCCCGGCATATCATTTAGACATGTCATGCATCCCTGTTGCATTATTGCCGTGTGTTTACTGTTTCTTCCCCCTCTTCTCTTCGGTAGACTACGAGACCGACGCAGCTGCTGGTGCCCCGACCGACTACGTTGTTGACGACCCCTACTTGCCAGAGCAACCAGGCAAGCCCCCCCTTGATCACCAGATATCGCCTATTCTCCTCTATACTGCTTGCATTAGAGTAGTGTAGCATGTTACTGCTTTCCGTTAATCCTAGTCTGATGCATAGCCTGACACTGTTGCTACATCTGTTGATACCTTACCTGCAATCCTAAATGCCTAGTGTAGGATGCTAGTTTATCATCATTGGCCCTGCATTCTTGTCAGTCTGCCTTGCTATACTATCGGGCCGTGATCACTCGGGAGGTGATCACGGGTTATACTATACATATATACATACTATACAAATGGTGACTAAAGTCGGGTCGGCTCGAAGAGTACCCGCGAGTGATTCACGGATTGGGGGCTGAAAGGACCTTTGTCCCCACGGCCCTTTGTGTGGATCTTTGTGGCCGAGCGACAGGGCAGGTTGAGACCACCTAGGAGACAGGTGGGCCAGGCCCTGGTCGGCGTTCGCGTTTACTTCATAATAACACGCTTAACGAGATTGGATATTTGATCTGAGTCTGGCCACTGGCCTATACGCACTAACCAACTACGCGGGAGTAGTTATGGGTATCCCGGCGTCGTGGTATCAGCTGAAGCCTTCTTGACGTCAGTGACTGAGCGGCGCGCGCCGTGTTGGACCGCGCTAACGTAACCGCCGTGATCGTGTGGGCTGCTAGGTCTGCTCGCGGCCGCGTACGCAACGTGCAGGAGCGCACTGGGCGATGGGCCCAGACCCCAGAGTGCCTAGGATTAGTCCGGCGTGCTGACCTCTCTGTTGAGCCTAGGTGGGGCTGCGACGTGTGGATCTTCCGAGGCCGGGCATGACCCAGGAAAGTGTGTCCGGCCAAAGGGGATCGAGCGTGTTGGGGAATATGTGGTGCACCCCTGCAGGGAAGTTTATCTATTCGAATAGCCGTGTCCCTCGGTAAAAGGATGACCCGGAGTTGTATTCCGACCTCATGACAACTAGAAATGGATACTTAATAAAACACACCCTTACAAGTGACAGATATAACCCGGTGGTCGCTCTCTCGCATGGTGGCGACGAGAGGATCGACGGGTAGGATTATGCTATACGTTGTTGCTTGGTTAACTTCCAACTACTCTCTTCTATTGCTTCAAGATGGAGGCTGCCAGAAGCGTAGTCTTCGACAGGACTAGCTATCCCCCTTTTATTCTGGCATTCTGCAGTTCAGTCCACCGATATTGCCTCTTTACACATATACCATGCATATGTAGTATAGATCCTTGCTTGCGAGTACTTTGGATGAGTACTCACGGTTGCTTTCCCCCTCCTTTCCCCCTTTCCCTTCTTGCTGGTTGTCGCAACCAGATGCTGGAGCCCAGGAGCCAGACGCCACCTACGACGACTACTACCACCAGGACGGAGCCTACTACTACGTCCAGGACGCCGACGACCAGGAGTAGTTAGGAGGATCCCAGGCAGGAGGCCCTGCGCCTGTTCGATCTGTTGTATCCCTGTTTGTGCTAGCCATCTTATGGCACCTTGTTTAACCTATGTCTGTACTCAGATATTGTTGCTTCCGCTGACTCGTCTATGATCGAGCATTTGTATTCGAGCCCTCGTGGCCCCTGGCTTGTATTATGATGCTTGTATGACTTATTTATGGTTTAGAGTTGTGTTGTGATATCTTCCCGTGAGTCCCTGATCTTGATCGTACACGTTTGCGTGCATGATTAGTGTACGATCGAGCAGGGGGCGCCACAAGTTGGTATCAGAGCCGACTGCCTGAAGGAATCCCCCTTTCCAATTCCTTGGCCGAAGTTGAGTCTAGACAAAGGAAACCGTTTTACTAACTTGGCTGTGTGGCTTACGGGCCCACATTGCCAACTGGGTGGTATTAGGATCTTTTATTCCTCGTCTATACTCTGGGACTCTGATCTCTCTTCTACTCGGGTTAAACGAAGTTTACTAACGCCAACACTTAGGATCTCGTAAATTCTGTCTACCCGGAGAGCTGGATATCTGTGCGATTTCCCTGTCGTTGATCTGATTAGTCTGATAATCATTTTCCTTTCCATTGTTTTGTTTAACCTTTCTCTCCGAGTTGTGTTAAACCTCTTATTGTCGTTTGACAAACCTGAATTTCCTCTATTTTCAGATGGACCGTTTGTTTCCACCGCGTCCTACGACACAGCTTGTGCTTCGCACTTGGGCTCGTAATACCCCTGGGTTTCCAGCTGTCCTGATCGCTCTCATGACCAGACTTGGCTACCGTTGGTACCCTGAGTACTTGGTTTATGAGGTTTACCGCGAGTTCAACCAGGAACAGTACTATGCTGAAGTTCGGATTTATGATCAGCAGAACAACTCAGACACCGAGCTACACCTTTTTCACGGATTAGGCGTGATGATTGAGATGGCAGTCCATGATGCCGCCTACTCCGCTGTCGTACGTCTACGAGGGGAGCACCTTCTCTCTTTGTCAGGAAGAAGGATGGATCAAACCGATTGGTCCAAGATTACCGTCCTATTAACCAAGCAACCATCCAGAACAAGTATCCCCTTCCTCGGATAAACGATCTGTATGATCAACTGGCGGGTTCATCAGTGTTCTCTAAACTCGACTTAAGGTTGGGTTACCACCAGATCCGTGTTCGTGAAGAGGATATCCCAAAGACCGCCTTCGTTACTCGATATGGCTCATACGAGTACACTGTCATGTCATTCGGCTTAACCAATGCTCCCGCCACATTCTCCCGCCTGATGAATTATATATTCATGGAATACCTTGACAAGTTCGTCGTGGTTTACTTGGATGATATCCTAGTATACTCCAAGAACAAAGAGGAACATGCTGAACATCTTCGACTTGTTCTGGAGAAACTTCGAGAGCATCAACTATATGCTAAGTTTTCCAAGTGTGAATTCTGGCTTCCCGAAGTAACATACCTTGGGCATGTCATCTCCAAGGATGGTATTGCCGTCAACCCCGAGCGAGTTCAGGCTATTCTTGATTGGGCTCCTCCAAAGAACGTCAGGCAAGTTTGAAGTTTTCTCGGACTCGCCAGCTATTGCCGTCGATTTGTCGAGAACTTCTCCAAGATCGCCAAGCCCCTGACTAACCTGCTTCATAAAGGCGTCAAGTTCGATTGGACGGAAAAGTGTCAGGAAAGTTTCCAGACGCTCAAAGACAAGCTGACTTCTGCCCCAGTGCTTGCCCCTCCTGATTCCCAGAAGGATTTTGTCATCTATTGTGATGCATCCCGTCAAGGATTAGGCGGTGTCCTAATGCAAGACCGCAGAGTAATTGCTTATGCTTCGCGTCAATTGCATCCGCACGAAGAGAATTACCCAGTACATGACCTCGAGCTTGCTGCCGTCATCCATGCACTAAAACAGTGGCGACATTACCTTCTCGGTAATCGTTGCGAGATCTACACCGATCATCAAAGTCTGAAGTATCTGTTCACTCAGCCAGACCTGAACCTCCGTCAACAGAGATGGATGGAGACCGTAGCGGATTTTAACTTGGGTATTTCTTATACCCCTGGCAAGGCTAATGTAATGGCCGATGCCTTGAGCTGTAAGTCTTATTGCAGTCACCTCCAGTTTCACGAAGTTCAACCTTCGCTTATTGAAGAATTCAGAAAGCTGAATCTCCACATTGTTCCTCCTGGAGCACTCGCTCCCCCTCCTGAAGGTTCCTACAAAATGAACCTCCACGTTGTTTCCCAGGGTTCTCTTAATACCCTGGTTGCTAAACCAGATCTCGTGGACAGCATCAAGACGCTGCAGGGTTATGACTCTCAAGCCCACAAGATTAAGCGCTATCTCGCTGAAGGAAGGCCTTCGTTCTTCACTATTGATGATACTGGCACATTGTTCTTTAAAAGTCGTCTAGTGGTCCCCTCTAAAGGTAACCTGGGTATGACTCAGGAGGTCATGCAAGAAGCTCACGACACTCCGTTGTCTATTCATCCCGGCAGTACCAAAATGTACCAAGACATCCGTCAAAGATTCTGGTGGTCAAACATGAAGCAAGACATTGCTCGCTATGTTGCTGAATGTGATGTTTGCCGTCGCGTCAAAGCAGAACATCAAAGGCCCGCCGGAACTCTGCAACCAATTGCTGTTCCTGAATGGAAGTGGGACCATGTTGAAATGGACTTTATCACTGGATTTCCCAAATCACAGAAAGGTAATGATGCTATTCTTGTCGTCATTGACCGACTTTCCAAAGTTGCACATTTTCTAGCCGTCAAAGAGACGATCACTGCTAGTCAGCTCGCAACTCTCTACATGTCCAGAATTGTTTCACTTCACGGTATTCCACTGGTTATCAGTTCAGACCGTGGCAGCTTATTCACTTCAAGATTCTGGGCTAGTTTCCAAGAAGCTATGGGAACTCATCTGTCCTTCAGCACCGCTTTTCACCCTCAGTCTCAAGGACAAGTTGAACGAGTCAACCAAGTTCTCGAAGACATGCTTCGACCTTGTGTCATATCCTTCGGAAGGAAATGGGAAGAATCTCTCCCATATGCCGAATTCTCTTACAATAACAGCTATCAAGCCAGTCTGAAGATGGCCCCCTTTGAAGTATTGTACGGACGAAAGTGCCGAACCCCTCTGAATTGGTCAGAAACTGGGGAACGTCCACTCTTCGGTCCGAATATTATCCAACTTGCCGAAGATCAAGTTCGCGTTGTCCGCGAGCATTTGAAGACTGCTCAGTCACGTCAAAAGAGTCAGTATGACCGCAAACACAAAGATATGGTCTATCAACCTGGCGAAAAGGCTTATCTTCGAGTCACACCGATGAAAGGTACACACCGATTCGGGATCAAGGGCAAGCTAGCTCCTCGCTATATTGGTCCTTTCACTGTTCTTGAAAGGCGTGGTAGAGTGGCATATCAGTTGGAACTTCCACCGAACCTTTCTCAGGTTCACGATGTGTTCCACGTATCACAACTCCGCCACTGCTTCAAAGACCCTATCCGCGGAGTAGATCACGAATTGCTTGAACTGCAACAAGACCTCTCTTATAAAGAGCATCCGGTCCGCATTCTCGATCAAGCCGAGCGTCGCACACGCCAGAAGGTTATCAAGTTCCTCAAGGTTCAGTGGTCAAACCATTCTGAGGATGAAGCCACTTGGGAACGCGAGGATCGTCTTCGCGATGAATACCCCGCTTTGTTTCTTTCTACCTCCTAAATCTCGGGACGAGATTTCTTGTAGTGGAGGAGATTTGTAACACCCCCTGTATTAAGCTACAGTGATCCCCCTTTTGATGAGGCCATGTCATCATGATTAATAGTGCACAATCATCATTAGCATCATATTGCATTTCAACTCCTAAGCCAAATTCAAATTTAAATGAAAGTGGAATATAAAAGTTGTCCAACATAGAAACTAAAATGTCAGATAAATAACAAATATTCCAGAGGCTATTCTAAAATTGAAACCAACATCATTGGAATTGGATAAGTGACTCGAACAACCTCAAACAGTGGATAAAGATAATATTTAATAACCATTTATTAAATCTGAAATAAATATGGAATTATGTTTTGTCCAAACTAATTTTAGGTGTTAAGGAATAATGCACTGGTATTTATGAAATAGGTCACACTTTTTACAAAAACCATTTGGGGCCTAAACATTTAACAGTAGAGAAAAGAGAATAAAGAAAAGGGAAAAGAAACAGAAAAACAAAAGAAAAGAAAAGGCCCCCCTGGCCAACTGGGCCAGGCGGCCCAGCTGGCCGACCCACCTGGCCCAACTGGCCGGCCCAGCCCCATCCCCTGCCTTATCCCCATGGGGGGGGAAACCCTAACCAGCCACCCCCCACTTCCCCCCTCTCCCGATATATCCCCCCCTCTCCCCCGATTGGATCGGGATCGAGAGGTGGAGGTCGCCGCGACGCCCCGACCCTGCCGCCCGACGCCGCCCCGTTGCCATTGCCGTTGGACGCCGTCGCCGGAGCGCTCCCCCGCCGGCCTGCTTCTCCTCTCCGCCGTCGTCCCCGTCTTCCTCCTCGCGCTCCACTGCCCCGTCCCTACGCTCCCTCGGTGAGGCCCCCGGTCCTCCTCTCTCGCTCGCCTGCCGCGCTCCCGCCGCGCCCACCGTTGCTCCGCTCCGGCCGTGACCACGCCTCGCGCGCTCCGGCCCCGCGCTCACCGCGGTCGGGCCGTGCCCTGGCCATGCGCCGCGCCGTCCGGCCGTGCCCGTCGCCCAGCGGTCACCGCGCCCAGCGCCTCGCCCCGCTGAGGCCTCTCTGCCTCGCCGGCCCCTACTCACTACCCCGCGCGCTGCCTGCGCCTCACCCTCGCCTACCTCTGCCGCCAGTCCCACCTCGCCCCTCTACGCCGCCTCCGGCCACCGGTCCTCCCCCCCCCGCGGCTCCAGCCGCGCCGTGGCCGCCGGCCGCGCACCCTCGCGGCCATCTCCCGCGACCGGCGATGGCGCCCTGGCGCGCCCCATCGCCCGTGCCCGTTCGAGCGGGTTCGCCCGCCCGTTACCCGTACCCAGCGCCCGTTAAGTCCCCCTGGCCCATTGACATGTGGGGCCCAGCCCCAGAACGTTTTAATAAAAAGGAAATAAAAATAAAAATAATAAAAATAATTAATTAATTAGTTAATTAATCCTGATTAGGTTAATTTAATTAACTAATTAGTGTTAATTAAACAGTAATATAATTAGTTAACCCTAATTAATTTAACAGTCTATGACAGGTGGGACCCACCCTGTCAGGGCGCCTGCTGACATCAGCATGATGTCATGCTGACATCATCGCAGCACTGTTTCGGATAATGTTGAATTAAATAATTAATTAAAATTTCAGAAATTAATAAAAACTTTAGAAAATCATATCTTTTAAACCGTAACTCCGATGAAAATATTTTATACATGAAACTTGCTCAGAACGACGATACGAACCCGGATACGCCCTCGGTATCTCCGTCAGACGCCCGCAGCTATGAGAACGTTGAACAATTAGACCGATTTCGATAAATGAATAGTGTCCAACCCTAATTAAATAAATCCGGATAAATTCCTAAATTAACTAAATCGCTTAGTTAGGCTGTATATCACCCCGGCCCTGCGTTTAGACATGTCATGCATCCCTGTTGCATTATTGCCGTGTGTTTACTGTTTCTTCCCCCTCTTCTCTTCGGTAGACTACGAGACCGACGCAGCTGCTGGTGCCTCGACCGACTACGTTGTTGACGACCCCTACTTGCCAGAGCAACCAGGCAAGCCCCCCCCTTGATCACCAGATATCGCCTATTCTTCTCTATACTGCTTGCATTAGAGTAGTGTAGCCTGTTACTGCTTTCGGTTAATCCTATTCTGATGCATAGCCTGACACTGTTGCTACATCTGTTGATACCTTACCTGCAATCCTAAATGCCTAGTGTAGGATGCTAGTTTATCATCATTGGCCCTGCATTCTTGTCAGTCTGCCTTGCTATACTATCGGGCCGTGATCACTCGGGAGGTGATCACGGGTTATACTATACATATATACATACTATACAAATGGTGACTAAAGTCGGGTCGGCTCGAAGAGTACCCGCGAGTGATTCACGGATTGGGGGCTGAAAGGACCTTTGTCCCCACGGCCCTTTGTGTGGATCTTTGTGGCGGAGCGACAGGGCAGGTTGAGACCACCTAGGAGACAGGTGGGCCAGGCCCTGGTCGGCGTTCGCGTTTACTTCATAATAACACGCTTAACGAGATTGGATATTTGATCTGAGTCTGGCCACTGGCCTATACGCACTAACCAACTACGCGGGAGTAGTTATGGGTATCCCGGCGTCGAGGTATCAGCTGAAGCCTTCTTGACGTCAGTGACTGAGCGGCGCGCGCCGTGTTGGACCGCGCTAACGTAACCGCCGTGATCGTGTGGGTTGCTAGGTCTGCTCGCGGCCGCGTACGCAACGTGCAGGAGCGCACTGGGCGATGGGCCCAGACCCCAGAGTGCCTAGGATTAGTCCGGCGTGCTGACCTCTCTGTTGAGCCTAGGTAGGGCTGCGACGTGTGGATCTTCCGAGGCCGGGCATGACCCAGGAAAGTGTGTCCGGCCAAAGGGGATCGAGCGTGTTGGGGAATATGTGGTGCACCCCTGCAGGGAAGTTTATCTATTCGAATAGCTGTGTCCCTCGGTAAAAGGACGACCCGGAGTTGTATTCCGACCTCATGACAACTAGAAATGGATACTTAATAAAACACGCCCTTACAAGTGACAGATATAACCCGGTGGTCGCTCTCTCGCATGGTGGCGACGAGAGGATCGACGGGTAGGATTATGCTTTACGTTGTTGTTTGGTTAACTTCCAACTAATCTCTTCTATTGCTTCAAGACGAAGGCTGCCAGAAGCGTAGTCTTCGACAGGACTAGCTATCCCCCTCTTATTCTGGCATTCTGCAGTTCAGTCCACCGATATTGCCTCTTTACACATATACCATGCATATGTAGTATAGATCCTTGCTTGCGAGTACTTTGGATGAGTACTCACGGTTGCTTTCCCCCTCCTTTCCCCCTTTCCCTTCTTGCTGGTTGTCGCAACCAGATGCTGGAGCCCAGGAGCCAGACGCCACCTGCGACGACTACTACCACCAGGGCGGAGCCTACTACTACGTCCAGGACGCCGACGACCAGGAGTAGTTAGGAGGATCCCAGGCAGGAGGCCCTGCGCCTGTTCGATCTGTTGTATCCCTGTTTGTGCTAGCCATCTTATGGCACCTTGTTTAACCTATGTCTGTACTCAGATATTGTTGCTTCCGCTGACTCGTCTATGATCGAGCATTTGTATTCGAGCCCTCGTGGCCCCTGGCTTGTATTATGATGCTTGTATGACTTATTTATGTTTTAGAGTTGTGTTGTGATATCTTCCCGTGAGTCCCTGATCTTGATCGTACACGTTTGCGTGCATGATTAGTGTACGATCGAGCAGGGGGCGCCACAGCTCGGTTTCACTGTAGTGCGAACGAGGGATCGATCCCTCGGGTTCAGTAAGCAAACGGCTCACTTGGGTTCAGTTAGCGAAGGACTCACACACGTGCGCGTATGAGAAAAATGCGCAAACCACTGCATCGCTCGGGCCCGATCGCCCACCGATTGCCCACCGTTTACTCGGAAATCCCCGAAAATTTCCTTGCCCTCATTTCTACTACAATTTTTTACGTCATGGACATCCCAAAGAATTTCATGCAGGTCCGCCTTCGGCCCACCCAAGACAAAAAACTTATTTTCTATCATAATTTTTTGTCATAGAAGTAGGAGCCCATCGCATATATGATGATACGTGTTTTTGTGACAATTATCATCATGGAAGTGCCACCTTCATGATAGAAAAAGTTTTCGTTCGGACCATAATATCATGAAAGTGTCTTTTTTTAGTGAAGCATCGCACACAACTCATCACACACATTTGGCCTTCGCATCCGTGTGTGATATTAAAATCCCATAGAATTTATTAATTGCATTTGAATGCATGATGTCTATTTCCAGGATGTTGTCCGGCTCGCATCCGCCACCGAGTAGATGATCACTCCAAAGATGCTTTTTCATCTACCAAGGCGTCTCCCAATAAGTCCATTCCAGGCGAGACGTACCATATATACCTCGACCTGCCGACGAGGTTCGTCAACATGTGAATGTATATCACAATGGCATTTATCCCAGCCCGCCCACCTCGTGTCGAAGCCTGTGTCCGGAACTATTATACCAGACCACGGGGCAGACGCCCCATAGCCAACGCCCCGCCCGGTCGTGCCAGAGCACTTGCCACCTGCCCCGTTTCCTCGGAGCCTGCACCCGGCCCCGTCGTACCGAAGTACATAGTGTCGTGGTTCTAAGTCTGACAGTAGAATAGGGGTAGGTATGAGGAGGCAAGATCCTAGCTACGGTGAGGTTGTGCACGCAAAATTTACAAGTTCAGACCCTTTTCGGAGGAAGTAACAGCCCTACGTCTCGGTGCCCGGAGGCTCGGTCGATTGACTTATGCGTGAAGTTACAGGGGGTGCGAACCCTTGTGCCTGAGGAGGGGGGTGGCTTATATAGGAGGGGGTGCTCTTCATCACTCTCCCCATCGGAGTTCCAGTCGCCGCTGTCGCCTCCGCTCTCTTCTCCTTCCTGGATCTGCTCCCCGTTGGGCATCGAGTACATCTCAGTATCTATCTGTGAAGTTACAGGGGGTGCGAACCCTTGTGCCTGAGGAGGAGGGTGGCTTATATAGAGTGCGCCAGGACCCCAACCGTCCCACGCTACAAGGGATTCAATGTCTATAAAGACAGTATGTTATTGATAACGCCAGCAATAAAGGCAAATAAATGATCATTAAGACTATGGAGTGAACGCCTGACCCTTGCCATCCTGAGTGACCTTAGATCTTCTGTCTTCCGAGTGGTTTCTGGTGTGGTCGAGTGAGTACACCCCGGTCGAATGGAATTGGGTTATCTGAGTGAACTGTTGGTCGAGTGGGTTGCACCCTGTGACGATTTCAATCGGTAGATGGTGCTATCCTTTGAATGTCCTTGGCCTTAGGGCAGTGTCCTCGGGTAAGGATGTCTAGGCCAAGCCTATTACCCTACCCTAAGTACATGTCTTCGTCACATAGTGCCTGCCCCGTTGCTCCACCCGAGCCCTTACTCTTTGGGTTTGAGTCTGATGCTGATTCAGAGGTCGACTACCCTCTGTCCACGGATGATGGACTTAAAGAATTATGGAGGTTGTGCGGCGCATGCATGGATGAGTTGGAGAAGCAGGAGTGTACCTGTGAGCTCGCCGAGTTGCCCGACGCCACCCACCGTAACGTTGAATGCGTAGAGCCTGAGGCCAATGCAGTTGCGGAAGCTGCTATCGTGCCCAACCGCATCCTTGCCACACGCCATTTTGTTTTCGTATTCGAGGCCACCACGGGCTGTGAAGCCGGCATGTCGCAGTCGATCGAAGCGGTGGACATGGCTGTCGGCAACATGGACGTCGCCCGTGTGTTCTTAGCCAACGTCGAAGTAGAAGACGCCACCTAGCTAGCTATATATAGTTAGATATTTTAGTTTTAAACTTTCATATTTTACGTATGTAAATGTAATTCAGACATTTTATTGTGCAAATTAAGTAACTCCGATGTTGAAATACTACATGTTTGAATTAATCGGGTGAACAACTTCACACACAAATAATTTTGAAGAACCATTTGTGATGGTACCAACCATAGCACTCGGTTATGGGAGCCAATCGCGCACCCGTATCACACACGATGGACGGACCTGAAATGTATGCAACGTTCCTCGTCATCACAATCGATTGGATTACGAGATCGTGTGCTACAAATGTGTGACGGTTTCAATAGAAAAGGGATATAGAACTATAGAGGTACTGATTGTCACTTACGTTCATAATCTACAACACACATGCAAAGTAATTAAAGTTGCATCTACTAGGACATATTTTTTTTTTTTGAAAAGGGGAATCCATCATAATATATATGTCAGCAATCCATCATAGGTGTAAATTTGTACGTTCAAAAGCTCAATACTAGATCACAACCAAAAGCATAACAATCCATCCTGCAGTCTACAATTACATCACAGCCAAAAGCACTAAATATAACATCGGGTTTCGGTGAATGTACTCCACCCAACAACAGTACTAATTCAGCAGATATATATTAAAATGTCTAAAATATTAGCAAAATTCTAGCAATAGATCCTTTTAGCTCAACAAACATGCCTCTTGGAACTGATGCAAAATCCTTATACCAATGGCGACCTGAAAATAATAATAAGTCAATTATCTTACAAGAATTGATGTTCCAGAAATGTATTTTGCAAGCAAGAGCAGTTCTGAATTATAATCCAACAAATATTTCCTGTGAAAAATGTATGGACACGGCCACTACATGCACATGACAAACATGTTCCAAGAACAATTAACTCTCCACATGCCCCATGAAAGCATGCACATACCCAATCAGACCAGTCACCAAACCTTGTCTTGCACAACTACACAAGAGAGCAACCAACACACGCGCACGGAAGCCAATTTGTTTCCCAGGCTACACAACACTCCCGAGTCCTAAAATGTCTGTAAATCCCGTGAGGGAGGTTTGGAGTTGCCGCCCAACCTGGAGGTCACGCTCGCGGAGTTTGTTGCCATGACATATCTTCAGCATGTGAGTTCGCCGACATCAACTTCTCATGCTTATGCAGATCCTAGTGGTGACGCTCCTGTGCAAACGGATGCTGGACCTCGCGGCGTGGCTTTGAGGGGACTGATCCTTTCAATGGGGGCAAAGGTGCAGGATTTCGGGGCGGCGGCCCCGGAGACGTGGTGGGCGGATCCACGTGGTGCGGCCCCGAACATAGTTACTAAAATAGATGGTCTGCGAACCTAAACTACCGCTAGAAACAATTACTGACATAGTGCGCCTTCATTAGATATCCAATAAATGTCCTGTTAATCCTAACCAGTTGTCAAGATACTTCTCTAACACCACCTAGAATAATCTCACTTCAATAGCAACCTAACTCCTAAAAAGTGAACTTTAGAACTTACACATATTACTCTAGCAATACCAACCTGAGATGACAATATTGCTAACTGTAATAACGGAACACTGGGTGGCAATTAATTACACTATTAATTTAATAAAATTACATAATATAATGATTACAACAAAGCTTCAAAACATGTTGTCTCGGAGATCGAACATGCATAATATCTAGGTATATGTTATTGGTTTTGACTTAGAAATTCTAGATGTGGTACAACACAACATGTTGCATATGTCTTATGGGAAACTATCTTTGATAGATCAAGGGTGATTGCTTCAATAGCATAAGGGATATAGAACTATTGAGCTAATAATCGTCATTTATGCCCATAGTGTACAATGAGCTCCACGGCAATAACAACGAGGAACCCTTCTCCCATTGACCACAATATTTATCTATTCCTTGAGTCGATTAGATCTTTTTTATCTGTGATATATATCGTAGATGTGATTTCCTAATCCATCTCTTGCTTACATATAATGCAACCAACGAAACCCGGCCAACAGAGAAATGACTTCTGTTACGGGAAGAACGATCATTTGTCGGTATATTTTATGACTGCTTCCTGTGCTTTTCTAATACAAGGAATAACTCATCCACGTACACATATCACCACACGCATAATAAGACTGAGCATACTTTTGTATGGACATCTACATTTTTCATGAGTTGGGTATTTATTAACACATCTCAAAAATAACCTTCCTACCAAATACATTCCCATGCGTGCCTAAATTGAGCATTCGATTCAATCCATGGTGGATGTATTTTCACCCGCACACCTCTATACACTCCGCCAACAAGTGTGCGACAATACTATTTTTTTCCTCAAAATATATAAGTTTTCAAGATTGCATACATCAGACAAGGCTTTTAAGATTCGAAGAAAAGTTAATACTGATGTTATATCTCCTTATTAATATCAAACAGTATATGTTATAACATATAAAGGTTTTCGCAAAAAATATATCTGCAAAGGTAATACTCAGAATCACGTTTATATGTTATATCTCCTTATTAATTTCGATCTACTGCTGGCTCTGATCATGGAGAGTGGAGGAGTTGAGCAAGGCTAAGGATGCAAGGTGCTAAAGAAAAAACTATGAACTCTGTAGTTATGTTGGTCGTTTGGTCGATTTGGAGAGAACGGAACAGTAGAGTTTTTGAAAAAAAAACACACACTCCGATTCAGCGGCTTCTGGACAAGATCAAAACGGAGGCTAATATATGGGACACTGCAAGCAAAAATGGGATAGCTGTGCCTGATATAACGGAGTTTGATTAGTTTGTTTTTGTTCCTAGAGTTTCCTCTCCTTTTCTCTCTGCTTTTTTTGGCTTGTGCTGTATTTGTACATGTGCCGGATTCTGCCGACTGTACCCCTCTTTCTATCTATATATTTACATGCAGTCCTCATGCATGGTTCGAAAAAAAAAATGATCTATCATGTTGTTATCAATTAACAACCACACACAACAAATGCAATTCTCATAATATAAAAAGCTCTAGTTGTATGAGTTGCCCGTTAACTTCGTAAAAGTATGCATGATAAATCGTGTTTAAAGAAATGCTTACTGAAGTGAGTAATTTTGCTTAAAAAAGGTTTTTATTGAGTATCACTCACGCGTGTGAGGGCTGTTTTTTCCTGCACACACAAGTTACCTAATTTCCTTGAGTTTCGGCCATTTATATAGATCAATGTGATTTCCTAATCCACCTCTTGCTTACATATAATGGAACCCACGAAACCCGGCTAACAGAGAAATGACTATTCTGTTTCAGGAACGTACTGTCTTCTGTAGGTATATTTTATGACTTTATGTGCTTTTCTAATACGAGGAATTACATGACCCCTGTAAACTCTATCCTTTTTGAAATATATTCAGGTGAGGAGCCTTCCCCCCGACCCCCTTCATCCAGGTACACATACCCCCACACACATAATAAGACTGAGCAGACTTTTGTACGGACATCTACATTTCTCATGAGTTGGGTATATATTAACACATCGCAAAAATTACCTTCCTACCAAACACATTACCTTGCGTGCATAAATTGAGAATTCAGATTCTTTTAGAGAAAAGGCATATGCCCGACTTTATAGATAAAGCCATATAAAAGAGTAGCAACAACCAACACAGCCCACACAAGCCAACCATAGTCAACGAGCCACCCAACACAGGGCAAGAGAACAAGAGAACATCAGTACAGTACAGCGGCACGCAGGCCCGACTAATACAAAAGGGGCACGTAGGTCACCACCTACGCACTCAGAAGGCCCAGCAACTACGACGAAGCACGAACGGATGGAGATGGCATCAAGTTTGCAGACGCCCGCACTTTGCTGATCAGCACCTCCATACCGTCACAGTCCACCGATTTAATCAATAATTTTCACTGCTGCAGGAAAATACACATTTTAAACAGGACATCAGCAGGCTTATTAGGAAAAACACCCTCAATAATGAATTTGTTTCTAGTAGTCCATAGCGCCAAACAAAGAGCACCCAGCCCAATCCAAAACAGCCTCCTGGACTGGCCCTGTAAATTGGCCATCAACAGACGAACGTCCGAGAAGGAACCAGGGGCCCAAGGGGTGTTCAACCAAGAACGAACACACCCCCCAAACCAGCTTGGCCAAAACACAGCGGAAGAAAATATGATTAGTGTCTTCTAGGGTAGAACATAAAGCACGGAAGGAAGAACCAGCACCGTTCCGCTTCTGAATCTGATCAGCAGAAGGCAGTCAGCCCCTAAAGGTTTGCCAGAGAAAGACTTTGATCTTCGGGGGGATCCTGGCCGCCCAGATTTGCTTAAACTTGGTGGAAGGAGTTCCAGAAATAAGCCTAGCGTACAACGATTTGACCGAAAACTTCCCAGACGCAGTGTGAGGCCAGGAAACGGAGTCCACCTCCTCCGAGAGAACAGGGAACAGAGCAGCAAGGCGGTGCCAGTCCCCCAACTCTTCAGGAGAAAGGGATCTCCGCAAACCCAAGTCCCAATTATTATGAGAGAGCTCAGAGATTGAGATCTCCGGATTAGAACAGTAAGAAAACAGAACTGGAAAGGAGGTCGCAAGGGGGGCGTCTCCAGACCACCAATCCAACCAAAAGCGAGTAGAGGCACCGTTCTTGACCATGAATTTAACATGTTGGCGAAACACATCCCTAACCTTGACCAGATCTTTCCAAAACTGCGAGCCACGTGACGCCGAGGCGAACATGGGGCTACCAGCTGGGAAGTATCTAGCTTTGAGAATAACAAACCAAAGAGTGCCGGGAGTCGCGGTCATAATCCTCCACCACCATTTGATGATGAGGCAGTTGTTCATCACCTGGGTGTTCAAAATCCCAAGCCCCCTAAGGCTTTTTGGTCTGCAAATGATATCCCAGTTAACAAATCTGTATTTTCGTTTATTATCCGCAGGGTTCCAAAAAAAGGCCCCTCTATGTTTGTCGAAGCCCGCGTGAGTGCCTTTAGAAAGTTTAAAAAAGCCCATAGTGAACATATGGAGGGAGGAAAGGCAGGCATTAATAAGAGAAACTTTGCTAGCAGAGGTGTTATATCTACCACGCCACGGTATAACTCTATTTCCTACCTTAGAAACCAAAGGTTTGAACTCCTTGGCACATAGACGGAAATGAGAGATAGGGAGCCCCAAGTATTTGAAGGGAAAAGCCCCCAGAGAACAGTTAAGAAGGTGGGAAACCCGCAACGCTTCGGCCTCGTCAACTCCCGTAACAATAACCTTGCTCTTAGAAAAGTTAGTTTTGAGCCCCGACAAGGCTTCGAAGCAGAGCAGGATAAACTTAAGGTTAGCAATACAGGAGTTGTTCAACTCCACTAGAATAATCGTGTCATCCGCATATTGGAGGTGAGTGATACTGTGGGGGAGGAGGTGGGAAATGACAGGGGAGATGTGTCCGGCCGAGGCCGCCCGGTCGAACATACACGATAGTGCATCTGCAACACAGTTAAACAGAATAGGCGAAGCAGGATCGCCTTGCCGCATGCCATGACCGTTGGCGAAGAATTTGCTAACCGAGCCATTGACAGCCACCGCTGTATGACCACCAGAGACAAGCTGCATCAATCTATGGACAATAACGGAGTCAAATCCCTTAGCAAAAAGGACGTGACGGAGAAAATCCCAGCTAACCGAGTCGTAGGCTTTCTCAAAGTCAAGCTTGAGAATAATCGCTCTGGTACCTCTCATCCTAAGGTCATGGACAATCTCGTGCAGATAAAGGACACCATCTAAAATAAATCTACCTTTTATGAAAGCGGATTGGGAAGTGCTAATAATACGATGGGCCATAGGCGACAGCCTCGTCGCCAGCCCTTTAGCAGGGAACTTGGCGAAGTTGTTAATCAGGGCAATGGGCCGAAACTGAGAAATAGACTCAGCATCCTTAACTTTGGGAATAAGGGAAAGGATGGCATAATTTAGGTGCGGAATGTCCACAGTACCAAGACAAAAACCTTGAATAATATCACAAACCAACGGATGAAGGGTGGGCCAGAACCGTTTAAAGAAAGAGATCGAGAATCCATCAGGGCTCGAGGCCGAGTTCACATTAGCTGAATTGATGGCCATCTCAATTACTTCAACTGAGAGGGGAATCGAAAGAGCCGCGTTCTCTTCGTTCGAAACCCGCCTAACCTGGGCCCAAAGATTGGGGGAGATAATGAAACCCGAGGCCGGCCTGGCCGCTAGCAGATCAGAAAAGAAATTTAGGATGTGATCCATAATCAGGCGAGGGTCAACAACCCTAACACCGTCAATAACCAACCTATCAATAGAACATCTGCGACGGCGGCCATTGGCAATAGCAAAAAAATACGCAGTTGGGGAATCCCCTTTCAGAGTCCAATTAATGGTGCCACGTTGCTTCCAATAGACCTCAGCCTGCTGGTGTAGTTGCATGAGAGAGCCCTCAAGCTCGTAACGATGTTGCCAGCCAGCAGCCGAGAGCCCGGACGAATCGGCCTCTGCATCTAAGGACGAGACCTGCCTCAGCAGGTCACGCTTGCATTTGAGAGCATCAGTCGCGTGATTACGGCCCCAGCCTTTGAGGAATTTCTGAAGTTGGTAAGAGCAGAAGTGCCAGTCGTCCTTTGGGCCAAAAGACCTGACTCTCGAATTAAGGAGGGAGGAGATCTTCGTCGAGACCATATCAAAGAAACCATCAACCAAAAGCCAAGAAGCGTCGAACTGGAATCTAGAAGAAATAACCGTGGAGGAGACGCCCAAATCCAAGATGAGGGGGGAGTGGTCTGACCCAACATGGGGCAGGGTTGAGAGAGAAGCTCGAGGAAAAAGCATGTCCCAAGACGAAGTAGCAAAAACACGGTCCAACACCGAGCGGGTCGGGTTGGCCTCATGGTGGATGTATGCACATCTGCACACCTCCATACACTCCACCAACTAGTGTGAAACAATTTTGTTTTCAAAATATATTAGCTCCCAAGATTGCATACATCAGGCAAGGCTTTTATGATACCAAGAGAACATAATCCCACCCTCAAAACAGAAAATAATCCCACTACAGAACATGTGACAATATGGAAACCATCAAATAAATTAGCATAATATGTCTAATAAAATCATTTTAAAAATTTAACTGGCACAAAACATTAATGCAAAGTTTCTAGGAAACAATATTGATGATAATTTTACTTAGGGACCAACAAAAAAATGTGACATACAATATTGTGTATACGATGCTGCAATGAGATATATGTTTCTACTTGGTGCAGATTACTTGATAAAAAGTATGTGCAAAAGGTTTTCACAAAAAAAGTATGTGCGACCGTAATACTCAGAATCATGCTTATATATTATATCTCCTTTTTAATATCGATCTATCCTTTTGTTATTAATTAACAACCACAAACAACAAATGTACTTGTCATAATATAAAAAAAAAACTCTGGTTTGTACGAGCTGCCCGTTAACTCCAAAAAAGTATACACATGCTAAATCATGTTTACAAAAATGCTCAGTGAAGTTAGTTATTTTGCCTGAAAAAGGGTTTTCTTGAGCATCACTCGTGTGTGTGAGGGCTGCTTTTCCCAGCATACACAAGTTACCTAATTTCCTTGAGTTTCAGTCATTTATGCATCTTCAAAATAAACAATGTAGTACTCCCACTAGATCGACCAGGCAAGCACTACTCTGCCACTAACATGGAACATCAAACGATGAACTAATTAGACGAGGACAGAAGCGCCGATGTTCTCTCCGCAAGATCCCATTTGATTACTTTTAAATTTGATGGATATGCATGATTCTTATAATATGGACTCAAACAGTCAGTGTACATGTTGCCGGAAGTTTTTTTTTTTTTTTGAGAATAAAACTTCGTTTTATAATCCCACTTAAGGAGATGCATGAAGTAATAAACTCCCCCAGGAGATTGTATGCGTAGAATATGTGACAATCCAAGAATCAATATATATTTTTCTTCATAACCTTTAGTAAATTAATAGTGAATTTGAACACACACACCTGTATCCCCCTTTCTCTTTCCTTTGGTGTTTCCAGCTTAATTATCGGGCTCCCCGGGAAGCTCCTAGTAGTGAAGAACAAAGGATGAGTATATATGTAACTGTGAGCATTTGCATAATTACGAATATTTAACCACTGTATTCTAGAGTGTACCTCCTGTGCAGTTTCTAGCTCCACCTTCTTGTGAAGTCCCTTCACCATGGATGTTGACGTCCTTCCTAGTTCTCCTCGCAGGAAGAACAGCATTATTTCTTGTATCACCATCACTACGCAAAGTTTCTTTGTAGCTCGTCCTACACGGTGCCCCTTATCGGTGCCGCTGGTCACGGCTATGAAGATTTGTGCTAGTACCAGCATCAGCAGTAGTATCCCTGTAGCCACAGAGTGATTAGTCTGAAAAGGCAGGGCTACGTGAACAGTAGCGAGATTCCCTCGTAGGCCTTGCATGCTAGTCCTGTCGGGTCCACATGTTTCTGGAGTTGTGTGCGTCGTGCCACTCACCTCTGTCACATCTTTTCAGCCGCCCATCCTCTCCTATCGGTAGCACACCAGTCCGCTTCATCTCCTTGCAGATATACAGCTCGTCGGACGTCCTTCCGGTACTGCTGCTGAGGAAAAAGAAGAGAGAGAGAGAAAATAGGAGAAGAGCAAAGGAGAGGTGTTGTGAGAAGAGAGAAGTGTTGTGCGTGGGAGAAAAAAAAGGAGAGAGGGGGTGCTGTTGAGGAAGGGATCTCTCTCTCCAAGAATCAGAGGCGCGCGTGAGAGAGAAAGGACAGGAAGAGGAAGAGAGAGTGTGTGGCTGTGAGAGGCTTGAGAGAGAAAGGAAGATGAAGGAGAGAGAGAGCTGGCAATATTCCTTCTCGCACTGTACCAGTTTTTAAATCTTGCATGCAGCAGACTCTAAGAGAGAGTAGAGGTGGGCGTTGTTACGGGCCTGCACGCGGGCAGATGCCAACAAAATTGGTCAGCTTCAGATTTGCGTAACAAATTACTCAACCCTGCAAAACCGGTCAGCTTTTGCGCGAATCTTTAGGAACAGGACGGTTCAGTGAATGGTATAGATAGGAGGTACCACAGAGCTCGGCCTACAAAAAACATACTCCCACCACTATCTTTAGCGACGATCTCAGAAACACTAGCGAGCAGATACAATGATGTGTCGTCTACTTCGTCCGGCTCCAAACTTTCATCTTCGGAACTAGTTTCAACTTGGAGATGGTCGTCGTCAGCCACTGGAGAAGGAGGTGGCGCTGTAAACAGGCGCCTGTTAGGCACCGGAGGAGAGGGCGCAATCAGCCAGCACCTGTTGCCTCGTGAGGACGAAGAATTCTGCGCTGACTCACCTGCAGAGCTTCATCCGCGCCCGCGTCCACCACCACGACCACGACGAGGACCACGGCCGCGACCGTGGCTGCCTCCTGTGGCCACTTTCGTCTTGTGGCTAATCCTCAAGATCTTGGCCGGTGGGGCTGCGACGACAGTTTCACCATCGCTAACATGGATTCCTTCCACCAAATCGGATTTCCTCTTGTTGATCGGAACCTCCACCTCCACGCATCCATCCGATGCCGGCTGCAGCGGGACAATTTTGGCGTGTTCCGTGATTGTCCGGCATGCAGGACCCTCTGCATCGTCGACGTCCTTCAGACTCACGCGGCCGAGCGAGGTACGCTCGGGCTCGACCTGGTCGGCAGCGGCCTTCTCCTCGTGCGCGGCCGCGTCGAAGCCGGCCTCGCAGCGCCCGATACGGGGAAGGCGCACGAGATCCGCGGCATCGCCGCTTCCCAGCTGGGCGTCACGGCGGGCATCACCGGCGTTCGAGGCCATATTTTCGGCGCCGTAGCGTTGGCAAGGCGAAAACCTAGACGATGGAGAGAGTGTGGGGCGTCCGTCGGCTGCAGTACTGCAGTGTGGCAAAACTTGGACAGACAAGAGTGTGGGATGGGATGTGAGTCAGCGCGTGCGGATTTTGTGTGCCTGCGCGTGTTCAGGCGACGGGGATTGGTTCTGGCGATCAGGAGGGGATCCACGTGGGTTCCACCAGCGAACTAATTCTGAGCCAATCAGAAACACCAGCGGACTTATGTTAGAGCCTCTACATGGGCTGCCCCATTTCGACCAGCACATGGGCCAGGCCAGGCGGTGCGCTGTAACACCCCCAGTGGTTAACAACAGTAATCCCCTTTTGATTATGCCATGTCATCATGATTATCAGTGCTTAATCATCATTAGCACCATATCTCTTTTTAAATTCAAATTCAAATTTAAATTCAAACTTAAAGTGAAAATAAAAGTTGCTCAAGACCTAGAACTAAAATGTGCATCATGTTGCAAATATTCCCATAGCATTTATAAAAATGATTGCAACATTTATTGGAATTGTAAAAGGATTCAAACAACAAGAAACAGCAGCAAAACAGCACTATTTAATCCTTTTTCAATTAAATAAAATCCAAATAAAAAGATATGGACACCAAACCAATTTCTAGCAGTGACTAATGTTGCACTGTGATTTATGGACCAGTTCTTATATTTTACAAAAGTCCATAGGTGGCCTAAACATTTTTGTAAACAGAAAAGAAAGGAGAAAACAGAAAAGGAAAGGAAGAAAAAGAAAAAGGCCTAGTCTACTGTGCACATGGGCCCTAGTCACTACAAGCGCCGGCCCAGCCCAATCTCCCCCTCTCCTTCTACCTCTCTCCTGCTGTCGCCCGCGCAGCACCCGCGCACACTGCCCCCCCCCCCTCCTCGCAGCTCGACACCGCGCCCCGCCGCTCGCCCCGGTGGTTAAGGCCCCCCCATCCCCTGCGGCAAACCCTAGCCTCACTGGTCACTCTCTTCGCCCCTCTTTCCCCTCGCACGAGCTCGCTCGAGCTCGGCCGTTGACACGCCGCCGTCGATTTCGCGCACCGGAGCCACCTCGAGCCACGCCAGCATGCCCAGCAGCTCCGTCGCCCTCCCCTACCTCATCTGCGCCGCTGGATCGGAGCCATGGGGCATCACCGTCGTCGCCTGCGCCGTTTCCCTCCGTCGGCATCCGCGACGAGCCGCCGCATCGATCTGCTCGCTCCGGCCACCCCAGCTCCCCTGAGCCCCTCCGCGAGCCTCACAGTGAGCTCGCCTTTCTCCCCAACCTCTTAGTGCTTTCCCCGTGCCTCGTAGCCGCCGTTTTCCTTCGAACCCGAAAGCTCTCACTGCCGGCCATGGCTCCGCCGTGACCACCATACGCTAAGCTCGAAACCGAGCTTTGCCCCGAGTTCCTGGAGCTCCCCGGCGCCGAACGCGCCCACCAACTCCTCCCCTCGTGCCCTGTGTGCAAAAACCCAAGCTCACCCGAATTCTGGCAGTCGCCGCGAGCTCAGTTCTGGCGAGCCCCGGCCACCACTCACCCAGGCACTTGTTCCCCTGGATCAGCACGAGCGCGGGCTGCCTTCTGGTGGTCTTTGCGCGTCCAGCCGCTGTCCGTAGCGAAGTCCGGTGAGTCCGCCGCTGCTGCTTTGGTCGTCGCCAGCCGAGCTCCGGCGAGTGCCAGCGTGGCACTGTCATTAGGCCTAATCACCGCTAATTAGATCCCCCTACAGCCACTGACAGCGGGCCCTACCGCAGGGTCAAACCCCGGTCAGCGTCAGGTTTGACCGGGATTAGCCCCTGAGCCGCTGACGTGTAGGCCCCACCACTTAATTAGTTAAAATGTTAGTTAAATCGGTTATTTAATTTAATTAGTTAATTAGACACTGACCAGTGAACCCCGCACCCCTAATTAATCAGTAATTAGTTCAATTAATCCTAATAAACTAACAGAGGCTGACATGTGGGCCCACACGTCAGGTTTGACCTGGTCAGCTGCACTATTGACTGCTGACATCACCTCTACGTCATGATGACGTCATCTTTTACTGTTTTGGATAATTCGAATTTTAATAATTAAATAAATTCTAGAAAATCAATAAAACTTTAGAAAATCATATCTTTTAATCCGTAACTCCGATGAAAATAATTTATATATGAAAGATGATCAGAAAAATGAGACGAATCCGAATACGCTACCCACATACCTGTTAGATGCCTCTAACTAACCGAACATGCAACTTTTTGCCTGTTTCAGATAGATGAATAGTGCATGACTCTAATAAAATAAATCCAAACAAATTCCTAAAATAACTAAATAACTTGGACATGTCTTCAAGCAACTCTGCACTGCACGTTAGCATAGCCTGCTTTGTGTTACTTATGTTTGCTCTATATTTATACTGTTTCCTCCCCCCTCTTCTCTCTCGTTAAACCCCGACGCAGTTCCCGGTACCGCCGCAGCTCCGGAGACCGAAGACACCATTGACGATCTTGCCCTTGCCGCCGAGCAACCAGGCAAGCCCCCCTTTTGATCATCCCGATATCGCCCATTCTAATTTCTCACGCTTGCATTAGAATTGCTGCTGCTACTGCTTTACCTATTCTGATGCATAGCCTGTTTATTGTAACCTGCTGTTGGTAATTACCTGCATATCCTAAACTGCTTAGTATAGGCTGGGTAGAGACCTATCAGTGACCCCACTTATCCCGACTGCCCCGCTGGATTATCCGAAGACCCGATCAACGGGATTGAAGACCAGGCCCCGGCACCGCACATCACCCCCTTAGTTGTAACGACACTGCAGTGTTACTATCGAGTGCCGAGGGTGATACCTCGTGTAGCACTTCTGAAGTTAACTCTATAGAGTAGCTATTCGGTCGTGGTCATCGAGGGTGATTCCTCCTTCACCGCTTCCGATAACGACGCCGTCGTACAACACCTCAAGTGTGAACCCAGCGAGGGTGATTCCTCCGAGTTCACCTTGACGGATACATCAAGTAGGAATCCAACGAGGGTGATGCCTCGGATTCCCCTGATGTTATGGACACACGGATACTTGGACTTTACACTGTTACTTGGAAAGGCGGGTCGACCCTGAGAGGTACCCGCGTGTGATGTGAAGACGGGTTGCCTGCATGGTGCCCGAGTGATGAATACGAGGCGCGGCCGGGCATTCTTAACCCTTGCAGCAAGTCCTTGAGACGGGGCGACGGGTCACATCTTTCGTGAGTCTCTGCTCGTTACCGCAAGCCCTAGTCCACTAACGATTTGGATATTTGATCCGAGCAGGCCTCTGGTCTGATAGCACTAACCATCACGTGGGCATAGTATGGGCGTTCTGCATCGTAGCATCAGCCGAAAGCTCTGTCAGACGTCTAGTTCAGCCTTGCGGCCGGGACGGACCGGCGCCCCCCTGGTGCCTGGCTTCCCCCTGCACGCAACGACTCGGAGTGCACAGGGCGATGGCCCAAGACCTCTGAGCACTTAGGATGTAGACCGACGGGGACCTCTCTGCTGAGCTGTAGATAGGGCTGCGATGTATCATTTGGCCGAGGCCGGGCATGACCCAGGAAAGTGTGTCCGGTCGGAGTTAATCGAGCGTGTTGGGTAAGTTGGTGCACCCCTGCAGGGAAGAAAACTTCTATCGATAGCCGGTCCTACGGTAAAGGACACTCGGAGTTGTATCCTGATTGATACAATTAGAACTGGATACTTGGATACTATGGCTCTGGGATTGCTTCTCGCAGGGAGTCAAGAAGGGATCTCAGGACGAGGTTGATGACTGTATGGCTCTGGGATTGCTTTCTCGTAGGGAGTCGAGAAAGGATCTCTGGGTGAGGTTGATATCATTACTGCTACCTTATATTGTACTGTTCTACTCTCTTCTATTGCTGCAAGACCTCTGAAGATGCTAGTCTTCGATAGGACTAGGCCTTCTCTCTATTCTGGCATTTCTGCAGCCCAGTCCACATATACAGCCTTCCTTTGATAATGTTGCATATGTAGTGTAGATCCTTGCATGCTGAGTACTTCTGAGTACTCACGGTTGCTTTGTTTTCCTTTTCTTCCCATATCAGTTTGTCGTGACCAGAGGACGGAGCCCCCTGAGACAGCTGCCCCGTCGATCGACTACTACTACTACCCCGAGGATGGATACTACTACGAGCTTGCCGTCGACCAGGAGTAGGATCGGAGGGTCCCAGGCAGGAGGCCTGCGCCTTTCGATCGTAGTGTTTTATTTTGCCCCACCTTCTTAAAGGCCTTTCTGTTTCTCTTTTATATCTATACTCAGATATTTGATGCTTCCGCTGACGCTTGTTCGCAAGCTTATGTATTCGAGCCCTCGAGGCCCCTGACTTGTAATATAAAGCTTGTATGATTTTATTTATGTTTTAGAGTTGTGTTGTGATATCTTCCCGTGAGTCCTTAGGCTTGATCGTGTGCATTTGCATGTATAATTAGTGCACGATCGAGCCGGGGGCGTCACAAGTTGGTATCAGAGCCGACTACCTGTAGGAACCCCCCTTTCCAACTCCTTGGCCGAAGTTGAGTCTAGTGGTCCAAAAACTGTTTTACTAACTTGGCTGTGTGGCTTACGGGCCCACGTCGCCAAATGGGTGGTATTAGGATCTTTTACTCCTCGACCTTACTCTGGGACTCTGATCTCTCTTCTATTCAGGTTAAATTTTTTACTAACCCCAACATTAGGTTCTCGTGATCACATCCCCGGGTTGAAATTCTCCCCTTCCCCCCCCCCCTTTCTTCAAGTTGTCGGGCCAGGTTCTGCTTGCAGGATCCTCTTATTGAGGGCACCCTGTTTTGTCACTTGCAGATTCCTCGCTCCCATAGTTTTCTCCGACGTTGATGTAGCCTTTGCTATGTCTCGTTGTGTACTTCCTTACCGCGTGCCTGCGTGCCGCCTAGTTGTCTAGCCTTCCCCTTTTCAGCTGACGTATTGCCGGATTGTAATCGAGGCTACGTGTGGATTTGAATGTCTGGTGCGAATATGCTGAAGTATCTATTGCACTTCCTTCTGTTGTGCGTGTTACTTCATGAATCATTCCATACACCTGCAGTTTTTCTTGCTAAACTGCCCCTGTTGATTTGGCAGGATGGCTGACGATCCTCCACCTCCACCCTATATTGCCGCAATGATGCAGCAGTTTGAATTGAACCGTCAGCTCAACGAGAGTCTGGTAAGACGTTTGGAACGCAACGAGGCTCGTCAGGAGCCTGGACCGATCTCGCTGCCAGAATTTGTGCGCCTCAATCCGTCCGTTTTCCGCAACTCCACCAATCCTATGGATGCTGATGATTGGCTTCGTGACATCCTGTTTGAGATGGAGTCAGCTAATGTTACCCCTGACAGTTACGTCACCTTTGTGACATTCCACTTGAAGGGTCCCGCTGCTCAATGGTGGGAAAGCCACAAGGGTATGTTGCCTGCAGAGACTGTAACCCCTTGGCAGGAATTTCAGTCAGCTTTTCGTGCACGGTACATTCCTCAAGGTCTGATGGACCAGAAGAAGCAGGAGTTCCGCAAACTCTCACAGGGCAAAATGACTGTGGATGAATACCAGAGGAAATTTCTTGAATTGTCCCGCTATGCTGAAGATGACGTCTGCACTGACGCCCGCAAGCAGGAGAAATTCCATGAAGGACTGCGTACGGATATAAACCTCGCACTTGCTGTCCTTGATTTTGCAGACTTCACAACGCTTGTCAGCAAATCTTTCCAAGTTGAAACAGCTCTAACTGAGTACCAGGAGTCGCTCAAGCGCACTCATGAAGCTGGCTCATCCTCGGGTCGACCTGTTCAGAAGCGTCGAGTCTGGATTCCCCACAATGTTTACCACCGACCTGCTCCAACACCAAGGCCGTCATATGTTGCACCTCGTCTGCCTTCACCGCCAAGACAGCTTACGGTTCATGATGGACCGCCTGATGCTATGGCTTCTCATCAGGTTGCGCCACGTCCTCCTAATGGTCGTAAGAAGAATTGTCGAAACCGCCGACTCAGAAACCGTAATGTCATACCATCTACTGTTGTACTTGGCCATGCCAATCACGTCAATGCTGAAAAGGCTCAGAAGGAACCGACTATCGTGCTGGGAACACTCTCTGTGAATTCAGTGCCAGCTTCTATTTTGTTTGATTCAGGTGCATCACATTCCTTCGTGTCCCAGCAATTTGCATAACTGCATGGGTTAGCTATGAGCTCATTACCCACTCCTTTAGAAATCATCACTCCCCGTTCCAGGTGGCAAACCAAAATGATAAGTCACAACAATCAGATCAGAATTGAAGGGTTGATGTTCTCTGCTTCCCTTATTGCTCTTGGACCTTCCGACATAGACATCATTCTTGGTATGGACTGGTTGACCGCCCACAATGCTTTGATTGACTGTGCCGCTAAGAAAGTCCAACTTACCCATTCTTCTGGCCAGACAGTCAAATACTCAGCCCGAATGGTTCAGAATGCCGAGACTCAGATATATGTTCTGAATGCATTGAATGCTTCACCTCTTGAAGGCATCGAGAACGTTCCAGTTGTTCGTGATTTTCAAGACGTCTTTCCAGGAATACCCCCTGCTAGAGCTGTTGAGTTCATCATCGACTTGAAGCCTGGCACTACCCCTATTGCGAAGCGACCTTATAAGATGCCTCCGCACCACCTTCTTGAACTTAAGGAGGAAATCGACACGTCACTTAAGAAGGGTTTCATCCACCCCAGTTCCTCTGCTTGGGGAGCGCCTTCACTCTTCGTCAAGAAGAAGGATGGAACTAACCGATTGGTTCAGGATTACCGGCCCATTAACCAAGCAACAATCCAGAACAAATATCCGCTTCCTCGGATCAATGATTTGTATGATCAACTTGCTGGATCATCGGTGTTTTCTAAACTCGACTTGAGGTTGGGTTATCATCAGATCCGTGTCCGCGAAGAGGATATTCCCAAGACAGCATTTGTTACTCGCTATGGTTCTTATGAGTACACTGTAATGTCATTTGGCTTAACAAACGCTCCGGCCACATTCTCCCGTCTGATGAATTACATCTTCATGGATTACCTCGACAAGTTCGTCGTGGTTTATCTAGATGATATTCTGGTATATTCGAAGAATAAAGAAGAACATGCTGAACACCTCTGTCTTGTACTGGAAAGGCTCCGAGAACACCAATTGTATGCCAAATACTCCAAATGTGAATTCTGGCTTTCTGAAGTGACATACCTCGGCCATGTGATTTCCAAAGATGGCATTGCCGTTAACCCAGAACGAGTTCAGGCTATTCTGGACTGGACTCCTCCGAAGAACGTCAAGCAAGTGAGAAGTTTTCTTGGCCTTGCAAGCTATTGCCATCGATTTTTTGAGAATTTTTCTAAGATTGCTAAGCCTTTGACTGATCTGCTTCACAAAGGCGTTAAGTTCGAATGGACCAAAAAATGCCAGGAAAGTTTTCAAACACTCAAAGACAAGCTAACATCTGCCCCAGTACTATCTCCTCCGGATACCCGCAAAGACTTTGTGATTTATTGTGACGCATCCCGTGAAGGATTAGGCTGTGTCCTAATGCAAGAGCGTAAGGTGATTGCTTACGGCTCTCGTCAGTTGCGCCCACATGAAGAAAATTATCTGGTACATGATCTAGAACTAGCAGCTGTCATCTATGCACTGCAGTTGTGGCGACATTACCTTCTCGGTAATCGTTGCGAGATCTACACGGATCATAAAAGTCTGAAGTACTTGTTCACTCAGCCATCTCTAAACCTCCGTCAGCAAAGATGGATGGAGGCCATTGCGGACTATGATTTGGGTATTTCTTATACCCCTGGCAAAGCTAACGTGATGGCTGATGCCTTAAGCCACAAGTCCTATTGCGACAACCTCATGGTTAGGCAAGCTCAACCTCGTCTTTTTGAAGAACTGCGCAAGCTGAATCTCTGTATTGTCCCACAGGGTTCTCTTAATAACCTTGTGATACAACCAGATCTCAAAAAGGCTGTTAAGAATGCGCAAGCTAAGGATGCTGAAGTTGATCTGATGAAGAAAAATCTTCACCTTGAAAAGTACAGGGATTTCTCGCTGTCTGAAGATGGAACCTTGTATTTCAGAAACCGCATTGTCGTACCTCGCTTCGAGCTTATGACCGACAAGGTCATGAAGGAGGCACATGATACCATGCTGTCTATTCATCCGGGTAGCACCAAGATGTATCGTGATCTCCGTCAAAGGTACTGGTGGTCTAGAATGAAGCAGGACATTGCTCGTTATGTTGCTGAATGTGATGTTTGCCGTCGCGTTAAAGCAGAACATCAAAAACCTGCTGGAATTCTGCAACCGTTACCTGTTCCTTTATGGAAATGGGATAAAATGCAAATGGATTTCATTACTGACCTTCCCAGGTCACAGAAGGGTCACGATGCTATTCTTGTAGTCGTCGACCAACTCTCTAAGGTTGCACACTTTCTGCCTGTCAAAGAGACAATCACTGCTAGTCAGTTAGCAGAGTTAAATATCTCCAGAATTGTTTCACTCCACGGCATTCCGAAGGAGATCAGTTCGGACCGTGGCGGTCTTTTCACCTCAAAGTTCTGGGAAAGTTTCCAAACAGCTATGGGAACTCATATTACCTGGAGTTCAGCTTATCATCCACAATCCCAAGGCCAAGTCGAACGAGTCAATCAAGTGCTTGAAGACATGCTGCGAGCTTGTGTTATTTCTTTCGGTAAGAAGTGGGAAGAATCTCTTCCATATGCCGAGTTCTCTTATAACAACAGCTATCAAGACAGTTTGAAAATGGCCCCCTTAGAAGCACTCTATGGACGTAAGTGTCGAACCCCTCTGAATTGGTCAGAAACTGGGGAACGACCACTCGTGGATCCGGATATTATTCAACACGCCGAAGAACAAGTTCGTATTGTCCGGGAAAATCTCAAGGCGGCTCAGGACCGCCAGAAGAGCAACTATGATCGCAAACGATGGGGTTTGACTTATCAACCTGGTGATCAGGCTTATCTGTGAGTCACCCCGAAGAAAGGCACTCACCGTTTTCGAATCAAGGGCAAGCTAGCTCCACGCTACATTGGTCCTTTCCGCATTATTGCTAGACGTGGTCAGGTGGCATATAAATTGGAATTGCCGCCGCAATTCTCTCATATCCACGACGTCTTCCATGTGTCGCAACTTCGTAAATGCTTCAAGGAATCTCCGCACCGAGCTGTGGATCACGAGATGCTCGAATTACAAGATGATCTATCTTATAAAGAGCATCCGATCCGCATCCTCGAGGAAGCTGAATGTCGGACCCGTCAGAAGGTTACCAAGTTCCTCAAAGTGCAGTGGTCAAATCATACTGAAGATGAAGCCACTTGGGAACGCGAGGATAATCTTCGTGCGGAATACCCCGAACTTTTTCCTTCTACCTCTTAATTCTCGGGACGAGAATTCTTGTTAGTGGAGGAGACTTGTAACACCCCCAGTGGTTAACTACAGTAATCCCCTTTTGATTATGCCATGTCATCATGATTATCAGTGCTTAATCATCATTAGCACCATATCTCTTTTTAAATTCAAATTCAAATTTAAATTCAAACTTAAAGTGAAAATAAAAGTTGCTCAAGACCTAGAACTAAAATGTGCATCATGTTGCAAATATTCCCATAGCATTTATAAAAATGATTGCAACATTTATTGGAATTGTAAAAGGATTCAAACAACAAGAAACAGCAGCAAAACAACACTATTTAATCCTTTTTCAATTAAATAAAATCCAAATAAAAAGATATGGACACCAAACCAATTTCTAGCAGTGACTAATGTTGCACTGTGATTTATGGACCAGTTCTTATATTTTACAAAAGTCCATAGGTGGCCTAAACATTTTTGTAAACAGAAAAGAAAGAAGAAAACAGAAAAGGAAAGGAAGAAAAAGAAAAAGGCCTAGTCTATTGTGCACATGGGCCCTAGTCACTACAGGCGCCGGCCCAGCCCAATCTCCCCCTCTCCTTCTACCTCTCTTCTGTTGTCGCCCGCGCAACACCCGCGCACAATGCCCCCCCCTCCTCGCAGCTCGACACCGCGCCCCGCTGCTCGCCCCGGTGGTTAAGGCCCCCCCATCCCCTGCGACAAACCCTAGCCTCACTGGTCACTCTCTTCGCCCCTCTTTCCACTCGCACGAGCTCGCTCGAGCTTGGCCGTTGACACGCCACCGTCGATTTCGCGCACCGGAGCCACCTCGAGCCACGCCAGCATGCCCAGCAGCTCCGTCGCCCTCCCCTACCTCATCTGCGCCGCTGGATCGGAGCCGTGGGGCATCACCGTCGTCGCCTGCGCCGTTTCCCTCCGTCGGCATCCGCGACGAGCCGCCGCATCGATCTGCTCGCTCCGACCGCCCCAGCTCCCCTGAGCCCCTCCGCGAGCCTCACAGTGAGCTCGCCTTTCTCCCCGACCTCTTAGTGCTTTCCCCGTCCCTCGTAGCCGCCGTTTTCCTTCGAACCCGAAAGCTCTCACCGCCGGCCATGGCTCCGCCGTGACCACCGTACGCTAAGCACGAAACCGAGCTTTGCCCCGAGTTCCTGGAGCTCCCCGGCGCCGAACGCGCCCACCAACTCCTCCCCTCGTGCCTTGTGTGCAAAAACCCAAGCTCACCCGAATTCCGGCAGCCGCCGCGAGCTCAGTTCCGGCGAGCCCCGGCCACCACTCACCCAGCCACTTGTTCCCCTGGATCGGCACGAGCGCGGGCTGCCTTCTGGTGGTCTTTGCGCGTCCAGCCGTTGTCCGTAGCGAAGTCCGGTGAGTCCGCCGCCGCTGCTTTGGTCGTCGCCGGCCGAGCTCCGGCGAGTGCCAGCGTGGCACTGTCATTAGGCCTAATCACCGCTAATTAGATCCCCCTACAGCCACTGATAGCGGGCCCTACCGCAGGGTCAAACCCCGGTCAGCATCAGGTTTGACCGGGATTAGCCCCTGAGCCGCTGTCGTGTAGGCCCCACCACTTAATTAGTTAAAACGTTAGTTAAATCAGTTAATTAATTTAATTAGTTAATTAGACACTGACCAGTGGACCCTGCACCCCTAATTAATCAGTAATTAGTTCAATTAATCCGAATAAACTAACAGAGGCTGACATGTGGGCCCCACACGTTAGGTTTGACCTGGTCAGCTGCACTGTTGACTACTGACGTCACCTCTACGTCATGATGACGTCATCTTTTACTGTTTTGGATAATTCGAATTTTAATAATTAAATAAATTCCAGAAAATCAATAAAACTTTAGAAAATCATATCTTTTAATCCGTGACTCCGATGAAAATAATTTATATATGAAAAATGATCAGAAAAATGAGACGAATCCGAATACGCTACCCACATACCTGTTAGATGCCTCTAACTAACTGAACATGCAACTTTTTGCCTGTTTTAGATAGATGAATATTGCATGACTCTATTAAAATAAATCCAAACAAATTCCTAAAATAACCAAAATAACTTGGACATGTCTTTAGGCAACCCTGCACTGCACGTTAGCATAGCCTGCTCCGTGTTACTTATGTTTGCTCTATATTTATAATGTTTCCTCCCCCTCTTCTCTCTTGTTAGACCCCGACGCAGTTCCCGGTACCGCCGCAGCTCCAGAGACTGAAGACACCATTGACGACCTTGCCCTTGCCGCCGAGCAACCAGGCAAGCCCCCCTTTTGATCATCCTGATATCGCCCATTCTAATTTCTCATGCTTGCATTAGAATTGCTGCTGCTACTGCTTTACCTATTCTGATGCATAGCCTGTTTATTGCAACTTGCTGTTGATAATTACCTGCATATCCTAAACTGCTTAGTATAGGCTGGGTAGAGACCTATCAATGAACCCACTTATCCCGACTGCCCCGCTGGATTATCCGAAGACCCGATCAACGGGATTGAAGACCAGGCCCCGGCACCGCACATCATCCCCTTAGTTGTAACGACACTGCAGCGTTACTATCGAGTGCCGAGGGTGATACCTCGTGTAGCACTTCTGATGTTAACTCTATAGAGTAGCTATTCGGTCGTGGTCATCGAGGGTGATTCCTCCTTCACCGCTTCCGATAACGACACCGTCGTACAACACCTCAAGTGTGAACCCAGCGAGGGTGATTCCTCCGAGTTCACCTTGACGAATACATCGAGTAGGAATCCAACGAGGGTGATACCTCGGATTCCCCTGATGTTATGGACACACGGATACTTGGACTTTACACTGTTACTTGGAAAGACGGGTCGACCCTGAGGGGTACCCGCATGTGATGTGAAGACGGGTGGCCTGCATGGTGCCCGAGTGATGAATACGAGGCGCGGCCGGGCATTCTTAACCCTTGCAGCAAGTCCTCGAGACGGGGCGACGGGGTCACATCTTTCGTGAGTCTCTGCTCGTTACCGCAAGCCCTAGTCCACTAACGATTTGGATATTTGATCCGAGCAGGCCTCTGGTCCTATAGCACTAACCATCACGTGGGCATAGTATGGGCGTTCTGCATCGTAGCATCAGTCGAAAGCTCTGTCAGACGTCTAGTTCAGCCTTGCGGCCGGGACGGACCGGCGCCCCACTGGTGCCTGGCTTCCCCCTGCACGCAACGACTCGGAGTGCACAGGGCGATGGCCCAAGACCTCTCAGCGCTTAGGATGTAGACCGACGGGGACCTCTCTGCTGAGCTGTAGGTAGGGCTGCGCTGTATCGTTTGGCCGAGGCCGGGCATGACCCAGGAAAGTGTGTCCGTCCGGAGTTAATCGAGCGTGTTGGGTAAGTTGGTGCACCCCTGCAGGGAAGAAAACTTCTATCGAGAGCCGGTCCTACGGTAAAGGACACTTGGAGTTGTATCCTGATTGATACAATTAGAACTGGATACTTGGATACTATGGCTTTGGGATTGCTTCTCGCAGGGAGTCGAGAAGGGATCTCAGGACGAGGTTGATGACTGTATGGCTCTGGGATTGCTTTCTCGTAGGGAGTCGAGAAAGGATCTCTGGGTGAGGTTGATATCATTACTGCTACCTTATATTGTACTGTTCTACTCTCTTCTATTGCTGCAAGACCTCTGAAGATGCTAGTCTTCGATAGGACTAGGCCTTCTCTCTATTCTGGCATTTCTGCAGCCCAGTCCACATATACAGCCTTCCTTTGATAATGTTGCATATGTAGTGTAGATCCTTGCTTGCTGAGTACTTCTGAGTACTCACGGTTGCTTTGTTTTCCTTTTCTCCCCATATCATTTTGTCGTGACCAGAGGACGGAGCCCCCTGAGACAGCTGCCCCGTCGATCGACTACTACTACTACCCCGAGGATGGATACTACTACGAGCTTGCCGTCGACCAGGAGTAGGATCGAAGGGTCCCAGGCAGGAGGCCTGCGCCTTTCGATCGTAGTGTTTTATTTTGCCCCGCCTTCTTAAAGGCCTTTCTGTTTCTCTTTTATATCTGTACTCAGATATTTGATGCTTCCGCTGACGCTTGTTCGCAAGCTTATGTATTCGAGCCCTCGAGGCCCCTGGCTTGTAATATAAAGCTTGTATGATTTTATTTATGTTTTAGAGTTGTGTTGTGATATCTTCCCGTGAGTTCTTAGGCTTGATCGTGTGCATTTGCGTGTATGATTAGTGCACGATCGAGCCGGGGGCGTCACAAGTTGGTATCAGAGCCGACTGCCTGTAGGAACCCCCCTTTCCAACTCCTTGGCCGAAGTTGAGTTTAGTGGTCCAAAAACTGTTTTACTAACTTGGCTGTGTGGCTTACGGGCCCACGTCGCCAAATGGGTGGTATTAGGATCTTTTACTCCTCGACCTTACTCTGGGACTCTGATCTCTCTTCTATTCGGGTTAAATTTTTTACTAACCCCAACATTGCACTGTAACGGGCGCGTGCAGTGCTAAATAGGAAATTCCTACAAGTACGGACCCATCGGATGCTACGTCTAGGGTGTCACACAGGCGACGACGATTAAACCTGGGTGCGAGCAATGAACCGGCCCACTTTGCGCGTATTGCACAGTGGCAGCCAACCGGTTTGGGGACCTTCCAGAAGGTTCCTGAACCAATTTTCTCTTTTTCTATTATTTTCTTTATTTTTTGTTCTTTTTGGGTTTTATTTCTATTTTTCTTTGTTCTTTTTCATTTGTCTGTTTCTTCCTCTTTTCAAAGAATCTCCTTTTTTTTAAAAGAATCTCCTTTTTTTAAACATGTTCAGAATTTCTAAAACTATTTCGGGATTTTCAATAAATGTTTGTGTTTTTTTTTGTTTGGAATTTCAAAAAATATTCCCTACTCCGAATTTTGGTCACAAGTTCAAAATTCATGTTTTCAAAAAATGTCTGTGTTGTCAAAAATTGTTCAGATTTTGAAAAGAGGCTCATGTTTTTAAAAAACTCAGAAATTTAAAAATGTTTGAGGATTTTCAGAAAAATCATATTTTCAAAAAATGATCAAAGTTTCAAAAAAGATTCTTTTTTTCAAAAAATGTTCGTGTTTCAATTAATATTTGCTTTGATAACAAAATAATCATATTTAAAAATGTAATTTTCAAAACCGACTAAAAACCGTATCAGTATAATGTGGGGGTCACTACAGTGTTCGACTCGATGGAGCTACCAGGCCGCTACAATGTGTGGTCGCTGCACTGGCTGGTTCTCCACAGTATGTGGTCGCTACAGTATGAACTAAATGGGTCTGCATAGTTATGGTTGCTTTGTGCGTCGGGGTTCTACTGGACGCAAGATGCGTCATATCGAAGATCCCTACAAGTACTTCGGAGGGAGCCAAAGAACAAACTATCCAGAAGGAGCACGACTGAAACGCCACCGACTCTTCTCACTTCCACCTCAGATCTCATATTCTTCCTCCTTGTTTTCCCTCTTTAGCATACCGGTCCTTATAATCAGACTAAACTTATCGTGTAACTGGTGCATTTGAATGAGCCAGAGATATCCTAACATCTAGCATCAGAGCCTTCTCACCACCATCCCCAAATTTGACAAAAATTCTGCCCAATTTTCCCCCACCCTTCCTTCCACATCCACCACCATCAATCCTGCCTTCAAAATCTACCTATACAAGCTCCACGTAAAGACTAAGGTGCAGACCAATGACATCCTTAGGCTGCTCCAAGACCGGGAGATCTTCTTCTCCAAGTTCAACACGTGGTTACTTCTCCGCAGTTGGCGGGCTCCATGATCACGACCTCCAATGGAGGCCTCAAAGTCGACACCGATATCGTGGCGGTCGTCCCCAATATCTCTTGCTCCACCACCAAGGTCGAGGAGGTCCTCGAGGTCATCCATGACGCATCCTATGGCTACCTCGCGATGGCGCCCATCACGTCTTCGATGCATGGTTAGAACCAAGTCGTCAACACTGCCATTGTCAAAGAAGTCCATGACGTGACCATCACCGTCTACCACAAGCCCGTGGCCGACCACAATGACAAGGAGGTCGAGCAGTTCGCCTCAGTGCGGGCAACGTTCTCCACCGGCAGCGACACATCCTCTATCACTAAGGAGGTCGTTCCTCCCAAGATGGTCACTACCGATGTCGATCCCAAGTACGACTTGTAGGAATGCGAGGCACACACACACACTGGTGGAGGTGACCGTTGATGCCCTTTCTCAGTCGGTTTTTCTGGTGACCAACGAGGCGTACGATGTCATCGACCGCCAACGATTTTGTTGCACCGACGATGGCCATGTATTCGACGAACCGCCCTCATCGCAACACCAACCTAATGAGGTATGCGCTCCACCCAGCTACGACACCCTCATGACTAGTGCAACGATCAAAGTCGTGGCCATTGTTTCTCCGAGATAATACAGATGGAAACCAAACTGACCTATGTTGTGCCCATCATTTGCTTGCTCTCATGAACTGCGTCAAGCACGTGGGCTTCTGTCACAAGTTACTTATGTGATGACGCATTTTTCTACTGATTTGAATTTCTTGAGAGAATCGTTGAGGTATCAAAGAAGTCTGCAGCCACATGAAATTCACATCTCTAGGCTAATTGTGTTGCTATTCGGAGATGATGATTTTCTTGAAGTTTACTGTTCTGAGTTAAGTCTCATGGAGGAAACTTTCAGTTGTTTGTCGGGCGCACATCGGTAGTCTTGGCGCCCACCTGATCGTGCAATATCTGATGCTAAACAGTCCAACCAAGCAAGTTACAGCCAGACAATGGTACACAGACCATCTTGCACACAAAACCTTTCTTACGATGAAAACCATTGGTTTCTCGATCGTGCATAGAGGGCAGCCACATGATGGGATGGACAACGCCACTCGTGGCTATCCACATCACACCCCCGGGGCCGAACGACGCTAAGCGACACCGGACATGAGAAACAAACAAATGACATCTCATTGCGTACGAGACACCTTCTATTTTTTCCACATCTGACCAATGGGAAACACATGAGCGACCAACAAAAACAATATCCATTGGTTTGAGCTCCAAGGCAGTTTTGCGTCCAGAATTATTAATCACAAAAAACAACGAAGCACGATGATTATATGCGAGCACAGGCAATGAACATCCAACAACATTGCCCGTAAACCACACCAATACCTTACCTTCTATAACCGCCTCCCCAGAAGATCGGCAACACAACCTAGAGTGCATCCCACCGTGAAAAGGATCTCGCTCGTCTGGCTGCAAGAAAACATCCCTCGCCAAGCCTTTCTCGACAACCATCCACCATCGCCGGCAATTTTTGTAGGCCCTTGTTCTCCTACCGCGGCCTCTTCACTTCATTGTGGTTATAATGTGCAGCTGCCCATCCATCAAAGAATAAGTCTAGATGCGATCTACACACATAGAACAAGTAGGCAAGATAAGACAACCAGCCGTTCTAAAAATCAGAAAAAGGCTATCTGATCTCCACTGAGGGAATTAGATTTCCATCGCCAGCCCAAACCGGAGCTACAACGGCAAGACAGCTTCGGGAAAGGAAGCAATGGATCCTTTCACAACGTGATTCAGACAGAAAAAACTGGGCAAAACGAAGCAAGACAAAGAGAGCAAGAGGAGAGGAATAAATAGGCAAAGAAGCAGCCTACGTCAAGCAACGTACGGGTCCAACGATGATAAGAAGAGCTCGCGGAAAATGAAAGAATGAAGAACGAAGGCAACCACGGTTGGGCAAGAAATGAACCCGGAGAAAAGAAAGGGGAAAACTGTATCGGAGCCAAAAGACAGGCCATACAGGGCAACACAGACGAGCAGCAGAGCCAACCTCGAGAGAATCTAGAGAGCAGCGAAGCGAGGGACCGGAGGACGAGAATCCAACCTCGAGAGAATCTAGAGAGGACCGGAGGACGAGATTCTCGTGGCACGACAGCTCTACCTGGCAAGGCGGCAGGTCGTAGGGGATGAACACCGACGAGAGGCTGCTCTCGGGTGGCTTGGAAATAGACGACGCTGCGATGCAAGTAGGGAGAAGAAGAGGACCACTCCCTTATATGCGAGCAGCAAACCGACCCGAAACGGGCGGACACGCCCAACGACGTATGACAGCGAACAACACCACTCGGGCAGCCGACGACAAGCAAGCGCCACCCCAACGCAAACGGGTCTGACAAACGCAACGCCCGCGGTCCACCCGTCATGGAACCCCGAGGCAGGTCACCCGGGTGTGCACCGTCCGGGTAGATCGAAAGGTGCGGAGTGCATCGGGAAGCCAACGCGAAACGGATGGCGCGGAAGGCCTCCTCGCCCGCGGAGGCTGCAAGGAGGCACGTGGTTGGCCGACGCGAGCCAAGGACCCCAGCGTGGGGCGAAGGATGCGGACAGACAGACCCGGTTTGGCCATCATGAGCGGGGCAATGCGCAAGAGGTCTCACGTTGGCGCACACGACAACTCCACATGACGGTGGCCCGAGCCACAGTCCATCTGTCATGGACCTCCGAGGCACGTCGCCTAGGTGTGCGCCGTTCGGACAGATCGGACGGCGCGGAAAGCCCCAGGAAGACCCCGCGGCACACCACCACAAAGCGGACGGCATGGAGGGTACTCTCACCGGCGGAGGCTCCCAAAAGGCGAGTACTCCATCATCCTTTAAAGAAGTAATACATCATATAGTGTTCCACTCATAATCGACCAACTTTCTTAAACATATAAACTTAAGTACGTTTGAGCAAGTAATAATTCTATGCTGGACATGTAAGTAATTTTATGTATAAATCAACATTAAGATATTTCGGATATTAACAGTTCCAAGTGTAACATCAGAAATAAACACTGAAGCATTGCATGCCTAAAAGTCAAACAATCACATCTCAACTATGACCTTCCCCGTTGCATGGCCGCTCAAGCTCTTTTCCCACGCATCTGCTGCCTTCTCGAATGGATGCCGCGAGTCGATGACCGTGTGAGCTTCCTTTCCTTCACCAGCTCAAGCAAAAACCTGAGGTCCTCCATACCCAGCGTCAGGATAACCGTGGACAGCTTCTTCTTGGAGACTAGCGTCAGAATGGACGCGACAAAGTTCCCAAAGTTGGGAGCTACGTCGACGACTCTGCCGTGGCTGCCGATACTCGCCTTGAACGCCGACCACTTGCCGCCGTTAGTGGTGTTGACGATGTAGTCGTACTTCTTGTCGGAAGAGTTCCTCAGTGCCGCGCCTTCCGGGGTCTTGTAGTCGAGCGCCTCGTCGGCGCCGATGTCCGCGACAAGCTCCAGGTTGCGCGCGCCGCGGGTGGCCGTGACGTTGTGGTTCCCGAGCTTAGCGAGCTGGACGGCGTACGAGCCGATGCCGCCGGACGCAGCGGTGATCAGGATGTTGCTGCCGACGCCCGTGCCGTCAAACTTGGTGCCAATGGCCTTCACGGCCTGAAGCGCCGTGAGGCCGGCCACGGGGAGCCCTGCGGCATCCGCAGAGGACACGCCGGCAGGGAGGGGGACGGTGATGCTCTCGGATGCCGCCACGTACTCTGCGAGGCCACCAGCTTTCTGCCGGCGCGATTCTTCTCTCGTTAATGATGGATGCCACGAAATGAAATGGATGTTAAAAGGTGAGCAAGTTCGAAATTACCCAGAATATCAACTTGGAAACAACTTTGTCGCCAACTTTGAACTCTTGAACCGCAGAACCAATCTCAACAATCCCTCCAGCAACGTCGGTTACTGTTTCACAAATCGCAAGCATTTTGATTATTTGGAAAAAAAATATGTATCATCTAAAGCGAAGCAATTCATTCCGTCTGACTGAATTTCATTGGAAATGCAGGAGCTAAAATATGGTGAACAGGTAATATCTCTTACTAATACATCAGTACTCACTGTTACCGCGATAAGTAAACTAGTAAATACATTAACAGTTTTGCTAGAACTCATCTAGATGAGATATAATTTGGTCTCATTCACCTTTTATAGTCATTGGATGTGATGCTATAAGATGCGTGTGTGCTGACGTGGGTTGTATTTGTTCTTGTTTTTCAGGTGAATGAGACCGTATTATATCTCATCTAGATAAATTCTAGGTACTCCCATACATTAATACCTGGAATAAATGGAAATTTAGGGACAAAAGGACGTAGCAGTCCCTTCTGTATCAGACAATCGGCTGGATTGATGCTTGCTGCTTCAACTTTTATTTTCAGTAATGGAACAGGGATCTCCACATACTGCATAAAAACAGATTGATTTTTTTCCTTTTGTTTTCAGATTAGCAAAAGAGGAGCTCTCAAGCCAATTAAACTAATTCGGTATGCAACGCTCCAAGAGTAACAAAACAGTTCATAAGAAATTTCAAAAAAAAACTTCATGACTTAGCTGGAGGCACCAAAAATATAGACCAGCATGTAGTTTTCTTCCCAAATGATAACGCCAACACGTGTGGCATATCTGCACTTCACCCACACGCTTTGATCTCCGTCTGTTATGTTTTGTACGAATTTTGAAGGAATTTGTTGGAATTTCATTGCCACGTAGGCATAGCGTGTTGTGTGGGCGTTAGAGCGCTCGGCAAATCAGTTCCCGCCCACACAGTCACCACCCAGTCCACGCGCGTGTGGGTAAACTGCTCTTCGCCCACACGATGCTCGTACGGTGATAGATGGCAACTGCAGTTGTGCGTATGTGGCAAGTAGGTAAACACACATGACAACTATGATTCGTTGGTAGATGGCAACTGCAGTTGTGCGTACGTGGCAACCAGGTAAACACACATGGCAACTATGGTTGGACCACATGTGACAACTAGGTAAACACACATGGCAACTATTGTTTGACCACATATGACAAAATAGTTAATCACACATGGCAACTATGATTTGATTACACGCGGCAACAACCATAAATTAGACATGGCAACTATAGTTAACCAAAACAGAGAGAGTTGTCATGCTTTTACAACTACATTTGCCATCCCGGATAACTAAAGTTGCCATCTCCGGGGTAACTAAAGCGTCATGCCGCGGGTAACTAACGTAGCTGCGTCAGGACGTGTGGGCATATTTGCTTCGTGCCACACGCGCGGGGGTGAGATCACTAGTAGAAAAACGACTTTACGTGAGCCCCATTAGTCCCGGTTTGGAAACGGACCGGTACTAATGTGACCATTAGTCCCGGTTCCAACGGCTAGGGGGCGGGCATCATTAGTCCCTGTTCGTGTTGAACCTCTAGTACCGGTTCGTGACACGAACCGGGTCTAAAGGGGTGGTGGCAGGCTGGTGTCAAGTTGGGGCCCCACGAGCCCCTTTAGTCCCGGTTCGTGACACGAACCGGGACTAGAGATGCACCTTTAGTCCCGGTTTGTATAACCAACCGGGACTAAAGATGCTCCTATATAAACCCTTCGTCCAGCCCGAGCTCTCTGTTCTTCCCCTTTCCTCTCCTCTCTGTTCTTCCCCTCTTGCTCGAGCTCATCCTCCATTTTTTCAAAAATTTGTCAAGATTTGAATGCACCCCATCCATCCAAGTGTTCACAAAGGTTAGCAACTTTGTCCTTTCATCTCTCATTGCTAGATTAGCTCTTGCAATGCTCTATAAGTATAGTGATTTGTGGGTTTTAGTTTGGGAGTATTTATATATGTGGTAGTTTATTTGATTTATATGCAATTTGAGCTCAAATTAACTTCTTAGTTTGCATGTGTAGGTGTGGTTTACTTAGTGCCTTCCCGTCCCCGTCCTAACCACCGTCGATCGCCCGCACCGTCCCATCGCCGGCACCACCTTGGTGAGCCTCTTATTCTTATCCTTTTTATAAAAAGAAAATCATGTTTGTGTGATTTAGATAGTTACTTGTATAATTTTCTTACCCGTACGTTGTTTGTTATACATAGTGGCATGGTTTTGATATCCGTCCCCGTCGGCCCTCGTCCGGTTTATGATTCGGATGTGGTATATTCTCTTTTATAACTATTTGTTGCATTTCGTGTTTATGACAATTATGCCCATCAAGTTGACATAGATTTTTTTTATCTAGGAGGTATGTGAACCGGAAATTGCAACCGACCCTCTTGTCGAGAAGTTAAATTTAGTTAAAAAAGAAAACGAGTATTTGAAAGAAAAATTGAAAAGAATTGAAGAAGAGAAGATAAAACTGGAGTTGTATGTTGCCGATGTCGTCGATGATCACAAGATCAAGATGGATGCAATGCGCTTGAAGATTAGAAAATTTTAAAAATATGCCGTTAATCAAGAGGCTTGGTATCACTATGTTGTTGGATCAATTGTTACCTTAGTTGCGATCTTGATCGCATTTGTTGTTGCATTTAAATGCTTTAGCTAGAGAGTTTGTATGTTGTTTTATAATAATAAGTGTGTATGAACTTGTATTAATTTGGTCTTTTCGGTGTTGTGTGATGAATATGAGCCGGCAATGGATGTACGATGACCGATGCTCTCCCCGGTTCATTAATGGCGTGTGTACTTTTCTGGTTGCGGCTGAGGCAAACAAACGGGCGGATGGTTTTATGTATTGTCCATGTGCTGTCTGTAAGAATGATCGAAATTACTCTAACTCCGGAACCATTCACGTCCACCTGTTTGAGTCCGGTTTCATGTCCGGCTATAACTGTTGGACCAAGCATGGAGAAAGAGGGGTCCTAATGGAAGAGAATGAAGAAGAAGAGGATGACGACAGCTATCCTGGCCATGGGTTCCCTAAATACGATGGTACAACAATGGAGGAAGAAGCTGAGCCGGCAATGCGGGAAGAAGCTGAAGAAGAGGCATCACATGAGCCCGCTGATGATCTTGGCCGGGCCATTGCCGATGCAAAGAGAAACTGCGCAAGTGAAAAGGAGAAGCTGAAGTTGCAGCGCATGTTAGAGGATCACAAGAAATTGTTGTACCCAAATTGCGAAGATGACAAGAAAAAGCTGGGCACCACACTGGAATTGCTGCAATGAAAGGCAGAGAATGGTGTATCTGACAAGGGATTTGAAAAGTTGCTGATAATGGTAAAGAAGATGCTTTCAAAGGACAACGAATTGCTCGACAGTACGTACGAAGCAAAGAAGGTTGTCTGCTCTATAGGATTAGAGGTGCAGAAGATACATGCATGCCCTAATGACTGCATCCTCTACCGCGGTAAGTACGAGGATTTGAATGCATGCCCGATATGCGGTGCATTGCGTTATAAGATCAGCCGCGATGACCCTAGTGATGTTGAGGGCGAGCGCCTCAGGAAGAAGATTCCTGCCAAGGTGATGTGGTATGCTCCTATAATACCACGGTTGAAACGTTTGTTTCAAAACAAAGAGCATGCCAAGTTGATGCGATGGCACAAAGAAGACCGTAAGAAAGACGGGAAGTTGAGAGTACCCGCTAACGGGTCGCAGTGGAGAAATATCGAGAGAAAGTGGGAGGACTTTGCAGATGACGCAAGGAACGTATGGTTTGGTTTAAGTGCAGATGGCATTAATCCTTTTGGGGAACAGAGCAGCAATCATAGCACCTGGCCTGTGACTCTATATATCTATAACCTTTCTCCTTGGTTGTGCATGAAGCGGAAGTTCATTATGATGCCAGTGCTTATCCAAGGCCCTAAGCAACCTGGCAACGACATTGATGTGTACCTAAGGCCATTAGTTGAAGAACTCTTACAGTTGTGGAATGAAAAATGTGTACGTGCGTGGGATGAGCACAAACACGAGGAATTTGACCTACATGCGTTGCTGTTTGTAACCATCAATGATTGGCCTGCTCTCAGTAACCTTTCAGGAAAGACAAATAAGGGATACCACGCATGCATGCACTGTTTAGATGATACCGACAATATATATTTGGATAAATGCAAGAAGAATGTGTACCTGGGACATCGTCGATTTCTTCCGAGCAGGCATCCTTGTCGAAAGAAAGGCAAGCATTTCAAAGGTGAGGCAGATCACCGGAAGAAGCCTCACCACCGTACTGGTGATGATATATTTGATATGGTCAAGGATTTAAAAGTAATATTTGGAAAGGGTCCTGGCGGACAATCTGTTCCGAATGACGCTGACGGACGCACACCCATGTAGAAAAAAAAATCTATATTTTGGGACCTACCCTATTGGAAAGACCTAGAGGTCCGCTCTGCAATCGACGTGATGCACGTGACGAAGAATCTTTGCCTGAACCTGCTAGGCTTCTTGGGCGTGTATGGGAAGACAAAAGATACACCGGAGGCACGGGAGGACCAGCAACGTATGCACGGAAAAGACGGCATACATCAGGGTCATGCCAGCTACGCTCTTACCAAAGAAGAGAAGGAAATCTTCTTTGAATGCCTGCTCAGTATGAAGGTCCTGTCTGGCTTCTCGTCAAATATAAAGGGAATAATAAATATGGCAGAGAAAAAGTTCCAGAACCTAAAGTCTCATGACTGCCACGTGATTATGACGCAACTGCTTCCGGTTGCATTGAGGGGGCTTCTATCGGAAAATGTTCAATTAGCCATTGTGAAGCTATGTGCATTCCTCAATACAATCTCTTAGAAGGTAATCGATCCAGAAATCATACCAAGGTTAGAGAATGATTTGGTGCAATGTCTTATCAGTTTCGAGTTGGTGTTCCCACCATCCTTCTTCAATATCATGACGCGCGTCCTAGTTCACCTAGTCGAAGAGATTTCCATTCTGGGTCCTGTATTTCTACACAATATGTTCCCCTTTGAGAGGTTCATGGGAGTCTTAAAGAAATATATTCATAACCGTGCTAGGCCAGAAGGAAGCATCTCCAAGAGCCATAAAAATAAGGAGGTCATTGAGTTTTGTGTTTACTTTATTCCTGACCTTAAGCCGATTGGTGTTCCTGAATCGCGGCATGAGGGCAGACTGGGTGGAAAAGACACGCTAGGACCGAAAGCAATAATATGTATGGACGGGCATTCTTGGGCGCAAGCACACTACACAGTTCTACAAAATTCCTCCTTGGTGGCTCCGTATATCGAGGAACACAAGAATATTCTACGCTCCAAACACCCGGAGCAGTCTGACGACTGGATTACACATGAACAAACAGGGACTTTTGCCGGTTGGTTGCAGACACGTCTCATGCATGACGACGCTGTTGAAGATGAGTTGTACTTGCTGTCCCAGTTACCATCTTCGAATATATTGACTTTCAAAGGGTACGAGATAAATGGGAATACATTTTACACGATCGCCTAAGATAAAAAGAGCACCAACCAAAATAGTGGTGTCTGCTTTGATGCAGTAAACACCAATAGGCCAAATGACACATATTATGGTTACATAGAGGAGATATGGGAACTTGACCATGGACGTGGTTTGAAGGTCCCTTTGTTTCGGTGCAAATGGGTCAATCTAACAGGAGGCGGGGTAAAGGAAGACCCGCAGTACGGAATGACAACAGTGGATCTCAACAATCTTGCGTATGCAGACAAACCATTCGTCCTACCCAATGATGTGGCGCAGGTTTTCTATGTGAAGGACATGTCTACCAAGCCGAGAAAAAGAAAAGATAAGGAAGCGAATACATCATACGATGAGCCAAAGCGCCAGATAGTTCTTCCAGGGAAAAGAAACATCATGGGAGTCAAGGACAAGACAGACATGTCGGAAGATTATGAAAAGTTTCATGAAATTGCTCCATTCACAGTGAATATTGACCCGAGCATCCAGTTAAATGATGAAGATTGTCCATGGTTACGGCGCAAAGGGACACACGCGAAGAAAAAGTTTTATACCCAAAGATCCCACTCTGGGATGTGACCGGCTTCATTGTCATCACTTTCTTCTCTAGTGAGTTTCCGAACTTATATATCTGGAAAGTCCCACTTCGGACAAACCGGAGGGAATCTTCGTGTACAAAATGGACAATCTCTTTCGAAGTATCAGGGTTTCAAACGAAAACTCATCTGTCACAAAGGCATTTCATTTTTTTAAACTTATTTCAACTCCAGACTTTTTGTGCGTTCAGTATGCACCATTCAAAGCCACGTCATCAATTTTTAACCCTTTCTGACTCCATTTGCTATTTTTCATGCATTTACTGATTTTTTTGAGCTAAACGACCCTGAAATTGAAAAGCAATACAAATGAACTCTGAAAAGGTTGAAAGTTGGCATGGTATCATCATTTCACCCACATAGCATGTGCTAAAAAGTTGAGAGGGTTACGGCAAAAACTGGATGCACTTTGTGTACAAAATGGACAATCTCTATCGAAGTATCAGGGTTTCGGACGAAAACTCATCTGTTACAAAGGCATTTCATTTTTTTAAACTTATTTTAACTCCAGACTTTTTGTGCGTTCAGTATGCACCATTCAAAGCCACGTCATCAATTTTCAACCCTTTCTGACTTTATTTGCTATTTTTCATGCATTTACCGATTTTTTTGAGCTAAATGACCCTGAAATTGAAAAGCACTACAAATGAACTCTGAAAAGGTTGAAAGTTGGCATGGTATCATCATTTCACCCACATAGCATGTGCTAAAAATTTGAGAGGGTTACGGCAAAAACTAGATGCACTTCGTGTACAAAATGGACAATCTCTTTCGAAGTATCAGGGTTTCAGACGAAAACTCATTTGTTACAAAGGCATTTCATTTTTAAAACTTATTTCAACTCCAGACTTTTTGTACGTTCAGTATGCACCATTCAAAGGCACTTCATCAATTTTCAACCCTTTCTGACTTCATTTGCTATTTTTCATGCATTTACTGATTTTTTTTTGAGCTAAACGACCCTGAAATTGAAAAGCACTACAAATGAACTCTGAAAATGTTGAAAGTTGACATGGTATCATCATTTCACCCACATAGCATGTGCTAAAAAGTCGAGAGGGTTACGGCAAAAACTGGATGCACTTCGTGTACAAAATGCACAATCTCTTTCGAAGTATCAGGGTTTCGGACGAAAACTCATCTGTTACAAAAAGGCATTTCATTTTTTTAAATAACCTAAGAATTACCAAATTGAATATAATGATAAAACACACTAATATTAAACAGCAGAAAAAAGAATCACTGAAAAATTCTATTTTTAAAGTAAAGTTATTCACAAACTAGTGATTCACACAAATTTCAAATAATTCAAATTTAAACTATTCAAATTTGAAAAATACTGCCACTAACAGAAAGTTTATAATTTTTTTGACCTAACACAAAAAGATTCACCCAGAAACTCTAAACAAAGCAAAAAACAACTTAGAAACAAAAGAAAATAAATAAAGCAGAAAACAAAAAAAACTGGAAAATCAATAAATAAATAAAAAGCCCGCCTACTGGGCCGACGGCCTGCATACGACTAGAAACCCAACACCTAGTTGGGCCAGGATGCAGGCCCGCACGGCCTAGTAGGGACCACGGGGCAGACATGTTCGGTAGGCCCACAAGGCTTGCATTAGAGAGAAGCTCGATGGAGAGGCTGCGGCGGGGCTTATAAACTGGTGCTGGCGCCTCTCGCCAAGCGAGGTGGGACTAAACTTGCCCTGCACCACGGCTGTGGCAGCACGAGGCCTTTAGTCCACCAACCGCGACTAAAGGCCCCCTTTTAGTCGCGGTTGGAGCCACCAACCGGGACTAAAGGCCTAGCTTCCCGTCGCTTGGCCTGGCCAAAATTCACCCTTAAGTCCCGGTTGGTGGCTTCAACCGGGACTAAAGGTGCCTCGTATATAAGCAACACTTACGAATTTTCCCCTCCACCCTCTCCATTCGTCCTCTCCGCTCCGCCGCCCGCCTGGACGCGACGCCGTCAGGCTGCCCGACCGCGCCGTCGCCGCCGCCGCCGCCGGCCTCCACGCGTAGCGCTCGAGCCCGCCCGCGCCGCTCTCCACGCGCGCCCCGTCGATGCCTCCCACACGCGCCGCCATCGTCGTCCTCCGAGCCCGCGCGCCGGCGCCTCCTCCGATCGATCCCCCGCCCCGACGAGCCCGCGCCGCTCCTCCACGCCGCCCGGCCCCCACCCCGACGACCGAGCCGACCCCCTGATCCTCGCGGTGAGCTCCGGCGGCGGCCATCTTTTTTTTTCATTTTTACTTGTTCATCTTTTTTTGTGTTATATAGATGAGTAGGAATGTTAGATGTATATGTAGATGAATGTTAGATGTATATGTAGATTGAGTAGGAATTTTTGTGTGTAGAGTTTATTATGTATGTATGTATATGAATGAATAATGTTATATATGTTAGATTGAGTAGGAATTTTTGATGTTTTAGATGTATATATGTATGTTTTGATGTTTTTGATGTTTATTTTTATACAATGTATATGTATATATGTATATGTAGATGAACGGTGAAATTTACATAGATTTTCTGTTTTTTAGTTTTTTATACTTATAGAAAAAATTTGCATAGGAAAAAGATGCATAGAAAAAAGTTGACCATGTATTAAAAATATTTTAATGTTAATATATATCTTAATGTTGTATTTGCAAAAGTTTGTCATGTATTTGCAAAATCAAGTAAACAAGAATTACAAAAATCATAATCAAGCATTTAAAAAAAAACTCGTCGTCGACTCGTTGGCTAGGACGATGCCCGGCCCGCATCCTCGTCGTCGACTCGTTGACGACGACGTCCTGCTTCAGAGGCGCCATGTCCGGGACTGGGCTTCGCATGGCTGGCACTGGGAGGTGCTACCTTCAGGGGCGCGCATCTTGGTGAGGAACCCGCCTCCCGTCGTCGACCCAGAGCTTCTTTGGTGGCGGCCGCGTGGGCCACATTCGGTGCGGAGGCTGGCGTCCCCCGCGGAGGTGGTACGTCACCGTGTTAGGGAGGAGGACGAGCACGTCCGTCGCTACATGGTTGCGTTGAACGTCAGGTTCTTCAATACCTGACAGGTTCTTCAGGGATCTCACCCGAGCTATGATCCCGTGATCGTTCCTTCTCTTTGGGTGTCCACCGCGAGTGATGTTAGCTAGTGATGTTATATATATGATAATATTCGAGATGTATTAGTGATAATACTCGAGATTATATTCGATAATATTCGAGACGATGTATTCGAGATTATATTATTCGATAATATTCGAGACGATGTATTCGAGATTATATTCGATGATGCATATTATCTGGATTATTCGAGATGTATATTATCTACTATGATTCAGTTTTTCCTTATTGATTGCATGCATTCTAATTTGAATACTAAATTGTTTTATCTTTCTTCTGGATTAGTTAAATAAAAGCTATGGACAATACCGGCAGAGAAGGAGAAGAGACTATGTTCGACATCATACGCTCCCCGAGCCCAGATGAGAATGAAGAATATGACGGCTCGCAATATCTGAACAATACCGGTGAGGGTATGATATTTGATGAAGACGAACGAATAGTTGAAGTCCACAACAATGATGACGAAGGAAATGTTGTTCTTTAAATAACGAAGACCGGCGAGGTATATTTATATAAGGCATTTGGTGATCATCACATGTTTTAATTGATTTGTATATATATTAACGAATCGATTTTTCTTCTTTTAGCCCTCCGGATCAAGCAAATCTTCTACAAGCAGCAGGACAGTTCGAGGCCCGGCCAAAAAGTTGCAGGCTGGCGTAAAATACAACATCGATGCCATCAAACCAAATGGCGAACCACTTGAACCTAAGAAGAATGCGAACAAGTTCATTCGTCAATCGGAGTTATTGTCAGGGACCAAATCCTGATCTCCGTTCAAGAATGGAAAAAGCCAGCAAAGGGAGATCCAGATGTTACTTTTGTCTCCGAAAGAGCAAAAGATCTGCTTTGGGAATCTCTCATGTCACATTCCACCCTACCAGATCGTTTGACAGATGCAGATCTGGAGAAAGTCAAGAAGAGTGCTCTTAAGAAGATGGCGATAGCATTCAACAATCACAAGAAAAATATATGGGCCGTGTACGTCAAAGCAGGAAAGCAGACTCCAAAATTCAAAGGAACACTGGAGAAGACAAGAGATCACTGGGACACTTTCGTGAAGTTCAAGGAATCGAAAACAGCTCAGGAACGGTCGAAAAAAAAGCGGAAAAATTGTTCCCCAGCTGGGAGAACAAGCAGTGCAATCGATCCCCCCACTCATTGTACAACCACATGGGAGTACCGCCGATCAGCTGGTAATAACCGACGATCATAGAAGGCAGACTAAAGAGGCCGGTGTCACTGTTCAACAACTCTTAGGCATCGAGGAATTCCAAACGTTTACAGAGGAGGAATTAAAATGGAAATTTGTCCGCGGGCAACCTCTGGTCAAGCCTGAGGAGATCCCGCTTCTATCAACAAGAATGTATCAATTGCTTGAGTGGTACCTGAGAGAAGTAAAGAACGGACAAGAGTCCCTCATGGTGAAAGTCAAGGAAGAGCATTACTTTCATGCAAAAGATTTATGGGTTGAGTTTGAAGAAATGTTTCAGTTATTGAATCAAGACGCACTCGACAAATCTATCGTCAGTTGCTATTGTCTGTAAGTGATTTATTTCTGTAATTTAAGTCTCTAGCTAGCTGTGCTCGTTCATTACCTGTAATTATCCTCACTATATTCTTTTCCGTGGTATTATGCAGGATGAAGATGTATAAAATGAAAAGAGGTGGACGCTATGACATTGGGTTCATTGACCCAAATACCATTAATCAAGAGACATGGTCATAAGAATGGTCGAGAAAAGACACAGAGAAAAGCTTGCTACAGTTTTTGAAGCGACTAAACACCCAACCAGAAATACTACTTCCTTACAACTTCGGGTGAGTGACACTGTCTTGTACTACAAATTCTGTTTTTGCTTACTAGATGTTGATAAGTAGTGTAGTTGATGAGTTATGCACATGCCCGCTTAATTATACAAACGTGTGCGCATGCAGTTTCCACTGGATCCTGCTAATCATTGAAGTTGATGAGGGAAAAGTTCAAATACTGGACTCACTATATAAAGAAACATCTGAATACGCAATCGTGAGGAGGATGGTCGACAGGTAATTTCAATCATTATCGCACTATGTCGGCCTTTTTAGTTCATTTCCTGATATCAACTAATTAATAACTTCTTTATTCATTTTCTTTGCCGGCGGGCAGGGCTTGGCAAAAGTTCATCAAAGAGTTTGAAGGCGAATGGAAACAACAGCTGAAATGGGTGCGCCCCAAGGTAATTAAGTAGTACTAGCTAGCTACGTCTGTGCATCTCTTTAATTTTAGTTTCAATACCATTATCATGCTTGATTAATTATTATCTGATTGACTTTTATTCTCGTAAAGTGCCTGCGCCAGGCGCCGGGGAATAATTTATGCGCATAGTACATTTGCGAGAACATTCGCATTATGACGTCCGAAAGGAACAAAGATGATAGACAACTTTGGGTACGTTTGGCAGAACACTATTCATAATTTTTATATCATTATCTAATATATATACACACAACTAATACATTCATATTGATCTTCTTCCTTTAAAGATGTCGGAGATGCGGGACAGCCTCCTACCAACGGATCACGTACGAGCAATTCAAAAGGAAATAGCGGGATTTTTGCTCGACAAGGTCATAAATTCCAAAGGAGAATATCATTATATCTAATGCCTCCATGTAATGATCCACAAATTGTAGGAGAAATTATATATATATATATATATATATATATATATGTGTGTGTGTGTGTGTGTGTGTGTGTGTGTGTGTGTGTGAATGGTCATACGAGAAATTCGATGATATATACATGATCGGTTCTACGAGAAATTCTATTTATATATATATATATATATATATATATATATATATATATATATATATATATATATATATATATATATATTATATATAACGTGTACAGTATCTAGTAGCGTAAAATATGTTTCAAATGAAAAAGAATTAAATGAAAAACATAAAATTAAAAGGAAAAATAAAGCATAATTCATAAACCCATAATCCTACCAACCGGGTCTAAAAGGTCCCCAGCCCCGGCGCCGGCTCGTGCCGTGTGATGGGCCTTTGGTCCCGGGCCGTGTTGAACCGGGACTAAAGGGGGGGGGCTTTAGTCCCCACCCTTTAGTGCCGGTTGCTGAACCGGCACTAAAGCCCTGTTTTCTACTAGTGGATGAGTAGTACTTGTTGGGCGTGTGGCACGAAATAACTGCGCCCACATGTGTGAGCAGTTCTAATGTTCGCCCACACATGATCCGTGTGAGCTGCCTCTTGATTATGCCACACAAGACATGTGAGCGGATCTCTAATATGCCATATGTGTGGACGTTATCGGCGTCCTTTTTCTTTGAAGAAATTATTTTGCCTTTTTACAGCGCCCCAGCGTTACAAAGTCAACTCGATTGGGTCCACAATCCCCTTCCACGATCTACTTATTTCTAGGAAGCTATCATATCTAACAAAATTCCGATAAGTGCGGAAATTTCATCCCAAATATACATGCTACTATCTCTGTTCAAGAATTTATTCGATTAATTAGTTAACTTGTCGATTAATCCCTGCTAATAGGGTCATCGAGTAGCCGACAAACTGATAAATCGTCCGATTCACTAATTAATTTGCCGATTAGCCTATTAGCTCACCAACTAACCGAGCAGCTACCAGTTAACGATTTCCTCGACAATGGCTAGTATAGTACTTCTCCAGATGATAAACAGGTTATGGGCAATAGATTTGCAGAAAAGCAGATGCAGTTCCACCAAAATGGTTACCAAGATCATCCATTCCAAAGTACTTGCTTCCGAGATAGAAGCGAACTGCAAATTAGGCTGACCTTGAGGGCAGCGCTGCCGCCACCGTAGCCACTGTACTGGACGGCGCGCATGGTGGCTGGCCTCCCGCCGGTGCCGGTTGCCATGTTCCTGAGCTAATCCTGCGTACTGCATTTCTTGGATGGAGCTGGGTAAGAAGATAGCACAGGAGCATATAGTGCCCCAACTTGTGGGCGTCTGCAATTCTGCATACACTGCCATCTACCAAAGGCATCTGACTTGGGTACGAAGGGTTTGACCGTGATTGAGTTAGCTCTTCGAAATTTAATGCACCAACAGTTCTTTTAGCACCACTTGGTATTTGACTCTGATTATAATTAGGCTACTTGTTATATTGATCAATTGTTGTCGCAATCGCCGCACCAATCATTATGCAGTTTGCTAAATGCAATGACCCTGCAAGAAAAAGAATAGTTGCCAATGCGATGAACGCGTCGCATCATGCGATGCCAGATGCGGATAATCCCCTCTGCACCCGTGTGGAGACGCACCATATTTACATGAAATGCATATTATAAATGGTCGTTCTTATATAACATTGCTTGTAGTTCATTTGAAATTCTATCGCGTTCAGTGGTCAGATGCTCCGTACTCATGTTACATGTGCCGTACTCATGTTTTTAAGGCAGTACAATCGAGATGCTCACATACAAAGCTAAAATAAAATCAGAAATATGCGAGCACCAATGACAAATCTAGAACTTAAACTCTGGTGAGATACTTACGAGAATCTCCCGCATGCGTCACTAGTGTATGTGTTGGAGGTTCTCCGCCCTCGTAACCTACTCTACCTATCAATGCAATGATACACTTCCATGAGTGTTGGAGAAAATAAAAGACTGGAAACACCCCTTGAACTGGAAGCAAGTTTCCATCTTTATCTTCCAAACTAACACCTTCAAGAGTGAGAAGACACAAATCCGCCAACGTTATGGCAGTAGGCTGTCATTCTTTTTTTTCTTTTCTCAACGTCTCTTTGACATCATGTCGTCAAAGTCCAAATGTTCTCTGCTTCATCTGACGCTTGAATGAAGTGCCCTTTATTGAAAACAAAAACACGATGGTAGCAGCTATGAAAAGAAATTAAAGAACAACTGTAGCCAAACCGGAAATAGTAAGGGTGCCAACAAAATATGGGGTACGTGCTTGATTTTAAAAATTGGTGGACTTCTTGCAAATTGATGACCCATACAACCTTATCAACATGAGCTTGTTTCGTCATTTTCCTAGTTTATTTTTCGTTCAACTACACATTTCAAAGGAATTTTAGTACTCCATCCTTTGCAGCTATGATGTATATAACATAATTTATTATTGTTGGAGTACAAGATGTGGATTGGTGAAAACAATCCTCACTACGAGAACATAAGTTACAACAAACAGCTATAATACCGCCAAAGAACGATAGTCGGTCCAACTAGTAATGGTTAGACCAAAAACACCCATGGAAGCAACTTACGATCTTAATCTTCGAAACCAACACCTTCAAGAGGAGATGACACTAAACATGCTGGCCTTGCCTAATTTAGTCAATGAAGGTATACCCAATCTAGATGGTATATTGCATAAACTAACCATGCATTCAAGCACACCCCATTCGACCATATCAATAAAGGCGGATCAATTCATCATATAGCCACCTAGCTCGGACAAAAGAGTTAGCGACATTGTACACAGTGGATGTGCTTGGAGACGGATGGATAAGTTGCCCGGTTCAACCATTGAAGGTCATGCCATGAGCAGTGGCCTCAAACACATCACCTTCGGGTCAGAGATGATGTATATATGTATGTGTCAGGACCGGATGGCCTCAAAGATATCATCACAAGTTTTCACCCTAGAAAAAAAAATCATCAATCGGTGTTCGAAGCACGAAAAAATTGGCCCCAACAAAGGCTAGAGGGGAAAATCCCTCGTGAACGTTGGGAGCAAATCAGAGGGAGAGACTAGTGTAAAAGCAACAATTAGTGTGCAAAAATAGAAAAATCAACGGCATCCGTTGGATCTTGAATGGATGTTTCGGATTCAGCTTGAGGGACATGGTGGAGGGATCAATATATACATAACTGTTAGTCAGGGGGGTTTTCAGAAAATAAACAGGAAGCTCTACTAACTCACGTGCTCTCCCCATCCACTAGTCTCTCCCCATCCAACCACGGTGATGTGAATGAAAGATGGGGCACCGGCTCCTTCCAAGGAGTAACAACAGGTCATACATGGCCACCCCGCGGTTTTCGATGGTGAACAAAAAGTTGCTTTTAACTCTGCCTTGGACCTCACCCTTCCCCATCTACAGGAACGAAGGGCGATTTGTGCGAACCCCGGGCTCTCCACCTCGCCGTTGCCGAATCGGCGGCTCCCTCGCCCTCCGCCGGCCGCTCCGGCGGCGGGTGGACGGGGGAGGCCCGATTTGCAACGTGTACATAGTGTAGGCGTGCCTAGGGAGCCAGCCGGTGGCGTCGTGGAGGCGGCGGCGCGACTGGATCGGCTTTTTGCAGGTGTTGGCCTCCCCTTCGACGGCGAAGTTCCGGTGGAGCTCCGCGGTGGAGCACCTCCTTTCTTCGTGCTCGCTGCTTGGTGGAGCAGCCGTGCACGGTTCCCCCGTGCCGGAGATCGAGGGATGGCGATTCCGGCGGTTGAAGATCTGGAGAAGGAAGGCGATGTTGAGCGGTGCGACGACGATGGCGGCCATGGGTGTAGGTCCTCAGGGACCGTTGATCGGAGACTTCCCGTTTCGCCTGGGGGCTGCTTCGATCCAAGGCATCAGCGAGCAGCGGCGAATGGCGCGTCACGGCGCCGACGTAGTCGGGTTGCAGAGGGGCTTGGTTGTAATTTCCTTTTCTGTGTGGACCTTTCTGTAATTTGGCCGTTTTAATATCAACTCCTTTTCTCGCAAAAAAAAAGAACATAAAGTTGCTTTCATGTACTGTGTCTCATGTAATTGTCTAGCACCATTGCAAGTCTATTTTTTTCGGGGAAATGTTCCGTAGGGGATATGATTGTAGCCATGTCCTATACCTTTGTTCCAGATGACGAGATTCAATTACACTTCTTCAACTTGTGTAATCGGTTGGTCTCGTTAATAAAATCATAGGAATCTCCACCCGCAAAAAAAATAAAAAATCAAAGGAATCTCTATATTGTTTAAAAAATAGTGGTCATAATATTTATACTCACTTCATGGTAAAGATCTCTTCTTGCAAATAAAAAGCACTGATGTTTGATTTGCTTATGAATTACACGACCAAACGAGACCAATCAAGCACTTGACCAGTATAACAGCAGAAATTTACAGTAAACGTGTACATATATGCGTGAAGCTCACATCGCAACTATTTCCTGTGGCGTGCCCACTCATGCTCTTCTCCCACGCGTCCGCTGCCTTCTCGAATGGATGGCGTGAGTCGACAACCGTCTTGAGCTTCCCTTCCTAGCTCAAGCAGAAACCTCAGGCCAACTCCAACGCTAGACCCATCTTATCCGGCCACGTCTGTTTGGACCCAAACGGACACACAACCCGACCCAACGCGTAACCCCATCCTCATTTTTTGTTTCGTCCGTGTCCGTTCTGCTTCATCTCGAGACCAAATTTGATTTGGGTTTGGGGCCGAGGGGGACAGAAAACGGACGCCAACGCCTCCTCTTTGTTCAATGTGTCCGGGGCGTGGCCCACATGTCACCCTCACTCCTCTTTTCTCTCCCCTGGCCCACCGTGCCCACCCACCCACCCACCAACGCATGCAGCCACGGGCGCGTCAACCGGAGCGGCGCGCATGCAGCCACAGGCTCGTCAACCGGAGCGGCGCTGCGTTGGCCGGAGCGGGGCGCTAGCGCAACGGGCGGAGCGGGACGCGGCGCGAAGCAGGCGGCGGCCGGAGCGTGGCACGGCGTCGGCCGGAGCGGGGCGCTGGCGCGTCGGCCCGAGTGGGGCGCGGCGTCGGCGGGAGCGGGGTGCGGCGAGTGCGGCGGGCGGCGGACGGGCGACACAGCAGGCGGCGAGCGTTGCGGGGCACGACGGCGGGCGCTGCGGGGCATGGCGGCGAGCGTTGCGGGGCGCGGCGGAGGGCGTGACGGCGAGCGCTGCGTGGCGCGGCTGCGGGCACGATGGTAGGAGCTGCGGGGCGCGGCTGCGGGCACGACGATGGGCGCTGCAGGGCACGGCGGCGGGTGCGGCTGCAGGCTCTGTGGGCTCGAGGCGGGGCAGGGCGCGATGATGGGCACGCGCGAGCTCGAGGCGGCGACGTTGTGGTTCCCGAACTTGGCGAGCTGGATGGCGTACGTGCCGATGCCGCCTGATGCCGTGGTGATCAGGATGCTGCTGCCGCTGCATGTGCCGTCGAACTTCATGCCAATGGCCTTCAGGGCCTGCAGAGCAGTGAGGCCGGCGATGGGCAGCCCTGCCGCATCCGCCGCGGATACTTCGGCGGGTCGGGTTATGGTGATGCTCTCGGATGCTGCGACATACTCGGCGAGGCCACCAGCTTTCTGTAATTAAATAGAGAAAAGTATGTTTTTGGTCCCTAAAGTTCCCCAAAAGTATAGACTTGGTCCCTTAAGATATTTTGGTATACATTTGGTCCTCCATGTCTCAAAACCGGATAAGTTCGGTCCAAAACCAGATTTTGAGCACGTTGACCAGTGTTTGACCGGGTTTGACCATATTGACCAGGTTTGACCTATGAACAGTAAATTCAAAAAAATAGCAAACTATTTTAAAAAATCTGAAATTTTGTGACAACCAACATGCTTGGGTGCGCTTGGTGCGTGTAAATTTTTGTGGTGAAATGACATCCGAGGAGCTCTAGCAAAAAAACATGGCTTTTTTTGTGAGCCAAAATTAGTTTTTTTTTCCACGAGCTCCTTGGATGTCGAAACACCACACAAATTTTCAGGCACCCAAGCATCTTGGTTGGCACAAAATTTCAGATTTTTTTGTTGTTGCTATTTTTAGTTCGTCAGTCAAACGTGGTCAAATATGGTCAAACCCGGTCAACGTACTTAAAATCTGGTTTTGGACCAAACTTATCCAGTTTTGAGACTTGAAGGACCAAATGTATATCAAAAAATCTTGAGGGACCAAGTATATACTTTTGGGGAACTTGAGGGACCAAAAACATACTTTTCTCAATTAAATATCTTCTGTCATTAATGATGTGTACATAAATGAGACATAAACTGAATTGTTCAAATCAGGGCTTTTTCGAATTACCCAAAAGACTAATTCGGACACAACTTTGTCACCAACTTTCAACTCTTGAACCGCAGAACCAACCTCAACGATCTGTCCAGCAACGTCGGTTACTGTTTCATTAGTAGGTAGGGAAAAGGAGTTCTTAGATAGCATTGACAATAACAATATACTCCTATATATCTATCTTTCGATATGCAAAGGTCGAACGTAATATATCTTTCACTTCATAATTTTCTTTCACATATACTCTATCATTTGCATATATTTGACCACTTATGAATTACTATCCGAAGCATTCCTTCCAAATTGCAATCAACTCCACGGAAAATATTTGTCATCGCAAAAGACGAAGCCTGGTGTACAAGCAATATTTTATGCGTGAATACCAGGAATAAACGGGAATTTAGGAATAAAAGGACGGAGCATCCCTTTCTGGATCTTCCAATCCGCTGGATTTATGCTTGCTGCTTCAACTTTTATAAGAACTTCATCTTTCTTCGGTGAAGCAACAGGGATATCCACGTACTGAAGTAAAACCAAGTTGATATGGTCATTTTCACACATTTTACTCCGAGATTATTTCAATTTAAAAATTAAAGTTCTTCTTTTCTACTCCCTCATTTCCTAAATATAAGTCTTTTTAGAGATTTCAATGAGCAAATAAGTGAATCTATACTCTAAAGTATGTTTATATACATTGGTACATAGTTTGTATTGAAATCTCTCTCTCTCTATATATATATATATATATATTCTCTCTCTCTCTCTCTCTCTATATATATATAGAAACAGAGGGAGTATGACATAACTTCACCAACCAAACTTAACTGCAATGTGCTAAGTACTACTCCCTCCATTCCGAATTACTTGTCGTGAAAATGGATGTATATATCTAGACGTACTTTTGTTCTGTATGGATCCATTTCTGCGATAAGTAATTTTGGCCGGAGGGAGTACTCCCTTTGTTTAGGTGTATAAGTCACCTTACAAAAACCAAATAATTCCAAAACACTTACACGCAGTGTATTAACTTCCACTATGACTAGCCTCATACTGGCAACCATGCGGGTGGGTACGAATATAAGGCACACTTGCAAAGACAAGTGACTTGGGTACGAAGGGTTTGACCGGGTAGCTCTTGGACACTTAAATTGGGAAGAACTACGCTTATTTTAGCACCACTTGATGTTTGACTATGATTACAATACACAGGATGGCTATTTAATGTGTTGTTTGATTCTCCTTCCGTCCAGGTTTTATTAGTCCCCTCTTATTTTGAGCAAAAGTTTGACCATAGATTTATAACTAATAAAATGTGAATTATATGTCACAAGAATTATGCCATGAAAACCTTTTTCGAATACAAATTTAACAATATACATTTTGTAGCATATACTTTATAATTTTTAGTCAATACTAGTAAGCTTGCACGTGCAATGAACGTCTCGACCAATGCTCTTCCAAAGATATGTCTACTACAAAACACACCCGTATAAGTAAACCACTCCAAATGTGAATTCGAAGATCCAACTAAAGACACTCACAACGCTTGAAGATAAAGCTAGGCACCATATTCGGCTCACTATCATCATGTATGTTGAGCAACAATGAAAAGTTTTTCAAAGGAAGAACAATGGTGGGCATGCGGTCCAATACAGCTGACAGAAGATACTACAAGAAGAAAATAAATATAATGTAAATGAATAAAAAAATGGTAAAAGGAATACAACCACAAATAAAGCACAAATAATGGTGGAGAAAATGGAACATAATGCATTGGACAACAATGCCCAACCATGTTATGAATTTGTTAGAATAGCTTCACAAAAAAATGCAAGGAAGAGTAACTTCAAATTTGAGTGTGAGATATCATCTATTCCAAGTTGATTATGTGGAAAAATACATCGGGAATGGAGTAGAGCTTCCTGTTTATTTTCTGAAAACCCCCCTGACTAACAGTTATGTATATATTGATCCCTCCACCATGTCCCTCAAGCTGAATCCGAAACATCCATTCAAGATCCGACGGATGCCATTGATTTTTCTATTTTTGCACACTAAGTGTTGCTTTTACACTAGTCTCTCCCCATCCACTAGTCTCTCCCCATCCAACCACGGTGATGTGAATGAAAGATGGGGCACCGGCTCCTTCCAAGGAGTAACAACAGGTCATACATGGCCACCCCGCGGTTTTCGATGGTGAACATAAAGTTGCTTTTAACTCTGCCCTGGACCTCACCCTTCCCCATCTACAGGAACGAAGGGCGATTTGTGCGAACCCCGGGCTCTCCACCTCGCCGTTGCCGAATCGGCGGCTCCCTCGCCCTCCGGCGGCCGCTCCGGCGGCGGGTGGACGGGGGAGGCCCGATTTGCAACGTGTACATAGTGTAGGCGTGCCTAGGGAGCCAGCCGGTGGCGTCGTGGAGGCGGCGGCGCGACTGGATCGGCTTTTTGCAGGTGTTGGCCTCCCCTTCGACGGCGAAGTTCCGGTGGAGCTCCGCGGTGGACCACCTCCTTTCTTCATGCTCGCTGCTCGGTGGAGCAGCCGTGCACGGTTCCCCCGTGCCGGAGATCGAGGGATGGCGATTCCGGCGGTTGAAGATCTGGAGAAGGAAGGCGATGTTGAGCGGTGCGACGACGACGGCGGCCATGGGTGTAGGTCCTCAGGGACCGTTGATCGGAGACTTCCCGTTTCGCCTGGGGGCTGCTTCGATCCAAGGCATCAGCGAGCAGCGGCGAATGGCGCGTCACGGCGCCGACGTAGTCGGGTTGCAGAGGGGCTTGGTTGTAATTTCCTTTTCTGTGTGGACCTTTCTGTAATTTGGCCGTTTTAATATCAACTCCTTTTCTCGCAAAAAAAAAGAACATAAAGTTGCTTTCATGTACTGTGTCTCATGTAATTGTCTAGCACCATTGCAAGTCTATTTTTTTCGGGGAAATGTTCCGTAGGGGATATGATTGTAGCCATGTCCTATACCTTTGTTCCAGATGACAAGATTCAATTACACTTCTTCAACTTGCGTAATCGGTTGGTCTCGTTAATAAAATCATAGGAATCTCCACCCACAAAAAAAATAAAAAATCAAAGGAATCTCTATATTGTTTAAAAAATAGTGGTCATAATATTTATACTCACTTCATGGTAAAGATCTCTTCTTGCAAATAAAAAGCACTGATGTTTGATTTGCTTATGAATTACACGACCAAACGAGACCAATCAAGCACTTGACCAGTATAACAGCAGAAATTTACAGTAAACGTGTACATATATGCGTGAAGCTCACATCGCAACTATTTCCTGTGGCGTGCCCGCTCATGCTCTTCTCCCACGCGTCCGCTGCCTTCTCGAATGGATGGCGTGAGTCGACAACCGTCTTGAGCTTCCCTTCCTAGCTCAAGCAGAAACCTCAGGCCAACTCCAACGCTAGACCCATCTTGTCCGGCCGCGTCCGTTTGGACCCAAACGGACACACAACCCGACCCAACGCGTAACCCCATCCTTATTTTTTGTTTCGTCCGTGTCCGTTCTGCTTCATCTCGAGACCAAATTTGATCTGGGTTTGGGGCCGAGGCGGACAGAAAACGGACGCCAACGCCTCCTCTTTGTTCAATGTGTCCGGGGCGTGGCCCACATGTCACCCTCACTCCTCTTTTCTCTCCCCTGGCCCACCGTGCCCACCCACCCACCCACCAACGCATGCAGCCACGGGCGCGTCAACCGGAGCGGCGCGCATGCAGCCACGGGCTCGTCAACCGGAGCGGCGCTGCGTTGGCCGGAGCGGGGCGCTAGCGCAACGGGCGGAGCGGGACGCGGCGCGAAGCAGGCGGCGGCCGAAGCGTGGCACGACGTCGGCCGGAGCGGGGCGCTGGCGCGTCTGCCCGAGTGGGGCGCGGCGTCGGCGGGAGCGGGGTGCGGCGAGTGCGGCGGGCGGCGGACGGGCGACACGGCAGGCGGCGAGCGTTGCGGGGCACGACGGCGGGCGCTGCGGGGCATGGCGGCGAGCGTTGCGGGGCACGGCGGAGGGCGTGACGGCGAGCGCTGCGTGGCGCGGCTGCGGGCACGATGGTAGGAGCTGCGGGGCGCGGCTGCGGGCACGACGATGGGCGCTGCAGGGCACGGCAGCGGGTGCGGCTGCGGGCTCTGTGGGCTCGAGGCGGGGCAGGGCGCGATGATGGGCACGCGCGAGCTCGAGGCGGCGATGTTGTCGTTCCCGAACTTGGCGAGCTAGACGGCGTACGTGCCGATGCCGTGGTGATCAGGATGTTGTTGCCGCTGCATGTGCCGTCGAACTTCATGCCAATGGCCTTCAGGGCCTGCAGAGCAGTGAGGCCGGCGATGGGCAGCCCTGCCGCATCCGCCGCGGATACTTCGGCGGGTCGGGTTATGGTGATGCTCTCGGATGCTGCGACATACTCGGCGAGGCCACCAGCTTTCTGTAATTAAATAGAGAAAAGTATGTTTTTGGTCCCTAAAGTTCCCCAAAAGTATAGACTTGGTCCCTTAAGATATTTTGGTATACATTTGGTCCTCCATGTCTCAAAACCGGATAAGTTCGGTCCAAAACCAGATTTTGAGCACGTTGACCAGTGTTTGACCAGGTTTGACCATATTGACCAGGTTTGACCTATGAACAGTAAATTCAAAAAAATAGCAAACTATTTAAAAAAATCTGAAATTTTGTGACAACCAACATGCTTGGGTGCGCTTGGTGCGTGTAAATTTTTGTGGTGAAATGACATCCGAGGAGCTCTAGCAAAAAAACATGGCTTTTTTTGTGAGCCAAAATTAGTTTTTTTTTTCCACGAGCTCCTTGGATGTCGAAACACCACACAAATTTTCAGGCACCCAAGCATCTTGGTTGGCACAAAATTTCAGATTTTTTTGTTGTTGCTATTTTTAGTTCGTCGGTCAAACGTGGTCAAATATGGTCAAACCCGGTCAACGTACTTAAAATCTGGTTTTGGACCAAACTTATCCAGTTTTGAGACTTGAAGGACCAAATGTATATCAAAAAATCTTGAGGGACCAAGTCTATACTTTTGGGGAACTTGAGGGACCAAAAACATACTTTTCTCAATTAAATATCTTCTGTCATTAATGATGTGTACATAAATGAGACATAAAATGAATTGTTCAAATCAGGGCTTTTTCGAATTACCCAAAAGACTAATTCGGACACAACTTTGTCACCAACTTTCAACTCTTGAACCGCAGAACCAACCTCAACGATCTGTCCAGCAACGTCGGTTACTGTTTCATTAGTAGGTAGGGAAAAGGAGTTCTTAGATAGCATTGACAATAACAATATACTCCTATATATCTATCTTTCGATATGCAAAGGTCGAACGTAATATATCTTTCACTTCATAATTTTCTTTCACATATACTCTATCATTTGCATATATTTGACCACTTATGAATTACTATCCGAAGCATTCCTTCCAAATTGCAATCAACTCCACGGAAAATATTTGTCATCGCAAAAGACGAAGCCTGGTGTACAAGCAATATTTTATGCGTGAATACCAGGAATAAACGGGAATTTAGGAATAAAAGGACGGAGCATCCCTTTCTGGATCTTCCAATCCGCTGGATTTATGCTTGCTGCTTCAACTTTTATAAGAACTTCATCTTTCTTCGGTGAAGCAACAGGGATATCCACGTACTGAAGTAAAACCAAGTTGATATGGTCATTTTCACACATTTTACTCCGAGATTATTTCAATTTAAAAATTAAAGTTCTTCTTTTCTACTCCCTCATTTCCTAAATATAAGTCTTTTTAGAGATTTCAATGAGCAAATAAGTGAATCTATACTCTAAAGTATGTTTATATACATTGGTACATAGTTTGTATTGAAATCTCTCTCTCTCTCTATATATATATCTATATGTTCTCTCTCTCTATATATATATATTCTCTATATATATTCTCTCTCTCTCTCTCTCTCTCTATATATATATATATATAGAAACAGAGGGAGTATGACATAACTTCACCAACCAAACTTAACTGCAATGTGCTAAGTACTACTCCCTCCATTCCGAATTACTTGTCGTGAAAATGGATGTATATATCTAGACGTACTTTTGTTCTGTATGGATCCATTTCTGCGATAAGTAATTTTGGCCGGAGGGAGTACTCCCTTCGTTTAGGTGTATAAGTCACCTTACAAAAACCAAATAATCCCAAAACACTTACACGCAGTGTATTAACTTCCACTATGACTAGCCTCATACCGGCAACGATGCGGGTGGGTACGAATATAAGGCACACTTGCAAAGACAAGTGACTTGGGTACGAAGGGTTTGACCGGGTAGCTCTTGGACACTTAAATTGGGAAGAACTACGCTTATTTTAGCACCACTTGATGTTTGACTATGATTACAATACACAAGATGGCTATTTAATGTGTTGTTTGATTCTCCTTCCATCCAGGTTTTATTAGTCCCCTCTTATTTTGAGCAAAAGTTTGACCATAGATTTATAACTAATAAAATGTGAATTATATGTCACAAGAATTATGCCATGAAAACCTTTTTCGAATACAAATTTAATAATATACATTTTGTAGCATATACTTTATAATTTTTAGTCAATACTAGAAAGCTTGCACGTGCAATGCACGTCTCGACCAATGCTCTTCCAAAGATATGTCTACTACAAAACACACCCGTATAAGTAAACCACTCCAAATGTGAATTCGAAGATCCAACTAAAGACACTCACAACGCTTGAAGATAAAGCTAGGCACCATATTCGGCTCATTATCATCATGTATGTTGAGCAACAATGAAAAGTTTTTCAAAGGAAGAACAATGGTGGGCATGTGGTCCAATACAGCTGACAGAAGATACTACAAGAAGAAAATAAATATAATGTAAATGAATAAAAAAATGGTAAAAGGAATACAACCACAAATAAAGCACAAATAATGGTGGAGAAAATGGAACATAATGCATTGGACAACAATGCCCAACCATGTTATGAATTTGTTAGAATAGCTTCACAAAAAAATGCAAGGAAGAGTAACTTCAAATTTGAGTGTGAGATATCATCTATTCCAAGTTGATTATATGTAAAAATACATCGGGAATGGAGTAGAGCTTCCTGTTTATTTTCTGAAAACCCCCCTGACTAACAGTTATGTATATATTGATCCCTCCACCATGTCCCTCAAGCTGAATCCGAAACATCCATTCAAGATCCGACGGATGCCATTGATTTTTCTATTTTTGCACACTAAGTGTTGCTTTTACACTAGTCTCTCCCCATCCACTAGTCTCTCCCCATCCAACCACAGTGATGTGAATGAAAGATGGGGCACCGGCTCCTTCCAAGGAGTAACAACAGGTCATACATGGCCACCCCGCGGTTTTCGATGGTGAACATAAAGTTGCTTTTAACTCTGCCTTGGACCTCACCCTTCCCCATCTACAGGAACGAAGGGCGATTTGTGCGAACCCCGGGCTCTCCACCTCGCCGGTGCCGAATCGGCGGCTCCCTCGCCCTCCGCCGGCCGCTCCGGCGGCGGGTGGACGGGGGAGGCCCGATTTGCAACGTGTACATAGTGTAGGCGTGCCTAGGGAGCCAGCCGGTGGCGTCGTGGAGGCGGCGGCGCGACTGGATCGGCTTTTTGCAGGTGTTGGCCTCCCCTTCGACGGCGAAGTTCCGGTGGAGCTCTGCGGTGGACCACCTCCTTTCTTCGTGCTCGCTGCTCGGTGGAGCAGCCGTGCACGGTTCCCCCGTGCCGGAGATCGAGGGATGGCGATTCCGGCGGTTGAAGATCTGGAGAAGGAAGGCGATGTTGAGCGGTGCGACGACGACGGCGGCCATGGGTGTAGGTCCTCAGGGACCGTTGATCGGAGACTTCCCGTTTCGCCTGGGCGCTGCTTCGATCCAAGGCATCAGCGAGCAGCGGCGAATGGCGCGTCACGGCGCCGACGTAGTCGGGTTGCAGAGGGGCTTGGTTGTAATTTCCTTTTTTGTGTGGACCTTTCTGTAATTTGGCCGTTTTAATATCAACTCCTTTTCTCGCAAAAAAAAAAAGAACATAAAGTTGCTTTCATGTACTGTGTCTCATGTAATTGTCTAGCACCATTGCAAGTCTATTTTTTTCGGGGAAATGTTCCGTAGGGGATATGATTGTAGCCATGTCCTATACCTTTGTTCCAGATGACGAGATTCAATTACACTTCTTCAACTTGTGTAATCGGTTGGTCTCGTTAATAAAATCATAGGAATCTCCACCCACAAAAAAAATAAAAAATCAAAGGAATCTCTATATTGTTTAAAAAATAGTGGTCATAATATTTATACTCACTTCATGGTAAAGATCTCTTCTTGCAAATAAAAAGCACTGATGTTTGATTTGCTTATGAATTACACGACCAAACGAGACCAATCAAGCACTTGACCAGTATAACAGCAGAAATTTACAGTAAACGTGTACATATATGCGTGAAGCTCACATCGCAACTATTTCCTGTGGCGTGCCCGCTCATGCTCTTCTCCCACGCGTCCGCTGCCTTCTCGAATGGATGGCGTGAGTCGACAACCGTCTTGAGCTTCCCTTCCTAGCTCAAGCAGAAACCTCAGGCCAACTCCAACGCTAGACCCATCTTATCCGGCCGCGTCCGTTTGGACCCAAACAGACACACAACCCGACCCAACGCGTAACCCCATCCTCATTTTTTGTTTCGTCCGTGTCCGTTCTGCTTCATCTCGAGACCAAATTTGATCTGGGTTTGGGGCCGAGGCGGACAGAAAACGGACGCCAACGCCTCCTCTTTGTTCAATGTGTCCGGGGCGTGGCCCACATGTCACCCTCACTCCTCTTTTCTCTCCCCTGGCCCACCGTGCCCACCCACCCACCCACCAACGCATGCAGCCACGGGCGCGTCAACCAGAGCGGCGCGCATGCAGCCACGGGCTCGTCAACCGGAGCGGGGCGCTAGCGCAACGGGCGGAGCGGGACGCGGCGCGAAGCAGGCGGCGGCCGGAGCGTGGCACGGCGTCGGCCGGAGCGGGGCGCTGGCGCGTCGGCCCGAGTGGGGCGCGGCGTCGGCGGGAGCGGGGTGCGGCAAGTGCGGCGGGCGGCGGACGGGCGACACGGCAGGCGGCGAGCGTTGTGGGGCACGACGGCGGGCGCTGCGGGGCATGGCGGCGAGCGTTGCGGGGCGCGGCGGAGGGCGTGACGGCGAGCGCTGCGTGGCGCGGCTGCGGGCACGATGGTAGGAGCTGCGGGGCGCGGCTGCGGGCACGACGATGGGCGCTGCAGGGCACGGCGGCGGGTGCGGCTGTGGGCTCTGTGGGCTCGAGGCGGGGCAGGGCGCGATGATGGGCACGCGCGAGCTCGAGGCGGCGACGTTGTGGTTCCCGAACTTGGCGAGCTGGACGGCGTACGTGCCGATGCCGCCTGGTGCCGTGGTGATCAGGATGTTGTTGCCGCTGCATGTGCCGTCGAACTTCATGCCAATGGCCTTCAGGGCCTGCACAGCAGTGAGGCCGGCGATGGGCAGCCCTGCCGCATCCGCCGCGGATACTTCGGCGGGTCGGGTTATGGTGATGCTCTCGGATGCTGCGACATACTCGGCGAGGCCACTAGCTTTTTGTAATTAAATAGAGAAAAGTATGTTTTTGGTCCCTAAAGTTTCCCAAAAGTATAGACTTGGTCCCTTAAGATATTTTTGTATACATTTGGTCCTCCATGTCTCAAAACTGGATAAGTTCGGTCGAAAACCAGATTTTGAGCACGTTGACCAGTGTTTGACCGGGTTTGACCATATTGACCAGGTTTGACCTATGAACAGTAAATTCAAAAAAATAGCAAACTATTTAAAAAAATCTGAAATTTTGTGACAACCAACATGCTTGGGTGCGCTTGGTGCGTGTAAATTTTTGTGGTGAAATGACATCCGAGGAGCTCTAGCAAAAAAACATGGCTTTTTTTGTGAGTCAAAATTAGTTTTTTTTTCACGAGCTCCTCGGATGTCGAAACACCACACAAATTTTCAGGCACCCAAGCATCTTGGTTGGCACAAAATTTCAGATTTTTTTTTGTTGCTATTTTTAGTTCGTCAGTCAAACGTGGTCAAACCCGGTCAACGTACTTAAAATCTGGTTTTGGACCAAACTTATCCAGTTTTGAGACTTGAAGGACCAAATGTATATCAAAAAATCTTGAGGGACCAAGTCTATACTTTTGGGGATTTGAGGGACCAAAAACATACTTTTCTCAATTAAATATCTTCTGTCAATAATGATGTGTACATAAATGAGACATAAACTGAATTGTTCAAATCAGGGCTTTTTCGAATTACCCAAAAGACTAATTCGGACACAACTTTGTCACCAACTTTCAACTCTTGAACCGCAGAACCAACCTCAACGATCTGTCCAGCAACGTCGGTTACTGTTTCATTAGTAGGTAGGGAAAAGGAGTTCTTAGATAGCATTGACAATAACAATATACTCCTATATATCTATCTTTCGATATGCAAAGGTCGAACGTAATATATCTTTCACTTCATAATTTTCTTTCACATATACTCTATCATTTGCATATATTTGACCACTTATGAATTACTATCCGAAGCATTCCTTCCAAATTGCAATCAACTCCACGGAAAATATTTGTCATCGCAAAAGACGAAGCCTGGTGTACAAGCTATGTTTTATGCGTGAATACCAGGAATAAACGGGAATTTAGGAATAAAAGGACGGAGCATCCCTTTCTGGATCTTCCAATCCGCTGGATTTATGCTTGCTGCTTCAACTTTTATAAGAACTTCATCTTTCTTCGGTGAAGCAACAGGGATATCCACATACTGAAGTAAAACCAAGTTGATATGGTCATTTTCACACATTTTACTCCGAGATTATTTCAATTTAAAAATTAAAGTTCTTCTTTTCTACTCCCTCATTTCCTAAATATAAGTCTTTTTAGAGATTTCAATGAGCAAATAAGTGAATCTATACTCTAAAGTATGTTTATATACATTGGTACATAGTTTGTATTGAAATCTCTCTCTCTCTCTCTCTCTCTCTCTCTCTCTCTCTATATATATATATATATATATTCTCTCTCTATATATATATATATATAGAAACAAAGGGAGTATGACATAACTTCACCAACCAAACTTAACTGCAATGTGCTAAGTACTACTCCCTCCGTTCCGAATTACTTGTCGTGAAAATGGATGTATATATCTAGACGTACTTTTGTTCTGTATGGATCCATTTCTGCGATAAGTAATTTTGGCCGGAGGGAGTACTTCCTTCGTTTAGGTGTATAAGTCACCTTACAAAAACCAAATAATCCCAAAACACTTACACGCAGTGTATTAACTTCCACTATGACTAGCCTCATACTGGCAACCATGCGGGTGGGTACGAATATAAGGCACACTTGCAAAGACAAGTGACTTGGGTACGAAGGGTTTGACCGGGTAGCTCTTGGACACTTAAATTGGGAAGAACTACGCTTATTTTAGCACCACTTGATGTTTGACTATGATTACAATACACAGGATGGCTATTTAATGTGTTGTTTGATTCTCCTTCCGTCCAGGTTTTATTAGTCCCCTCTTATTTTGAGCAAAAGTTTGACCATAGATTTATAACTAATAAAATGTGAATTATATGTCACAAGAATTATGCCATGAAAACCTTTTTCGAATACAAATTTAACAATATACATTTTGTAGCATATACTTTATAATTTTTAGTCAATACTAGTAAGCTTGCACGTGCAATGCACGTCTCGACCAATGCTCTTCCAAAGATATGTCTACTACAAAACACACCCGTATAAGTAAACCACTCCAAATGTGAATTCGAAGATCCAACTAAAGACACTCACAACGCTTGAAGATAAAGCTAGGCACCATATTCGGCTCACTATCATCATGTATGTTGAGCAACAATGAAAAGTTTTTCAAAGGAAGAACAATGGTGGGCATGCGGTCCAATACAGCTGACAGAAGATACTACAAGAAGAAAATAAATATAATGTAAATGAATAAAAAAATGGTAAAAGGAATACAACCACAAATAAAGCACAAATAATGGTGGAGAAAATGGAACATAATGCATTGGACAACAATGCCCAACCATGTTATGAATTTGTTAGAATAGCTTCACAAAAAAATGCAAGGAAGAGTAACTTCAAATTTGAGTGTGAGATATCATCTATTCCAAGTTGATTATGTGTAAAAATACATCAGGAATGGAATAGAGAAACGAAGCAATAAAATTGGCTATTGCTCTAGTCCAATAAATTTACTTGTACAACATTGTCCCATCTCCTTTGAAATGTCTTCACTAAGATTTTGTTCTCTGCACCTCTTTAGCCAGATTCGTTACTGAAAAGGCATTTAGGTTGCTCATTCGTCAAAACACAACATAGGAGAGATCAATAATACATTCGCAGTAAAATACAGAAAAGAAAAGACACTTCACAAGAATGTCCCATATTGCAATATAATCATAGTACTTACTGTCAGTGTAAGCAAATAACAACAAAAACAGCCAAGATTATTCTCAAATATGACATGGTACTATACTTTGCAACTTAGTTTTGCTAGCTAACAATCTGAAACTATGGATACGAAGTGAAATAAGATGTGCCTTGTACATGAAATCCAAGTACATATTCAGCCATCTTGACACCAACCATAAATAAGGGTACCTAATCCCTGAAAAATAGGTGAACTGTTCTGTCAGTATATTCAAATCACATACAATGAGTGTATGATAGCTGGTTAAATGAGCCAACCATTTCCACCCAAAAATAGTGTAAGCATGCAAGGAAAGATCTTGCCAGCTCAAACATGAGTGAAAACGATAACAAAAGATATCAAAGGGCTGTACTCAATATCCAGGTATCAGAGAATTAATGTAAGTTCTTCTCTACAAAAGACGTCGCCTGTGCTGAAACGAAAAAATGCATTGGCTTACCAGGTAGCATAGTAGTATGGAACATGTCTGTATATCAGTTTTTTGATGCAAACTCAGAAATATATACACAGTTTAGGTCCTTTCTAAAAAAAACAATTATATCATCAACAAGCTATATGAGGTAGTAGATCATCATAATGCCATACTACTCTTCTCTTGACAATCAAACTCCCCTCTAAATTATAGACATATAAACCATCTATAGTAGCCAACAGTGCACTCATTTCTTTTTTTTTTTTACAGTAAACAATCAAATTCTGAAAACCGAAAAGACATTACCATATTTTGGTAAAGAAGCTAAAGCATAACATCATGGTTTACTCTGGAATAGCATGCCCATGATCAAAAGATTCACATGGCGATGAAACTTCTTATGTATACCCATGTTTCTCTTAATATTAGGTGAGCACGTATTTGTTACATTCATACCAAGGCAGAAAACGTGCTTGTACTCTTAAAAATGATTGTGTAAACCAAGTTAATTTGTTTATACCGTTGAGCTAAATCAGAAGTAATTATAACTATGAATTTCAACAGCTCATGTATTTTTTTTACAAGGTACTATGACAGTCAAGAGGAAATACATTTATTTAACATCAAAGTGGTAAATCACTTGTTACCACTATAACCCTGAAAATATCATAGTCGACTTCAAGACCCTTGCATATGGCTCCTATATCATAACAATATAAATCAAAACTAAAACTTTCTAGTTACTCTTATAACAAAAGAAGTCCTACGACTACAAAAAAAAAAGATCTTGTAGTTCATTCTTTCATAGTAAACGCTGACTGAATTATAGTTGCCAACACTCATGCATCACAGTGCCAGGAGTCCTGTAAAATAGCATGAATATCACTATTTTTTAACATCTGTAGCACAAATACGTACAAGGGAAATAATATAAATCCCTGGCATTGAAGTGGCAATAATATAGGAGACTTTTGATTTTCAGTGGAACTTGTAGCAATCACACATGGAATGTTCCTGCCAAAACGCACACAGATGAAGTACTACAGAGATAACAATTGGCCAACACGTAGACAAAATAGTACAACAACCGAAGTGAGCACACCTGAATAGAGAAAGAGAGGTGACACTGGACTTCCTTGCTATCACCGTGCCATTGCAAGCACGCACAGCCACCATGTTGTGGAGCAAATTGAACAAAATTCAAAACTCACCCATAGATGCATCATGAACCTGAGTGTTTGAATCTCTTGTCCGTGTTGTAATGACAAATAGGATAATGCCAAGAGGTTGGGATTTGAGACACCTAGGCGGGATACAAGAGAATTTGCAGAATCCTTTGGTTGATAATGACAAACCGGAAGTTATACAAGCAAGAATATAAGGAATCACTCAGACCCCGAGAGGAGACTGGGCCGTCCGGCGCGGTGGAGGTGAGGCGCGGCGAGATGAGGCGTTGTGGCCGAAACTCGCGGCGCGTCGGGCGACGCGCGCGTTGGTGCCCGGAAGAAGGCACAGCTCCTCCTCGGCCCTCGCACGTCCCCGACGGCGGCTCGCGCATCCCGGCTGCGGCGTCTCGCTGGCAGTGGTGGGCAGCCTCCATGCTTTTGGGGATTTTCTCTCTTCTGTGATGGAAGTATGGAGGCTTCGTACGTGGGTGGATTTGTTGAGGTGGGCGCTAATTAAGGGAGAGAGGTTAACCGATGGCAGTTTGGATGGCGTGCGTGATTGCAGGAGTTGCGGACGCGAGACGTGGGATATTTTTCTCCGCGGGTGGAGTATGGTCAGTCAGCCTAAATTGCTAAATGCACATAGAAAACGGATCAGATTAAGGCTAACCGTTAGATCGAGTTTAGTGGGCCTAATCTTAGGATGGTAATTAGTCAGTGTATATTTTGTGGGGTGCGTTTAGGAAAGATTATGTTTGATCTTTTATAAAAAGTGTAGATGTAGATATATAGTCAAAATTTGACCCAAAATACGAGGGCCAATAAACCCGGATAGAGGGAGCAGTGACTAAAATAAATTGAAGTATGCACCTGCGAGGGAATCATATCTATACCTACTATTTTTCTTACTATTAAAGGTATTAGTTTTTTTTAAGGCAAAAGGCATTAGTGCTTTTGCTCGTCCGTCATCCTAATTATCTCTGAACTTTAATTAGTACGCTGGGCCGGAGCGAGGCGAACTAGCCTGCTCGACTAGATGGACCAACTCAAGCTCATAGCTCGTCTGTCCCAACGACACGTTCGCGCCCACTTGGGCCTGGGAGCTCCTACGCGCCGCCCAGCGCCTTGTTGTCCGGCCCAATGCGTGGGGCAGGACGCCCCTTGTTTTTTTATTTTTATTTTTATTTATTCTCTTTTTATTTTTTAAATAATTTGGTATTCCAAAAAGTTTTCAATTTGTAAATAATTTTGAATTTTGAAAAACAATGTTCAAGAAATCATTAAATGATCGAGAATAAAAAAAACTGTTCATGATTTTCAAAGAAAACTCATAAAATGTTAGCGCATTCAAAAAATGTTTGGGATTTTGAAAAAATATTCACATATTCAAACAAAATCAAAATTTTGAACAATGATGTGTATTAAAACAATTCAAATAATTTTCATTAATTCCTTTTAAATGTTAACAAAAACTAAAAAATGTCTGCAAATTTCAAATATTGTTCCCAAATTTCGAAAAAAAATTAACTTTTCAGATTCTTTTTGATGATTCAAAACATGTTCATGAATTCAGAAAATGTTCATGCATTTCAGAAAAATCATGAAAACAAAAAAATGTTTGCGAAATAAGAAAACGTTCCCAAATTTAAAAAAAATCATCGATTCAAAAAAGGTTCACGAGTTACGAAAAATGTTTGTGAATTTGTAAAAAAGTTAACGGATTCAAAAAAAATCACAATTTGAAAAGATATTGGCGAATTGGTAAAAAGTATTCACAAATTTGAAAAATGTTAATGATTTCAAAAACAAATTTACGAATTCTAAAAATGCTCATATTTTCAAAAAATGTTCAGAAAAGTGAAAAAGAAAAATTATAAATAAAAAAGGAAAGAAAAAAAAGGAAACGTAAAAGAAAAAGAAAGCGATTGATGGGGCGAGAGGATCACCTAATCCATGGGGGGTTAGTGTCGGTTCTCAGAGTGCTTGCTGGTCAATTTGTCATGAGCTGGAAAAGTTGTGTGAATGCCCGCAGCACACAAAGTATGACGTGAGTGGGCAGCAGCCGGGCGTCCCTACTTCAAGATTTGGCCGACACAATCTTCTGCAGTTCAACTACCTCCTTTGTCCAATTGCAGTGTTTTTATGCCAAGCAACGGGGACGCACACCTTTTTTTTCGGGTGAAGGATAAGTACACTTGTGTTGAGAAATCTAAAGTAAACAGCCCCAATCATTCGTATTGCGCGGTTCGAACGTGTTTTGTCACCCAATGCGAATCTGTATTAGTCCGCAGGCCCGTTCGGACGTGTTTTTTCCTGCATATCAGAGACAAACTGGGGAGGGGGGGGGGGGGGGGGGGGGGGGGGGGGGGGGGGGGGGGGTCTGGACCGCTGCCACGCTCGTGTCTAACTTGGCCCACCAAAAAACCCTTTTCTGACTCCCCCGCGCTTTCTGTCCAATGCACACGCCGCTTCCCGCGCCGCATTCATGCCGGCTTAGAGCATGCAATGACCGACATTCATGCTGATTGATGTGACCGGACAGGTGGCGGCGTTGACCGACGTGACCTCTCAGGAGCCGCTACTTCAATGCGGACGCGGCTTCCTGACGAACCAACTCCGACCGCTATGCTGCATTGAAGCGACTGACCGGCCCTTCGCAAGGACTGGCAGCGGCTATTTAAGCCGCGCGCCTGCGATGCACAACCACACTTTGTATTATCCGAGCCCCTTCAACTCCCGCGGCGATGCTGAAGTCATGGCTCTCCGTGTCGGCAGGCGGAGGCGGTGACGGTGGCGGTTCATCATCGGGCGGATTTTGGCGCTGCCACGCTCGCTCTTCGGGCCCATCGGCATCCATGGTGGTAGGCTCCTCCAGTAAGGAGGAGATCATCATCTCCTTCGGCGACAAGGAGGACCAGACGCGGCACTAGCAGTCCCGTCTCCTCGCGGAGGCCGCTTTGACGGATGAAGAATTCGTCCGTCAGATGAAGATCCTGACGGAGCGTTTGCTTCGACAGACGGGCCCGGCGCCACCATTGGTGCTGACGCGAGTCAAGGAGGAGCCACCGTCCCCGCCGTGCTACCGCGTGAAGCAGGAGCCGGCGTCCCCACTCCGGCAGGTGAAGGAGGAGCCCCCCCCCCAACCCCCGCGCGCACAACCGCGGCGGCGTCCAGATCGGGCGCCGCATCAAGGAGGAGTCGGCATCGCCCCCGTGCAACCGCGGTGTCTAGATCGGACGCTATGTCAAGGATGAGCCAGTGTCGCCGTCGGCACGCAACCAGTACGCCCGCATCGATGGGCCCACGTCGCCGCCTCGTTGCAACCGCCACCCCATCAAGGAGGAGCTGCCACCCGTGATAACGAAGGCATGGGGCCCCATCCTCCACTACCTCAGAGGCGGCGGTGTTGGCGGTCCCTCGGGCTCGAGGGCCGTTGTCTCCGAGGAGGAGCGCGGCGAGGCGGCATGCACGATACGACCGGCGCAACGCCGCCCGCCGCTCAGTGTTCGCCAAGTCCGATGCGGCGCTGGAATGGGCCTGCAACGACCCAGAGCTCACCACCGTGTGGGCGCTCGACCGCTTCATCACCACAGCGGAGACGACCGCCAGGTGTTGCCACCACCTTGACATCGAGTTTGCCAAGATCGACGAGGAATGGTCGCATAGCGACTCCTTAACCAATATAGGCAGGGGCAAGCCCGTCGTCAGAGCTTCGCGAGCGTCGTCTGCATTGGCCGCGGCGGCCCTCCACATTGCCCAGGAGGAGGTTGAGCAGCTCCTTCGCGAGCAGCAGACAGCCGCCGGACAAGGCTGCCGCGGCCCTCTGGTACCCTTCCGCCGGTGGAGGGACGGCGACGGCACGAACAGCGATGGCTGTGCGGCCACGCGTACAAGGTGGTCGCCCGGTATAGGATTTAGTTTTTTTTCTTCTAATTTTTAGTTAAACGATCGAAATATCGATCTTTTTATGCAAATTATGTCGAAACTTTAATGAAATCCGTCGTATTTGATGAAATTCGTTCGGTTTATTTAAGTAGTGTTTTTAATGTATGCGGGTAGCGTTGGATGGCCGACTTCTACATCCGTATCTACGGACGGATGCAGTGTCTGGTTTGCGGGTTAGCGTCGAAGATGGCCTAAAGTCAAAATTATCGACGCCATGCTTATGTGAACAAGAACAATCGATATCAGGTCACAATTGTTCCAACAAGACTGCCACATTATTCCAAGATAGCGGAACGAAATATAAATGCGAAATGAAAATTTACGCCGGTCGAACGTGCATGCGTGCAGGAGGTTGCCGGCCAGAGTGCTCTGCTGCTCCATTCAGCCACGGCACTGGTACTTCTTCTGGCATCCCCGGTTGGTGTACGATCCTCCGGGCGCCGGGCACGCGCCGGGGCAGGCGGGCCTGTTGCGGCTCAGGGCACCGGGGCTGATGCCGGCGAGGACGCGGCGGTGCACCTCCAGGTCGACACTGAGCTCAGGGTCCACGCCGTCCTCCAGCTTCATCGACGATGGCGACATCAGCTGCCGCACCGCGGCGTCGATGCTGTATGCTGCCCCTGAAGCGGCGAACCCGGCCGATATGTCGCCGTTAGCCGGGCCGGCGAACGCAAGCGCGATTCCCAGGAGGAGTAGAAAAGAGAGGCATCTGCCCATTCTCTGTCACTCTGGACCTGTAGATGTTTTTGTGTATGGCAATGCTTTGCAGCTGGAGGAGAGCGTCGCGTGTCACGGTAGACTCGGGCCGCAACTTATAAACGGAGGTTTGGTGGGCAATTCTCGTGGCCCCACTATGTCTTTGCTTTACTCCCCTTTGGCCGTATTTAAATGTAGAGTCGGTGTGGTGCGCACAGAACTGACCGCCCATTTTTGCGGCCAATCATGGGTACAAGAGCTGGTACAATGTCTTTTCCTTTTCTACTAGAGGCGAGCAGCCGAGCAGGTACAACATCTTTTTGCTTACAACGATAATCATGCGCGATTATCTACCACTAACAGAACACACGCATGCTTACTCACCTACAAGTCCGATTTATGCACCCAACAAGAGGGAGTACATTTTCTTGACCAAAGTAAATTACAAGCTACATCCCCCGTTCACAAATATAAGATGTTTTAAATTATTTTAATATGAACTACATAAGAACTGGAATGAATGAACAAACACAGTAAAATGTTATTATATTCACAAAAAAGTCAGAACAACTTATATTTATGAACAGAGATAGTATTAGAGATGCCTTTAGCTGGTTGTGCACATTTGTTGGAAATTTCGAATGAATGAAAAATACAAAAAATTCGTAATGTTTGGACCATACCACAATCATTGTCGCCAAAATCAAATGCCAAGTGGGCCTTAGAGAAGGCAGCATTCCAGCTACATTGGCCGGTTAGGGAAAAGCAAATGGTATCTTAATTCAACTTTGTTGACAATTATAATTATTTTCCCCACAATTTTTTTCTTGTGGGGACCATTATTCTTCTCGTCTTGATAAACTTATTAATTAATAAGATGGGGTTTAAGAAGATAAGCACAAGCAAAGCCTCTTAGGTTGATCGAGTTGTCCAACAACAGTTGGTGAGCTAGGCAACCCATATTCGATACCCACATCTGTCATACACACATAGACAAATCAAGTGAGAAAACATTTCCTCCACTTTTTATTTCGGAATACGGTGTTGCATTGATTATTCTTTAGAAAACAGACCTGAAGCCCAACTACAAATAACACCTTAGTTTCAGTTTTAAATACTTATCCATTTTACAACTAATAGTGAGGAACTTTTAAAAATGGTTCCAAGCACATAAATTTTCACATCAACCTCTGAGTGGGACGGACTTACATATGACTTATGCATGTTTGTATGACTTAATTTGTATCTTAAACTTGGCACAGGTGCGCGCCTTTATTTGGATTTATTTCAGCATTGACAATACGACCATAGACTACAACGTGTGTATGGTAACTTTGTCAACCTAAAAATTTACCGACTTAGTATCTCGAGGTGCTCATAGGTAGTGACGAATCCAAGAAGAAAATGTAGGGCGGTCTCAAAGTTAACCGTAAGTAAAGTAAACGTTTTTTTTACAGCAAACCCCATGTAGCTTTGTCTCCCTTCATTAATGTTGGAAATATGCCCTAGAGGCAATAATAAAGTGGTTATTATTATATTTCCTTAATCATGATAAAGGTTTATTATTCATGCTAGAATTGTATTGACCGGAAACTTAAATACATGTGTGGATACATAAACGAATACTGTGTCCCTAGTGAGCCTCTACTAGACTAGCTCGTTGATCAAAAGATGGTTAAGGTTTCCTAGCCATAGACATGTGTTGTCATTTGATAACGGGATCACATCATTAGGAGAATGATGTGATGAACAAGACCCACCCGTTAGCTTAGCATATGACCGTTCAAGTTTATTGCTACTGCTTTCTTAATGTCAGATACATATTCCTTCGACCATGAGATCATGCAACTCCCGGATACCGGAGGAATACCTTGTGTGCTATCAAACGTCACTTCGTAACTGGGTGATCATAAAGGTGCTCTACAGGTATCTCCAAAGGTGTCTGTTGAGTTGGCGTGAATCGAGATTGGGATTTGTCACTCCGTATGACAGAGAGGTATCTCTGGGCCCTCTCGGTAATACAGCATCACAATAAGCTTGCAAGCAAAGTGACTAAGGAGTTAGTTACAAGATAATGTATTACGGAACGAGTAAAGAGACTTGCCGGTAACGAGATTGAACTATGTTTGGAGATACCGACGATCGAATCTCGGGCAAGTAACATACCGACAGACAAAGGGAACTACGTATGTTGTCATAAAGGTTCAACCGATAAAGATCTTCGTAGAATATGTAGGAACCAATATGGGCATTCAGGTCCCGCTATTGCTTATTGACCGGAGAGCGTCTCGGTCATGTCTACATCATTCTCGAACCCGTAGGGTCCGCACGCTTAACGTTCGTTGACGATATAGTATTATATGAGTGTATGTTGGTGACCGAAGGTTGTTCGGAGTCCCGGATGAGATCACGGACATGACGGGGAGCTCCGGAATGGTCCGGAGGTAAAGATTGATGTATAGGATGATATGGTTGAGCCAAGGGGTAAAGCTCATGAGGCTTTAGGTCGGTGGACAAAGGAGTTGTATGGAAGGCAAGGGCTAGACGCCAGGGTTCATGGCGTCTACCCCTGGGTTAGACGCCGGAGTCCATGGAGCAGGAGGTCTTCAAGTGCAAGGGGATGGTGGAGCATGGACTCAATGCCAATCACCTCATGATTACGGATTTCACCCGTGATCACAAGGTGGATGGCCGGTCCATGAAGGACATCGTCTTCACCCTCAACGAGCAAATCGATTTCCAGCAAAGCCAAATCTACGATCTCCGAAATCAAGTCTTTGAATATGAGGCAAGATTTAAAGGTATGAGTTTAGCTGCCAGTTGCAGGACTCGTGAGACTCGCGCTTCCTCTTATGATGGTGAACCGCTGCCATGGAAGCCGGAGGATAAGCTCGCTACTACCTCATCACCACCACCATCATCATCTTACCCACCAAAGGAGACTTGAGTAACGGGTATGGGCACTCCCCTTGGCTTGTGCCAAGCTTGGGGGAGGTGCCCTGGTATCGTATCACCACCACTTTCTTTGCCTTTATCTATCTTAGTTCGATCTTTAGTTATCCTAAGAATTAGTTGAATAAAAGTTTAGATCGATCTATTTTCGAGTACTTGCTTAGTGATCTTTCTATCTATGTAATCGTGTGCGAGATATATAATAAAGAGTAGTTTGGGTTTTGTTTCTTTAATTTTATGTTTCAATAAAAACAAAAGTAAATAATGAAAAATATCATATGCTAATCTTATGGTAAGTAATGACATCACATAAGGAAAAGTACAAGTGGTAAAATTTGTTGAAAGTTGACAAACATAGCATTGGTCAATGATGCAATTCATGAAAGAACTAATAAGGGAAGAGAAGTTTCACATGCAAATACACTATCTTGGATATCTTTTATGATTGTGAGCCCCCATTAAATATTATATGTCAAAATTGTTGAAGTTGGACAAGGGAGACAACGTAATGATTTATGTTTGTTCATATTCACATAGAAGTTATATTATCATAGATCCTTCAACATGTGGTGCTTGCTCAATATCTTTGCTAGCCAAAAACTCCGCACTAAGTAGAGTTACTACTTGTGCATCCAAAAACCCTTAAACCCAAAATCTTATTTTGAGAGTCCACCATACCTATCTATGGATTGAGTAAGATCCTTCAAGTAAGTTGTCAGGCAATAAAAATTGCTTCTAAATATGTTTGATCATTTAGTGTAAGAGAAAATTGAGCGTTGTACGAACTTGTGACGGCAAAGTAATAAAAGCGACGGACTGCATAATAAAGGTTGCTACCATAAGGGGCAATATAACGTGACGTTCTTTTGCATTAAGGGATTTGGCATACAAACCTAAAAGCGCATGACAACCTCTGCTTCCCTCTGCGAAGGGCCTATCTTTTACTTTTATGTATTTACTTTTATGCAAGAGTCAAAGTATTCTTCGCTGTTCCTTTTTATTTTCTCCTTTTGCAAGCATCATGTGGTGAGGAAAGATCTAGGCACATATATCCTGTGAGTGTTAGCAATCATAAAATATTAAATGATGGTTGAGTATGTGGATTTGCCAAAAAGCTCCGATACGAGACCCTTCCTGAAAATATGATGAATTATAATTGCAAAGTTGACAGAGAACATAGTTTGTTGGTTTTCAATAGAGTTTATGCTTTTACTTTGATATTGTGATGAATTGTTACTTGTTCATGAGAAGTTATATGTTAAAGTTCTTTGTTGTTATAATAATAAGCATGATGCTTCTATGCCCGTATTTTGTTTTTATCGACACCTCTCTCTCTAAGCATGTGGACATGTTTTTCGATTTTGGTTTTCGCTTGAGGACAAGCGAGGTCTAAGCTTGGGGGAGTTGATACGTCCATTTTGCATCATGTTTTCATACTGTTATTTATAATATTTTTATGTGTAATAATGCTTTATGAAGTAATTCTAATGTCTTTTCTCTCATAATATGCAAGGTTTACACAATGAGGGAGAATGCCGGCAGCTGGAATTCTGGACCTGAAAAAGCTACGTCAGGGCACCTATTCTGCACATCTCCAAATAAGCTGAAAATTTACGGAGAATTATTTTGGAATATATGAAGAATAATTGAGCAAATAACTACCGGAGGGGGGCCACCTGGTGAGCACAAGACATCATGGCGCGCCAGGTCCCCTAGGCGCGCCCTGGTGGGTTGTGCTCAGCCCAGCCCACCTCCGGTGCCCATCTTTTGGTATATAGGTCATTTTGACCTAAAAATAAATAAAGGGAGGACTTTCGGGACGGAGCGCCGCCGTCTTGAGGCGGAACTTGGGCAGGAGCACTTTTGCCCTCCGGTGGAGCGATTCCGCCGGGGGAACTTCCCTCCCGGAGGGGGAAATCGAAGCCATCATCATCACCAACAACCCTCTCATCTTTGGGAGGCCAATCTCCATCAACATCTTCAACAACACCATCTCCTCTCAAATCCTAATTCATCTCTTGTGTTCAATCTTTGTACCGGAACCTCAGATTGGTACCTGTGGGTGACTAGTAGTGTTGATTACATCTTGTAGTTGATTACTATATGGTTTATTTGGTGGAAGATTATATGTTCAGATCCATTATGCTATTTAATACCCCTCTGATCTTGAGCATGATTATCATCTGTGAGTAGTTACTTTTGTTCTTGAGGTCACGGGAGAAGTCATGTTGCAAGTAATCATGTGAACTTGATATGTGTTCGATATTTTGATGATATGTATGTTGTGATTCCCTTAGTGGTGTCATGTGAACGTCGACTACATGGCACTTCACCATATTTGGTCCTAAGGGAATGCATTGTGGAGTAGTTATTAGATGATGGGTTGCTAGAGTGACAGAAGCTTAAACCCTAGTTTATGCGCTACTTTGAGGGACCGATTTTGGATCCAAATGTTTAATGCTATGGTTATATTTTATCTTAATACTTTTCTCATAGTTGCGGATGCTTGCGAGGGGGTTAATCATAAGTGGGAGGTTTGTTCAAGTAAGAACAGCACCCAAGCACCGGTCCACCCACATATCAAATTATCAAAGTAGCGAACACGAATCAAACCAACATGATGAAAGTGACTAGATGAAATTCCCGTGTACCCTCAAGAACGCTTTGCTTAATATAAGAAACCGGTGTGGCCAGTACTTTGCCACTAAAGGATTGGGCTACCTTGCTGCACTTTATTTCCCATTACCATTACTTGTCCGTTACAAATTATCTTGCTATCAAACTACCTGTTACCGACTATTTCAGTGCTTGCAGAAAATACCTTGCTGAAAACCACTTGTAATTTCCTTCTGCTCCTCGTTGGGTTCGACACTCTTACTTATCGAAAGGACTACGGTTGATCCCCTATACTTGTGGGTCATCACTCTCCCCCTCTCGTAGTTATGCATCTCCATGGATAGATCTTGTGTGTGCGTAGAATTTTTTTGTTTTCCATGCAACGTTCCCCAACAGTGGCATCATGAGTCAGGTCTATGCGTAGATGATATGCACGAGTAGAACACAAAGGAGTTGTGGGCAATGATGTTCATATTGCTTACCACCTATGTCTTATTTTGATTCGGCGGTATTGTGGGATGAAGCAGCTCAGACCAACCTTACATGTCCACGCACATGAGACCGGTTCCACCGACTGACATGCAACTTGTTTTGCATAAAGGTGGTTGGCGGGTGTCTGTTTCTCCTACTTTAGTTGAATCAGATTTGACTACAGCGGTCCTTGCAGAAGGTTAAATAGCAACTTGATAATCACCGTTGTGGTTATGCGTAGGTAAGAACGGTTCTTGCTAGTTGCCCGTAGTGGCCACGTAAAACTTGCAACAACAAAGTAGATGACGTCTAACTTGTTTTTGCAGGGCATGTTGTGATGTGATATGGTCAAGATGTGATGTGATATATGTTGATGTATGAGATGATCATTTTTTGTAATAAGTTCACGACTTGCATGTCGATGAGTACGACAACCAGCAGGAGCCTTAGGGTTGTCTTTAATTATTGTATGACCTACGTGTCAATCACTTAAGCGCCATGTAATTGCTTTACTTTATCGCTATGCGTTAGCAATAGTTGTAGAAGCAATAGTTGGCGAGACGACCCCGACGCAATGATGGAGATCAAGGTGTCATGGCGGTGATGATGGAGATCATGCCGATGCTTTGGAGATGGAGATCAAAAGCACAAGATGATGATGGCCATATCATGTCACATATTTTGATTGCATGTGATATTTATCCTTTATGCATCTTATTTTGCTTAGAACGACGGTAATATTATAAGATGATCCCTTCACTTAATTTCAAGATAAAAGTGTTCTCCCTGAGTATGCACCGTTGCTAAAGTTCGTCGTTTTGAAGCACCTCGTGATGATCGGGTGTGATAGATTCTACATTCACATACAACGGGTGTAAGCCAGTTTTGCACATGCAGAATACTTGGGTTAAACTTGACGAGCCTAGCATGTACAAACATGGTCTCGGAACACTGGAGACCGAAAGGTCGAACGTGAGTCATATAGTAGATATGATCAACATGGAGATGTTCAGCATTGAAGACTACCCCATCTCACGTGATGATCGGACATGGGTTAGTTGATTTGCATCATGTATCACTTAGACAACTTGAGGGATGTTGATTTTAAGTGGGAATTCATTAGTAATTTGATTATTTGAACTAAAATTTATCATGAACTTAGTCTTAATAGTTTTTGCAAATCTATGTTGTAGATCAATGGCCCGTGCTACCATTCCCTTGAATTTTAATGCGTTCCTAGAGAAAGCTAAGTTGAAAGGTGATGGTAGCAACTACACGGACTGGGTCCGTAACTTGAGGATTATCCTCATTGCTGCACAGAAGAATTATGTCCTTGATGCACCGCTAGGTGACAGACCTGCTGCATGTCGGGGTATTCTCGCGTCAGTCGGCAGGGGGTACTGTGAGACGACAGATGCCACGGGGTGGCTTGAGGTGAGGGCAAGACTGCAGTGGAATATCCGGGACGGGTATGCGAGTAGCACGCGGGGGTTTACCCAGGTTCGGGGCTCTCCAGAGAGATAATACCCCTACTCCTGCATGTCTGTATATATGTGGTATATCTGCAATACAGAGTGCTCCTGGAGCTGTATCTGAGATCAGTGCCATGGGCACCTGATCTCGTATATGTGTGTGAGCACAAGAGTGCTTGGCTGTGGATGAGCCGTGGGTATGAGTGCCCATGCATGTGTGGCTGTATGCATGCGTGAGTGTGTGTGTGGCCAGGAGGCCATGGGGATGGATGGATGAATGGATGAGTGTGTGCGTGGCCAAGAGGCCACGGTGGCGCCTATGAGGCCGTGGCCGTGTGAGGCCTCCCCTGGTGCTCCTTATAAAGGGGAGCCCAGGGGACAAGGGGTGGCCCGCGGGGCCTAACTTAGACTATTTAGGAGACACCGATGTGACTCGTTACACCTGCTACAGTGTGCCACTATTGCTCAGCAGTGCACAGGTACAGCCGTCTCGTCAGCGGTATGGCCGTCTTGTCGGTATCGGGTCGGAGCTGCAGTGGTTGACTCGCGTTGCAGGCCAGCTGGAGCAGCCGGCCGGGCAGCTGGGTGGCGAGCCGGCCGGGGCAGTCGGACAGGGGGCCGCCTGGAGCGACCGGGTGGCGAGCCGGTCGGAGCAGCCGGACTGAGGGGCGTGGGCCGCCCCGATGTCTTGAAGCGTTGTTTCGCCGCCTTTGGGGTACCCGGGGGTCATTCCCCCGACACTACAGGAGCTGATGCCGATGTTATGTGATGAGACACGACCTTGGACGCGCTGCTGATTTGGCCCGAACTTTCACGGCGATGCTTGATCAACAGTTCGTCCCCCTGTTCCTCCTCGCAACCTCCAAGAATAATTTTCACCCGCGTACAAAAATACAGGAATAAAAATAATGACCCCCTTGATTAGCACGTAGGTGTCGATGTGATGATCAACCCTCCGTCGCTAGTAAATTTCCACGATGGGAAAATCACAGATGATACACAAGATATGATCGCCCGAAACTCGGACGTTTTACTGTGTTGTCCATAACTCACAAATAAACTCAAAACTGATCTCATACAATGGCCATAGCCTGGCCGTTATATGGCCAACGTATGTCCCTTCCAGCAAGCCAAATAACTAACGTGAATATCTCGGGAAACCAAATCGTGCATGACTAGGACTAGGAAAGTAAATAGGAATCCTAACTAACCAAAGGAACGTAACTACACTAGGAAACTTCCTAATAGAAAATCCTTTTTAATTACATATGCATGCATTTATCTATAGCATGTAACGTGCCTTCCTTTTCTTTATTCCATGGGAACTGAAACGACCCAATTTTGATTCCTTGCGGTGGAGTTCTGAACGTGGGGGTTATTTCCTCCGGTTCTGGGTCTCGATTCTTTTTTTCTTGGACAATGCTATAGTAAAGTACTCTCCCACCTGTACATTTATTTTTATCTCTTATTTCTGGACCGCACAATACTCGCATTTTTCTGTCGGCTCCTCGATGAATTTTATGTGGCACTGTATTGCATCTTCTTATGGCCTGATCATCCTCTCCCCCTTGAAGCAAAACCATCCCTGGTTTCGTGTCAATTTTCTGCTCCGCCTTCTCCGGAATTTGTAGCTCTATGTTGATTGCGTTGTCCGCCATTGGTTTCAGCATATGCTTCCTTCCATCATGCATAAATGTGTATGTGTTGGATCTTCCAGCATGAACCGCATCATGATCAAACTGCCATGGTCTTCCCAATAGCAACTGACACGCGTCCATCGGCACAACATCACAGTCCACCTTATCAACATAATCTCCAACTGTAAACTTCACACGTACCTTATGTGTGATCTTTAATTTTCCGGAGTTGTATAGCCACTCCACGTGGTGCGGTTGCGGGTGGCGCCACATGGACAAACCCAATGCCTGCACAAGATCTTTGCTAATGACATTTGTAAAGCTACCACCATCAATTATCAACTTGCAAGCACGATTGTTGATCTTACACTGTGTTTTAAAAACACTCCATCGCTGCCCCTTTGCATCACCATCCCCCTGAACCTTTTCCACCAAAAGATTTACACCCTTCATCGGTGCATCAACTTCTTCCTCTATTTCTTTTTGCTCTTCTCTTCTTTTCTGCAAACGGCCTATCCAATCTGCCATGAACACATCCACTGGCATAGGAATAAAACAGATTTGTTGGCCCTTCCATGATACAGAGTAAGTATTTTTCTTGGAATTCCAAACAGCTCCAACACGTTTGCACCATGGGTTCCCAAGTAGCAGATGGCACGACACCATGGGCACAGGACAAACGTGAAAAAATTCCGCACAACAATATTTCCCCAAAGTAAAAATTAGCAAAATCTGATGTGTAATGTGGATTTCATCTTTGAACCACTTTAGTGTGTATGTTCTTTCAAGAGGTGTCATCTTCAGCCCCAATTTTTTCACCACCTCGATGCTAACCATGTTGACTGCAGTAGTTTCATCGATCGTCAGATTGACACGTCGTTCGTTCACAACGCAACGACTGTGAAAAAGAATGACCTCGCCAATGCCTTCCTCCTCCATCAATATGTTCTTGCTCAACATGTTGATGCTCGCCTCCGCAGATGATATTGCAAATTAAATCGCCGTGACTAACCTTAGCTCTGAATACCACTTGATGAGACACGACCTCGGACGCGCCGTTGATTTGGCCCGAACTTTCACGGCGATGCTTGATCAACAGTTCGTCCCCCTGTTCCTCCTCGCAACCTCCAAGAATAATTTTCACCCGCGTACAAAAATACACGAATAAAAATAATGACCCCCTTGGATCAGCACGTAGGTGTCGATGTGATGATCAACCCTCCGTCGCTAGTAAATTTCCACGATGGGAAAATCACAGATGATACACAAGATATGATCGCCCGAAACTCAGACGTTTTACTGTGTTGTCCATAACTCACAAATAAACTCAAAACTGATCTCATACAATGGCCGTAGCCTGGCCGTTATATGGCCAACGCACGTCCCTTCCAGCAAGCCAAATAACTAACGTGAATATCTCAGGAAACCAAATCGTGCATGACTAGGACTAGGAAAGTAAAAATGAATCCTAACTAACCGAAGGAACGTAACTACACTAGGAAACTTCCTAATAGAAAATCCTTTTTAATTACACATGCATGCATTTATCTATAGCATGTAACGTGCCTTCCTTTTCTTTATTCCATGGGAACTGAAACGACCCAATTTTGATTCCTTGCTGTGGAGTTCTGAACGTGGGGGTTATTTCCTCCGGTTCTGGTTCTCGATTCTTTTTTGCTTGGACAATGCTATAGTAAACTGCTCTCCCACCTGTACATTTATTTTTATCTCTTATTTCTGGACCGCACATTACTCGCATTTTTCCGTTGGCTCCTCGATGAATTTTATGTGGCACTGTATTGCATCTTCTTATGGCTTGATCATTATGAACGTCTGGCAAGCTCGATCTGATGACTACTTGATAGTTCCGTGTGCCTTGCTTTACGGCTTGGAAACGGGACTTCAAAAGCGTTTTAAACGCCACGGAGCATATGAGATGTTCCAAGAGTTGAAGTTGATATTTCAAGCTAATGCCTAGGTTGAGTGATATGAAGTCTCCAACAAGTTCTTTAGCTGTAAGATGGAGGAGAACATTTCTGTCAGTGAACACATACTCAGAATGTCTGGGTACCACAACCACTTGACTCAGTTGGGAATTGATCTTCCAGTTGAGAGTGTTATTGACATAGTTCTTCAGTCATTGCCACCAAGCTACAAAGGCTTCGTGATGAACTATAATATGCAAGGGATGACGAAAATGATTCCTGAGCTCTTCGCGATGCTGAAATCGGTGGAGGTAGAAATCAAGAAAGAGCATCAAGTGTTGATGGTTAACAAGATCACCAGTTTTAAGAAAAAAGGCAAGGGAAAGAAAGGGAACTTCAAGAAGAATGGTAAGCAAGTTTCCGCTCCCGTGAAGAAGCCCAAAGCTAGACCCCAAGCCTGAAATTGAGTGCTTCTACTGCAAAGGAAATGGTCACTAGAAGTGGAACTGCCCCAAGTATTTGGCAGATAAGAAGGATGACAAAGTGAACAAAGGTATATTTGATATACATGTTATTGATGTGTTCCTTACCAATGCTCGTAGTAGCGCTGGGGTATTTGATACTGGTTCGGTTCTCATATTTGTAACTCGAAACAGGAGCTGCGGAATAAACGAAGATTGGCTCAGGACGAGGTGACGATGCGTGTCGGAAATGGTTCCAAGGTTGATGTGATCGCCGTCGGCACGCTACCTCTACATCTACCTTCGGGATTAGTTTTAGACCTGAATAATTGTTATTTGGTGCCAGCGTTGAGCATGAACATTATATCTGGATCTTGTTTATTGCGAGGCGGTTATTCATTTAAGTCAGAGAATAATGGTTGTTCTATTTATATGAGTAATATCTTTTATGGTCATGCACATTTGATGAATGGTCTATTCTTTTTGAATCTCAATCGTAGTGAAACACATATTCATAATATTGATGCCAAAAGATGCAAAGTTGATAATGATAGTGCAACATACTTGTGGCACTGCCGTTTAGGTCATATTGGTGTAAAGCGCACGAAGAAACTCCATGCGGGTGGACTTTTGGAATCACTTGATACTTGTGAACCATGCCTCATGGGTAAGATGACTAAAACTCCATTCTCCGGAACTATGGAGCGAGCTAATGACTTATTGGAAATAATACATACCGATGTAAGTGGTCCGATGAGTGTTGAAGCACGCGATGGATATCTTTATTTTCTAACCTTCACAGATGATTTAAGTAGGTATGGGTATATCTACTTGATGAAACACAAGTCTGAAACATTTGAAAAGTTCAAAGCATTTCAGAGTGAAGTGGAGAATCATCGTAACAAGAAAATAAAGTTTCTATGATCTGATCGCGGACGCGAATATTTGAGTTACGAGTTTGGCCTTCATTTAAGACAATGTGGAATAGTTTCACAACTCACGCCACCTGGAACACCACAGCGTAATGGTGTGTCCGAACGTCGTAACCGTACTTTATTAGATATGGTGCGTTCTATGATGTCTCTTACCGATTTGCCACTATCGTTTTGGGGTTATGCATTAGAGACAGCCGCATTCACGTTAAATAGGGCACCGTCTAAATCCATTGAGACGACACCGTATGAACTATGGTTTGGCAAGAAACCTAAGCTATCATTTCTTAAAGTTTGGGGATACGACGCTTATGTCAAAAGGCTTCAGCCTGATAAGGTCGAACCCAAAGCGGAGAAGTGCGTCTTCATAGGATACCCTAAAGAAACTATTGGGTATACCTTCTACCACAGATCTGAAGGCAAGATCTTTGTTGCTAAGAATGGTTCATTTCTAGAGAAGGAGTTTCTCTCGAAAGAAGTGAGTGGGAGGAAAGTAGAACTTGATGAGGTAATTATACCTTCTCTTGAATTGGAAAGTAGCACATCAGAGAAAACCGTTCCCGCGATGCCTACACCAACTAGAGAAGAAGCTAATGATGATGATCATGAAACTTCGGAGCAAGTTACTACTGAACCTCGTAGGCTGACCAGAACATGTGCCGCACCCGAGTGGTACGGTAATCCTGTACTGGAAGTCATGTTGTTGGACAACGGCGAACCTGCGAACTATGAAGAAGCTATGATGAGCCCAGATTCCGACAAGTGGCTTGAGGCCATGAAATCTCAGATAGGATCCATGTATGTGAACAAAGTGTGGACTTTGGTGGATGCTACTTCTTGAGCTTGCGCTGGTTTTTCCCTTGAAGAGGAAAGGATGATGCAGCAAAGTAGAGATAAGTATTTCCCTCAGTTAAGAACCAAGGTATCAATCCAGTAGGAGATACAAGCAAGTCTCCAATCTATGCACCTGCACAAACAATCAAACACTTGCACCCAACGCGATAAAGGGGTTGTCAATCCCTTCACGGTCACTTGCAAAGGTGAGATATGATAGAGATAGATATACAAGCTTACTAAAACGTAAAACAAAATAAAAGTAAATAAATTGCAGCAAGGTATTTTTGGGGGTTTTTTTGGTTTATAGATCTGAAAATATATGATGGAAAATAGACCTGGGGGCCATAGGTTTCACTAGAGGCTTCTCTCTTGAAGGAAAATAATACGATGGGTGAACAAATTACTGTCGAGCAATTGATAGAAAAGCGCAAAGTTATGACGATATCCAAGGCAATGATTATGCATATAGGCATCACGTCCGTGTCAAGTAGATCGAAACGATTCTGCATCTACTACTATTACTCCACACATCGACCGCTATCCAGCATGCATCTAGAGTATTAAGTTCATAAAGAACGGAGTAACGCCTTAAGTAAGATGACATGATGTAGAGGGATAAACTCAAGCAATACGATGAAAACCCCATCTTTTTACCCTTGATGGCAACAACACAAATACGTGCCTCGCTACCCCTACTTTGTCACTGGGTGAGGACACCGCAAGATTGAACCCAAAACTAAGCACCTCTCCCATTTCAAAAAGAACCAATCTAGTTGGCCAAACCAAACCGATAATTCGAAGAGAAATACAAAGATATCAAATCATGCATATAAGAATTCAGAGAAGATTCAAATAATATTCATAGATAAACTGATCATAAATCCACAATTCATCGGATCTCAACAAACACACCGCAAAAGAATATTACATCGGATAGATCTCCAAGAACATCGAGGAGAACATGGAATTGAGAATCAAAGAGAGAGAAGAAGCCATCTAGCTACTAGCTATGGACCCGTAGGTCTGAGGTAAACTACTCACGCTTCATCGGAAGGGCAATTGAGTTGATGTAGAAGCCCTCCGTGATCGAATCCCCCTCCGGCAGGATGCCGGAAAAGGCCCCAAGATGGGATCTCACGGGTACAGAAGGTTATGGTGGCGGAAAAGTATTTTTGTGGACGCTTCTGGTTGTTTGGGAATATTTGAGGATTTATAGAGCTGAGAGGGAGGTCGGTGGACTCCCGGGGGGCCCATAAGCCAGGGGGGCGCGCCCTGAGGCTTGTGGAGCCCTCGGGACTCTTCTGACTTGGCCTCCAAGTTTCGTGGATGTGTTCTGGTCCAAGAAAAATCATCGCGAAAGTTTTATTCCGTTTGGACTCCGTTTGATATTCCTTTTCTGTAAAACTCAAAAACAAGGAAAAAAACAGAAACTGACACTGGGCTCTAGGTTAATATGTTAGTCTCAAAAATAATATAAAATAGCATATTAATGCATATAAAACATCCAAAATAGATAATATAATAGCATGGAACAATAAAAAATTATAGATACGTTGGAGACGTATCAAGCATCCCCAAGCTTAATTCCTGCTCGTCCTCGAGTAGGTAAATGATAAAAACAGAATTTTTGATGTGGAATGCTACCTAACATATTTATCCATGTAATTTTATTTATTGTGGCATGAATATTTAGGTCCATAAGATTCAAAACAAAAGTTTAATATTGACATAAAAACAATAATACTTCAAGCATACTAATAAAGCAATCATGTCTTCTCAAAATAACATGGCCAAAGAAAGTTATCCCTACAAAATCATATAGTCTGGCTATGCTCCATCTTCATCGCACAAAGTATTAAATCATGCACAACCCCGATGACAAGCCAAGCAATTGTTTCATACTTTTGATGTTCTCAAACTTTTTCAATTTTCACGCAATACATGAGCGTGAGCCATGGATATAGCACTATAGGTGGAATAGAATATAGTGGTTGTGGAGAAGACAAAAAGAAGGAGATAGTCTCACATCAACTAGGCGTATCAACGGGCTATGAAGATGCCCATCAATAGATATCAATGTGAGTGAGTAGGGATTGCCATGCAACGGATGCACTAGAGCTATAAGTTTATTGAAGCTCAAAAAGAAACTAAGTGGGTGTGCATCCAACTCGCTTGCTCACGAAGACCTAGGGCAATTTGAGGAAGCCTATCATTGGAATATACAAGCCAAGTTCTATAATGAAAAATTCCCACCAGTATATGAAAGTGACAACATAGGAGACTCTCTATCATGAAGATCATGGTGCTACTTTGAAGCACAAGTGTGGTAAAAAGTATAGTAGCATTGCCCCTTCTCTCTTTTCTCTCATTTTTTTCTTTCTTTATTTTTTTATTTGGGCTTCTTTTGGCCTCTTTTATTTTTTGTAAAGTCTGGAGACTCATCCCAACTTGTGAGGGAATCATAGCTTCCATCATTCTTTCCTCACATGGGACAATGCTCTAATAATGATGATCATCACACTTTTATTTACTTACAGCTCGATACTTAGAACAAAAATATGACTCTATATGAATGCCTCTGGCGGTGTACCGGGATGTGCAACGATCTAGCATAGCAATGACATAAAAAAAGGACAATCCATGAAAACATCATGCTAGCTATCTTACGATCAGGCAAAGCAATATGACAATGATGGTGCGTGTCATAATAAACGGAACGGTGGAAGTTGCATGGCAATATATCTCGGAATGGCTATGGAAATGCCATAATAGGTAGGTATGGTGGCTGTTTTGAGGAAGGGTATATGGTGGGTGTAGTGCACCGGCGAAAGTTGCGCGGTACTAGAGAGGCTAGCAATGGTGGAAGGGTGAGAGTGCGTATAATCCATGGACTCAACATTAGTCGTAAAGAACTCACATACTTATTGCAAAAGTCTATTAGCTATTGAAACAAAGTACTACATGCATGCTCCTAGGGGGATAGATTGGTAGGAAAAGACCATCGCTCGTCCCTGACCGCCACTCATAAGGAAGACAATCAATAAATAAATCATGCTCCGACTTCATCACATAACGGTTCACCATACGTGCATGCTACGGGAATCACAAACTTTAACACAAGTATTTCTCTCAATCCACAATTACTCACTAGCATGACTCTAATATCACCATCTTTATATCTCAAAACAATCATAAGGAATCAAACTTCTCATAGTATTCAATGTTCTTTATATGAAAGTTTTTATTATATCCCTCTTGGATGCCCATCATGTTAGGACTAAATTCATAATCTATGCAAATTACCATGCTGTTTAGAGAAACTCTCAAAATAATATAAGTGAAGCATGATAGTTCAACAATTTCTATAAAATAAAGCCACCGCCGTGCTCTAAAAAGATATAAGTGAAGCACTAGAGCAAAATTGCCTAGCTCAAAAGATATAAGTGAAGCACAAAGAGTATTCTAATAAATTCACGATTCATGCGTGTCCCTATCAAAAGGTGTGTACAGAAAGGTTTATTGTGGCAAACTAAAAAGCAAAGACTCATATCATACAAGACGCTCCAAGCAAAACACATATCATGTGGTGAATAAAAATATAGCCTCAAGTAAATTTATCGATAGACGAAGACGAAAGAGGGGATGCCATCTGGGCATCCCCAAGCTTAGATGCTTGGTTGTCCTTGAATATTACCTTGGGGTGCCTTGGGCATCCCCAAGCTTAGGCTCTTGCCACTCCTTATTCCATAGTCCATCAAATCTTTACCCAAAACTTGAAAACTTCACAACACAAAACTCAACAGAAAACTCATGAGATCCGTTAGTATAAGAAAATACATCACCACTTTTTGGTACTGTTGTGAACTCATTCTTTATTTATATTGGTGTAATATTTACTGTATTCCAACTTCTCCAAGGTTCATACCCCCCCCCCCCGATACTACCCATAGATTCATCAAAATAAGCAAACAACACATAGAAAACAGAATCTGTCAAAAACAGAACAATCTGCGAAGATCTGAATTGTTCTAATACTTATGTAACTAAAACAATTCTGAATAATTAGGAAAACATAGGTTATTTGTATATAAATCTTGTGTAAAAAATTCAGGGTGTTTCCATGCTCCACTGAATTTAAAAAATTCTGTTACTGCATGCAAAAGTTTCTGTTTTTCAGCAAGATCAAATCAACTATCACCGTAAGCCATCCCAAAGGTCTTACTTGGCTCAAACACTAATTAAAACACCAAAACACAATTACTACAGAGGTAATAATGTGTATTTATTGAAAAAACAGAACCAATAAAAAAACATAAAAATAAAATTGGGTTGCCTCCCAACAAGCGCTATTGTTTAACGCCCCTAGCTAGGCATAAAACATAGATCTAGGTATTGTCATCTTTGGTATGCAATCTATAAGTGGCTCTCATAATAGATTAATATGGCAACTTAATTTTATTTCTTGGAAATTGTTCCATGCCCTTCCTTAACGGAAATTGAAATCTAATGTTTCCTTCTTTCATATCAATAATTGTACCAATTTTTATAAGGAAAGGTCTACCAAGAATAATAGGACATGTAGGATTGCAATCTATATCAAGCACAATGAAATCTACGAGCACATAATTCCTATTTGCAACAATAAGAACATCATTAATTCTTCCCATAGGTTTCTTAATAGTGGAATCCATGAGATGCAAATTTAAAGAACAATCATCAAATTCACGAAAACCTAGCACATCACATAAAGTTTTTGGAATCGTGGAAACGCTAGCACCCAAATCACACAAAGCATGACACTCATAATCTTTAATTTTAATCTTAATAGTAGGTTCCCACTCATCATAAAGCTTTCTAGGGATAGAAACTTCAAACTCAAGTTTTTCTTCAAAAGATTTCATCATAGCATCAACGATATGTTTAGTAAAAGCTTTATTTTGATTATAAGCATGAGGAGAATTCAACATGGATTGCAACAAGGAAATACAATCTATCAAAGAACAATTATCATAATTAAAATCCTTGAAATCCAAAAGAGTGGGTTCATCGCTACTTAAAGTTTTGACCTCTCCAATCCCACTTTTATCAATTTTTGCATTAAGATCTAAAAACTCCGAATCATTGGGACGCCTTCTAGCTAAAGTTGACTCATCTCCAGTCCCATATTTATAAAGATTTATATTAGAAAACAAAGATTCAATAGGAGTCACACCAATCACTTTAAGATCTTCATCATTATTATCACGAGAAATCAAAGAACACGCTTTAACAAACCAATCTCGCTTAGCACGCATCCTAGCGGTACTTTATTTGCACTCATCAATTGAAATTTTAATAGCTTTTAGTGATTCATTAATATCATGCTTGGGTGGCATAGATCTAATTTTCAAAGAATCAAACTCAAGAGAAATTCTATCAACGTTCCTAGCCAAATCATCAATCTTGAGCAATGTTTCTTCAACCATAGCATTGAAAACTTTTTGTGAATTAATAAATTCTTTAATATTGTTCTCAAGTTCAGAGGGCATCTTATTATAATTTCCATAAGAATGGTTGTAGGAATTACCATAATTATTAGAGGAATTACTAGGAAATGGCCTAGGGTTGAAATTACCTCTATACGCGTTATTACCAAAATTGTTCGTACCAACAAAATTCACATCCATTGATTCATTATTGTTCTCAATCAAAGTGGACAAAGGCATATCATTAGGATCAATAGGAGCACTCTTACTAGCAAACAATTTCAGAAGTTCATCCATCTTTCCACTCAAAGTATTAATTTCTTCAATCGCATGCACTTCTTTACTAGTAGAAGATCTTTCGGTATGCCATTGAGAGTAATTAGCCATAATATTATCTAGGAGTTTAGTAGCTTCTCCTAATGTGATTTCCATAAAAGTACCTCCCGCGGCCGAATCTAAAAGATTTCTAGATGCAAAATTCAATCCGGCATAAAAAATTGTATGATCATCCATAATCTTAAACCATGAGTAGGGCAATTTCTTATCATCAATTTCATCCTCTCCCAAGATTGTGCAACATGTTCATGATCAAGTTGCTTAAAATTCATTATATCGTTCCTAAGGGAGATGATCTTAGCGGGCGGAAAATACTTGGAAATAAAAGCATCTTTACACTTATTCCATGAATCAATACTATTTTTAGGCAAAGATGAAAACCAAGTTTTAGCACGATCTCGTAGCGAGAACGGAAAAAGCTTCAATTTAACAATATCATTATCCACATCTTTCTTCTTTTGCATATCACACAACTCAACGAAAGTATTTAGATGGGATGCGGCATCTTCACTAGGAAGGCCAGAAAATTGATCTTTCATAACAAGATTCAGCAAAGCGGCATTAATTTCATAAGATTCCGCACTAGTGGCGGGAGCAATCAGAGTACTAATAAAACCATTATTATTAGTATTGGAAAAGTCACACAACTTGGTATTTTCTTGAGACATCGTGATAAAGCAAGCAATCTAGCACACGGGCAAACAAAAAGCAAACGAAAAGACGAACGGAAGAAGGGAAAATAAAAAGGCAAATATTTTTGTGTTTTTTTAAAATCGTTTTAGAAGTGGGGGAGAGGAAAATGAGAGGCAAATGGCAAATAATGTAATGCACAAGATGAGAGATTATGGTGGGTACTTGGTAGTCTTGATGTAGATCTCCTCGGCAATGGCGCCAGAAATTCTTCCTGCTACTTCTTGAGCTTGCGCTGGTTTTTCTCTTGAAGAGGAAAGGGTGATGCAGCAAAGTAGAGATAAGTATTTCCCTCAGTTAAGAACCAAGGTATCAATCCAGTAGGAGATACAAGAAAGTCTCCAATCTATGCACCTGCACAAACAATCAAACACTTGCACCCAACGCGATAAAGGGGTTGTCAATCCCTTCACGCTCACTTGAAAAGGTGAGATCTGATAGAGATAGATATAAAAGCTTACTAAAACATAAAACAAAATAAAAGTAAATAAATTGCAGCAAGGTATTTTTGGGTTTTTTGGTTTATAGATCTGAAAATATATGATGGAAAATAGACCTGGGGGCCATAGGTTTCACTAGAGGCTTCTCTCTTGAAGGCAAATAATACGGTGGGTGAACAAATTACTGTCGAGCAATTGATAGAAAAGCGCAAAGTTATGACGATATCCAAGGCAATGATTATGCATATAGGCATCACGTCCGTGTCAAGTAGACCGAAATGATTCTGCATCTACTACTATTACTCCACACATCGACCGCTATCCAGCATGCATCTAGAGTATTAAGTTCATAAAGAACGGAGTAACGCCTTAAGTAAGATGACATGATGTAGAGGGATAAACTCAAGCAATACGATGAAAACCCCATATTTTTACCCTTGATGGTAACAACACAAATACGTGCCTCGCTACCCCTACTTTGTCACTGGGTGAGGACACCGCAAGATTGAACCCAAAACTAAGCACCTCTCCCATTTCAAAAAGAACCAATCTAGTTGGCCAAACCAAACCGATAATTCGAAGAGAAATACAAAGATATCAAATCATGCATATAAGAATTCAGAGAAGATTCAAATAATATTCATAGATAAACTGATCATAAATCCACAATTCATCGGATCTCAACAAACACACCGCAAAAGAATATTACATCGGATAGATCTCCAAGAACATTGAGGAGAACATGGAATTGAGAATCAAAGAGAGAGAATAAGCCATCTAGCTACTAGCTATGGACCCGTAGGTCTGAGGTAAACTACTCATGCTTCATCGGAAGGGCAATAGAGTTGATGTAGAAGCCCTCCGTGATCGAATCCCCCTCCGGCAGGATGCCAAAAAAGGCCCCAAGATGGGATCTCACGGGTACAGAAGGTTATGGCGGCAGAAAAGTATTTTTGTGGACGCTTCTGGTTGTTTGGGAATATTTGAGGATTTATAGAGCTGAGAGGGAGATCAGTGGACTCCCAGGGGGCCCACAAGCCAGGGGGGCGTGCCCTGAGGCTTGTGGAGCCCTCGGGACTCTTCTGACTTGGCCTCCAAGTTTCATGGATGTCTTCTGGTCCAAGAAAAATCATCGCGAAAGTTTTATTCCGTTTGACTCCATTTGATATTCCTTTTCTGTAAAACTAAAAAACAAGGGAAAAAACAGAAACTGGCACAGGGCTCTAGGTTAATAAGTTAGTCCCAAAAATAATATAAAACATCCAAACACAGATAATATAATAGCATGGAACAATAAAAAATTATAGATATGTTGGAGACGTATGAGTGGACTTGCCCGATGATCGGCAAGCCATTGAGAATAAATGGATCTTCAAGAGGAAGACAGACGCTGATGGTAATATCACTGTCTATAAAGCTCGACTTGTCACAAAAGGTTTTCGACAAGCTCAAGGGGTGGTCTACGATGAGACTTTCTCACCTGTAGCAATGCTTAAGTCTGTCCGAATCATGTTAGCAATTAACGAATTTTATGATTATGTAATCTGGCAAATGGGTTTCTTAAGGAAGAGTTGTATATGATGCAACCAGAAGGTTTTGTCGATCCTAAAGGTGCTAACAAAGTGTGCAAGCTCCAGCAATCCATCTATGGACTGGTGCAAGCATCTCAGAGTTGGAATATACGCTTTGATGAGGTGATCAAAGCATTTGGTTTTATACAGACTTACGGTGAAGCCTGTATTTACAAGAAAGTGAATGGGAGCTCTGTAGCATTTCTGATATTATATGTAGATGACATATTGCTGATTGGAAATGATATAGAATTTATGGATAGCATAAAAGGATACTTGAATAAGAATTTTTCAATGAAAGACCTCGGTGAAGCTGCTTATATATTAGGCATCAAGATCTATAGGGATAGATCGAGACGCTTAATAGGACTTTCACAAAGCACCTACCTTGACAAAGTCCTGAAGAAGTTCAAAATGGACCAGTCAAAGAAAGGGTTCTTGCCTGTGTTGCAAGTTGTGAAATTGAGTCAGACTCAAAGTCTGACCACGACAGAAGATAGAGAGAGAATGAAAGTCATTCCCTATGCCTCAGCCATAGGTTCTATAATGTATGCCATGCTGTGTACCAGACCTGATGTGTGCCTTGCCGTAAGTTTGGCAGGGAGGTACCAAAGTAATCCAGGAGTGGATCACTGGACCGTGGTCAAGAATATCCTGAAGTACCTGAAAAGGACCAAGGATATGTTTCTCGTTTATGGAGGTGACGAAGAGCTCGTCTTAAAGGGTTACGTCGATGCTAGCTTCAACACAGATCCAGATGACTCTAAGTCACAAACCGGATACGTATTTATATTGAATGGTGGAGCTGTCAGTTGGTGCAGTTCCAAGCAAAGCGTCATGGCGGGATCTACATGTGAAGTGGAGTACATAGCTGCTTCGGAAGCAGCGCATGAAGGAGTCTGGATGAAGGAGTTCATATCCGATCTGGGTGTAATACCCAGTGCATCGGGTCCAATGACAATCTTTTGTGACAACACTGGAGCAATTGCCTTAGCCAAGGAGTCCAGGTTTCACAAGAGAACCAAACACATCAAGCGATGCTTCAACTCCATTCATGAAAAGGTCAAGGATGGAGACATAGAAATTTGCAAAGTACATACGGATCTGAATGTGGCAGACCCGTTGACTAAACCTCTTCCGCGAGCAAAACATGATCAACACCAAGACTCCCTGGGTGTTAGATTCATTATTATGTAATCTAGATTATTGACTCTAGTGCAAGTGGGAGACTGTTGGAAATATGCCCTAGAGGCAATAATAAAGTGGTTATTATTATATTTCCTTAATCATGATAAAGGTTTATTATTCATGCTAGAATTGTATTTAACGGAAACTTAAATACATGTGTGGATACATAAACGAATACCGTGTCCCTAGTGAGCCTCTACTAGACTAGCTCGTTGATCAAAAGATGGTTCAGTTTTCCTAGCCATAGACATGTGTTGTCATTTGATAATAGGATCACATCATTAGGAGAATGATGTGATGGACAAGACCCATCCGTTAGCTTAGCATATGATCGTTCAAGTTTATTGCTACTGCTTTCTTAATGTCAAATACATATTCCTTCGACCATGAGATCATGTAACTCCTGGATACCGGAGGAATACACTACAAAAAAAACACTTCCGTGATGATACATGTTTGTCACAATAGGTCACGTTTTCTGTCGTGCATGTACATCCATGACGATTTTATGACAGAATCAAGATAGTTATACCTGTGCTGTTGTAGAAGTGTTCCATGACAATACCAAAATTATCATCACGGAAGTGTCCACTTCCATGACGATAAATGGCGCATCATGGAAGTGCTTTCGTCAAGGGTAACCGACACGTGGCATCCACCGTAACGGGTCGCCGTTAATCTATCGGGTTTCGAATTAAGCCCAGTAGCATTATCTGGGCCGTCCAATATGATTCCAACCCGTTGTAACTTCTGGCCCATGTATGGCCCATGACATCTTTCGGCCCATATGAGGCCCTTTGTAACTCTAGGCCCATTAAAGGCCCGTGGTGAAACTGGCCCATAATGAACAGTGTATCGCTTTATACCCATTATTCCGTTGGGCCGTTTCCAGGCCATGTTAACTTTCGACCTTCTAAGGGCCCATTTATTCTTGGGCTCATTCCCAGCATTAGGTTACTTATGGTCCGTTACTGGTCTGTTCCGCTTGTGGGCCAAATTCAGCCCGTGGTTACAGTTGGCCCGTTTGTGGCCCGTTAACCCGTTGGGTTGTTTTCATAGCGTCATCAAATACGGCCCATTAACGACCCGTGATGCCTGTCGATAGAATTAAGCCCGTTACACATTTCGGCCTATTAACGGCCCGTTATCCCTGGTACAACGAGGTGCTATACAAACGGTTTTAAACCCCTTTCTGCGATGGCATTTGGAACCGTCGCCAAGTAAGTGACTGCGATAGGGGGGGTCCTTCCCACACGACCTAAAAACCGTCAGGGATAGGGGCTCCATCCTTGCAACTCATTTGTGCTCGCATTGCCATCGCAATCGGTATTCTATGGTGCTACATTTACGATGCGTGGCCCATCACAAATGGTTCACGATTATAGAATGTGTATGATAAGCAGACAATCACACACATTCACTTTTTCCGAACCGTATGCGATAACTAATTAAGAAGATTAGCTAATCGTCGTACGAGTGTCGGATAGGATTACGAAACATCAGACCGTCGTAACATCATTGTACATGACAACTATTGCACACGCTATTCTGTGGTGCAACATTTACGATGCGTACCACATCAGAAACAGTTCATGGTTGCAAATCGTGTACGATAAGGCAATTATCACAAGCGTTTAGTTTGCCCGCACCGTTTGTGATATTGTCTGACATCGCACACGCTTTGCAAACGGCAACTATGTGCATGCTTGCACACGTTTCCTCTCTGTGAACCGTGTCGGATTATGGTGTATATCACAAACGTTTGGGTTTTACCGACCATGTGCGCCGTAATGACCTGCAGAGCATAATTTCACCGTAATTTAATTGCTGCTATTTCAAATTGTACCGGATTTGAATTTGAAAGTATACTATAGCTTTATTCATATCCATCAGGTTCAAACAACCAATGCATTATTCGATTCATAGGTACATATGTTCAAGAATTACATAAGCACCAAATAAAGAATGATGAACCACAGTTGTATACTTGTACTATTAAAGACGATAAAGAAAGAGACGGAATACATTCTGGTTGCTGAACAAGGTGAAGCGGAATGCCCATACTGTGCCCTCCTCCATGCAGAAGGCACGCACGACTCTAGTCCAACCCTTGTGATGGCCGACCGCCCATCCTTCACGGTCTTCAAGGAAACATCTAGATAATCATCGTGTTCTAGTAGAAATACTTTAACCTTTGCATGCCCACCAATCATGTAGTTTGAGAAATAATCTTGAGTAAACTGCTTTGGGAACCACTGCAAAGGAAAAAGATTCAGACATTGTCATCTAACACAACTCATTATGGGCAGTAAAAAGAAGGCTGCAGAGTTCTTACTTACCATCTTACAGTTCGCTGTTGTCTTGGATAAAGCATAAACAAATAGTTTAATTGCCATCTTTTGACCCATTTTACTAACAATCTTTATCAGCTTCCTCACTTGATGCTGGTTCATCGACATCTCATTGCCCCATACGCAGAAAGGGTCGAAGCACGGATCTTTACCAATGACATATGTACCTAAAATCACCAAGTTAATATTAGAAGCTAAACAACAATTGCACAATGATGTAGTACAACACTCTTTTATAATATCTTATAACATCCAATATACTCACATATTAGATGAATTAACATCTTATATTATGGGCCGGAGGGAGTTTATTGCATTTTTACAAATTATCGGCTGACTAACTGCTGCTATATCCATGGGTTAGAGTTAGTTTGAGCTAGTTTGGGCTCAAATAGCCCTAAAATATATCCAAACATGAGGGCCAGTTTGAGCTAGTTGCATCTAAACCACCCAAAAAACTATCCCGCCCAGGAGGTGCTAATTGGAGTTAGTTCTCCTAGAGCATTTATTGTCAATCTAACCCTATCATCCAAACACCTCTTTGGCTAGAGTTAGTTCAGGGTTAGTCATCAGCTAGAAACTAACTCTAACCTCTAGCTAAGTTGAGTATCCAATCAGGGATGTGTTGTTGTTGTTGCTGCTGCTGCTCTTCTACGTATATCTAGACATCATCAGAACATTAAGGTAACACTCTTCGTTGTTGCTATGTAGCCTAGGATTGCATATTTAGACATTAAGTATAGTGCATGTTGCTATGTAGCCTCAGATATATTACATATGGCCCTAGTTAACCTACCGATAAATGGGTTATAGATATATTCAGTTAAAAGTCCGATTCACTGATTAGTCCCTTATCAGCCCCCGGCCTATATGGTACCAGCTACCGATATCCTGAACAGTGAGTATATATAAGCCATGGGATGATGAAACTAACCTCAATGGAAAACAACAGTCATTCCCAAAATTGTCCTATGTAAGTACATCGAGAGGCATGTTAAGCACAACAGGCTAAACATTAACCAAATATATCCATGGCAGGCAAAATAATCTCCAAAAGATAGCTTCAGTGTGCAGGTTTAAGCAAGCTAGTAAAGCAAAACAAGTGGAAAGGTGTGTTAACTGCAACAGGCATAACATTTAACAACAAGCAAACATAGTCATTCAAACTGGTATTGTGCCAGTCTAAGTACACTGGTTATTGTTAAATAAAAATGGAAAGGCGTGTTAACTACAAGATGCAGCAACCAAATGTAGTCATTCATAGTGGTATTGTTGAAACTTGTATTGATGAAATTGAACTACACAGTTCATACTTGCACATATAGAACATCATGTTGTGAATAACTGGAATAAACAAGGCATACCACGAACAACCAAAGATAGCATTTGAAACTGGACATATGCTAACTACAAACAACCGAACAATCAAAAAACTTTAAAAGAGGCATATGCTAGCTATAACAGGCTTAACAGCAAGCAAATATATGCATTCCTATCGGTATGTTTAAAACTGGATTGATGAAAATGTACTGCACAGTAAATAGTTGCACGTATAGAGCATCGCATTGTGAACAACTGAAATAAACAAGGCATACTGCAAACGACCAAATATAGCAATTAAACTGGACATATTCTCACTATACTACAAAAGGGACTCGACAAAACAAATCATGGGTTCCCCCCTGTGAAGAGGCATGGAAAAACAAATCATGGGTTTCCTCACTTGTCACAGATGGGCTCGTTCCCGTGGGAAGAGCACGGACCCTGGATGCGCTCCATGTTGACGCAGATGGGCTCCTTCCCCTGGAAGAGCACGGCTGTAGGGTGCCCTCCTTGATGTCGCTGACGGGATCTTTCCCCTTGGAAGAGCAGATGCGCTCTTTCCCCTTGGAAGAGCCGAAGAGGGTGCCCTCCTCGTGGTCGCTGTCGATGTGGTCTGACTTGGAAGCTGTGGATCCTAAGCCAGCATCACAGAACGTGCCCTTCATAAATGACAAAAGGGGCTCGATGGTGATGTAGGATGGCAAATTCTTGACAGCGAGCCAGAGGAGATCAGCGGCGGGGCCATGGATGAGATCGACGGCGGTTGAACCCGAGGGGTTGGGGGTGGGCCACTTAACCCGTGACATAGCCCGCGTCAGGCCGTCGCTGTCGATGACCTCGATGTCGTAGCCGGCGTCCGCGACATACCCGCATACTCTAGCTCGCTGATTGAGTGCCTGCGGCCAGTAATGGTCGTCAGCTTCCTCGGCGGCCACCTCGGTGACGTCGGGCGAAGAGACCACGATACACCTCTTTTGGGCCAGTCGCTCCTCGAGCTCCACGGGAAGCGTAGCCGGGTTTAGGCTGCGACGCTCTGGAGTGGGGGATGGGGATGGGGATCTGTGGGAAGGGGGGCATTTGGCAGGAGTCATCTAAGAAACTCAGGGCGGCCTGGGTGTGGAGATCGGTGGGTAAGCTCCACGGGCAAACCGGCAGATGTTGACAATGGAGGCCTTGCAGCGGCGGTGGTGACCTTGCTAGGGTTTCGAGCGAGGGAGGGGTTGTGGTGGTGGGGGGGATGTATGTGCGCGCGCGCGCGCCCGAGGAGGTTTTGGTGTGTGTGTGGAGGGGGGGTGTGTTTGAGGAAATGACATGGCTACTGAAAATTTTACTACGCGGGAGTGAAATGCCGGGGCGGCTATTGAAAATTTGGATGATGGTGCATCGCACACGGTCCAGAAATAACAACCGTGTGTTATGAAACAGAAAAACCCTCGAGGCGGGCAGATATTCTTGAGGGATGCAAGCGGGAGCGGGAACAACAAACATCACACACGGTCGAAACATAATAACCGTGTGTTATCAAACAGAAAAAACCTGCAGGCGGGTAGATATTTTTGAGAGGGGAAGCCTCGTGGAGCCCAATGTACTGTGCGGATGTGCGTGACAGGGGCACCGGCGTCGCACATGGTTAGTGTGAGTGAACCGTGTCTGTTGCGTCATCCGACTTATCTAATGTTCATAAATTTGGCGAAAATAACACGGGAAAGGGTCAGAACACGAACACAGTTGCATGTGGACCAAATATATGTATGAAAATGGTGGTTTGATGTTCAAATACCAAATGCAACTTCGATGTGGCACCTGTCTCACAAAGCGCACGGTATTGCTTGCCCCCCTCGTGTCGGCAGGAGGGGAATCCTAAGCTATGAACGCATGCCCCCCCCCCCCCCCACGGAGGTTCACCTAGCAAAGTACAAAGTAGCAGCCCCCATCACACACACACACACGCGTGCGCACACACACACACACTTTCAGTCGGCGGGCCAGAGAGGGCATCTCACCAAGATGTATCGTAAAATGGACCAAGAATAATCCACCTTGGTCGTACAACCTCTCTCTTGTTGTTGGTCAAAGTGATGGCCGCCCATGCGATCCTAGAGATGGGCTAGCTCGCCAATAATCACGCAAGTAGCTAGTCCCCGAAGGCAAACTATTGCCTGCGCGTGGCCCAAACATATGTATGGAGAGGTGTTGACGTTTGAATACACAATGGAACAACTTTGATGTGGCACCGTGCTTTCGAACCAGAAATCCCCACACGGAGCGAGGGTTAGTTGACGATGCATATGTATGTCACACCACACTTCGAGCCGATGACGGGGATTCATGCATGCATGCGTGCATAGTATGCGCTCAAACTTAATTAGGTCTGAATCTCACCATGATCTATACTATGATAACACGAACCAAAGGAAGAATCTGCCATGGTAACCTATCTTGTTGTCGGTCAAAGTGATCATGGATGTCCACGCGGGCCCACGAATATATAGGCTTGTCACCGATAACCACGCGAGGGAGTGTACCATTCGAAGACAACCACTACATGCATATGTATGGAGGTGATGCGTGCATGCAAGTTTGAATACCATTCACAACATTGATGTGGCACGTGCGTCGAAAATCGTACAGTCCCCACACAGAGCGAGATCGGTTCATGACGTGTTGTGGTACTAGCCACTTCGACTCGATGGGAGGGATTCATGCGTACACATGCATGTGTCAGTGTACTAAAGTTTGGGCCCTTTGGTACCCCTTACTTGTGCACGGGCAGTTGCAGCCGCACCTGTGGCGAGGCTTGGCGGGGGCAGTTGGAGGCAAAATACAAGACGACCAAGGTGGCATCCGAGCCAGTAATCAAAGAGCAGAAGACAAGCTGAGCCCCCGGCAAAGATTCTTGCCAGGGTGATTTGCGAGCCCCAGCAAGCTCCTTGCCGGGATGGTTTGCGAAGCCTCAGCAGGACCACCACCCTTGAGATTGAGAGCTCTGACACATCGACAACGTCAAGACCAAGACTCAGGGGCACATGCGTAGTAGCATGCAGATCTTTGTGAAGACTCGTGGCATGCAGATCTTCTTGAAGACCAGAAGGCGAAGTTCCCAGCAAGGTTCTTGCCGGGGATGGCGGCGAGGCCCCGGCAAGACTCTTGCCGGGGACGATTGCGAGGCCACGGCAAGGCTCGCGCACGACAAGGCTCCGCCGCCCTGCCACCGTCCCGGCACAACGATTAGCCAGCCAACCAGGCAAGCACCTGCGTGGTGGCATGCAAATCTTCATGAAGATCCTGTCACCGCTCCAGCGCAGCGGCTAGCCAGTCAGCTTGGCGCTGCATGCCACGTCACCTTGGATGCGTGTCGAGACGGAGTGAGGCAGCGACGGATGGGATGGGCTCTATTTCCGTCCCCGATAAAGTTAGAGGGCACGTAAGCAGCGCATTTAATGCACTTGTCCTAAGACGCCAAAGATAAGCACGTGCACTGTAGCACTTTACACCTCCTGTATGCCTGTACGCTACTGTGGTAGCCCCTTGGTATAAAAAGAGGCCCAAGGCGATACAGGGAGGGACTTTTGGACTTTCCGGCCCAGTTTGCATGCGAAGCAGCTAGCCGAAGCTCAAGAACACTCAATATACACTCAAAGCAGGACTAGGGTTTTACGCTTCTCAGCGGCCCGAACCTGGGATAAAAATCCCTCGTGTTGATCGTTAGATCTGCTCTTCGTGCACCCCTCCTCCCTGCCAAACCATAGAAGGGATCCACTCGATCCCATAGGTGCCGTTTCCTCGACATCTTTGGCGCACCAGGTAGGGGGAGAGAGGTTGTACGAACCTGATCTAGGCGTCAGCGCGTCGACTTCTTCAACATCTTCATCGTCATGTCTCCAAAGAGAAAGAGCATCATGGCGATTGGTTCATCTCCAGTCGATCTACCCGCACCAGCGCGGACTAACGACGGGATGGACGTGGGTGGAGGCCACGGGCTTCCACGATGCTCCGGCGATCGGAGCCACACAAGCGGCGACGACCCGCACGTCGCCAGGTCCAAGGACGGAGCCGTGCTGTCTACTGGCGGCGCGGTGAACCCCAGGACGGAAGGACGACCTCCAAGACACACCCGCCGGCGCATGCGCCGCGGCCTTCCCAGGTCGTGCGCGATGAGCAGCGCCGCGGCGTGGGTGATCACGAGCGTTCCCATGGAAAGACCCCTTTGCATCATTCTCGAGATGCGCCGGGCCAGCATGCACGCCAAGACGCTGGCGGAAACGGCGCGCGGCCGAGGGACCGTGATAGAGCTCCTTCTAACATGGTTAGAAGTCTGAGCGCTTCACGATCCATGCAGCTGTCACCCCCGCCCACGCCGACAGAAGCGTTGGCGCACGGATAGTTGCTTCTGGATTTCCCTCCTGCTGCGGAGAAGCTCGATGAGTGGAGAGCTACCATCCGGAGCCTCGTCGGCTTCGCCAATAGAGATGGACCGCCGCAGGCGGGGCCCTCGTGCCGGCGCTCTGTCGAGCCGGCGCGTGCCGATGGTGGAAGGACCGGAGGTGCTGCGACCACGGTGCACTCTCCTCCTCCACGGCAGCAACAGCAGCTGCCGACTCGTCGGGTCGAGGCCTATGACAACGGTTCCACAGCGTCGTCCAACCCACGAGCCCGCCACGATCAACATCAAGTTCTTCGAGAGCGAGTCAAGGAAGACGCTTGAACCACTATCGAGCGGCGACAAGAAGCGCACCATCAGTCTGATAGGCGCGCAGGCCCCACTGTAGATCGGCCTGCGCCGGGGGATTCTGGTAACTTACCTTACGAGGTGGGTTGTCCAGCTTTTACCCATGGGCTGCGGCGATTCTAGTGGCCCACTCACCACACGTTCAAGCCTGAGGTCGAAGAGAAATACGACGGCAAGACTCACCCGTCGGAGTTCCTGAGCATCTATACCATTGCAATGCAAGCTGCCGGGGCTCGAGACGACAAGGTACTCGCCAACTACTTCCCATTGGTACTCAAGCCCAACGTCAGGTCGTGGTTGATGCACCTGCCAGAGGATTCCATCTCTTCTTGGTCGTTTCTGTGTCACGAGTTTGTTGGCGCCTTTACTGGAGGCCACCAAGCTCCTGGCCAAGCAAGTGATTTGCATATCATCCCACAGAAAGATGGCGAATGCTTGCACAAATACATACAGAGGTTCAGCCGTGTGCAGTACAACATCCCGGATGTTCATCCTGCCGCCGTTATCAGCGCATTTCATCAGAATGTGCAGAACCGCAAGATGCGTGAAGAGCTGGCAATGAACAAGGTTAGAGATGTTGCCGAGCTTTATGTTTTGGCCGATAGATGTGCTCGGGCTGAAGAAGGAAGGAAGTATCCCGGCGCAGAAAGTGACTCCGCAGATGAAGACTTCACCGCCCTGGCAAAGAAGGGCCAACAGCGCAACAGGAAGCGCAAGGGTAAAATCATGCTTGCCGTCGAGGAATTCGGCAACCCCGACACCGCCAAGAAGGCCAAGGTTGACGACCCCGGCAAGGAGGTTGCCGGGTGCGCCGCCTGCTAGGCCTTGGCGGCTGCTGACAAGCCAGAGGGCTCCGACAAGCAGTATTGCAAGATCCATCGCACCAAGGGCCATGACCTCCAGAACTGCCGGCAAGTTGAGCAGCTTGTAGAGAAGCAGAAAGCTGAGTATGAAAGGCGAGAAGAGGAGAAGGGCCAGGACGGTGCTGAGGGGTTCGGCAAGAAGCGTGGCGGCCGAGGGGGTCACCGCGACAAGGATAAGCAACCAGAGAGGCCTGCTCGGGGCCGCGACAAGAAAGGGGGAGATGATAATCATGATGAGGACGATGAGTCCAGCGAGCACGAGTTCCAGAAAGCTACAGAGGCCATGTGCGTCGACGGTGGCACCTCGTTGCATGCCTCTCACCGCCAACTGAAACAGTGGGCGCGTGAGATCAATGCGGCAGAGCCATCGTTCGATGCCCAGAAGCCGCTGAAATGGTCCAACACGCCTATCATTTTTTACGCTGAGGATCACCCTGATCGCACAACGGCGGTCGGGTGTTTGCCATTGTTGGTTTCACCAACGATACGCAACCTCAAGGTGACAAAAGTGTTAGTTGACGGTGGGGCCGGTCTGAACTTGATCTCGCCCACTGTGATCAAGAGGCTGCAAATTCCTGATGGAGATCTCGAAGAGACGGGCACGTTTCAAGGGGTCAACCAAGGAAGGAGTCAGCCAAAGGGCAAGATTACGCTACCAGTTACGTTTGGTGGTGAGCTGAACTATAGGATGGAGAAGATCGTTTTTTATGTCACCAAGATCCCCTTGCCCTATAATGGGATCCTCGGCCGCCCAGCGCTGGCCAAGTTCATGGCGGCATCACATTACGCTTACAATACGTTGAAGATGCCCGGACCAATGAGCATCATCACCGTCCACTCCGACAAGAAAGACACGCTCATCTGCGCTGACCAACTTTACCGAGAGGCATTTGCAGCAACTGCCGCCAAGGCACTTGCTCCTGCCGCTGAAGCTCCGGGAGGGAAGAAGACCGGCAAGACCTCTCCCGACAAGACCTCTTTTGACAAGACCTCTTCCGGCAAGACCTCTTGCACCCACTCTGGCAAGCGCGCCTCTTCGGAGTGCTGCGCTCCCATTGAGGACGTGCCAGAGAGCTCCACCGGCAAGAGTAAGAAATCCAAGGCAGCACCACTAACTAAGAAGGTGCCCGTCAAGGAGGACGGCACGGGCGGGGCTTTTACTATAAGCTCCACCCTCGACAGCAAATAGGAAGGCACGCTCATCGCCTTCCTGCAGGTGAATGTCGATGCGTTTGCAAGGCAAGCATCTGACATCCCCGGCGTTCCCAGGGAGGTGATTGAGCACCTTCTTGCTGTCTGTCCTCATGCGCGACCCGTCAAGCAGAAGGTCAGGACGCAAGCTTTAGAGCGGCAAGAGTTCATCATTAAAGAAATTAGGAAGTTAGAAGCAGCAGGCTTGGTCAGAGGAGTGCTCCACCCAACATGGTTGGCCAATCCGGTGGTGGTGCACAAGGCAAACGGGAAATGGATGCTGTGCATTGATTATACAGATATCAATAAAGCCTGCCCAAAGGATCCTTTCCCTTTGCCGCGCATCGACCAGATCGTGGACTCCACTGCCGGGTGTGAGTTGCTGTCATTCCTTGACGCCTACTCAGGATACCATCAAATCTTCATGACGAAGGAAGATGAAGATAAGACCGCATTTATCACCCCATGTGGTACGTATTGCTTTATACGAATGCCTTTCGGGTTGAAAAGCGCTGGTTCAACGTTTGCGAGAGCAGTCCAAATTGGTTTTGAGCCTCAGCTACATAGAAATATGGAAGCTTATATGGATGACATAGTGGTCAAAACCAAGGACAGGGCAACGCTCATACAAGATCTAGAAGAAACATTTGCAAATTTGCGCAAGATCAATCTCAAGCTCAACCCTGAGAAATGTGTGTTTGGTGTCCCATCCGGCAAGCTTCTCGGGTTCTTTGTGTCTCAGCGTGGGATCGAGGCGAACCCCGACAAGATCAAGGCGATTGAGCAGATTGAAGCACCAAGACGAGTCAAAGATGTACGTCGACTTGCTGGCTGTGTTGCTGCTTTGAGCAGGTTCATCTCCAAATCTGCTGAGCGCGCCCTGCCCTTTTTCAAGATCTTGAAAAAGGCAGGTCCAATGAAATGGACTCCGGAAGCGGAGGCAGCGCTGCAAGATTTAAAGAGGTACCTCTCCTCTACGCCAACACTAGTCGCGCCTAAGCCTCAATAGCCATTGTTGCTGTATCTTGCGGCAACGAATCAAGTGGTCAGTGTTGCGCTAGTGGCGCAGAGAGAAGTTGATGAAGAAGCAGCGGCAGTGGCAAGACCGTCGGATGACGAGCCGGAGCTCTCCCCGGCAGGGTCTGGTGCCGGCAAGGCAGGACCCCCGGCAGGATCTGGTGCCGGCAAGGCAGGACCCCGGCAGAGTCTGGTGCCGGCAAGGCGGGATCTGCGCAAGCAAATGGAGTGACACAGAAGAAGAAGATGGTGCAGCACCCAGTTTATTTTGTCAGCTCCCTTTTGCAGTGGGCTAGATCAAGATACTCTAGTGTACAGAAGTTGCTCTTCGGCCTTCTTATGGCCTCGAGGAAGCTGCGCCACTACTTTTAGGCACATGAGATCACCATCATCACTCGCTTCCCGTTGCAACGGATCTTGCACAACCCAGATGCAACTGGAAGGATTGTGGAGTGGGTGCTGGAACTGTCAAGCTTTGGTCTCAGGTTTGAAAGCACTTCAACGATTCAGAGCAGAGCCTTGGCAGAATTCATTGCAGAATGGACCTCAACGCCTGATGAGGGAATTCAAGAGACCACTCTCCCCAGCAAGGAAATGAGCCGCGACTGGATTATGTACTTTGATGGGGCTTTCTTGCTGCAAGGCGCCGGTGGCGGTGTGCTACTTATTGCACCCACCAGAGAGCACCTCAAGTACGTGGTCCAGATGCACTTTACCCGGGAGAGATCAACAAACAACACTGCGGAGTATGAGGGACTGCTTGCCGGTCTCAGGATCGCGGCAGACCTTGGAATTACGAAGCTCATCGTCAGAGGAGATTCGCAGCTTGTCGTCAAGCAGGTTAACAAAGATTATCATAGCCCGCTGATGGAAGCCTAGGTAGATGAAGTGAGGAAGTTGGAGGAGCGTTTTGATGGTCTGCAAGCAGAGCATGTTCCTCGAGCAGAGAACAACATTGCTGACGACCTGTCAAAACATGCTGCCCTCAAGTTACCTGTGGAACCAGGGACCTTTGTGCTCCAACTAACTCAGCCATCCATTGAACCATCGGCGGGACAGAATAAGCGAAGGAAGTTGAGCCCCGGCAAGTACTTTCCCGCCGAGCTCCCAGGAGCCGCCGACAAGGAAGTTGCCGGGGACGACGCCAAGCTTGCCGGGGGGCAACAGGCTCCGGCAGGGCCTCAAGCCCTTGCCGTAGAGACAACTGCTCCCATGGTAGATGACACGCCTTTAGTCCTTGCCGTCGAGCCCCAGGCTCCAGCATGGGCACAGCACACCGTTCGGTTCCTCCAAACAGGGGAACTCCCTGAGGAACAGGAAGAAGCAAAGAAAGTAGCCCGTCGGTCTAACATGTACCAGTTTGTGGACGATGTCCTGTACAGAAAAAGACCGAACGGTGTGAAATTGAAGTGCATTCCTCAGGACGACGGACTGGAGCTGTTGGCAGAGATACATGGAGGCATATGTGGCTCTCACATAGGGTCAAGAGCTCTTGCCGGCAAGGCATTCCGGCAAGGTTTCTTTTGGCCCACTGCCCTCCAGGATGCGACTGCACTAGTAACCAAGTGTGAAGCGTGCCAGTTCCATTCAAAGAAACTTCATCAGCCAGCCCAAGCTCTTCAGACGATCCCTCTCTCCTGGCCATTTTTGGTCTGGGGGCTCGACATATTGGGCCCCTTTCCCCGTGCTGTCGGGGGCTTTGAGTACTTGTACGTCGCAATCGATAAGTTCACAAAGTGGCCGGAAGTGGAAGCAGTGAGAAAGGTGACAGCACAGTCAGCCGTCAAGTTCTTCAAAGGATTAGTTTGCCATTTTGGTGTGCCAAACAGAGTCATCACCGACAACGGCACACAGTTCACGAGCCGCACCTTCATGCAATATATCCAAGACCTTGGCAGCAAAATCTATTTTGCTTCTGTTGCCCATCCAAGAAGCAACGGCCAAGTAGAAAGGGCAAATGCTGAGGTGCTGCGGGGTCTCAAGACAAGAACTTTCGACAGGCTGCACAAGTGCGGAAGGCACTGGATTGATGAGTTGCCAGCGGTCCTTTGGTCAATCAGGACGACACCAAATCGAGCCACTGGCCAGACACCTTTCTCCCTGGTATATGGGGCGGAAGCAATTCTCCCCACAGAACTCATATACGGGTCACCTCGAGTGCTCGCTTATGATGAGCTTGAGCAAGAGCAGTTGCAGCAAGATGATGCTATGCTCCTTGAGGAAGATCGTCTTTAGGCTGCTGTGTGAGCCGCGCGCTACCAGCAAGCCTTGCGCCGCTACCACAGCCGCAAGGTTCATGCCTGAAGCCTTGAGGAAGGCGACCTTGTTCTTCGGCGCGTTCAGTCCGCCAAGAATTCCAACAAGTTGACGCCAAAGTGGGAAGGCCCTTATCGGGTAATACGAGTCACCAGGCCCGGCGCAGTCCGCCTGGAGACCGAAGATGGCATTCCAGTGAGCAACTCCTGGAATATCGAATATCTTCGCAAGTTTTACCCATGAGGCGCGGTTGCCGGGACCCCCGGCAACCCCCTTTTGTACTAGCCTTGCCGGCAAGGCATATAACCCTATGTACAAAGCCAGGCGCAGACCCTGTGCGCAGTTGAATAAGTTTAAGTATGTACAATTCTTGTTGATTTCCATGTTTATTTATATGCATGCCTATCCAGGATATCGTACTACGTTCGTTTCCAGCAAGTACTGATGAACCGCCAAGGTTCCATGTTCCTATTTTCTCTTCTTTCTTTTTCTCAAAGGATAGAAGGTTCCCTCGCATACAAGTTTTTGCCGTGGGGGGGGATAGAGAGTGTGGGCGCCAGCAGGCGACGTTCGAAGTGGCATCTTGTGGGAAAGGATACAACAGCAAAAAAAAGCTAAGTTGTGAAACCTTGAGTGATTTTCTTTTAAATGTAAAGTTATTTCCCTCGAATGGTTTCGTTTCTTGTATGGAAAACCTGCACGCAAAGGAACCTCGTCGAAATTGGTTGCGCCCTTGCTCTGTTTCGAGTCCGCTCAGTAGTTCAAGTGGCTGCACTAAGAGCGGCAAGCTGTCTTGCCAGCAGCGACACCCCTAGCAGGCTGCTAAGGATCCGTTCTTCAAAGCGCTCGTGGAAAGGGTGCGCGCACCGGCAAGCCCTTCCAAAAAAGCGTAGGGTGTATGCCATACAAGGAGGGATCAAACGAGGAAGATAATATGCATTCGATCCAAAACACAGCAAGTTATATTACATTAATGGTTGCCGATTTTCTAACTTAAGATAAATTGTCTTCGGCACGAGTTCATAGCGGCAAGGAAAAGAGAAGCGGCTAGTCCCGGCGCTCGCCTTCCACCCTCTTGACTTGGTCAACCATGCTGACGATGGGTGCGACAAGCTCTTCAAGCGCCCTGCGGTCCGCATCTGCCGGCAAGCTGTCTTGGCTGAGGTCGAGGCCAGGGTTCCTGTACGCCACCTTGGTGAGCACCTTGAGAAGGACGCCCCGGCAAAGCTTGCGGGATTCATTGGCCAGCTGGTTTGTTCGGCTAGAGTGGAGCAGCTTCAGGGCATCAAGGACAGCCTTGAAGACCATGGTCAGTTTGGCGCTCGTAGTCACCCTCTCCTCGTGGGAATACCTGAAAGTCGACAGGCCCATGGTGGACAGTTGTGCTGTGAGCCTCTCTGCGACATCGACAAGGCGCTCAGTCCAGATCTTCACGCCTTTCTCATAGTCATTATAGGTGGCAGCAGCGCTCTCAAGCAGTTGCTTCTCCTCTTGGAGGTCCTTAGCCAGGGTCTTCTCATGAGTCCTGCTGCTCTCAAGGGACTCCTTCAGTGTGGTCAGCTTCAGATTCAGATCGGCAATAGAGTCTTTGGCTTCGGAGAGCAGTTTGGTCTTGTCAGATATGGTAACCTGCAGCTCCGCCAAGGTGTGGACAGTTTTGTCTCTGTCGCTCTTCAGCTTCGAGACCTCCTTGTGGTGCTTCTCCAGCTCCGCCTCCAACTTCTCCACCTTCCTAGCCAGCTCGTTCTTGGCGGCCTCCGCGGCTTCGGCGGCGTCGACGGCCTCCTTCAACTTGCCGGCGTGATCCAGGACCTGGGCGTCGAGTGTGTCTTTGTGGTTCTGCTCTAGCTCCTGGGTCCGCTGCGCGACAAGCTTCTCAATTTCTTCATCCTTGCCATGGAGCTTGGCGGTAAGCACCTCTTCACGGGCGGCAAGGTCCTCTTCTTGGGCGTCGAGTAGGACGCGACGCTCCCTTAGATTGGCGTCGTCCTTGGCGGCCTGTACGGCGGCCTCCTCCTGGGCCTTCTCAACATCGGACTGCTTCAGGAGAAGCTCGTTTCAACGCTCGTTCAGCTGCTCCTGGCTATTCTTCAGCTCCTGCCGGGCCTCGGCAAACCAGATCTATGTCTACTCGACGTGCTTCTGGAAGTCCGCCTCTGCCACGTCAACAACCGCCGTCCTGGAGTCCAGTTTCTCCTTGTGGTCACGGTGAAGCGCCTGGAGCTTCTCAAAGTTGCTGCTCATAGCACGGAGGAGCTGGTCCTCCTTGGAACTGCTGCTGCTGGTGCTCGGCTCGTCGATAACCTAGATCCCGGTGGCGGCAATGACTTCTTCGTCAAAAACCTCCCCCTCGGATGGCGCTCCGGTGCTTGCCGTCCTCGGGATGCTGACGAACAGGTCGTCGCCCATCTTCAGGTACCTGCTTGAGGTGGGGGCTTCGGAAGTTGACGGTTGGTCTTCGACCACCATCTCCCCGGCACCAGAGGACTCCGAGACTGATGTAGCGCCAGGCGCTCCTGCGGCAGGGATGCCGTCAGTACGGTCGCCGGTCTCCTTGCCGCCCCCCCAGCAGACCCCTTGGCGGCTTCTTCATGCGCGTCCTTGTCGGCAGCAACCTTGGCGGCCTCGACGGCGGCATCCTTGGTAGTCTCCTCGATGGTGGTGTCGATATCCATTCGATCCACCGTGGGGGGATCTGAAAGCCAAGGAAAAGAAACAAGATGAAACCCAGATTGAAGCTCAAAGCCAACAAGAAAAAGAGAAAAAGATCGCACTAGAAAAGTGACAAAGGCCAGGAAGCAGGCGGTTTACTTGTGACGAGCGGTGGAGGGGCGGTCCCCTCCCCGACAACACTCGTTGCCGGGATGGAGCTGCCGGTGCCTGTGCTCACCGGCTCTTCCCACACGCGAATGGGCTCGTCGGTGGGAGTCCTTGCCGGGGACCCGCCCCTGGGCGGTGTGTTTGACGGGGGCGGCATGTCGGGGGTGGCCCTCAGCAGCTCCTCCTGTCGTTGTTCCTCTCCTGCAAACCCGACAAGGTTAGCAGTAAATATACACACCCTGACACTCGCCAGCGGAAAGTGAGTAACGGGCTCACGCTGGGGGCTGAGTCGGGGGCTGCGTCGTGGGCTGGGATCCGGGCTGATCGTGATCATCTCTGGCGCGCTTGAAGTGCTTGCCGGGGGCTCGTCGCCCGTCGAGGTCTTGGCCTTCTTTGCCATCCTCTGCGCCAACGTCTCCGTGTCTCTGCAGGGGCAGGCCAAAACAAGATCAAATGAGATAAGATAGTCAAAACAAAGGCTAAGGGGATGAGGAATGCGGCGAGATGCTTACTCATCTACTTCTTCTTCTTCTGGCCTCTCCTCCCTCCTTGTGTTGAAAGAGGAGAGGTCGAATTCGACCTCTGGTATGGTGTCCGTGCGTGGGGGGGGGATGGAGTCCTGGGCCGCTTGGCCGTGGTGGAGGCAGCGGCCGCTTTTTCCTTTGCTGACGCGGCCGTGCGTCTCGTATGGCACACAGGTTGCGGCTGGGCCTCTTGCCGCTGCACGTCCTTGCCGGCCGCTCCCTTGCCGGGCCCTCTTCATGCGAAGAGGCCTGCTGGACTGGATCGCGGGAGACGGCTCGCCGGAGGACACGTCTCTTCTTCCCCGGGGCTGGGGGCTCCTCATGCGGCTCCTCTTCAGCTTCCTCTTCAACCGTCTCCTCGGCTGTCCCCTCGGCAGAAGAGCCCCCGGCACAGGTGTCGCTGTGTTCCCCGGCAGGCTCCTCCCACTCGGCAAGATCCTCCTCTGCGCTGGCTTCATCTTCCACAAAGCCGACGCTGCCGGCCTCCTCGACAAGGGCTGCCTCTTTCGCTTTGCTGGCGATGTACGCCACCTCCTCGTCGGTGGTGGGGCGGATGAGCTGCGTCTCTTCCCGGACGGCCCTCTCCGACAAGCTGTCGAAGAACTCCTGCACCCGCTCCGCGTCTGGCTCGGCCCAGGTATTATCAAGGCCATGGGCGTTGAACACCGGCATCATGGAGATGATTGAGGTCAGGGCGGAGTTGTTGCACAAGGGGATCACCCCCGCCGGCAACCTGAACGGCTTGCCGGTCTTGTCGGCATTGAGCTGGAATAGCTTTTGGCAAAGAGCCGCGTGCTGCATCACCGTAAAGTTGCGATTCAGGCCGGGGCGCAGCCTCATGATGTCTGCCGCATTCCGGAACTCCCAAGCTAGCCTCCCCTTGGTATGCAAAGGGGCGATGCGGCGGCGGAGGAAGTCGGCCCCAACCATCTCGGGCGTGAGCCCGGTGGCTTTGAGGCGATAAATTCTGGTGGTTGCGACTGTGAGCTTCCCGCCTTGAGGATCGAGGTCGCCCCAGTTGCTGCCACGGACCAATTTCCTTTGCCGGGGCATACAGAATGGCTGCGGGTCCTTCTCCATGATCCAGCACCACCTGCCCCGCCATTCGTCCCACTTTTCCTTGTGGGTCCTGTCCGGGTACGTCTGCTTGGCCAGTGCCCTTGGGATCCAGGTGACGCAGCCAGAAAGAGCCCCTCCTGGCTGGATGCGAGGGACGAAGTAGTGGCGGAAGAGCACCGTATTGGGGACTACCCCGGCGAAGTTCTCGTAGAGGTGGGCGAAGATGGCCATACATGCCACGGCGTTCGGCGTGAAATCCAAAAGATGGAAGCTGAAGGTGTACATGATGTCGATGAAGAAATCCAAAAATGGGGGGCAGAGCCAGCAATAAAAGTAATCAACGAAGAAAGGGAATTTATCTGGGGCAGGCATGGCGCAAGAAGCAGGGATGACGCGGGTGGCAGGATGCCCCATCGTCTCTCTCCCCCACATGCACAGGTACCAGTCCCTGAGCGCGCGCGTGCGCGTCGAGCGTCGGGGCGAAGACGACGTGCTCCTTCCGCATATGCACCAGCTCGCTCTCCGGCACCTCTTCTCCCTCGCTCGCCTTGGACGCTCCCTTGCCCTTGCTCGTTTTGGGCGCCATTGCAGCCAAGGGAGGGCGGGGGATCGAGAGCGGTGAGGGCGTGGCGGCGGACGGAGGAGGAAGCTCTGGTCTGGGCTCGAGGAAGAAGAAGAAGACGACGGTTCCTAGATTGGGAAAGGCAAAGGGGGTAAATGAGCAGCGCCCCTGCGGATTCCTCTTTTTATGGGGAAGGCACGGGGCTGCCTCTTTACTGTTCGATATGAAGATGTTTTCGCAGACGTGCTGCGACCGTTCCACGCATGACCCCCACGTCGCGCACCCTATGCGGATCGTGGGGAAGCGCAACAGACGAGATGATTACAATAGTTAATCCCTGCCACGAGTGCCCGCGCACTGTTTGGGCCTGGCCCAATGACGCTTCGCACTCGTGTATGGCCCAGGCCCGGGGGCTCCTGTCGGTGTACTAAAGTTTGCGCCCTTTGGTACCCCTTACTTGTGCACGGGCAGTTGCGGCCGCACCTGCGGCGAGGCTTGGCGGAGGCAAAATACAAGACGACCTAGGCGGCATCCAAGCCAGTAATCAGAGAGCAGAAGACAAGCTGAGCTCCCGGGAAAGATTCTTGCCGGGGTGATTTGCGAGCCCGGCAAGCTCCTTGCCGGGATGGTTTGCGAAGCCTCAGCAGGACCACCACCCTTGAGGTTGAGAGCTCTGACACATCCACAATGTCAAGACCAAGACTCAGGGGCACATGCATAGTAGCATGCAGATCTTTGCGAAGACTGGTGGCATGCAGATCTTCTTGAAGACCAGAAGGTGAAGTTCCCAGCAAGGTTCTTGCCGGGGACGGCGGCGAGGCCCCGGCAAGACTCTTGCCGGGGACGATTGCGAGGCCACGGCAAGGCTCGCGCACGACAAGGCTCCGCCGCCCTACCATCGTCCCGGCACAGCAATTAGCCAGCCAACCAGGCAAGCACCTGCGTGGTGGCATGCAGATCTTCGTGAAGATCCTGTCACCGCTCCAGCGCAGCGGCTAGCCAGTCAGCTTGGCGCTGCATGCCGCGTCACCTTGGATGCGTGTCGAGATGGAGTGAGGCGGCGACGGATGGGACGGGCTCTATTTCTGTCCCCGATAAAGTTAGAGGGCACGTAAGCAGTGAATTAATGCACTTGTCCTAAGACGCCAAAGATAAGCATGTGCACTGTAGCACTTTACACCTCCTGTATGCATGTACGCCACTGTGGTAGCCCCTTGGTATAAAAGGAGGCCCAAGGCGATATAGGGAGGGACTTTTGGACTTTCCGGCCCAGTTTGCATGCGAAGCAGCTAGCCGAAGCTCAAGAACACTCAATATACACTCAAAGCAGGACTAGGATTTTACGCTTCTCAGCGGCCCGAACCTGGGTAAAAATCACTCGTGTTGATCGTTAGATCTTCTCTTCGTGCACCCCTGCTCCCTGCCAAACCGTAGAAGGGATCCACTCGATCCCATAGGTGTCGTTTCCTCGACAGCATGTGTGTGCTCAAACTGTATCATGTCATCCCAGAGCTTGACCTATATATATACCGTATTACAAACAAAAAAATAATCCCCTCCTAAGTCAAATTAACCTCTCTCGTTGTCAGGCAAAGTAGTGATGGACCAAGCTGGCCCATAGATGGAAAGCATCGATATCGCTGATAACCGCGTGAGTGGGTGGGAGAGGACAACCACCATCATTTTGCATGTGGGCCAAACATATGTTGAATACTCAAAATGCACAACTTTGATGTGGCACATGCCTCGAAAATCGTAAAGTCCCCACACAGAGCGAGGTTCATGAAGCGTACTACATATGATGGTCCCCTTCCCCCTCTTCGACGCATACTATATGATCCTACCGTAATACAACCCAAAAAGAATCCTCCTTGATGGTGAAATTAATTAACCTCTCCCGATGTAGGTCAAAGTGATGTATGCATCGACGATGACCTCACGGGCCCACAGATGGAAGCGTCACACGTGAGTGTCCTAGTATAACCACCGCCTGCATGCATGTGGCCCAAAGAGGTGTTGTGTGATGTTTGAATAGCCAATTCACAACTTTGATGTGGCACGTGCCTCGGAAACCGAAAACTCCCGACACTGAGTGAGGTGTACTTGTTCACGGACGCGTACACATAGTATATATGCTAGTCCCCTCCCACCTCTTCGACACGTACTATATACTCCCACCATAACACAAACAAAAAATATTCTACCTTGCTGGTCAAATTAACCTCTCTGCCGACTGTTGGTCAAAGTGATGGACGACGACCTCGCGGACCTGTAGAAAGCGTCACACGCGAGTGAGTGTCGTGTAGGACAACCACCGACTACGTGTGGCCAAAACATGTATGTATGAAAGGGTTGTGTAATGTTTTAAATAACGAATTCACGACTCTGTTGTGGCACCTGCCTCACAAAACGACCACACGATGGCTCACGACTCGTAGTGTACTGCTAGCCACCCCCACCCCCCAGACGAGCGCGCGTGCACACACACACACACACACACACACACACACACACACCGCGCATCCACCGCAACTACGATGCATGTTAAATTTTCCCGCGGTGAACATATGTTACCAAAGGAGGGACGTTTTAATTTTGAGAAAAAAACAGAGATCATTAAGACGTTTTAGTACATTGATTGATTTTCTAGGGGTATAATGTGCAAAAATCAAATTTGAGCTACATGCACACGTGACAGTGCACTTAAATGGATTGGAAAAACACATGTGTCTCACTGGGTGCATGTTTACTCCCCGTGCAAGAAATTTCAAACATTGAGAATCTTGATTTTTAAATTCTAGTACATCCAAAACTTATTTGAAATTCATGAAACTTATAGTGTTGTCATATGGACACCAATACAAAGTGGCATTGTACTTTTTTTGTCAAATTTGAGACTAGTTTTGATGTAATCTTTATCTTCTTATAAATGGGAGATTATTAATAATTGAGAACCAATATCGCAAACGGATTATTTATTAGAACTGTGGGCGTTAGACCAACAATGGATACGTGCCATGCTTCGGTTAAGCAATAAAGCGGCCGCATTAATCATCAAAATAGAAAAAACTATACGTGCCACCACACGACCCCTGTGCCGTGCGAGCAGGCGTGAGTTGACGGGACACATGTGACCAGTCCGCCGCGTAGGCAGACCGGGAGGCGTGCGTGCAGGTGTGTGAATTGATGGGAGGCGTGCTCGCTGCACAGTGTCATCGGGAGGCGTGCGAGTAGCTGTGTGAAATGACGGTAGGAATGCCAGCAGTCCGGTGCGCAGGCTCACCGGGAGGCGAGCCAGCGGTTTGACCTCCGCCCGCCTCTCTCCCACTACTCCATATTAATCGCACGCCCGAGCGGCCACACTCCCCATCTTCGCCGCACACACAATCCTCTCTCTCTGCCTACATCCTCGACGCCGCTCTCAGTCCTCACCGCCGTCTGTGTATGAGGATGCCGCCGAAGCACCCCATCGGAGGGAGTGCCGACGCCGGCGCTGCGAAAGCACCGGAGCACGGCGTGAAGATGGAGACAGAGGTTGCCGTCGCCGCCGCCGAGGTCTCGCTGCACCCTGGCATCATCGACGGCGTTGTGCTTCCACAGCCAGAGCCGGAGGTCCACACCAACTCCGATGACGACCCCGGTGACGACTCCGCTGACGACTCCAGCGACGACTCCGACGACCACTCCGGCGATGACTCCGACGACGACGGACAACCGGTTAGTCATCTATACCCATTTATGTGTCAAATACATCCTAGGGTTTCTCTGGTTACTCCTGCCTCCCCCTTTTTGAAATAGAAATCATATGGTTATGTTCTATCAATCCATGAAATCTGAGTAAGTTTCGTTAGATCCGTGTAGTGTATTGATTGTTTGAATGGTCGAAATGATAAGTGATTAGTTGTTTCATCTATACAAATGATTTTTGCTAATAATCCTACTAGGGTTAGAGTTTTGTGCTAATAATTCCTAGCCAGGGCTTAACAATTGATTTTTGAATGACCTAAATATATGTTTGTGCCATTTTTTTTCAAGATTGGTCTGTACATAGACGACTGTGCTTAAAAATCGAACAATAATCTTTGGATATGTCTAAAAAAAATCATAAATTCCTAATCCTACTTTACGGCATGTAAATATTGATTTTATGCCAAATTTTGGCAACTGCCAAATGTTCGCAAGAGATTAGTTTATAAACATTAATTTGACGCCACATTTTTTTACTATATGTATAGGTGCTGTCTGACGATGTCGGCAACGAGGATGAAGATGGCCAGAGGAGGTACAAGAGGCAAATCCTCAGGGAGCTTTATGCGTAATGCATAAGAGGCATATTAGGACCTGGGACGGCGGCTATCGATGCCCATTTTGCAAGCAAAAGCTTCATGACGCGTATCAAAGTGTTCTGGCGCATGCAAGAGGACGAGCCGTTGGCTCCTTCAGGCAAAAGTATTCGCGCAGGGTGGCGCACACCGCCTACGCCGAGTACCTGGAGAAGCTTCAGGATCGTGCTGGCAGATGAGATGAGATGTGGGATCGAACTATATACGCTTGAGTATGCTTAATGACGGTTAAACTATGTACTTATGGTTGAACTATGCTTGTGTACGCTTATTATCTATGTCTGAGTATGTTTAATCTATGTTTACTTATGTCTAAATGTGGGATATGGATGCAATCAGTTCGGTTGATGGAATCTACCTCCGTCCTGGTTTATTGGTCCCCTTTGTAATTTGTGTTAAATCTTTGGTCAAAATTTGGCACAAATTACAAAGGGGACCAATAAACCAGGACGGAGGTAGTACGTCAATCACACACGGTTCCCAAAATTGGAACCGTGTGCAATGACTTTCATTTTCCCTGTTACGTCAATCACACACGGTTGGCTCTAGCAAACCGTTGTCTCCGAAACTCTTTGTGGGATAGAAAACCCTCACCACCCAATTCAAAAAAGAAAAAAAGAAAACCCTCACCATCCCCACGTCACAAAAACCCTCACCCCGCCCGCCACCCCCTCCGGTCCCCATTCACACATGCACAAGCTCCTCCGCGTCTATGCATGGCACCGCCTATCGCCGCGGTAACCACTTAGCTCGACGTCTGTCGCCGCCCCAGGCTACCGGCAAACCCCACGGCATTTCGCCACTTCTGCTTGCCGCCGCCTATTGCCATTGACTTTCTCGACGCTGCCCGCGGTCGACCCAGCTCCGCCCGGTTGGGGAATCCGCTGTATTGAGGGTTTTTTGTCATGGACAATAAGGTAACTAATTTAATGAGATATTATCTCATCTCTTATCCCAGTTCATCTGCCTCCTTTAGTCACCCGGCCGAAATCGCCCTGAATTCATTTTTATTCGAGCTGATTTGAGGATTTTCTTTCATTCATAGAGTGTACAGTGCACTGACACATCAGGACTTTGCGGCCTCGGCCAGACATCCATGGAGTTCCATCTCACCGTACCAGATGACTTGAGGATGCGCGCGGTATGTTCAATCTCACCTTAAATCGGTTGGCATGGCCTACTTTCCTGAACATATACTATATATTGCTGCATTTGGATAAAAGGTGCCACATGCAGCATATACGTCAAAGATGATTTTTTCCTCTTCTTTCTATATTAGGTAAATTAATGATGTATTGTTCTTCGATTACTCTCATATTTCCATGACATCATGGTTACCCTATCTGTTTATTTATAGATTTTTTCCTTTGATTTCAACTGCTATACAGTTCTTTCAATTTCGCCCATATTTGCATGTTACCATATTCTTTAACAATCCTACCATTTTCTGCAGCGCGTCCCTTGCTATGCAACAGAATCTGTAGTACACAATCTTTCTCTTTACATAAATCAAGACTACAGGGATGTCATACTGAACAGAAACCATGGATTTACAATCGTTGCTTCTGTAAGACTTGATGAATGTGGTCACTCCTATTTTGCCAAGGGCCTTTGGATAGAAATTTCTAAGTTTTACGTACTGAAAGCTAGCACTAAAATTGCACTGCACATAAAAGAGCCTGGTCATGAGATATATGCTAACTTCCCCAACGATACCATCCGTCCAGACTTTGTTTGAAGTAAGTGTTCTTTTCAAGTATCTGCATGTTGACTTACCCAGCAATATCAAAGGAATTGTGTAGTATTTAAGCAAACAATTATTATTCTATTTTCTTACTCTATTCCTACCTACTAACTTCTAGTTACCAATACACTTTTCTATTGCCCTGTTTTAACTAAATATTCCCTGTACTCCCACTTCTATCAGAAAGCGCCGCTGATGAGGAGACTCCGGAGGTGGAGAACGGGACTACCAACAAGCGGAGGCGGGTCGAGCAAGAACCGCAAGCGACTCCAGCAGGCCTAGACTTCATCAGCAGCCTCCCCGATGATATGTTGACAGTCATCATCTCCCTCCTCCCAATCAAATATGGGGCGCGGACAACCGTCCTTTCCGGCGGTGGCGCCCCCTATGGAACTCCAGCCCTCTCGACCTCATCGACACCCACGAGCTCTGCCATGGCTATCGCAAAAGCTTGGATGCGTTCTCCCAGATCCTCGGCAGTCACCCTGGCCCAACCAGAGGCCTTAGCATGGGCAAGTTCGATTCCAACGGCAAGGACTGAGCCAAGCTTGATGACTGGTTCTGATCCCCCGCACTAGATCAGCTCGAGGAGCTCACTTTTGATGATGGGCATATGCGCACGCTGCCAACGTCCGCGCTCCGCCTCGCGCCCATGCTGCATGTCGCCAACTTCAAGAACTGCCATTCCCCCCCTTAATGACGCGCCCGCTCTTATTCTACCATGACAGAAGCACCATGAGCTTGTCGCCGTCTGCCTCCCAAACGGTGACATGGAGCATCTGCTCCGTGGTTGTACTGCACTCGAGTACCTTCGTCTTCAGGCGATCAATGGGTTGAGTAGCTTCCACATCACCTCCATGACTCTCCGGACTATTTATGTGTGTTGCTGGTGCTGCAAGAAGACATCACAAGATGTGTACCACGATATGGTCATTGAGGACACACCTTCACTTGAGAGATTACTTGTAGTTGATCAAGAAGGTCCAACAAGAATCAATGTCATTTCTACACCGAAATTGACAGTGGTGGGCTACTCATCTGACAAATACTCCGAACTTGTTATTGGATCCACACCCATTTAGGTACAACAACCACCTTCTATCTCTCCTTCTAGAAATTAACATTATTTCTAATTTTCAAGATGTATGTTCATCTGTCATCCAGAAAATGATTCCGACAAACTTGACCCGAAACTGCGCACAGTGAAGGTCTTGGCTCTAGAATCTATCGGCCCCGACCTGGACCAAGTTGTCAGTTTCCTGAGATGCTTTCCGTGCCTGGAGAAGCTATATATCGAGGTGATGTTCCTTTCCTGTTAAATGTTAACCATAAGGGAGTTCAATTTGTGACACCCTTTTCCAAGTTTACAATGACAATGTACTATGATTTCTGAAGGATTTTTGGAGGATTTCAGTACATACATGCCCCCCCATATTGGTTGCTTGATTCATATGGTTACAATCCATAAGCATTTCTCCTTTGGATTCATCTGTACTAGTTTTCTTAGGGAACTTTTCATCCACTCCAACCTCTTGTGAAGAAGGCTACATTTTTCTAGATTGTAATCAAATGCCCATGTTAATCATGTCGGATCGAAGATGGCACGTTAGTGCATTTTACAAATCCTGCAAACTAGATAGGCCTGTAGTAGTGTTCAAAACTGCATGTAGGCGCTAACACGTTTTCTTCTTTTGCAGATAAGATTAGGCCCGGTGGTGGATAATGTGTTACAATATAACAATCACATCGAATGCCTAGATCTGCATCTCTCAGAAAATTACTTTGAACTCCTACCGAGGGACCTTACCGTAGATTATATTCGCTAGGTTCTTTGTTGTCAGAGCAAGGGTGCTGAAGGAAATGAGATTTTCCCTACATTTATTTCGTAAAAATGAATGGTTTGTTGATCAGCACCGGCGACTGCGGCATTATGGATAGCCCCAAAAAATGCTGAATTTCATTTTGGAACTTCAGATGACAGAGTAATCGGAAGTCATCGTGTCAACCCCATACATGACTTCTCAGTGGCTGACCCATTTGCAAAAAATATGAGGTTTCGAAACCAGCCTTACAAGTGGTAATATTAGTTTGAACCTCTCTTATATCCATGTTCAGCGGATCAGCGCGAGCGTTTGCAGCTGATGAGCTGACTTTTATTTCTAATATCAGTTTGAACCTTGTAATCTTCGAATTTGAGCCATATAACTCTGAAATTTGAAACTTGTAATATTTCGAGCTTTTGTGGTACAATCGTTGAAATGGCATCGTATGAGACTCGTATATTGGTAGCACTATTTTGACCTTAATATGCAATGTACTTAGATTTTATTAACCATTCTCAAACGTGTTTACCTTGTCAATCTCATAGCACACGATCTGTATAGCTAACTCGATTGCGATCTTTGACATTATTGCACACAGTTGGTTTCTTCAACCGTGTGCCCTGTAGAGCGCAGAATTAATTATCGCACTCGAGTGTCCATCATCACTCTTCTGTGTAACTTTGACTTCATCACCCACGGGTAAACTTATGACCGAAGTCATTCCACACACTTCGTTTTTACAAAGCTTTTTGCCAATAAACGCCCACGATTTGTCCCTCTTCTAGCCGACGCATGGCCAAACTAGCCGGGCGGGAAGCTTGCGCAGTAAACTGCGTGGTAGCACGTGAACAGGCTCACCGATGATACATTTGGCGCCTCTTCGAGCCCACGCGTGGTCAAACGAAACGCGCGTGGTGTTGTCAAGCGTGCACTGGAATCCTCCGCTATGAACGCGGTGACAAGACGTGACGATTACAGGCCGGCTGGCCCCCATTTATTACAGCGGCCATTTAACCCTTGTGTCTCTTCAACCTTTCGATCGCGCCCCACCATTGCAAGAAGCACACCCACCACGACAAATTCTTAGAGGGTATCCTGCGCGGCTCCAATGGCGCTCTGAGCGGCTGTCGACGACGAGCAACAGTTCACCATGCATGCCGTGGTGGACACCCATAGAAGGTTCACGGAGCTCTCGATGGTGTACACCAACAACCCGGTCTGGGTGGAGCACTCCATCCACATCATGGAGCTGTTGCTTGATGAGGAGAAGTACAAGGTGGTCGGGTTTGACCTCGAGTACACCCGCGCTCGTGCCGGGTCTCGTCCCAAGGTCGCCATCGCCCAGATGTGCGTGCACAATCACGTCCTTATCTACCACTACTGCCTTGCCACAAGGCCTTGCGAGCGTTTTGCCAGGTTTGTCAACAGCCCCACTACATGTTCGCTACGGTGGACATCACCAACGATGTAAAGGTGCTCAAGAATTCGGGCATCGCCTGCCAGAATCTTGTCGACATCCAGGGCCAATACAAGATCTGGGGCAGCAATGAGCATGAGAAGGACTCACTGGTTCACCTCACCGAGGCCATCATCGATCCCTACTACAGAGACATGGACGATCGCTGCAACAAGGACAAGCATGCCTGGCACTCGGCCTGGATGGAGAAACTCGACAAAGCTCACATCGTGTACGCGGCCAAGGAGGCGTACACGAGCTACGAGATGTATAGGCAGATCATTGACATGAGGAAGTGCCTCCTTCCCCAAAACGGCCAAGGATCCAGCCGGAAGTAGAGCAATGGCAAGCGTCGCCGCAACAAGAAGTAGATGATTAGATCCTCGTTTCTCCTAGTTTAGTATGCATGTAATTGCTTACTTTGGTGTGTGGAAATGTTATATGTGTAGTCACTTGTGTAATTGTATGCTTAATTTGGTTATGCAATGCTGTCTTTTTAAGTATATATGTTGATGCTCTGTAGACAGAGCGTAGATGTTTTGCGGACAGAGCAAATCACATCGCACACGGACTAAACAATGGAACCCGTCGGTGATGATTTCATCAATCACTGACAATTGTATACCAGCAATCGTTTGCTCACAACACACACGGCTTGTTAACAGGAATCGTCTGTGTTGTTATCGGTCTTCCCACACATTTCCAATTACAGACCTGTTTGTCGCGTATCACACACATCTTGTTAAGTTGAACCGTTTCTGTTCTCTTGGCTCAACGCAAACAGTTCCTTCGAGTGAACTGTATGCCGTATATGCACACACTTCACCTGGCTGACCATTTCTTTTGTGTTGCCTAATCACAAACAGTTCATCCGAGTGAACTGTGTGCCATATATCGCACACACCTTCATCTGGCTGCCCGTTTCTGTTCTTCTGCCTCATCGCAAACAGTTCATTGAACTGAACCGTATGCCCCACAACACACACACAACTAAAATCTGAACCGTGTTTGATGTATCCGCCATCGCAAACGTTTTGCATCTTTTTTGACGGTTTTTTTACATCACCGTTTGCGATTAATGCATCGCACACAGTTTCGTCAAAGGGTCTCTGATCATAGTGTCGCGTTAGCAGCATCCCGCAGTAGTGTATGGTCGGACCCATAAACACACGATTTCCACTCTAGCCCATTTACGGCCCATTTTGCGGACCGTTATTGGTCCACGAATAGTACGGCCCATGTTTGGCCAATCGATCATACGGCCCGTAGAAGGCCCATTGATTATACAGCCCGTAGAAGGCCCATGGATCCTACGGCCCGTAGGAGTTCCATGGTCACTACAGCAGGTAGCAGGACCATGGTTACTGTAACATCCCCAGCCTCTCACTACAGTGATCACCCTCTGATCATGCCAAGTCATCATCATTATTCCATAAGAAAAATAATTCAACTCCAAATTCTTCAAGCCAAATAATTATTTCTTCAAACAGCCAAACTAAAATGTTCATAATGTTTCAAATATTCTCAAAGCAATTATAAAAATATAATAAACATTATGAATTCCTAAAATGACCCCAACTCCCGAAAACAGTATCCAAAGCAGTTATTTAAATCCAATTCAATTTAAAAAAAAGATTCAAATGAATTCAAAATACTCCCAAACTTTTTGAGGCAGTAAGGAATACTGCATAGTGATTTTTGGAACAAGTTGCACATTTTACAAATAGTGTTTGGTGCCAAGGGAAATGCAGAGCGGAAATTATAAAGGGAAAAAAGGGAAATAAAGGAAAAGAGAGAAAACGTTTCACTGTGCCTCGCCCTGCTTGCTACAGTTCCCAGCCCAACCCACCTGCTCCTCCCCCTCGTGTCACTACCACCATGGCTGGAGCCTGCCGCTCCGGTCGCTGGCCGCCACGGCGACAGAGCAGTCGGGCGGAGGGGATAAGGACGCCCCCCGTTCTTCTCCCCTGGCACCCCCTGCTCACTCTCCCCCTCCCCCTAGCCATTCCTCCTCACTCCCCTTTTCCTCTCCCGATCTGGAGCCCCACCCGACGCGGCCGTCGCCGCTGCCTCGTCAGTGGCGTGGCCACCGACCTCACTGGTGCTCGGGAAGGCGTCCCGGAGCTGCGCCGTGGCCATCCCCATCTCCCTGGACCACCGGTTCGTCTCGGGGAGCTTCGCATCTTCTCCGAGCTTGGCTTCCTCTTCTCCGGCCGTCGTACGCCTCGTCGTCGTTTGCTACCACCGCACGTCACCCCGCGTCCCCGAGCTCGTCCGCGACTTCCACTGTGAGCCTCCGGTCCACCGCGACCCCTCCCCTCTCTCCTACCTCCCTCCTAGCGCCAACACCGCTGCGTCCATAGTTCCGGCGCCGCCCGTTGCCATCGCTGCCGTCATTCGGAGCAGCTGCAGTCGTGCCCGAGCCCATGGGCGAGCTCCGCGTGCTCCGTAGAACCCACCGGTATGCTTCGTTTGGTCGCCGGCATTCCGCAGCACTGCACCCGTGTAACCACCGAGCCTCGCCGCCGCCATCGTCGCCGTCGCGGCCGATTCCGACCATCCACGCGCCGGCCGTTTGCGTCATGGGATGCGCGGCGAGCCCCTCTACCGATCCGTGCCAGCCACCCGCTCGAATGGTCGCCGGAGGCCAAGTTCTGGCCACCGCCGCCGCGTCGGGCCTCACCGCCGGCGCGTTCGAGCGTTTTAACCTCGCCTGGGCCATGACCAGTGGGCCCGGGGCGTTAACCATTAGATTAGGCCCTAACTAAGCTACTAATAGCCACTGACGGTGGGCCCCTTTTACTGTAGCGATTAGAGTTAGGTTTAATTAGTCAAACTACTAACAGTCAATGACACTGGGTCCCACCCCTCTAGTTAACCCTAGTTAAATTAACTAAACCATGATAATTAGCTAAAGACACTGACATGTGGGACCCCTAGCCCTTTGACCAGTAAACCGTGGACCAGTCAACTGCTGAGTTAGCAGTTGACTGGACCCATAGATCAGCTTATCTGGTGCATCTCTGGTGCAGTGCACCGGGTGCACTTAGCAAATTACCTGGCATTTTCGAAATAAAGATAAATAAATAAATTCCAGAAATTCAAATAAACTTTGAAAAATTAATAACTTTTAAACCGTAGCTCGGATTGAAAAAGTTAAAACATGAAAGTTGCTCAGAATGACGAGACGCATCCGAATACACAGACCGTTCGTCTGTCACGCGTCCCTAGCATAGTGAACCTGCAACCGTCCTCCTCCATTTCATCTGTCCGGAAAGGCCAGACTTCGGAAAAACATTCCCGGATGTTCTCCTCCTTCACTGGTGTCGTGTAGCCCTACGTTAGGCCACCTCTAGCATCGCATATCGTATTGTCATGCATATGTTGCCATGTATTTATATTGTTTCTTCTCCCCCTTTCTTCCCGGTAGACCCCGAGGCCGCTGATGATGACCTGGAAATCGACTACTACACCGTCGGAGTTTCTTTTTCATCTGCCAAACAAACAGGCAAGCACCCCCATTTTGAGCATTCCGATATCACCTAATCTCTTCCCTCTTATGCTTGCATTAGATGTTACTGCTGCTGTTACCATCCTATATCTGTTGCATAGCCTGTTTAATTGTAGCCTACTGTTGATACCTGCCTGTTATCCTAAACTGTTTAGATAGGATGGGTAGAGCCTGATCAGAGACCCACTTGTCCCGACTGCCCCGCTGGACTCTTAGAAGACCCGAGCAACAGGATCGAAGATCAGACCCTGGCACCGCACGTCACTTCCCCCTATGTTGCTCGACACTCCTGGGTTACTATCGAGTGCCGAAGGTGATACCTCGTCAGCATTTCTGATGATAACCTTGTAGGTTAGTTAATCGGTCATGGTAAGTGAGGGTGATTCCTCCTACACCACCCCTGATACCGACGCCGTCGCGCAACCTCTCAAGTGTGGACCTCGAGGGTGATACCTCCTTCGTTCACCTTGACGAGAACATCAAGTGGGACTCCATCGAGGGTGATTCCTCAGGGTTCCCCCTTGGTGTCAGACACACGGAGACTTTGGATACTATGACTGATCACTGAACTTTGATACTAAAGACGGGTCGGCCCTGAGGGGTACCCGCGCGAGCATGAATGCGAAGTGATGTGGAGTCGGGTTGACCTGAGCGGTGCCCGCGAGATAACTACGAGGCGTGGCCGGCCATTCTTAGCCCTTGCCGCAAGTCCTCGAGACGGGGCAACGGGGTCACATCGATCATGAGTCTCTGCTCGTTTCCGCGCGCTCCTAAACCACTTAACGGTTTGGATATTTGATCCGAGGGGCCTCTGGCCCGATAGCACTAACCATCACGTGGGCATAGTATGGGCGTTCTGCGTCGTATACATCAGCCAAAGCTCTATTGACATCAGCGAGGAGCGGCCCGTTTTGGATTGGACTGGGAACGCAACTGCGCTTGTATTAAGGGGTTGCTAGGTCTGCTTCCGAAATGTCCTCGCAACGTGCAGGGTTCCCGGGGCGAAGGCCCAAGACCCCCGGGGGCATAGGTTAGTCCGGCGTGCTGACCTCTCTTTAGAGCCTAGGTCGGGTTGCGGCATGTTGCTTGGCCGAGGCCGGGCATGACCCAGTAAAGTGTGTCCGGCTGGAGTTAAGCGAGCGTGTTGGGTAAGTTGGTGCACCCCTGCAGGGAAGAGACTTCTATCGATAGCCTGTCCTACGGTAACGGACACTCGGAGTTGTATCCCGATCGGTACAACTAGAACTTGAGATGAGAACTAGATAGTACGGCTCTGGGATTGCTTCTCGCAGGGAGTCAAGAAAGGATCTCAGGTCGAGCTTGATGATACTACTACTACTTTACTTTATGCTATTCTGCACTCTTCTAATGCTGCAAGACTGCTGAAGATGCTAGTCTTCGATAGGACTAGGCTTTCCCCCTCTATTCTGGCATTTCTGCAGCCCAGTCCACATGTACAGCCTCCTTTTGACAATGTTGCATATGTAGTGTAGATCCTTGCTTGCTGAGTACTTCGGATGAGTACTCACATTTGCTTTACTTTCCTTTTCCCCCATATCCTTTTGATGCCACCAGACGACGGAGCCCCTGAGCCAGTTGCCCCCGCCGACGGCTACTACTACTACCCGCCCGGCGAGTACTACTACTACTACGAGGAGCCGACTGACGACCAGGAGTAGGATCAGAGGGTCCAGGGCAGGAGGCCTACGCCTTTCGATCGTAGTATTTTATTTTGCCCCGCCTCTGTGAAGGCCTATCTCTCTCTCTGTAATATATCTGTACTCAGATATTTGATGCTTCCGCTGATGCTTGTATGCCATTCGAGCTATGTATTCGAGCCCTCGAGGCCCTGGCTTGTAATATAATGCCTGTATGACTTTATTTATGTTTTAGAGTTGTGTTGTGATATCTTCAAGTGAGTACTTAGGCTTGATCGTGCGCATTTGCGTGTATGATTAGTGCACGATTAAGCCGGGGTCGTCACAGTTACAACGGCCCTTATGTTACCCATGGTTATTGTGGCCTAGTTACAAAAAATAGGTTATTGTGGCCACTAGAAAAATGCGGAAAAAGAACTGCAGTGACTATAAGCAAACAACTAAACAAGACAATAAGGAAATAAATAAGCAAGCAACTAACGCTAGGATATTACGGCTATTACACATATTACATCCACTAGGCATCAAAATTCGCCACCAGTGCAAATATAGGGAACAAAGCAGCATATTACATACACTGGCCGTCTAAATTGGCCAGCAGTGCAAATAAACGCGGCAGCAAAACAAGTCCATAACTGAAACAACTTCAGAAGAGCTCAAGAAACGTTATTCTGGGTATCCACCATGCTGGCAATAAGCTTAGCAAGCTTATTAGCTTTCTCCTGTTTGGCGCTAAAATCCTCCAACGCTTGTTGTTGCACAAGAAAGTATGCATCTGAATTCTCCAGGGACTTTCGCAGTCCTTCGGCTTCTTGTCGCAGCACAACTGATCGATGTCTTTCAGCTTGTAGTTGAGACTCAAGAAACTGAACTGATTCAGACAGTGAGTTCAAAGAGATTGTGCCAGCGGTAGTGGCCAGTAACTCGAACACTACACCCAGACAGGACTTTGGGGTTGTCTCACTGTCTTCAAGATAGTTTTCCTTAGCTGTTTTATCAGCTTTATTGGAGACCAACAAGGATGTCTCACTATCCTGAACCTTATCTGCATTACTTCCTTTACCATTTCTTAATAAGGTACCCTTCCCCAATATTCTGTCAGCATTCTAAAAGAAGAAACAAGCAGATACATAACAGGTTTAGCATGTAGTATATGAAACTCATTTCGGTGAACCAATTCAGTAGTAAGGTGGATAGGATTAAACTACCAATTCTTCTATTGCCAAGTAGTACATAATAAAGGCATCAAACAAACATATATCTATGTCCTATGGTCACTGCATTGTCTTGCCAAATCAAAATAGAGACACGGTTCAAATCATATCAGTTCAAGACAAAGCAGTATTGAAAGAATACAAGTGTGGGAAACTACACGGCACAACAAGATTTCAGATGGGTACCACGGGCATACATGTACAACAACACTATTGGCTATGTTGTGATGTTAGTAATGTGCATGATAGTAGAAGTCAACTGTATACACAATTGAAATTGAAATCAACAGAGCAATTTAGAAGAGGAAACCTGTTAAAGAAACATGTTTAAACATACCTGTTGTGCCATTGGAGTTTCGATTGGAAACTTCAATTTAAAAATAAGTTTGTATGAGTAAATACAGTGATACAAGAGCAAAGCAGTATGCACCATAGCAATGGAATCTTAAATGAGAACAGTTGTTCTTCAGGTTTAAGCACTTGTTCTACACGAACAGAGTACAGTAAGACACATGCATATAGTACTTCAAAATAAAAAATGAGCTCATAGACCTTACCACATTCTTGGTTCGGGACCAGTACAGAACAAGGTGTTCCCAGTCATCGTCCCGTAAATGTGTCTCAGGAGAAAGTTAGGGAATTTGATGAGTTTCTTTGCCAGTGAAGTACATTTTCTTCAGGTAATTCCGATACTGCCACCAAGCATTCTTGAAGATAGCAGAGGTATTAACACAGATTACCTCATCCTGAGTTTCCAAATCGGTCCTTCTCTATAAAGAAAATGGGAACATTTGTTGTATTATAACCAGCATGGAGGTAGAATGTATGGGACAGAGCAAAGTAATTACCATGAATAACATTACTTACACATAACTCCTGGACGAACACCTGCAACTGGCATTTTCCTTCATCTTCAGTATAATATTTCCATGATGGGAAGATACGCACATAGGATTTAAGAACATCAAATGCGATAGATACTAAACTACGAATGGCTGGTTGTGCTTCATCCACAGGGATAGGTGTACTAACTGGTGGAGTTGGGGTTCGCGGTGGTAGTACTGGCGCTTTGGGCAGTGGAGCTGCATTACTAACTGCTATTGTTTGGGAGCTCTGTGGTGGAGATGGTGCTGTGTCAACTGGAACTGGGTTACTATCTGCTGGGGTTGGGGTTAGATTGGGTGAAGCCGGTTCTCTGTCCATCGCACTAGGGGTACAATCTGCGAGAGTCTGGGTTATGTGTGGTAGGGCTGGTTCTCGTGCATGTACAACCGGGGTGCTATCTCCACCAAGAGGTAGCACTGTTTTATTTGAAGACCGTGTTTTTAGTCCGCTAGATACTGCCATCACTCGCTCCAATTCAAATGGCTGATAAACAAGAAACGTAGTTGAATGTACAGACCTTGTATGAGAGACAGATGCAATAGATAGTGTGGAAAAAAGAGGGCATGAAATAGTTCACATGTATATTGTTTAACTAAAAAGGATAACATGACATAATTTCACATATATGATGTCTATCTAAACTGGATAGCATAACATGACATAATTCAAAGATATGATAACTAACTAAACTGGATGGCATGAGATAATTATACGATGTCTTTAGTAAATAGGTTCGCATGACATAATTCACATTCATGTTATCTAAGTAATCAGGATCGCATTATATAATTCACATATGTGATTTATATACTAAGCAGAAGGCATTCGCATATATGATGTCCGAACTAAGAACATGGTGTTGAATATTGTGTATATGATGTCTAAACTATGCAATGCAAGACACCATATGCATGATATGAGTAGTATAACCGTGCCAAGTTAGAGCATACACCTCGGTGGGTGTCGGGGGTACACAAACAGGGGCTGTTTATTCCCCCTGACTTGTGCAAGGATGAAGAGCCTCCACCCCGGCAGCCAGGGCTTGGCGAAGGATTGGCTACACCAACATACAAAGCAAGACCAAGCCAGAGGAACCGCTCCTCGTGAGATCAAGGAGCGGATCAAGAAGACCAAGTCAGGCAAGACAGCAAAGCATCACCTTGGGAAGGCCTCCCTTGCTGGGTAGGGGAGCCTGGCCAGGTCGAGGCCGCCCCAGGGACAAGTCCAAGACTTCCCCGGCAAGCTTGCCGGGTCCGCCAAGGGCAAGGGCTCCCGCCAAGGCACCACTGCTCCATCGCACCACAACGCAAATCGCTTATCAATGTGGTGTCGAGCCCCCAAGTGATTAAGTGGCTTCCACTAAGCACGTGGCAGCCCATTGGAAGACAGATTACTCTCATGTGACACCCGTCCAGAAGAGTGTCAAACAGATAAGCAGAAGATGATTAAGTGGCACGACAGGCTTGCCGGGCTTCACCCTCAGCACGACACCTAGCAGTGCATTTAATGCACTTTGTCCTAACTGCCAGAGTTAGGTATGATAGCACTATTTGCTATCTAATCACTAGATAAAGACTGTTTTGCCACTATGGCAACCCCTTAAGCTATAAAAGGAGGTCCAAGGCAACCTAGCAAAGGATTCGGACCCTTGCACACATGTATGCGCGTAGCAGCTCTCCCCGAGGCCACCTTGCCGGGCTTGAGTGCTGCGTGTTCGTCGTGTTCTTCCATCCAATCCACCAAAGCAGGAGTAAGGTTTTACGCTTCCCAGCGGCCCGAACCTGGGTAAAAACCACCAGTGTCACCACCGTCGTGCTGTTTCATGGCCTCTGCTCTTTGTGCAACGTGATCTTCCCCCTTGCCGAACCACAAAGGGGCCAATGGACCCATAGGTGATCGTGTTCTCCCACGACAGTGGGGGAATAAGACTGGTCATCTGTCTCTGAATCCATCTCCGAGGAGCTATCGGGGTCCAGCAAGAGATCTGCTTCGACAGGTAGCACTGTCTGCTCTGAAGACCTTGTTTTCACTCTAGATTTTTCCATCACCCACTCAAATGGCTGATTCACGGGAAGAGTAGTTGAATGTACAAACATTGTCAACAAATGGAAATGTAATGAAGAAAAGGATTGGCAAGATATCATTCAAATATATGATGCCTGGTTAAACAGGATGGCATTGCATATTTCACATATATTATGGCTGGCTAAAAGAGATGAGATTGCATAATACACATATATGATATAGAAACTAAACAGGTGGCATTACAGAACATGTCTAAACTAAGCAGATGACATATATGATGTCGAAAGTAGGCACTGCAAGTTAACATATGCATGATATGACCAACATCATCATGCCAAGTTAGAGCAAACACCTCAGGGGGTAAATAGGAGTGGTCAGCTCCGTCTGAATCCACCTTAGAACAGATATCTTCCTCTGGATTACAATCTGGAGGGGGGGAGGGTTTTCCATTGCACCCACCATGGAGCGATGTCTGCATGACATTGTATTGCCACGCAAAACTCTTCTCTTTTTCTCTACATGTTCAGCATGACTGTACAATATCTCACATGCATACAAAAAAATATAGTGAGATTATGTAAGGAGAGCATGCAGAAATATTGAGTGATGGTAACAACCAGTGGATAGATCCAAAAATAATGATAGTAGGCTGACGATAGCTTTAATTTAATAAAAAGACAGATGATGATTGCTTTACTATTTGTTTCCCACCCAAGATGAACAATATAGGCATACCCTAGGTGAACCAGATAATAGACAAAGATACTATTCATTGCTGCCTCGATATGTGCCCCACAAGCATTTTAAAACTCAAGTTTGAACATTAATTTGGACCTGACTTGGAGTCTAAGAGGTGAACAGGAAGATAAAGTAGCAGGTAATATTAAGCAATGCATAACATAAGCAGAAACAAAAGAGTGCGACCTCCCTTGTGGACCCGTGTACTCCTCAGGTTCATCTGCTGAGTCGATGATGGTGATGCAGTTGCGATGGGTGCCGGCTGCAGGGAAGGAGATCTAAGGTGGCGGAAGATGGTCAGGAGTTGTGATGTCTAGTATGGTGGATGCTTCTGTCAATGGAGCAGCTCAGGTGAGGAGGACGACGTCACGGGAGGAGCAGGACAAACCACACAAAGTTTTCTTCGACACCTATGTGTAACTGAAGTAATTCTGTAAGGGCTCCTTTGGCTTGCAGGATTCTAAAAATGCAGGGATAGGAAAAGCATCAGAATAGGATAGGAATGCACGTGGGAAATAGAGCATTTGTAAACACATGATTTCTGTCAACTTGGGTGTTTGGTTCACAGGAATTGGAAGAGCAGAGGAATGCAAAGAAACATGGCCAAATTAAAGTGAATCCATATGAAAGTGTGTACAGTTAGAATGTTATTCTGCCACTAATGCACTTAGTCTTGTTTTCATGCATAGGATTTTGAAAAGTAGGTCCAGGTGGATGTTTTGCTCCATTCCTTTCAACGAAATGCATGAATAATTGAATAGTAGAGTGCCATAGGAAAATTTCCTATTGCTATGTTTTTCCTTCACTTTTTCCTTTGAACCAAAATAGCCCTAATGGACCAACATGAATGTAGAGTAATAAGTGATGCGACAAGTGTACAACCTCTTTGGCGTAGCCGTGTCGACCTCAGCATCATTGGGTTGGTCACTGAAGAAGTTGCAGCAGAGGTGGCTGTCGGAGGTGTGGAGGAAGATCTGAGGCATCTGTAGACGGCGTCCAGGGTACTGCTCTGTTGTGATGGATAGTTCTATCGTTGGAGCAGCTCCGGCGAGCCGTAAGAAATCGAGACTGAAGCAGTACAAGACAAACATCGTTAATCTCAAGTGGGATTCTAATAGCATCTCCAATAGATGATGTAAAATACATTACCAAAAAGTAATATATGTAAAATTTACATCACCAAAAAACACCTGACTACAATAGATGAGTTAAAAACTGTTGACTCTGAACTTAACTGTCGAAACTGAAATTTACTGTGGAATCTGAATGTTACTGTCGAAACTAAACGCACTCGTAGCAGAGAGGCACTTCACATGTAGTTTAGGCTGCTCGAGTACTAATAGTAGAGAAACAGTGATCTAAATCAGCACGCGATCGACATGGAACACAGTAGCAGATAGCAGCCAGAGCAGCAGCACCTGGAGGAGTAGCACGAACTAGAGACAGAGCAGCAACCCATGTAGCTGCAGCAGCCCATGTACTAGCATCAGCAGTGCGAGCTAGAGCAAGAGCAAAGCAGCAGCACGAGCGAGGGGAAGAGCAGAGCAGCAGCGCGACCGAGCGAGAGACGGAGCAGCAGCAGCAGCGCGAGCGAGAGCAGTAGCAGCAGATCTGGCTGGTATGGAAGCCACCGTCGAGGGAGCCTCGCATTGGGGGAGAGCCGCCATGGAGATGTCGCCGGCGGCACCGGCTTCGAGGTAGCTGTGCCATGGGGGTGCGGGATTGAGCACCGTCGGCGCCGGGAGGTCGAGTTAAGGAGAAGGTGTGATGCGATGCGATGAGTGTAGAACCTCTTTGGTGGCGCCGAGTAGGCCTCAGCTTCGTCCGAGGAGTCGGTGAGGATGCTGCGGTTCCGATGGAGCAGGTTAAGGCGGTGCTGTGGGGATGGATCAGCCGCGATAGACGAGGCGATCATCGGAGCAACTCCTTGGAGGTGGAGGACGGGGCGGCTGAACCGGCAGGACGATGAGATCGACGGCGGATCCTCATCCAGGGAGGTGGATGAGGGACGTCAGGCTGTTGCGGTGGACGACATCGTCGGGGAAGAGGCTCCGGCTGGGCAGCGGTGGGGTGGCGGATGGAGGCGGGTGGGGTTTCGCGGCTGGAGTAGAGAGGTTATGGCGGCCTGGGATTTCAAATGGCGAAAAGGAGGTGATGGGAGGGGGGAACCATGACTTAGGGACACGCTTGTCCAAAATGTAGGGTGTGTTACAAAAGTACCCCCACCGATTTGAACTAGCGGCAATTTTGGCTCAGGGTTAGAAGGGGGATTTTGTGTGTCGGGATTTGGCAGTTGGAGGGAGTTTTCGCGCGCGTTGTAATTTTGGGATAGCAAGGCGCGGGTTGTGAAGGCGCGACTTTTGGGAGCACGATATCTGAATTTTCAGGATAACAAGGCGCGGGTTGAAATTTAGGGACAGGCCTAACATGTAATAATGTACGTACCAAATCAATTCGCACTTCCCTCAATGAAAAAACAAAAAAATAAAACTATTCGCACCACACAAAGAGAGAGTCTTGTCCCATTTTACTGTACAAATGCTATTAAAAGCTATGAATCCATGTTATGTCCAATTAAATTTTTTCGCTCGCTGTATAATGCATGTAACCTACTCATACAAACATTTTAGTGCATTCCAAATGTCTATACTACCGCTGCAATTCGAACTAAATTTGAATTCATTTCTCTATTTGAATAAGAATCTACAATCATGATTGTTGCCAAGTTAAACCATCATTTGTATATTGTCTTAACAACACACCACATGATTACTATAGAGTTAGATATGAACTATGTGTACCATGTGAACTCGAATTCAAAATTTTGAATACACTTGATGTTGATTCCAAATAAAAGTACATCTGATGTACTAGCTAGATCTTCATAATCTAAACCATGTTTCATACGTACATTGTGTTTATCACACAAAGTATAGTGCCCTGCCCCCAACATTATGACAAGTATTTAGCCCTGAGCTGCAAAAAGCCACACATTATCACAAATTCAAAAAAATGTTCTATATATTATATGTAGTATAACATGTTCATAACCACACCATGCGTATCACCATTATATATATTCATGCATGCGTCGGTTTAAAACACTATGATCTCTTGTTCAAATATCCAAATCCACTTTTATAATGAATTATGATCTCTATTCATCTTTTACACCCACACAATCCTCTTATCTTTGTAGCTAGTGCTAACTTTCTCTCGTGCATGCACACGCCCGCCTCCCTCTCACCCTCCCTCAGCATTCTCTAGCTCCATCGTGCACATTCGTCATTTCTCTTTAGGTCGTTCACCCACGGTGTGTGTAGGCCCCCCAGCTCCCTCTTTTCGGCACACACCGATCGATATACCTCTCTAGCCAGGTGTGCCTACCACAAACACAAGCTTTCCCTCTTCTCTTCTCACCGTCCATGCATGCTCCCCTCTGTATAATACGGTTCCACGCACGTGCACACTCCCGCCCCTCTTTTCATCGATCTCATACTCGCACACTCCTTCCCCCTCGATATAGTAGGCCTCTCACACCACCTCCTAGTCGCATCCCTCTCTCTCTATCCTTCTCTCCGGGCCTTATTTGCTTCTAACACATGCATGCATGTATACCGATCGATCTCCCTACATATACCTAGGTCGATAACTCTTTTTCCCCACGCACCGATCGACGTACCTCACAAGTTAGGTCTCTCCCTTTCTCTGACACAGGACGATTGATCTTCCTATGTAGTTACGTCTGCTTACCACAGCCATATCATCCCCCCTCATCATTCATGCATGCGTCCTGACCCGTCTCTCACACGCACGTGCACAGACCGGCAGGCATCCCCTCTCTTATTGATATTGCAGTCATGCCCTCCGTTTGTCTAGCAGGCCTCTCCCACCATTTGTGAGAAGCAACTCCACCACCAACCCTCCAACACTCTAGCTCTGTCTCTCTCCCAACCTTATTCCTCTCCTACACATATGCATGGATGTCGATCGATCTCCCTCAATACATAGGTAGGTCTCTCTCCTTCTCCACACATATACCAGTCGTTCTACCTCTATAGTTAGGTCTCTGCCCACCCACACACCGATAGTCGAATGCTGTAGGTAGGTATCCATGCCACAGAGACAAACTGCACATGTCCCCTCTCATGTTCCAGTAGGCCAGCCACCCTATATCTTTGATGTGGGCACACACAAATTCGATGGCACTCTTTATCGATCACGCACACACACACACTTCATCCCTCTCTTCGATTCTATGGATATCTCACACCGATGATACCTCCACTCTCTTCTCGTGGATCGCCCCCTCTATATATGATATATCCAGGCCTCTGTTTCACACGCATTGCATATGTTACATTTTTTGTTTGAGATATCATCGACACATATTCCCTGTCTATCTCTCACGCACCCCCCCAAAAAAACACTCACGAACCCACACACCATCTCTGTCTAGGTTTGTATCTCTCTCACACACACCCACATAGGTGGTGTATGTACACGAAGAGAATAGGTGCACGTACTCACGCTTCGTGCCCAGCCATACCCGCGCGGGTACACGGTGGAGCTCATTTCTGTACGAAATGGCAGCCCACATGCTAATTTGAGAGCGTGTAGCGGTTGTTTACTTACGGAGGTCGTGTACCATGCGTGCACGAAACAAAGTTCGACTTGATGCGTTGGCGCGTTATTTTTAAATAAAGTTATATTGCTCAATGGCACGTACGCAGAATATAAAATGATTGTTATGGAGAACTAAGTAGTCCGCTCCACTATATAGAATGGAGCCTGCCTGCCGGGGTTTGTCTATCTTCACAGTATCTCACACAAGGCGGCGGTGGCCTCTCTCTCTCACCGTTGGTCACTGATCTGGCCGCCGGCGAAAAGGGAGGATGTGCATCATTTCTCCGTTCGACGGCGTCGAGGCAGCACGTCCTGATATGCGGTACCCGCCGTTCTCTCTGACCAAGCCCCGGCGCAGTAGGGCCTACGCCACTTGCTCGCTGCTGCAGTATGGGTAGATCTCGCCCGCCGCTGCCCCCCTAGTTACATCCCAACGACCCCCAGGTATCCCCTCCAGCCTTGCTCCACTGCCCATCTTCCCATGTTGCTGTATGTGGATCTTCCCTAGTTCTTTGCCCAAAACGTAGCTCATCCGGCATACTTTCCATATGGCTATCTCGTCCTCACACCGTTTTAGATAAACAACTGTGCTGCTACCTTCCCTTAAGACAAGGAATATGCTTCTTTTTTATCGTCGTATGTGTCATCAACTGTTATTGGCCAGTAATTGTTTCCTTTCTACTTCTTTTTTGCAAACAGGGCTATCCATTTCACCTCGTTGCTATTGCGACCTTTTGGTGAACTGCACAAATCACTTTTTTCTTAAGAGTGTCTTGTGCAGTTCCGCTAAAATGACACACGGGCAACATTTTACATTTCTGTAGGACTGCAGAAAGGGAGATTGGTTTTGCTATCCTCCTCATCCAACTCCGAGCCTAATCTTTTCCAACAAGTAGTTAGTCTTAAAGAGAGATCGCAGAACTGATCGGCTTCTATTTGTGTGTGTTATGTTTCATCATCTAGTTCCACTATTATTGTAATCACACTGACTGAATATCTTTGCAAACAGGGATGATCAACTCGATTTTAGTGGAACTGCACAGAATGATTGGATTGTGATGTTCCTCCATACACCTCTTTCTTGGCTACAGAGTTGCGTGAAACTAGCTGCCAACCAGTGAACACCGTGGCCAGGAAATGGAGCCATGCCTACGAACAGCATCATTCAATTATATATTTTTCTTTATTTGTACACCTTCTCACAACTTCGTCTTCGGTTATGATGTGAATATTGGCGCTGATCTGCGAATCATTGAGATGCATTAGCCGCATGGTAGTTTCATTTGTATTTGAAGGAATGTTGTAACGAGATAATCTTGAGGCAAGAGGACACATGAATCCTAAGTTGAAACCTTTTTTTCTGCGGGAACCAAATTTGAAACCTTCATAGCATTACGGTACAATTTCATTATGCTGGAAAATTATGCGTACATATAAACAAATCCTGAAAGATTGATAGCAATGCCAGAAACCATTCAACTTCGTTTCGCCGACATGTGGGACATCCTTCATCCGGCTCCACCTGCCATGCACCAATATTGAGAGTGCACAACTGCAGGGGAGATTCACCTCGGTCGTTGCGCCACAGTAATAATGACTAGTGAGCAGTCAAATCACAAAGCCCCACCTTCGCCACAGTAAGTTGCTCGGATGAAGCAACCATCATTTCACTCTTCGTTGAATCCGCTGGCACTCCAATATTCCCAGAGTAATAAGTTGCTCGGACAAAGCAAGCATCACTACACCTTTCCCACAGTAAGTACTACCTCCTTTTTTATTCTAGAAACCACCACCCGTAGCAGCACATCATCAAGTGTACTAGCACTACTCAATTCAAAAATCGAACATGAGACTACTAGATGGTGAGCGTTTGCTAGTATCATGTACTCCGTCTGTCCATGTATATAGGGCCTAATGCATTTTTCGAGACTAACTTTGGCCCTATTTGGATCCATGGGTTAGAGTTAGTTTGAGCTAGTTGGGGCTCAAATAGCCCTAAAGTATCCAAACATGAGGGTTAGATTGGAGCTAGCATCTAACCCACCAAAAAAAACTGCATCCCACCCAAGAGGTGCTAATTGGAGCTAGTTCTCATGGGGCCCACTAAAAATCACTTTTCTCTCTCTATCCCGCCAGCCAAGTGGTGCTAATTGGAGCTAGTTCTCGTGGGGCCCACTGAAAAATCACTTTTCTCTCTCCATCAAGTGCATTTATTGTCAATCTAACCCTGTCATCCAAACACCTCTTTGGCTAGAGTTAGTTTAGAGTTAGTCTAACCTCTAGCTAAGTTAGAGTATCCAAACAGGAGTAGTATAGGACATGCAAGTTGCTCAAAGCATACCATCAATTTCGTACGTGAAAAGATCTTCAAATGATATAATTTTAAAATTATATAAAATCTTATCAATAGTCAAAGGCAACCTCGAAGAATACATTAGGCCCTATATATACGTATGGATGAAGGGAGTAGTACTAATCGCAACGCATGCATGCGTGAGGAGTACTATAGTACTAAACAAGAATGTTTTACATGCATTGGTTAATTATATCTTAATCATGGCACTTAACAATTTAATGCACAAAACAAGAATGGTTGACGGGATTAGCAGAAAGCAAAGCGCCTTTTTAGCGGGGATTTTCATCATTCTATGAAGGTGCAAAACCAAGTGTTACTACTACACCAAACAAGTTCAAAACGAGAAACTGGACCCACTCACGGCACGGCACGCCTGTCTCGTTTGGTCCGTCGGTCAAAGCGCTTCCTTTTCTTGGCATAACAATAGAGTACATTAATTTTTTAAGAATGCTCTTGGCATGTCGCTAACATGTGGGAGCGAGTGATGAGTTAACCGACCTCAATAGACGACAAAATTGCCAGCCCGCCGCACTTTGAGAGAGATGAGAAGCGATACGGGCTGGTGGATTACTAGAGCTAGGTGTCACACGGAGGCCAAGAAATATGGTGATAGCGTGAGGTGGGCCATGTATGATGTAAACTACACTGCGCTATCGTGTTTCGGAGGTCTACTAGATGTGGAGAAGATTGGGTTGATTTTATATAGCTGAATATATAAAATATATTAAGAGTCTAGAACTCTCCACCGCGAGGTTCCTTGCTCCTTCTCGGCCGTCAGAAAGCGTTCTTCTTTGTTTTGTCAACACGTGGGACATCCAGCATCCAGGTCCACGGGTCATGAAAGGAAATGGAGTAAGTAGTAGGAGAGACTCACCAACGATCATGAACATAGGTGGATTTTTCTCTTAATGCTTCCATGCAATGTTTTAATGAAGCTTGAAATATGAACATGTCAATGGGAGGGAGTAGAAGCCTCATGCATGCATGCAACACTCACACGTACACATGCACGCACGCAACACTCACGCATCCATGCGGCACACAGCACACGATGCAACACACACGCTCACGCTCAAGTGCTCAACCTAGTCCCTCCATCCATGAAAGACTGTACATATAGAGATTTACACATTGACCAAGAGGAACGGAACTCCACATCATTTAGAGCAAGTACTCCCTCCGTTTCTTTTCTTTGATTCGCACATCATTTAGAGCAAAGTACTAGGATTCTTAAAACGCAGGAATAGGAAAAACAAAGGATTCGAGTGGCATGTCCACTTGAATCCCATAGTATTAGCACTAAGTGTTTGATGCCACAGGAGAAAGAAAGGAAGTGAAAAAAAAAGTTGGAGCGGATTCTAGATTTCTAATGAAATGTTGTAGTAGTACACGTGATTCCATACTAGTAAAAATTCTGATAGGATTCAATCCTATGAATCAAACGACTAATGTACTAAGGTCCATGGTGAAGGTGGCACAGGGCGGACGCGACCTCTCACTGCGTCCGCCATTGAAGCGGCTTGCTGGCCGATGGCGCCGCCCACTGCACGCCCGGCTGAACGAGCCTCCTCGCCGCATTTAAACGCCTACATTAAACCCGCGTGGAATCCGAGAAACCTACTCCGCGTGGAGACCAGTTATTTTATGTAAATGTAATTAAAACCGGGGGTGTTTGCACGAATTTGTTTACGTACAATCTGAGTGAATTGCTCCAGTGGTCATCACACTTGAGCGAGTCGATTCGCACCCTTCCGCGCTCCATTTTGTCTTGCGTTACTTCCTTCGTCCAGCATGCTGACAAGTGGGCCCCATGCTCATTTATGCCAACGTGGTAGTCAATTATTTTGTCAGAGTCAGCTATCACACCCTTCCGGTGCCACGTCAACGAATCCACTAAAACAAGTCTAGACTTGTTCGGTTCAACCGCCTCGCTAGGTGTTTGGAGAGGAATTGGTCGGCGCTAGGCGGTTCTATAGGTGGGCAGGCGGCAAAAAACAGGGGAAAGCGCGGGAAGCAGCTAGATGAGGGAGGGAAGCTTCTACATTCGCGGGGGACATGGCTTTGGCCATTGGGCGGCAACAGGCGGTCATCCGAGTACGCCATAAAGGATACGAAGAGGCATCCTATATTAGCAAGGACCTGCATCCCTACCGATAGCTCATCTAACAGAACTCCCAAGTTAACTGTGCTGAGGCTGGAGTAGTCATCAGATGGGTGACCGGATGGGAAGTGGACTCGATATTAACTAATTGGATGGGTCACTGTAAAGGTTTAATTGGCTTAATTAAACGTTTACAGTGCTTCGTCCTATTAGTTGAACCTCGAGGTCTTTGTTTTGTAATTTTCGACATATTTTGTTTTTTGAACACATGTTAATCAAAGGTCTATCACGTTACTTTTTGATAATTTTTGTTTTTTGAACACATTTTAATTGACTTGAAAGAAGGTCTATCGCATTACTTTACGACATGTTTCCAAAAAAAGTGATATGACCTCTGTCAACTTATAAGTCATGTCTGTCAAATTAACCTCGAGGTACTTGTTCTCAAATTAACCTCTGGGCTTTGTAGGAGTGTTGCCATGTGTCGGCGTCAATTGCAAGATGAGCCAACAAGCTAGCAGTGGAGTTGCCAACATGCTCAAAGTGCACGCAACATTGAGTAGAAAGAAGCATGCCCAGGAAATTAATGCGTGATTAGGGAGGCCCTTTGCTCAAAGTGCAAGTACTCTTTCGGTTATACTATAACTAGGTGTCGCACAGACTATAAGGGAGCGAGAAGCAACGGGCTGCTGGATATACTATAAGAGCATGGTTAATAATGTAGCCAGCTGCCAGCTACAAAGAGATGCCATGTCATCTATAGCCTTCAGAAAACCCCACTCATATAATAAGTTGGCTATATATTAGCTACTAATTAACTGTAGCATTTAATGTGTGCATCTGAAAGGAGACATGTGATTGGGAGGGAGGAGCTAGTGCAGGCTCCATGCAAACCTTTTTCTCGTTTGTGCTGCTGCAGCCAGGCTACACATGCCCTCTCTCTCCTCCTTTCTCTTTCTTCCATTTAGGATTTTAATGACATGGCATCTGCTATAGCCTGCTGACTAGACCTTACTATACATGCTCTAACTAGGTGTCGCACGGAGGCCGAGGAATATGGTGAATGCGTGAGGTGGGCCATGTATGATGTGAGTCGTGCACTTAGATGGCACGTATTACGCAATATTTTTTGTCCTCGATGGCATGTGAATCGTGCACATACTCAATGACGGAGCACGAGATGGTAGCCATGGACATGGTCAGCCCTTTTTGGAGAGAGTACTAAATAACTTTGATGTGTCCCGTCAACTCGCAGAATGACGAGAAGCTTGCTTACTATGCCCTCTCCCTCGCCCACGCGCGCGTTGTGGCTCGCAGCACGAGGAGAAGCTTTTGCTTACAATAGTGGGCTTTATATAAGTGGTGGACATGCAATAGTTCATTCGGTGTCAGATTGCCAGAAGTATATACTGTAGTACCATCATCATTGTTCGACTTCCGGAAGAGGCGAAGAGCCAAACGCAAGGTCACCTACTAACCTTTAGTATAGTACTATAGCCAAAGCCGGGCCACCTTTTTAGAGCATGGTTAATTAATATAGGCAGCTCTTGCAGCGGCACATCATTTAGAGCAAGTACTCTCTCTGTTTCTTTTCTTTCATTCGTAGGAACTTAAAACGCAGGAATAGGAAAAATAAAGGATTGGAGTGGCATGTCCACTTGAATCCCAGAGCATTAACACAGTGTTTGACACAGCAAAAACAAAGGAAGTGAAAAAAGTTGGAGTGGATGCTAGATTGCCAATTAACACATGATTTCATAGGAAAAATTCCTATAACATTCTATCATGTGAATCAAACGACCAATGTAGGAAAATTATGAGGGGGGGGGGGGGTCTCTCCAACAGTGTTCCTCGGCTCACACCTAGAATCACGGGGGTCGAACTTTGGAGTCATTCATCTGGTACACGTGGCATCTCAGATCTGGACACAAGGTGATGTACACCGTCAAGGTCCATTGGCTAGTCATAGTGGGGAGTAACTTAGACTAGTGTCATGCATATGACACTAGCCTATGTTACTACGTTAATAGTGCAAAGTAACAAAGAAGTAGTAACATAGATGATTGCATTTATTAAATTCTAGACTCATTTATTCTTGGGGAGGGCTATGTTATAGCAACATATTATGTTACTCAAAGCACCTATCGTTTAATTAATTACTTGCCACATAAGCAAATTTGCATTGGGGTGCGTTATGTTACTAGCTATGTTACTCCCACTATGACCAGCCTTAAGGATAATGTTGTGCTCAAAGTCGGACGTACACGGTCAAGGTCCACGGTCAAAGGGGTCAGGGCAGATGCGACCTCTCACTGCGTCCGCCATTGAAGCAGCGCGCCGGCCGAGGGCACCGCCCACTACACTCCCAGCTGTACCCGCCTCCTCGCTGCATTCAAACACCTATGTTTAAACCCGCGTGGAATGTGAGAAACCTACTCCGGCCACACGTCCGTTCAGGAGCGGGACGCCGGCCAAGCTCCTCCTTCCACCATTTTCTCCGCCCTTTCGGTGTAATCCGACGAGCAGGAAGAGCAGTTCTCCGGCATAAAAGCCATCTGGGTGGCCCGCCGAGCCCGGCAGAGCCAGTTGCCACCCTAAGCCAGTGCGTGGTTCCGCAGCTGGCCGCTCCAATCCAGCTCAAGGAAGAGTGCCAAGTTGCTCCACGCCGGCTTGTCGGGGAGCACGGCGGCACGGGCATCATCGCTGCCCTCGACGCCACTGCGTCGTATAGCGTCTCAAGTGCTTGCGACTGCGCCATCCGCCATCGACGCACGCGTAGCCGCGCCATGCAGGCAGAGAAAGAAGCCGCCGCGGATGTCGACGAGGTGACGCGGCTACGCGGATGTCGATGAGGTGACGGCCAGCACGTCCCCACCCTCCGCCATCATCGAGGAGAAGTAGAACACGGGAGGCCGCCGCTGATTGTATCCCATGAAGGCCACCGCCGAGACGACGCTGGCGAAAACAGTCGGTGTCTTGCACGATTCTTCTTCAGCAGGATGCTGGAGGAGGACAAAGAGATCGGCCGGCGACCATTTAGATTAGGTATATTAATTCTACCTTTAGCTCCGGACTAGCACAGCTTATTTAATGTAAATGTAATGAAATCCGTCATGTTTATATGAAATCCGGCCTTGTTTGCATGAATTTGCGTCCACGTTCGCATTCTCGGGCGAGCGCTGTCCGTCGCTGGAGTGGGACGATGGACTCTGTCTCTGACAACCCTGCAAAGTGCGTCACCACCTTTGTGATGGCCAGGACGCGGCGAAAGAACGACCTCCTTCATTCCGCAGGTGATGGCCATTACCGTGCGCTCGTCTAGACGGCTCGGTAGCTCATGAAGCAGCACCAACAACATGCCTTGTGCGTCTAGTACTCCATTGCAGTCGTAGTTGCTGCATGCGCAACTCGGGTTCCAGTTGCAGGTGAGCACATCGACGCTGCGTGGCCATCCATCAATAGTGGCTGGTATGAGGATGACATCGCCATGTGCATCCTATTTGTACTAAAATTCATGAATGAAGAGTATAAACATGTTGATGTACAACCTGAGTGGATTGCTCCAGTGGTCATCACACGTGTAGTGTCATGCAAAGCTTCATTTATTAGGTTATAGAGTCATTTTGTTTTGGTATGTGTGATGTTACTCATAGAATTTGATGAGTTGGACCCGATGTTACTCTTGAAGTTACTCCCACTGTGGTTAGTCTTAGGCCTTGTTCGGTTCAACCTCCTCCCAAGGGGTTTGGAGAGGAATGGAGGGGAATTTGGCTTGTACATGATTTAATCCCCCACAATCCCTGTTAATCCCCGTTAAAAACCCCTGAACCGCACATGCCCTTAAGGTTAAAAATGACTGGGATTACAGAGGACAGGGTACAAACTTCAGGGATTTAAAGGTGAGGGTTTGTTTCCCACTAGCTCTACAAACTCAAGGTTTATGAATCGGACTTCACTCTCCCCTCACGCACACGCGCGGGTACACTCATGATGGAGCGCATCTGCACACAAAAAGGCAGGTAACGTGACAATTTGAGACATCTAGTCATCCACTTAATGTGGGGTCTGGGACCAAATGTCAGCCATACCAAGTGTGACGTGAATGCGGTGGCTCAAATTGTCACGGTACGTTAAATGAAAAGATGGCTCCGTGCGTATTCAATTTAAAACGATCGCTACGGAGAGAAAAACAATTACTACTCCACTTTGGGACTTGCTTGCTAGTGTTGCTCTCTTCTTCTCACTCTCTCACCCTCTCCAGATCTAAACAAGATGGCGGCTCTCTTCTATCCAGTTGACACAGATCCGACTGGATCCCTTTCGCTGGTGGTCGCTGATGTCGCTTGAACTATGTCGGTATTTCCCCAAAGAGGAAGGGATGATGCAGCACAGCTATGGTAGGTATTTCCCTTAGTGATGAGACCAAGGTTATCGAACCAGTAGGAGAACCACGCAACACTACGTGAACGGCACCTGCACACAAAGAACAAATACTTGCAACCCGACGTGTAAGAGGGGTTGTCAATCCCTCCCGAGTAAAAGATAGATAAAATTGTAGTAGATTGGATAAATAGATCTCGCGGGAACGCGAGATAAAATAAATAAATAAAAATTGCAGCAAGGTATTTTTAGGTTTTTGGATTAATAGATCTGAAGATAAAAGCGAATAAAAATAGATCTCGAAGGCAAATATGATAAAGAAGAGACCCGGGGGCCATAGATTTCACTAGTGGCTTCTCTTGAGAAAAATAGCACACGGCGGGTAAACAAATTACTGTTGGGAAATTGATAGAACTTCAAATAATTATGACGATATCCAGGCAATGATCAATATATAGGCATCACGTCCAAGATTAGTAGACCGACTCCTGCCTGCATCTACTACTTTATTCATTGGGTTGCCTCCCAACAAGCGCTATCGTTTTATGCCCCTAGCTAGGAATAATGCAAGGATCTAAGTGTTGTCATCTTTAGTTCTAGATCCGTAAGATACCCTCATGATTGATTCATATGGTGGCTTAATTCTTGTTCTAGGGAAGTGTTCCATACCCTTTCTCAAAGGAAATTGGAATTTGATGTTCCCTTCTTTCATATCAATCACGGCACCTATAGTGCGTAAAAACGGTCTACCAAGAATAATTGGACAAGTCGGATTGCAATCAATATCAAGAACAATAAAATCTATGGGCACATAATTCCTATTTGCAAGGATAAGAACATCATTAATTCTTCCCATAGGCTTTTTAATAGTAGAACCGCCAAGTGCAAATTTAACGAACATTCTTCAATATCGGTAAGACCAAGCACATCACATAAGGATTTCGGAATTGTAGAAACACTAGCACCCAAGTCACATAAAGCAAAACACTCATAATTTTTAATCTTGACTTTGATAATAGGTTCCCATTCATCATGTAATTTTCTAGGAATTGAAATCTCTAATTCCAACTTTTCTTCCAAAGCTTTCATCATAGCATCAACGATATGTTTAGTAAAAGCTTTATTTTGTTCATAAGCGTGGGGTGAATTTATCATGGATTGCAACAAAGAAATACAATCAATAAAAGAGCAATTATCATAATTAAAGTCTTTGTAATCCAAAAGGGTGGGCACATCACTAGTTAAAGTTTTGACCTCTCCAAACCCACTTTTATCAATTTTCTCAACAAGATTTTCACCCTCCAAATTATCGGGACGCCTTCTAGCTAAAGTTGACTCTTCTTCAGTCCCTTTATCATCAATCTTAATTTTACTAAACAAGGAATCAATAGAAGGAACACCAATCACTTTAAGATCTTCATCATTTTTATGAAAGCAATCGCTAGAAAACGCTTTTTCTAAAAATTCTCTTTTAGCTCTAAGCATAGCGGTTCTTTTCTTACGTTCATCCATAGAAACATATAAAGATTTAATTGATTCCTCAACCTTAGGCACAAAAATTTTCAACTTGAGATTTTCTACATCATGAGAAATTCTACCAATGCTTCTAGACATATCATCAATTTTACTCAACTTTTCTTCTATCGTAGTATTAAAATTCTTTTGAGCATTGATAAATTCTTTAATATTATTCTCAAGATCATAGGTGTTCCTATTATTATTATAAGAATGATTACCATAGGAATTACCATAATTATTAGAGGAATTTCCTGGAAAAGGTCTAGGATTAAAATTACCTCTATAAGCATTGTTATTAAAATTGTTTCGCGAGACAAAATTCACGTCTTCAGCATCACTATTTTGCTCAATCAAAGTAGACAAAGGCAAATCATTAAGATCAATAGTGGCATTTTTATTGGAAACCAACTTCATAAGAGCATCAACTTTTTCACTCAAAGAATTTATTTCTTCTACCGAATTAACCTTTTTACTAGTAGGAGCTCTTTCAGTATGCCATTGTGAATAATTTGCCATAATATTATCAAGCAATTTAGTAGCTTCACCCAAAGTAATATCCATAAAAGTACCATCCGTGGTGGAATCTAAAAGATTTCTAGAAACAAAATTTAATCCCGCATAAAAAATTTGTATGATCATCCAAAGATTTAAACCATGAGTAGGACAATTTCTTAGCATCAATTTCATTCTTTCCCAAGATTGCGCAACATGTTCATGCTCAAGTTGCTTAAAATTCATGATTTGTGTCTAAGGGAAATAATTTTCGCGGGAGGAAAATACTTAGTTATAAAAGCATCTTTGCACTTATCCCAAGAATCGATACTATTGCAAGGCAAAGAAGAAAACCCAATTTTTGCACGGTCTCGTAAAGAAAACGGGAATAATTTCAACTTCACAATATCATTGTCCACATATTTTTTCTTTTGCATATCGCATAATTCCACGAATGTGTTAAGATGGGACGCGGCATCCTCACTAGGAGTACCAAAAAATTAATCTTTCATAACAAGATTCAGCAAAGCGGCATTAATATCACAAGACTCCGCACTAGTGGAGGGAGGAGCAATAGGAGTGCTAATAAAATCAATGTTATTGGTGTTAGAGAAATCACACAACTTGGTGTTCTCTTGAGTCATCGTGACTACGCAACAAGATTGCACTCAAAAACAGATCTGACGAGAAAATGGCGAACGAAAAAGAGGGCGAATAAAACAACAAATGTTTGTGAAGTGGGGGAGATGAAAATGAGAGGCAAATGGCAAATAATCGAAATTGCAAGGAGATAAGATTTGTGATTAGGAACCTGGTAGATGTTGATGATGTCTCCCCGGCAACGGCGCCAGAAATTCCTTTTAATGTCGCTTGAACTACGTCGGTATTTCCCCAAAGAGGAAGGGATGATGCAGCACAGCTATGGTAGGTATTTCCCTCAGTGATGAGACCAAGGTTATCGAACCAGTAGGAGAACCACGCAACACTACATGAATGGCACCTGCACACAAAGAACAAATACTTGCAACCCGACGTGTAAGAGGGGTTGTCAATCCCTCCCGGGTAAAAGATAGATAAAATTGTAGTAGATTGGATAAATAGATCTCGCGGGAACGCGAGATAAAATAAATAAATAAAAATTGCAGCAAGGTATTTTTAGGTTTTTGGATTAATATATCTGAAGATAAAAGCGAATAAAAATAGATCTCGAAGGCAAATATGATAAAGAAGAGACTTGGGGGGCGTAGATTTCACTAGTGGCTTCTCTCGAGAAAAATAGCACACGGCGGGTAAACAAATTACTGTTGGGCAATTGATAGAACTTCAAATAATTATGACAATATCCAGGCAATGATCAATACATAGGCATCACGTCCAAGATTAGTAGACCGACTCCTGCCTGCATCTACTACTATTACTCCACACATCGACCGCTATCCAGCATGCATCTAGTGTATTAAGTTCATGGAGAAACGGAGTAATGCAATACGAATGATGACATGATGTAGACAAGATCTATTCATGTAGGAATAGACCCCGTCTTGTTATCCTTAATAGCAACGATACATACGTGTCATTTCCCCTTCTGTCACTGGGATTGAGCACCATAAGATCAAACCCATCACAAAGCACCTCTTCCCATGGCAAGAAAAATCGATCTAGTCGGCCTAACTAAACCAAAGATTCGAAGAAGAAATACGAGGCTATAAGTAATCACGCATATAAGAGATCAATAGACTCAAATAACTTTCATGGATAAAAACATAGATCTGATCATAAACTCAATGTTCATCGAATCCCAACAAACACACCGCAAAAAGAGTTACATCAAATAGATCTCCAAGAGACCATTGTATTGAGAATCAAAAGAGAGAGAGGAAGCCATCTAGCTACTAACTACGGACCCGTAGGTCTACAATGAACTACTCACGCATCATCGGAGAGGCACCATTGAGGATGATGAACCCCTCCGTGATGGTGTCTAGATTGGATCTGTGGTTTCTGGAACTTGCGGTGGCTGGAATTGTATTTCGTCAACTTCCCTAGGGTTTCTGGAATATTGGGGTATTTATAGAGTAAAGAGGCGGTGCGGGAGGCCACCGAGGTGAGCACAACCCACCAGGGCGCGCCTGGGCCTCCAGGCGCGCCCAGGTGGGTTGTACACCCCTCGGGGCACCCCTCTGGTACTTTCTTGGCCCAACTTGTGTCTTGTGGTCCAGAAAAAATACCAAAAAGTTTCGCTACATTTGGTATTGATTTTCTGCGAAGTAAAAAAACAAGCAAAAAACAGCAACTGGCACTAGGCACTATTGCTACTTCTTGAGCTTGCGTTGGTTTTTCCCTTGAAAAGGAAAGGGTGATATAGCAAAGTAGAGTAAGTATTTCCCTCAGCTTTTGAGAACCAAGGTATCAATCCAGTAGGAGACAACGCTCAAGTCATCGAATACCTGCACAAACAAACACCAACCTTGCACCCAACGCGATAAAGGGGTTGTCAATCCCTTAACGGTTATTTGCAACGTGAGATCTGATAGAGATGATAAACGGTAAAGTATTATTTTTGGTATTTTTGGTTTATGGAATGGAAAGTAAAGATCGCAAAGTAAAAGAAATAGGAAACGGAAATTGTAGATTGGAAACTTATATGATGGAAAATAGACCCGGGGGCCATAGGTTTCACTAGAGGCTTCTCTCAAGATAGAAATTATTACGGTGGGTAAACAAATTACTGCCGAGCAATTGATAGAAAAGCGCAAAGTTATGACGATATCTAAGGCAATGATCATGAATATAGGCATCACGTCCGTGTCAAGTAGATCGAAATGATTCTGCATCTACTACTATTACTCCACACATCGACCGACTCCTGCCTGCATCTAGAGTATTAAGTTCATAAGAACAGAGTAATGCATTAAGTAAGATGACATGATGTAGCGGGATAAACTCAAGCAATATGATGAAAACCCCATCTTTTTATCCTCGATGGCAACAATACAATACGTGCCTTGCTGCCCCTACTGTCACTGGGAAAGGACACCGCAAGATTGAACTCAAAGCTAAGCACTTCTCCCATTGCAAGAAAAACCAATCTAGTTGGCCAAACCAAATCAATAGTTCGAAGAGACTTGCAAAGATATCAAATCATGCATATAAGAATTCAGAGAAGATTCAAATAATATTCATAGATAAGCTGATCATAAATCCACAATTCATCGGATCTCGGCAAACACACCGCAAAAGAGTATTACATCGAATAGATCTCCAAGAACATCGAGGAGAACTTTGTATTGAGAATCAAAGAGAGAGAAGAAGCCATCTAGCTACTAGCTATGGACCCGTAGGTCTGAAGTAAACTACTCACGCTTCATCGGAGAGGCAATGGTGTTGATGTAGAAGCCCTCCGTGATCGAATCCCCCTCCGGCAGGATGCCGAAAATGGCCCCAAGATGGGATCTCACGGGTACAGAAGGTTGCGGCGGTGGAAAAGTGGTTTTGTTGCTCCCCTGGATGTTTTTGGGTTATAAGAGCATATATAGGCGAAAGATCTAGGTCAGAGGGGCTACGAGGGGCCCACAAGGTCGGGGGGCGCGCCCTCCACCCTTGTGGCCACCTCGCGGCTCTTCCGACTTGCACTCCAAGTCTCCTGGGTGTCTTCTGGTCCAAGAAAAATTATCGCGAAAGTTTTATTCCGTTTGGACTCCGTTTGGTATTCCTTTTCTGCAAAACTCTAAAACAAGGAAAAGACAAAAACTGGCACTGGGCTCTAGGTTAATAGGTTAGTCCCAAAAATCATATAAAATAGCATATTAATGCATATAAAACATCCATAACAGATAATATAATAGCATGGAACAATAAAAAATTATAGATACGTTGGAGACGTATCAACTATGTCAATGAGGTTAGTCCCAAAAAATGATATAAAGTTGCTATAAAATGATTGTAAAACATCCAAGATTGATAATATAACAGCATGGAATAATAAAAAATTATAGATACGTTGGAGACGTATCAGTCGCCGGTGGCGAGGGAGGAAGCCGACGCGCGCCGTCTTCTCTGACCTGGCACCGGCGTGGGAGGTCTCCTCACCCTTGCTCCCCGCCGTTGAGTTGGCAGATCCCGCCACCTGCCTCGCCACATCCCGCCGACCGGAGGTATAACTTCTTTTACAACCGGCCTTGTTCTAATGGCCCAGCTCCGCATGTCACTGCATCCCTTTTTTTCATCAAGTTAGGATTTCTCCCCACGTCGCTGCATCCTACATGTGGATATTCTTCTTGTATTACAAAGCTCCCCATGGAGCTAGCTCCGTCGGCTTGTCAAACACTCGAACACCACCTAAATTTTTACTATTAGAGGAAAAAAGGTACTGCAGATACTGGCTAACAAACCGATCTCTTGGTTGGAAAGGGAAATAAAGATGTTGGTCTGACCGGTCTCTTGGTCGAAAAAGGACAGAAAGTGGGGAGGTGTTGGGTCGACAATGCAACCGAGAATGAGCACGTCTAGATTTCTTGTGGTCACATAGGAAAGGTCACTGACGAGAACTAAAAATGCACAAATCCAGACATGCTTTGCATGTTTGCTGCACTCGGCAACACCTCTGCCTCACCACTTTATACCTTGGTGGATGTAAACCATGCTTGTGCCTCCCCTGTCCCTGCTATTAATCTAACATCATAGGTAAAATGAAACAATGCCACTGTTAATGTGATGTCGCTATTAAGTAATGCTGCTGTCAATCTATTGCCATTGATAAACTGAATCAATGCCACCACCATTTTATAAAATGCTTCTGTCTTGCTTTATTTCTCATAAAGAGTGTTTTGGGCCGTTGCACTAAAATCTGACACCGGTAACATAGCTGCATCTCCGTCAAACTGCACAAAATTTAATTGCACAATGGTTGACACGACGATGTGTTTCTCCTTTCCGTGTCACCCTTTGTTAGAATGGTCATTCCTGTTAACCGTGCACGTACATACTGATCAAGTGCTACTCCCAATCTATCATCACAGAGTAATAATGCAATTGTTATGCATGTTAATGTAAGCCCCCGTTAATCTAGTGCCAGTGTTGATTTGATGTGATGGCACTTCTTAGTTAATGGCACTTTTTCATACTGTCACTGTAATGCCATTGATAACATATGAGATGCTTCTGTTAATCATATGCCGCTGCAAAAAAATGACACTGCTTAAATAACCCTGTTACATATTTGTGCAAACAGGGTCGTCTATCTCCATATGGTGTCTATTTGTGCAAACGGAAGCACAAACCTCAATTTTAGTGGAACCTGCTGTCAGCTGACCTCACGGTGCTCCAGGTATTCCTACATTCGTAACTAGGTAGAATGACGAACGCAAGATGAAATAAGCTTATTCGTACATTGACTTGCTGTTTGCAGTGTGGAACAAGCCTGTCATGTGTGGAGGAGCAAACAAGCACTGCAGGCGTGTCGTCAAAGCAAGATAAAAGAGACCGAGTCATTGATGGCTTGGCCGGCGAGCAGGGGTCCTGCAAACAGCGATGCATTATTTTAGTGGAACTGCACAAAAAAGATATTGGGGTTAGTCGGACAAATTTTCTACAGCCACACGGAAGGAATTGCGCTCATCGATTGCATAGAATTTCCTCCATGCCATCATAGTTGATGCCAAGGTGGAAATCAACTAACCACATATAAAATTATGCATAATTTTCCTCACGCAGGTCAGTATCCCCTTCGTCCCGATGACCGTGTTTTGTCATGTTGAGCTATTGATATGTGCTACTGTCTTGCGACACCGTTAAAGTACAGCGATTGCCTATCTTTTCACATTCAGGACAATGAAGATGATTTCAGTGGAACTGCATAAAATGGTCTGATGTTGAGTGATCTCTATTGCCTCCTCTATTTGCTGCAATGTGTCAGCGTAAATTGCAAGATGAGCCATCAAGCTAGCTGTGGAGTTGCCAACATGCTCAAAGTGCACGCAACATTGAGCAGAAAGAAGCATGCCCAGGAAATTAATGCGTGCGTAGGGAGGCCCTTTGCTCAGAGAAGCATCGATCATTTTTTCTTTATTTTACACCTTCTCATAGCTTTGTCTTGGTTATAGTCTTGTGAATCATTTAGATGCGTAAACATGCTGAACTTAAGTGCTTGTGAATGTTAGCTAGTATGCGTGCCGTATCTTATGAAGCTTAGTTTAGTGTGAATGTTGACTAGCGTGTCAACCTTTAAAATCTATGTATATTGTGGGCATGTTATTTGACCCCTCATTTTGCCGCGCTACGACCAGTGTGAGTGTCTGCATGCAGTACCGCATCCTCTAATTTGGTGGATGCCAAGCCGGCCCGAGAAGGAGCTATAACTTTTTTTCAAGTTGAAAAATGTTACCGATGAGGAGCCATAAGCTGGAGGCCTCTCTTTTTTTCTTTCGAATGGGCAATAAGCTGGAGAGCTGGAGAGTGTCTCTAATGGGCTGCCTCTAGTGTTAAGGCCTTCCAGTACGAAACACGGGCAGCCGACTAGGCCGATAGAAAAGCCTATCCATCTTAAAGCCCATTTGTTTTTGTTTTTTGCGAGGAAAAGCCCATATTTTCTTGAAGAGGGGGCGATCCTAGAAAAACCATCCTTCATCCTCGCTTCGACTTATACGGCAGCTCGCCGGACTCTCCCGCTTCCGTCGCCCCCCAATTCCCCCCGCTCCCCATCTTCCTCACTCGTACAGAAAACCCCCGCTCACCTTCTTCCTCACTCGTATAGAAAACACCTGCTCCTCTTCTTCCTCGCTCCTACAGAAAACCCCAGCCCTTCTTCTTCCCCACTCGCACTGCCACTAGGTTCGTCTCTGGCTCTGCTCAAATCCGTGAGCTCGACGCGACGCCCGCAAGGAAAATGGAGTCGGCTGGCCCCAGCACCAAGAAGATGAGGCTCCCGCCAGTGGCTATGTCGGTTGTAGATCCCGCACCCGGCAGCGTGGGGAGAAGCGGCAAGCCCCCCCCCCCCCCCCCCCCACAATCTGAGGAACCCGGAATATTTGGTTGACCGCATTAGTGATCTCCCGGACACCATCCTTTTGGAGATCATCTCCCTTCTCCCCACCAAGGATGGCTGCCGCACACAAATCCTCGCATCTCGGTGGTGCACTCTCTAGCGCACTGCGCCTCTTAATCTCGACTGTCGTCAGATATCTGTCATTCATGAATTTGAACTCCTCAGAGCCATCATCTCCTCCCACCAGGGCCCCGTTCAAAGCCTCTGCATCCCGACATGCTACCTGCTGTCCATATCCTGCCCGGTGGACGCCTGGCTGACATCCACTGAATTCGAAAAACTGCAGCAGCTTGAGTTCTACCATTACTACGAAAATTACATACCGCGACGCGAACGCCATGTATTTGTGCCCACACCACCATTGTCCACCTCGTGGTTTTCCTCCTCTCTCCACACCCTCACCATAGCCCGGTGTCACCTACCAGACAATCTGGTACTAATGATTCGACTCCCACTGCTAAAAAGACTTTCTCTTATGGTGGTTGATCTGTTAGAGGCCTCACTACACAGCATCATCCACTCCGGTTGCCCTGCCCTAGAGCGCTTGCTGCTTGTTTTCGGATTATAAAGCCGTATCCATTGTCTCCAAATAAATTCGCCTCACCTTAAAAGCATTGGAATTTGTTTTGAAGGACAACAGCTCATCATCGAAGATGCCCCTTCACTTCAAAGGATGCTCCTTGATAATTGTTATAAACCAGAGCAAATAACTGTCGTCTCTGCGCCTAAACTTGAGACCTTGGATGTAATTCGTGATCCATTTAAACATCACGACATGGTCTTTGGCTCCACACTTATTCAGGTACTGTATATTATCATCTACACTTTTGTAATCACAAGATACATTTTTCATTTGTGCGCATAAGTTTTACATCATCTTGGAGTGCACTTTGGATACTAATATTATGTTATATGCTCAATGAAGAGTTTGTCCATCGATAGCCTATCAATGGTGCTGGATTCTGTCAAGATCTTATATATCAGAATGTTTAGTATTGATCTGAACAAAATTATTGGCTTGCTGCGATGCTTTCCATGTCTGGAGAATTTGTACATAAAGGTGATTATTTCATGCACATTGAAAGCCCATATATATTGTACTAGAATTACCGTTTAGCTGTCGCTCTTTCGACACTCTCTTTTTTTAGACCTTAACTGTTTTCAATCTTCATCTCTACGTAGGCACTAACACATGGAGAAAAACATATAACCAATCGGTGGCATAATAAGCACCGGGATTTTCTCAGTTCTCATGACATTCGTTTGAGGACAATAACGATGGAAGGATATGCATCCAACCAAGCAAACAGAAGCTTGGTCACATTCTTCCTGTTGAACGCGAGGTTACTATTGTCAATGAGGCTTAAGTTTTTCAACAAGAAACTTCTTACGGATGGATATGTTGAACAACAAAAAAAGAAGTTTCAGGTGGATAAATGGGCTTCTGAACGCGCTCGGCTTCTATTTACAACAACTTGTGGTCATATTCCAGTAAACTTTTTGGCACAGGATGTTGATTTTATGGATCAGACCAATCCATTTATTTGTGACTGCCAAAAACTGTGGTTGGGTTAGATGTTATTGCCATATTCAGTCTGGGTTTTGTCTAAACCTGATGAACAAATAATCCTCGGGCTTTTGTACCGTTTGTAAGCTTGAGTTAGATGTTGTTGCCCTTTTCAACTCGGCTGTGACTGTCATATTTTCTTTGAAACAAGGCAAATGGCTTGCCATTTTCTTTATTAAAGAGAGAAATATTGTAAGAACAGGGACCCAGTAGCTCACCCAGTTATAGAGACGGAGCAGGGTATCAACTGCGCTGTGCGGGGGCTGTGGCCCGTCTAGCCCAGGCTTTTATTTAAGCACATGATGAGCCCAGTTCATATATTTTTTCTTTCTGAAAATGGCTAGCCCAATTCTATTTTTTTTGGACAATACCCAACCCAGTCCTACTTGCTTTTCTCAGCCCTGCTGGCTTGCAAATCTTTAAAGATGAGGAGGGATGTATTCGGCTTCCCCAGAAAATGGGCTATAAGTAGTAAGAAATGGGCTGTAAATTTTAAAAACACAGAAAACCGGCAACTGGATTCAAATTTCATTTTTCAAGATTTCAAGATTTTAAATTTCATTGTTTCTTTGCGGGGAAAATTTCATTGTATTTTAATTTGAAATAAAATTATTTTTATAATTATTTTTAAAGTGACTCAAAATTTCGTGATTAAAAGAGTTCGGACCCCACAATATGGTCTGTAATGCTAACAAAAATAATATGGGCTTCAAAATATCCTTAAGAATTAGCAAATGGGCTGTAAATTATTAAAAATAATGGCAAATGGATTGTATGTTGTTTTCCACAGATTTGGAGGCTGACTTGTGGGCCTACTAGGTTGACGATGACGCTGTCCTAAATTTTTTTGACGCTTTGTCAACTTAGTCAACACAGAGAAGTGACTGTTATATGTCGATCCAATCGCCGTCGTGCTTCTTCAACCTCCGATCTTCCTACTCCAGCCGCCCAAACAAGCGCCAGCGGGACTGCCTGCTCCCTCCTTCCGTGGCCGGCTGTGCTGCCGCGCAGGCCTCACCGGCCCACCCTATTCCCACTGCTGGCCAGGCCATCCCTCTACCCACCCGCACCTCCTGTTATTTTCCGGCGATGGCAGCCTCACCCCGCAACCGACCAGTCAGCCCTCGTACTCCCCTCAGCATTGGCATCCACTGCTGTGGCTTCGCTGGCTCCGGGTCGTTCCCTTCCTGGGCCTCGTCGTCGTCCATCGCGTTGGTGCTCTCGGTGCGGCGTGGTCAACATGGTCAACAAACGACAGCCATCGGAAGAGGAATGTAAGCGGAGAGGCTGACAGTAGGGACCCACACAAGCAAGTGCCTCCTTATTACGCGAAAAAAAATGATTGCTCATGCTGACAGCTGGGACCCACCGACAAAATCTTCGCATGGAAGGAAGTGCCTCCTTATTATGTGAAAAAACTATTCCTCCCAATGACAGCTGGGACCCGACGGATTTGGTGGCTGACTTGTGGGCCTACTAAGCTGACGCGTACGCAGGGCATTGTCAACTTACTCAATAATTGATTCTAGCAGCTGGACCTTTGGATGTCAATCCAACAGCCGTGCTGCTTCTTCAACGTCTGATCTTCTTGCTCCAGCCGCCCAAACCAGCGCCGGCGGGACCGCCTGCTCCTGCCTCCCGTGTGCGGCAGTGCTGCCACGCAGGCCTCACCGCCCCACCCTAGTCCCACCGCCGGGCAGGCCTTCCCTCTACTCACCCACACCCCGTGTTATTCTCCGGCGACGGCAGCCTCACACCGCAGCGGAACCAGTGAACCCTCGTACTCCCCTTCGCGTGGGCATCCACTGCCTCGCCTTCCTCGGCTCCGCATCGCTCCCTTAGCAGGCCTCGCCGTCGTCCACCGCCTTGGTGCTCTCGGCACAGCGTGGCCAACATTGTCAACGAACGACAGCCATCGGAAGATGACTATACACGGTGAGGCTGACAGCTGGACCCACCAGCTACATCTTCGCACGCAAGGAAGTGCCTCCTTATTAAGCACAAAAAAATGATTCCTCCCCGTGACATCTGGGACCCACCACATATATCTTCGCATGCAAGGGAGTGCCTCCTTATCCTCCCTAGCAGCTGGGACCCACCCAGTCGAACCGTACGTAGTGTTGTCTGTCTAGTCGCGAACGTGTACGTATATATTGGTTGAGCAGTCTCTCTGCAAGGATGAACCATGGCCGAGTAAGTAGTGGCACGTGTCGTAGTAGAGCCCCCGACGTAGCAGTTTAGGCAGTCCCGTCTAAATCGTGTACGCGTACCTACAGCCACACGGCAAAAAATACAGCCACATACATACGGGTGGGGTCTCATACGCATACAGCAACTGCGTCCTGTTCATTGGCAGCCAACCGGCTGGGTCGGAACGGAGAAACAGCGCCGTGTTCATCGGGAGGCAACCGGCTGGGTTGGAACGCGTCCTGTTCATTGATCGAGAGCCAACCGGCTTGGACGGAACAACCGAAACAGGGTCCTGCTCATCGATCGGGAGGGGTCTGGCGTACCGCAAAATGGAGGAAACGGCCTTCTGTTCGACTGCCTATGGTCAAAACGGGGTCCTGTTCATCGGCTCGGGGTCTGGCGTACCGCAAAACGGATGAAACGGAGTTATCTTCGACCTCCTACGGTCGAAAAGGGGTCTTGTTGATCGGGAGGCGTGTGGCGTACCGCAAAACAGAGGAAACAGACTACTCTTCGAGCGCCTACGATCGAAACGGGCTCCTGTTCATCGGGAGAGGTGTGGCGTACCGTAAAATGGGACTCCTAGGGCTACTGTTCATCACCGTCTACTGCCTCGCTCCAGCCTCCACGGGTTACTGTTCATCCACCATCGACCTCCTCCAGCCTCGACCGGCTACTATTCTTCCAGCCCTCCACGGGGTCCTGTTCATCCACCCCCAACCGGCTAGGCTGTGGTGGCCTCCTCGGGGTGCTGTTCATCCAACCCCCTCCGGGAACTGTTCATCCACAGCCAACCAACCGGCTCGATCGATCAATGCGTCTCGACTCGTGTCTACATGCATCGCGCGTGAGGCAGCAACGGGCACTCTTCATCGAGAGGCAACCCAACTGGCTATGTCTCGCACGTACGGGTGCCTTCGGCTTCAGTAAGCAGCGAGAAGGATCGATCGGGTTCAGTTAGGCAACGAAGGAATCGCTCGGGTTCAGTTAGGCAGCGAAGGATCGATCGGCTTCAGTGGCTAGAGGTGGTAGTGTGAGGGCGAGATCGATCGCTCGAGTTCAGTAAGGGAACACCTCTCCATCGCGCTCAAGTTCAGTTTAGCGAACGCCTCGCACACACGCACGCCTAGCTACGAGAGAAACGCGCAAACCACACTGCATCGCTCGGCCCCGACCACCCACACCGTCACCGGGAACTCCGAGATAATTTCCTCACCCTCACTTCTACCACGATTTTTTATGTCATGGACGGCCCAAAGAATGTCATGCAGGTGCGTCCCCGGCCTGCCCAGGATAAAAAGCCCATTTTCTGTCATGATTTTTTGTCATAGAAGTAGGAGCCCACCACATCTATGATGATACATGTTTTTGTCACAATTATCGTCATAGAAGTGTCATAACCATGACAGAAAAACTTTTCGTTCGGGCCAAAATGTCACGGATGTGTCTTTTTTTTGCAGTGATACCTTGTGTGCTATCAAACGTTACTTCATAACTGGGTGATCATAAAGGTGCTCTACAGGTATCTCCAAAGGTGTCTGTTGAGTTGGCGTGAATCGAGATTGGGATTTGTCACTCCGTATGACAGAGAGGTATCTTTGGGCCCTCTCGGTAATACAGCATCACAATAAGCTTGCAAGCAAAGTGACTAAGGAGTTAGTTACAAGATGACGTATTACGGAATGAGTAAAGAGACTTGCTGGTAACGAGATTGAACTAGGTATGGAGATACCGACGATCGAATCTTGGGCAAGTAACATACCGACAGACAAAGGGAACTACGTATATTGTCATAAAGGTTTGACCGATAAAGATCTTCGTAGAATATGTAAGAACCAATATGGGCATCCAGGTCCCGCTATTGGTTATTGACCGGAGAAGCATCTCGGTCATGTCTACATCATTCTCGAAACCGTAGGGTCCGCACGCTTAACGTTCGTTGACGATATAGTATTATATGAGTGTATGTTGGTGACCGAAGGTTGTTCGGAGTCCCGGATGAGATCACAGACATGACAAGGAGCTCTGGAATGGTCCGGAGGTAAAGATTGATGTATATGATGATATGGTTGAGCCAAGGGGTAAAGCCCACGAGGCTTTAGGTCGGTGCACAAAGGAGTTGTATGGATGGCAGGGGCTAGACGCCAGGGTTCATGGTGTCTACCCCTGGGTTAGACGCCAGAGTCCGTGGCGTCTACGTAAACGCCGGGAACCGTGGCGTTTATCCCTGGAGTCCGAGAAGGACTCTTCCTTGCGTTCCAAACCGACTTTGGGGAGACCTCCTCTCCAAGTTACGACCCCAGGGCTCAACATATAAATAGAGGAGCAGGGCTCGCCCCTAGAACACAAGTTTTTGAGCCTCCTCTAGTTGGTCCTAGTTGACTAATTAGAGCTAGCCCTAGCTACCTCTAATCCTCATAATTAGAAGCCCAGTGTGGTTCTAATCTCCTCCCTCTAGTTCACCACCACCGTCACCACACCGTCATGCTGCCGAAACTCATCTACTACTTCGCCCCTCTTGTTGGATCAAGAAGGCGAGGATGTCATCAAGCTGAACGTGTGCTAAATGCGGAGGTGCCGTACGTTCGGTGCTTGATCGAAACGGATCGTGAAGGAGTATGACTACATCAACCGCGTTGATAAACGCTTCCGCTTAGCGATCTACAAGGGTATGTAGATGCTCGCCCCCTCTCGTAGCTATGCATCTCCATGGATAGATCTTGCGTGTGCGTAGATTTTTTTTGTTTTCCATGCAACATTCCCTGACAATTAATATCAAATAATAAACTAAAATTTTGATCTATTTAGAAAATAGTTATCATCTCCTAAACCTGCAACCCTAATAAGCTCAAATTTTCCTAGATTACTACTCGACACATGTAGTATTTACTGATTTTTTTAAAGGGACATTCACATTTGTGCCTCTAACTCGAACCCACTACTCAAATTTACTCCTAAATTTTTTATGTGCTCAAATTTGCCCCTAAAAAGCATTTTAGGTCGCAAGAATGCCCTTCCATCTGGCCAAACTTGTTTGACCGAAACTTTGAAAATTCATAATAAATTCATATGAACTCGGAAGAATGCAAATTAAGATATCAAAATGTTCATAAAAACATCACCAATAAGCACTTGTCATTTACATTCATGACAAAGCACTCTTTAAAGCTTTTTAGGGTTTATAACATTAAAAAACTATTTAGGGTGAATGCAAATAATAGCACGTGTAGGTGATGAACGTAAATGACATGTGCGTATAGGTGATATTTTTATGAACATTTTGATATCTTATTTGCATTCTTCTGAGTTCATATGAATTTGTTACGGATTTTCAAAGTTTTGATCAAGTAACTTTGATCAGCTGGAAGGGCATTCACGTGACCTGAAATGCATTTTAGGGGCAAATTTGAGCACATCAAAAAGTTAGGGGGTAAATCTAAGAATGGGCGCAAATTAGGGGCATAAATGTAAATGTCCATTTTTTAAAATATCAAAATTTGAATCAAAATTTTGATTGTCTAGCAAAATAGCTATTACTCCCAATATTATTGTCCAAATAAGTGAAAAATCTTATATTAGTTTACACAGGGAGTAGTATTTAGTGATGTTTTGGGGATTTTTTTTCATAGCTATGAAATTTGGAACACAAAATTGGATATATATATATATATATATATATATAGCTTAATAGCCATTATCTCCTCATACTGTTGTACAAATAGGCTTACTACTAGAAAAATGCAGTGCTTAATGAAAGTTTCAGGGTGTTTTTAGAATATATCAAATCTTCAACCAAAATTTGGATATGTCAAGCTAAATAGCGTTGGATTATTATACCGGATAACTTCTTTTGATACATTATCGCTAAGTTTTATTCATGACAATGTTTACAGGTATAAAAAATAGATCACCAAGTAGATCCAACCACACATGGCGACCAAAAACCCAAGTGATAACGCATGCTTAGAGAGATTTTGAGCCTCGATATTCGAGTTCCTAAACCGATGAACTGTATTACAAGCAGTAAAGCAGTAGAATGTTCTATTCTTTCATGTATGATAGATCCATGTGCCGCTGAAGATCCCTGCTTAATATCGTCCACCACTGTCTTGCAATCTAAAGCCACATGCATCTTTTGCACATAAAGATCGTCTGCAATCTCCAATGCCTGTCTAAATGCCAGAGCTTCAAGTGTAATAGTGTCTGAAATATTTCGGAAGGTGGTGGATGACGCACCCAGAAATTGCCCCATAGTCTCGGCACATAACAGCCACCGCTCCATAACTTCCGTTCCTCATGACATAAGCATCTGTGCTAATTTTCATGTGTTCCACTGGCAGACCTAACCATGAAGAAGGTTTAACTATTGTGCTTCGACTCGAACCCCGTAAAAGTTTCGCCAAAATTTGGATGTCAACAATGAATGATGAAATGAAAAAAAGGGTTGACAAGGGATTTTGGAATATGTCCTCATGAATAGCCTTTCTCCTGGCTCTCCAAATCGCCCACATAGTCACCACCAAAATTGTAAACTCCGCCTGTGTAAGAGTCTCATGCATCATAAACCACCACTAGTTTGCATTCATCTCTTGGTTAGCACACATATGTTTCACCATTTCTTCATATGAGAGTGACCAAACACACCACACCTCTCATACTCGATCAAGGCATGCGTCCAATTATCGTCAGGTGCACATAAAGAACACACAAATGTTGTGGACATGTTACAGTGGTGCAAAAGGTCAGCGGTTTGTAGAGAGTCCTGACACAATCTCCACAGGAAGTTTTTCAGTTTTGAAGGCACTCTAATGTTCCACAAGGACGTCCACGACTTCTTCTCATCTCCGGTGCCAGAAGGGTCTTCAACATTTTCCAACCAATTCTCCCTTTTAATCTTTGTCTTAACAACCATCTTGTAAACTGAGCTCATCAATAATTTGCCACGTCAATCCTTTTCCCAATCCCAGAAGTCATCAAGTCTCCTTGTGCATAGTGGGATCCTTAAAGTTGCTTCAACACCGAAAGGAAAAAAGTGGGATCCTCTCGCCATGCAACATATGAGGCATCGATCAGTTCCGAAACCATTCTGGGCGACTGATCAACCAACAATGATAATGGTCTCATCAATCCCTCGAGGGATCCAATTATGTTCCCATATACTCCTAGTTTTGCCAGTTCCAATCCTTCTGATAATCCCTTGAGCTAAAACATCCCTTCCATCCAAGACATCCCACCAAATCTACGAAGGATGATGACCAAGGTATTAGACAACCGCAAAACTAGGCTGTGTCCGTTCTCTTTTCATGTTGGATCAATGTACTAGACTGGATTTACATATTTTTTAGGGAAAGATGGGATTTACATGTGATACATATGGGCTTGGGAACTAGGTCAGTCCCTTTTCCTACTTGGATCAATGTAGGCATTATAGGTGATACAAGGGCTTGGGAGCTAGGCTAGACCGAGTGGTAGTAAATAAAATTCTTTTTTATTAGAGGGCAAGCTTCAGCCTCTTGAAGCTTGTCTATTAGCATTGTCCAAGAAGTATGAGCGCGCGGCGTGTGTCGTATAGTCAAGGCTTCACTGTAACACTCCTCTAGATGGGTCGGCCCATGTAACCGTTGTTTTCGGGGTTTTTTCTTTGTTATTTTTATTCCTTTTCCTTTTCTATTTTTGGATATTGGTTTTTCTTCTCATTGTACTTTTATTATTTTTTTTCACATTTTTAGTTTTGCAATATACAGTGAACTTCTTTTCCAATATAGGTGAACATTTATTCAAATACACACTGATTTTTTGTTTACGGTGAACATTTTTCAAATACATACTAACTTTTTCTTAATATACAATGAATATTTTTTATATACGTTGAACATGTTTAATATATGATGAACTTTTTTAATTATACGATGAACATTTTTTCAATACTCAGTGAACACTTTTCTGATACACGGTGAACTTTTGTTAATATATATTTAACTTTTATATAACACATATTGATTTTTTTGTAAACACATATTTTTAAATTTAATAGGTCTTCAAAATATCTAGCTCCTAAAAACCAACAACAGTTTTTTTTTGTGAAAACTGACTAAAGGCAAAATGGGCTGGCTCATTTGCACTAGCTTGAGAAAAGCCACTCTAGTTGACGTACACGTGCATCAAGTAGGAGGTCTCGTGGTTCGGGAGGGGATTTATGGCACGCAGGGGCACCGACCCCCATTTTTCTTTTAGCTTTTGATTTTCAGTTTATATTTTGGAACCAAAAGTACGAATTAAGTTTCGTTTGTATATCCGTGTTTCTTTTGATGAGGTCTTTCAAAATAAGATCCCCATTTTGAATACATTTTGACGCGTTTTTATAACTTTCTGAAGTTTCAACTCTTGAAACTTGATGTGAGCAAAAGACAAAATCACAAATTTCAAAAACTAAAACTTAAAATTTGGTGTGTTCTCGTGCAGAATCCAATGACTTTGCGGATTGCGAGGCAATCAGGCGGCCGGCCGGCTGGAAGGTGCGTGCCTCGGCGAGTTTCCGCATGATATAACAGGTATAACACTCTGCGCTCACTACTCGCCCTTGCGGCTGGAAGGTGCGTGCCTCGGCGAGTTTCCGCATGATATAACAGGTATAACACTGCGCTCACTACTCGCCCTTGCTTTTTGTATAACCTCTGGACCATTTTCTCTGCATATATTATCTCGAGTATTTAGTAGGGTAATTATTTTTTAAATTTTCAGTAGTGTTTAGTTCAAAGTTAAATTGAATAATTCTCTAATCTAAGCCATTGAAATTATATCTAATGGATGGTTGGACAAGTCAGTACAATCTAATTAATGATATAGTATAAACCCTCTATTTTCATCATAAAAAAATTATGTGCTTATGAAAGATGATAGCTGCATGGACATTGCACAACTTCCTGTGAATTCGACGTCATGTGTGATACTATTATGTAAGGGTGCCACTCCGAGGTAGGCATTTGACAGTTTTTTTTCAAGAAACTTTTAAACTATTCATCTTCAATCATGACAGTACAAATAACACCCGAGGTAATAAAAATTACAATCAGGTCCGTGGACCACCTAACGACGACTACAAGCACTAGAGCGAGCCGAAGACGCGTTGCCATCATCGCTCTTCCCTCGTCGAAGCCGGGTAAACCTTGTTTTACTAGACAATCGGGAAGTCGTCGAGCTAAGGCCACATAGGACCAGCGCACCAGAGTAGTAATCATCACCGATGAAGAAAGTCATAGATCGGAAGGATCAAACCTATAAACACCCAAACGAAGAAGAACAAAGACCGGATCCAAACAGATCCACCAAAGACCAGCACCGACCGTACCCCACGAGATCCGACAAAAACACATCTCCACATGCTCTCCGACAAAGCTAGACGCACCATCCGGGCGGAGATAGAACATGGGAGACACTATTCTTACTGAGGGACATCGCCGCCACACAGCCCCAACCAAGATGCTAAACCTAACAAAAACGAGAACAGGGTCCCTCCCGCCAGCGTGGGGCCGAGATCCTCCGAACCTCCATGGCCCAAAGGCCATCGGAGGTGAGACGGACCAGCGGCGGCGTTGACGGACGGGGGAGAGGGGGGAGGAAAGTCTGTGATGTTTTCTTATGAAGGAGGAAAGACAAGGCAAGCATTTACCAGTTTGTTAACTAGTAAACGGTGCACTTGAGACACGCATACGGTTGAGACAACGCAATTGAAAAGGTGCAATTGAACACATGAAACGGTTGAAAAGTGGAATTGGAACCCGTGAGAGATGCAATTAAAGCAGACATCATAAACACTATTAAATCAACGAGGCTGCTACGAATCAGCCGGATGGCTTTTTTAGAGAATCATCGGCCTATTCAGCCATTGGATTAGTGCGTTGGTGGTCGTTGGATAACAGCGCCATGGCAGTAGCGAGCGCGACAGCTTCAACGCAATGCCATTGCAGCCGCAACGGAGCTCCAACACAGCACTGATGGCGTCCGGCAAGCTCCAACTCAGCACCGACGCTCCGACGAAGCTCCATTGCAACTCCGGCAAAGCTCCATTGCAGCCCCGGCGGAGCTCCAATGCAGCGACGACGGCTCCGACATGCTCCATTGCAACTCCAGTCGAGCTCCATTGCAGCCCTGACAGAGCTCCAACACAGTGGCGACGGCTCCGGCGAAGCTCCATTGCAACTCCGGCCGAGCTCCATTGCAGCCCCGGCGGAACTCCAACACAGTGCCAACGGCTCCAGCTCCATGGGTCGCGTGTCGCTTGTCGCACTGCAGCTCCACCGCCGTGGCGAGAATCGCGTCGTAGTGTACCTGGTCGGCGGCGGGATCGTGGATCGCAGCGCTGTTGTGCTTGCGTCTAGAAGAAAAGAAAAGAAGCAAGTGGAGCGATTGCAGCAGCTGGTGGTGCCTGCAACAGCGATTGGTTGGCTCCTGCAGTGGTGGCTGCTGCCGGTGGAGGCTTGTTGTTCCTGCGTCTGCAGAAGGAGATTGGGATTTGAAGGAGCGGATAAGATTTCAATGCTGAGTGGTGAGAGACAAGGGAATCGAGGGACACGTGGAGGGAATAAGCCGTGCGTGTTGCCAGCTTCACGCGGGACACGCGTCGCTAGGACGAGGCAACTTACGCGTCGCTGTTATCAGCCGGTTGAAAATAAACCATTTCCTAAATCAACTGCATTGCTGTCAAGTGCACACATTTTACACATTTTGGAGTTGTGATATTGCTTATTTAAGAAGTTGTGTAAACATATGCACACATTTTGGAGAAAACTCAAGTGCGCCGCTGGCTAGGAATAACGTACTTCGTTCCTAAATATTTGTTTTTTTAGAGATTTTAAATGAACTACCACATACGAATGTATATAGACATATTTTATAGTGTAGATTCATTCATTTTGCTTCGTATGTAGTTACTTGTTGAAATCTCTGTAAAGTTAAATATTTAGGAACGGAAGGAGTATAATCTAGCAGTAGACATGAGAACATTTTACACCAAGCAACAATAACAAATTTATCACGTACAAGGATCAATCACTTGCGAGTCACGGCCAATCCAACTAGTACTATAACAACTACCAAGGGGTGTACGCACGTGCTATTGCGGCATGCCATCGAGTGAACTTGCGTCGGTGCGTCTTGTCAGATGCGGTGCTAACTTAGCGCTAGCCGCGGCACTGGTACGCACGCACGCATCCCCGGCCGGTGTACGGCTGCCCGGCGGCCCCGCACTGCCCGATGCATGCCGGCCTGTTAGGGTCGAAGACCGAGTTGCTGAGGCTGGCGAGCACGCGACGGTGCACCACCGGTGTGAGCTTCTGCGGCGCCGTAGCCGCGTCGACTCTGTAGGCGGTGCCCATGCTGCCGGCTAGCCCAGGCCCAGCCCTGGTCTCGCCGGCGGTTGGATTGGCTGCGAGCACTGCAATCACAGTGCCGGTGAGCAGCACTACTACAAGCAGAGAGACGCGCGCCTGATCTCTGTCCATATTTCCTGCGAACCCCACTACGACCACGGGCTTATAAATGGAAGCAACTTCTTGAGGCCAGCTTATAAATGAATGGTGGTTGTGCAGTGTGGCACACCCGTCTCCCCGACTGGATCCAGCTCGATTTATTGGTGCAACTTTTGGTCCAAAGATACCTGAAACAGATCATCAGCTAACCAATTTTCACTGCAAATTATGGGGCAGACACATTTTTGGAACCTTCTCTTCCAAGCGGTCTAGGAGATCACGAAAACTGATTCAATTTACGACATCCCACATATAATTTGCGGAACTGCACAGTCGAGCATCGGGCGTGCATCGTAAAGGGTTGTCACGTGTAAATTTGTCTATGTTGGTTAGCGGCTGCACCGGCAATCACCAAAACGTCGTCTGTGCGTGCCTGTGTTTGTGCGGTGTACTAGTTCGCTGTTCACTCCCTCCCAATAACAATAGCATCACCTTCGGTGATTGCATTAACATTTATTTATTTTTTTCGGGGAAAAGGGGAAATGTCATTAGCTCTGCGATCTTACAGAAAAGTCCAGAACAAAAGCAAAATTACAATGAAGTCCTTTCTGAACTCCAACAACGCTGCCGTCGAGGACGAGCCGGTGGCGCGCCGGATCTGCCGCTGCTCCACTGAAGGCTTGGATCGGAAGCAGCCCCCCTGCAGCCGGGAAGTCGCCGGACAGTGGTCCTTGAGGACCTGCACCCTGGAACGTCGTCGTCGTTGCGCAGAACCGCATCTCCATCTTCTCCTTATTCTTCAAGCTATGGCCTCGCCGCCACTCGGGAGCCGACGGGGGAGAACCGCACCGAGCAGCCCCGCAGGGCCACGAGCACGCAGAAAGACGGCGCCCCACCGCAGTGTTCCAACGAACACCACCGTCGAAGGGGATGAGCGCCGCCACCAACACCCTCTCCGGCCGCACCACCGCCTCCATGACGCCGCCGGCAAGGTCCCTACAAGCTCCTACACTATGTACACACCGTGAAACGGGGATTCCCCATCCTCCCGCCGCCGGGGCGGCCGCCGGAGGGTGAGGAATCCGCCGATTCGACGGCGGCGAGGTGGAACGAGAAGGGGAACTCACAAATCGCCTCTCTGGCACTGTAGCGGAAGAGAGGAGAGACGTCCAGGCTCGTCTCTTGATTGCATTAACATTTAGGCTACGTTTAACGTTTGGCAGCAATGTCTTTTTAAAGTTTTCAGAGAAAAAACCATGGTTTTGAATACTTTAATGCGTTTGACGTCAGCAAAAACTAAAATTTTGTAAACCATAGTATCCAGAAACCATGGTCTTTTAAGAGGTCCCGGCCTCCATTTTCTAAACAAACGGAGAGAAGCGCAATTGGCGTTGCTGCCTACGTCAAGATAAGAATATCAATTGTGATGGCCTCCTATTTTTTCTCTCTCTGTTATATAAACGAGTTGTATTATATCTCCTGGTTAGACCTGGCCAAACCTCGGGCCGGGCCGGGCTTCGGGCCGGGCCTAGCCAAGCCCGAGGCAAAAAACCTAGGACCGGGCCCGGCCTGGCCCGACCATCGGGCCTGTTTTTTGGGCCCGAGCCCGGCCCAAACGCGTAAAAGCCCGCCGGGCCTCGGGCCTCGGGCTGGGCCCCTTCAGAAAAGCGCAAAAATGACGGGCCCGGGCCCGGCCCGGCCTGGCCATCGGGCTCAAAATCTAGGCCCGAGCCCGGCCCGGTAGCTGCGTCGGGCCGGGCCGGGCTTCCCATGGCCAGGACTACTCCTGGTTATTAGCCGATTCAATTTGATTAGCGTGTAGTTGGTCTCTTGGGTCCTTCTTCCAGCCAGCGTCGCGTGTGAGTCTCCTATCTTGTCTCTGCAATCATGAGGGAATCAAGCTCACCACCAGGGGTATGGTATGTGCTCATCTATGCTGTACAATATTCCGTCCTTAATTATCTGTCCAGTCCGATTGCAACACTTCCGCGACGAGTGGCATATGGATTAGAGATGCCACTAGCCAAACACCTAGGTAGTTTAGGTAAAACTGAGAAAAACCATGGTTTAAAGAAAGATGTCGATGAATTCATCGACCTTTGACGTCGGTTCTTCATCTTTCTCTTCGGAGATAGCGTTGACCTTCCTTGTGGTATACCTTTCTACATGTTATTGGGCATGGTTTTCTTGCATATCATCAAGTAGCTTCTTGACCTCTTCAATAGGTCTTCCCATTATAGTTCCTTCTGCAGCTGTATCAAGCATAGTTTTTGACATAAGATTAAGAACCTTACTAGCAATGTGGCCGTGCGTTGCAACGGATCCAAAGTAGAATAATACATATTCATAAATTTGAAAGAAAACATTCTAGTTTTGATATACATATATCACTAAAAATATCTTATGTTTCACTCAAAATATATTCCTTGGGCTGTTTTGATAAGGTAGGGAGGAATGTGGTTGGTTTCAAGATACAAAGGTGTTTTCTGTAAATAGGAGCAGAGAAGTGGGATATTATTGCAAAAAGGCCACAACTTACATCACAGTCGTTAGATGCAGATCTAATGGTTAGAAATGACGGATGGCAGACACACCATCATCACCAACTGAGTCTTTTATAGGAGTAGAGATAAAACATATGAAGAATTAATCATTCTCCCATCCCGTGATTAGGACAAGTTCTTATAGCCTCCTTCATGCGATCCCACGCAAGCGCTAGTGGCTCACGTTCCTTCAGCTTAAAACTTATGATTTGATATTGAAATTGTATAATTTTTTCGAGGGGCAAAACTTAGATAAATATTTGCTACAACAAGCAGTCCATGAAGTTATAGTTCCTCTAGGTAAAGGTAAAAGCCATTCTTTTGCTTTTCCTCTCAAGGAAAAACAAAATAGATGCAATTTTACAGAGTTCAGTTCATGGTCCTTAATATGTGTCATATCACTCAACTCAGTAACATTGTGTAAGTGCATGTCGGCATCCTCTGATGCAGTGCTTCTAAATTGGCCTTGTTGAACCGTTGTGACTAAGTGGGGCTTAATTTCATATTGCTTGGCAGCAAGACTAACTGGGGCTTAATTTCATGTTGCTCGGTAGCAACATCAGGTTGTGCAATTGGTGAACACATAAAGTTCTCATTTGGAGCAGTGAAGCGAAGTCTCGAAGATGTTGAGCCATAATATTTTATTTGGGTTTTCGGTAAGAACACAACTAGAAAAATAAATAAAGACAAGAACAAAAAACTAAAACATAAATTGAAATAGAAACTTTAACCATAACTATAACGCAGTGCTAGTGACATGATGCCTCTTCGGCAACGGCGCCAGAAAAGATGGTTGATGCCCTTTGAGATTCGGTTTGGATAGCAAACTTTCCTATGCCTTTCCCCAAGGAGTGACCATGAGTTATCGAACCTACAAGAGGATGTGCACTACGACAGACTTTGAAAAGTTATTGCTAACGAATTAAATTCAATGCTCCCGTTCGTCTCCAACACCACAACAAGGAGCCAGCATCAACATTGGAGGAGACCTAAATCGATCAACAAGACAAGCATCGCCTTGGTCCGACTAAGCCGGCCGCCCGGGAAGTTCATTCGTTGTGCGTTTGATGTTACTTTTCACTCCTAAGTATACCCAATGTGGGTCGGATCGCTTCAATAGCGGCGGCGGCGCACATACGGTTCATCCAGGTAGCAAGATAGGAGAGATATGAGGAAGGGGAAAGGGAGCACAGCGTAGAGTTGAGATGCTCGTTTGCTGAAATGGGCTTCATGTGGAAGGGCCCAGTCAACCACAATAAGCTGATTTTTCTACCAGAGCAGCCTCCATTTAGGACAGCTGGCCCACTTAACGACTAATGACAAGATTAGATAGCGATCAACGGCCAAAATAATTATAGACATGAATCAAACGGCCAGAAATCTTGAGGGCGTGAGAGGGCTATAAACTGGTTCAATTTTACTGTCCTAAACAATTGGGGGAAGTTGTGATGGAATAAAATAGAGTTATTAAAGCATCTACAACCGAATTTGCCAAATCCAGCACCTTATATGTCCGCGGGCATGATAGGGCACATCCGCGGGCAGTGACTGGGCAATCCTCAAATCGATGCGTCCACAATCGTGTACCTCAAATCTGGTACCCTATATTCATACTAAAGCATGCAATGTTAAACTAAACTATGTAGACCATCAAACGAACATAGAAATCGACAACAAGTGGACATAGAAATTCACATAATCCACATAACTAATCACCAAATGATCACCACATTTCAACCGACGGACAAGTCCTAAACTAGATTGCTAATAACGAAAATAAAAATGGAGAGAGGGGTGAGCTTCATCACTTCCTCGCCTGGTCTTTTCCCTTCAGGTCACCAGTGCTGTTGTAGGTGTCCGGGTAGGCATCGGCAGGAGGTGGGTCGTTGCAGTCATCATGGTCGTTGGAGCCGTTGGGGTGTCGGAGAAGGTGGAGGAGTCGATGAAGCCCGCCATCCTCCAGACGACGCGGTCCTGCTACCTCTTCAGCTTCGTCGCTCTCGCCGCCTCTATCGCTGCCTTCGCCGCCTTGCACGCGGACTGCTCCAGCCATAGCCGGAGTGCCTTCATGTTTATCCGATGGAGCCAGCAGGCATCTGTCCCCTCTGTCGTAAGCGAGATGCGGTAGACCCACGCGAGGAGCCTCTCTTCCTCATCGGGCACTGCCGGCACCCCGTGGCGGCAGCGGGAGGACTGTGTGACCACTCCCTAGGCCGTCACCCTCTCCCTAGACATGCACGACCGCGGTGCCTCGGATTCCACCATGCACGACCGCGGTGCCGGCAAAGCGGGCACTAACACCCACTGTTGCCCTTAAGGAGCAGTGGACGGATAGTTTGGAGGGCGGTAGCGGGCCAGTGGCGCGAAGCGGGTGCACTGCACGGCATGAGACTGAGCCACTGCGGTGGCGGACGACAAGGGACGAAGCAGAGCCGAAGCTGATGCCCGTGTACACCCGCGAGTGCTGCATCGCGATACAGAGGGACAACTCCTCCTTGTCGCCCACCGCATCACAGAGGAAGGCGTCCCTATCGTCACCGGATCCATCGCTTCGCCGCTACCGGAGCTGGACATGGTTGACGAAAAGGAGGAGCGGGTTGGATTGGGGAAAGGGAGGAGAAGAGACGGAGAGCAAAGCAAAGTGAAGTGATCTAGGGTTTTGCTCTGGGTGGGGTTTTTGTACGGAGTATGGTCATGGTGAGCCAGCATGGGATGGACTGACGTGGAGGACGTGTCTGAGCGCGCCTGCGCCTCCCCATATTTGCCCCAGATTTGGGTTGAGTATGAGTGGAACCAGAAAGCCCGGGCGTTTGGCGCTCGTTTGAGGAGCCGTTTGGGTCGGCTTTTTTTTCGACCGGTCAATGAACGGTCCGTCCGCGCGGGCGTTTGAGACCGGTTTGAGGCGCCCGGTTGTAGATGCTTTTAAAGCATTTACAACTGCAATTGGCTAATCCTGGTCCCTATACGTCCGCGGACACGCCCGCGGACGGTGACCAGACGGACCTCAAATATTACCATTTGCAACCACAATCCCTATTTTCAAAAGATCAAATACATGCAAACACATGCACGTCGATTATCTTGCCCAAACATAGTTCAGTGCACACAAATGCAAATTGTTCATACTTAAGAATACATAATCCAGACATAGTTCAAACATAAATATTGTTCATAGTGCATAATTGTTAAATTAGAAGCAAAGTTTATTTGATTTCCCATGTGGACCCATGATGAGTGTTATTTTTACTCTCATCAAACCTAAGTTTAAACTGAGATATTCGCTCCGATATTGCTAATAATGACTAATGAATACGAAGGATTGTAGATATCCTATCTTTATTTTGATTCCACAGGAAATGGGCTATTTATGGACGAAATGGAGCCAATACACGAAAAGGAGTAAAAAGGAGATAGAGGAGACCAAGTGGGAGGCGCAGTAGGAAGACCAGAGCACAAGACAGCGTTCCATACGACCACACGCACTCGTATACACGGTCATATGGACTGCCATAGGTGTCCCCTCGTCCAACCCTACAAATACCGTGAAGAGGCAAACACCAGAAACAACACAAAACATCATCGAAACCTCCATCTTCGTCATCAACGGCAACCCTAGCCGCCGCCATTTCCCATCTACCCCTCCATAGCCACCACCATCCCTACCACCGTAGCACTCACTGAATTAGCCATACTTTGTAATCGTGTATCACATCCGGCAACTATTGTGAGACATATTATCAATCAATCTTCATGATGTGTTCTTCAATGGTTTCTCCCTCTAATCTGATCTACATGTTTGAGTAGTTCGGTAAGGTGATCAGTTGAGACATAGCACTAATGTTGGAAATATGACGTAGATGCAATAATATTTGTATTATTATATTTACATATTCATAATTATGGATTTTATATTCTAAGCTATAACTGCTATGATTCTGGAATATGCGATCTAGTGGAAAACTCATATGCACATGTGGAGTGATAAACGGTTAATAAAAGGTTCCTAGTCTTGCCTCTAGGACTAGTTCAAGTGTTGTTGGTGATCAAGTTTTTCGGATCTTAGGATATTGTTAAGTGTAACGATAGTCCTAAAACAACACTGAGATTATGACGTTGGAAGAACGATCATATTGAATCGATCCAAACTTGTTTGTTGTGAATTGGATTAATATCGTCTATATTCAATTGTAATAACACAGAGTGTTAACGTGTGATCTTACGCCTTAGATCATGAGAGTATTATGGTCACTTCTTACTATACGATGGGCTTTGGGGTTGCTCAAACGTCGCCTGCAACACGGTGATCATAACGACAACTTATGGGTTCATCGGAAAGATTGACAAGTGGCTGCATAGCTCAAGAGTGGGAATTGCTCCTCCGACGATGGAGAGATGTTCTTAGGGACCTGTCGGTGTGCAAGCATCGATTATAGTCTGGCCAGACACAAGTGACTTCGACACGGGGATGCCGGAACAAAATAACGGGAAAGAAGAACAAAACCTAACGAGGATTTCGGTACAATGATTATAGTGATAACTCAGGAGGATACCGTAGCATCCCGGGTTTTGTGAAGTATCTTGAAGCAAAGGGAACATCACATGATAACCAAAGGTTCACTCGAATATCATTCGTGTGCTCATAGGGATCGATATGGGCGTCCACAGTCCCGCTATCGTTCATTGAACAAACGGTTTCGTTTATGTCTATGAGTTACCGGACCTATGGGGTCACAAGCCTAATGCAATCATGATCTGCTGAATGTTAATACGATGGGAGGGATGAGAATATATATGTGTAATTGTTTCATTAATATTCGAAATAGTTCCGAGAGGATCCGGAAGCGTTTCAGGGCCACCGGAACGGTTTCGGTGAATATCGGGCATTACCGATATATTATATATAGGTGGAAAATATTTCCAGAGATGTTAAAACATATATATATATATATAATGGTCTAGAAGTATTTAGAATATTTTATATTTAATTTAAATATCAACGGTCCTTAAAAGGCCAAGAGGTGGAAGGAATTATGAGCCACAAGGGCTCATAAGGAAGTGGCGCCCCCTTGCCATATTAGGGGGGGGGGGCAAATTGGACTTGAGGAGGAGTCCTGCTCCTCCCCCATGGCCAGCACCCCAAGGAGGGACTTAAGGAGGGACTTCCCTCCTTGGTGGCTGCCCACTCCTCCTCCTCCAACCTATATATACTAGGGGTTTTTGCTCTATTGAATATACAAGTTTTGGAGCCTCCTCTAGTTCTTCTAGTTCTAGTTCTAGTTCTAGTTGGTCCTAGTTGACTAATTAGAGCTCGGATAATCCTCTTGTCCTCATAATTAGAAGCCATGTGTGGTTATAATCTCCTCCCTCTAATTCTGCAGTGACGATTAGCTCTGGACGACAAAGTGCTGCCGGATCGTGAAGGCTGCACGCTTGGAACCAAGTAGAGAGGCCGTTCTTTCGGTCTTTGGTTCGAGGGACTATTCGTGGCCGGTACGAGGGATCATTCATCAACAGTTCAAGGGACTCCAAGTACGATTTACACAAACACGTTCTTCTTCCGCTGAACTCGGTGATAGTAACGATCGTGATCCCAACCCGTTATGCATCTTCATATTGATCTTGGGTGATCGTAGGCGCGATTTTTTTTGTTTTCTACTATGTTTTCGAACAGTGGCATCATGAGCAGTTATATGAGTAGGTGCAGGTTGCGATCTAGATCACATGTGATTGTGAGGGTTGATGTTCTTGTTATGCTTCCCTCGAGTGTTGCTTCGGTTCAATTCATCGACGACATGGTGTCGCTTTTTACAATGTTCTGACAATCGATCGGCTCTGGCTGTCGATGATCTGCTAACAGTTCCTTGGGCTTCACCATAGAAATAATAGTGAATCATCATGTACACAAGAGGGTGCCAAAGAAGGATAATCTTCTAGGGGGTCACACGTATTTGACGAAGTTTAGTGTGGGGCTAGAGATTTTAAATTAAGTCTCTTGTTTCACACACCCCGAAACTTAATCCAGCATAAAGAATCATCGCCTAAACTGTGGACGTAGGTACCTAGTATTACTTGTTAAAACTGGTTAACAGTGTAACTAAAATTTTGCTAAAACTGATTAGAGGATGTCTAACTTGGTTTTGCAGGGTATGCATATGATGTGGTATAGCCTTCATCATGATAATGAGTTTATGTATGAGATGGTTATATGTTGTAATGTTAAGTGGCCTGCGCATCACGGCATGATGGCCGGAGCCACGAGATTGCCACGTAAATGTAAATATCATAGAGATAGCCTACAAGTTACAGGTGATGATGGCAACCGTACACGAAGGATCGCAACATGGAGAAGGTGTACATGGCGCGGGACGAGGAGCTATAATTTCGTGCCATGGCGGAATTTCTGAATTTGGTGCCACGGCAACATTTTCTGAAACAGTCGCCATGGCAACATTTGCTGAAATTGCCGACACGAAAATGTTTTTTAAATGGTTGCCACGGCAGTGAAATATCGGCTATCACGACGCTGCAACTGAAGATTGAAGATGATCACGGAGATTCCCGGCGCCCAGGGCTATACCATATCATGCTTTTTATGAATTGCCTATGAGTTTATCCCTTTGTTGTTTGCACCCTTTGATTATGCAGTAGTCAATTATTAGGGTGATCTCTCACAGTAAATATCAAGTTAAAAGGTGCTCTTCCTAGTGTTGCAACCGTCTATAGCATGTGGCCTTTCGGAGTACTACATGCTACCATGATTACAAATGAGAAGTGAAGTGTAAGGCGGGTGAGGTAGGACTTCATAGCAGAAACACTTGGTTGCCTTGAAGTTCTAGCAGAAAAGTTCTAAGCTCGGAGCACGAAGCATCGAAAGATGAACAAGAGTCATATGGAGATATGATTGGCAAAGGATTGCCTACTGGTTGAAATTCACATCATATGAGATGCTACCATCCATGGGTGTGAATGAGATCAGGATCTTGAATCACTCACTTTCAATTATGAGAGATATTGATTTGAGTGGGAGTGCACTTTATATTAAATTTGTTTAAACACTAGTGCAACATTAATTATGGATAAATGTCTAAATGAATTTTGTGTCTATCATTGTAGATTAATGGCTCGAAATATGTTCAACTTAGCCCCTATGTTAGAGAAAGAAAAATTGGCTGCTAATGGTGGAAACTATGCGGATTGGATCCGAAACCTGAGATTTGTTCTCAGGAGTGCTAAGAAGGAGTATGTGTTGGATCAGCCCCATGCTCCCGGAAAGGATGCAACACCAGAAGAAGTTGCTGCTTACGCTGCTCGTAGTGATGACTATGATTCAGTCTAGTGCCTCATGTTGACTTGCATGGATCCTGAATGTCTAAAGTATTTTGAACGTTATAAGACTCGATTTATAATTGGGTCACTTGAAGTTCTGTACAAGAAGCAAGCTAGGATCGAACATTTTGAATTAACCAAGGTCTTGATTGAATGCAAGATGAAAGAGGGTTCCTAAATGAGTGAGCATATAGTAAAGCTTGTTGGCTATATTGATAGACTGGCTTCTCTAGAATTTGGAATTCCGTCGACACTCGGTACAGATATTGTGCTTGCTTCACTCCCCCATCTTACGATGGCTTTATCATGAATTACAATATGAATGGGATGGAGAAAAGTGCAAACGAGTTGTTTGCTATTCTAAAAACTTCGAAAGCTGTAATGCAGAAGAACACGACAGTGTTGATGACGGTGTCCTGGACTAGGGGGTACCAACGTAGTTGACCCACAGTCCATGGGCCGAGCTTATGGACCACCGTACTCACAAGGAAGCACTCCAGAAGCCTCGCTTTTTGATGTGATCAAGATGGGCTCTACCGAAGACTTGATGTGTACTCCAAGGACAGCGTCGGCCATCGGCATGTTTATCCCTAGTTTGGCAACCGACAATGTGTAACCCTAGGTACCCCCAAGTGTCTATATAAGCTGTGGGGTTTAGTCCATAGAGTGGTGGGTCACAATTACAACCACTTAGCCTTAGGGTTAGAACACAACTTACGATCTCGAGGTAGATAAAGCTTGTACTCGAAACGCAATCATCAATACAATCAGAGCAGGACGTAGGGTACCAAACCTGGGTAAATAATGTCTCCTTTGTCCCCTGTTACCCATAGATCCGAGATCCACAGCTCGGGACCCCATACCTCAAGGTCTGCCGGTTTTAGTACCGACATTGGTGCTTTCATTGAGAGTTCCGTTGTATGGTCAAAGAAAGATCGCTAGCTGTGGTGACATCTTCGCCCCTGTACAGCTCTTCACATTTGGCAGCATCGTTTTGCACGCCGACTCGATGGTCCATCTTGCCCGCATCGAGAATTTTGCCCCAGACCAAGTCATCACATTCGGGAGCTTGGAGTACACCACAGATTCATGTGGTGAGCTTGTCCTATCTGGCTTGATGCCTGGCCAGATCGACAACCCTTCGACCGCTGTAGGTTCAACCTTGGAGCCAACCCCCGATCTGAGCTACAAATCAGATCCCCTGGAGGACCCGGCCTTAACTATGGAACCGACCGTCGTCGCATCGAGCTTTAACTCAAGCGTGGATCTGGTCATCTCATCAGGCTTGGACCTCGATCTGAGCCAGAACACGGACCCGACGTACAGTTTGGATACGATCTCCCCCATTGGCAGCCAGGGATCAACCTCGTCCAACCAAGATATCAAGGTCACGACAAGCGATCCGCGAATTACGCTTCAGATCAGCCCGGCCCTCGGCCAGGCCATGAAATCCAAGGATCTATCTCGCCTCAATGAGATGTTGGATTGCATTCAGAGTTTGTTAATCTCTGATACGTCTCTAATGTATCTATAATTTTTTATTGTTCCATGCTATTATAGTATCAACACTGGTACAGCGAGGTGCTATACAAACGGTTTTTAACCCCTTTCCGCGACGGCATTTGGAACCGTCGCCAAGTGAGTGTGGGCGATAGGGGGGTCCTTCCCACACGACCCGGAAACCGTCGGGGATAGGGAGCCAAGATGGATATACAGTACTCCTACTTGTTTGTGCTCGCATTGCCATCGCAGTCGGTATTCTGTGGTGCTACGTTTACGATGCGCGGCCCATCACAAACGGTTCACTATTATAGAACATGTATGATAAGCAGACAATCACACACATTCGCTTTTCCCAAACCTTATGCGATAACTAATTAAGAAGATTAGCTAATCATTGTACGAGTGTCGGATAGGATTACGAAATGAAGGACCGTTGTAACATCGTGGTACACGACAACTATCGCACATGCTATTCTGTGGTGCAATGTTTACGATGCATACTTCATCAGAAACAGTTCATTGTTGTGAATCGTGTACGATAAGGCAACTATCACAAACATTTAGTTTGCCCGCACCGTTTGTGATATTGTCTGACATCGCACACGCTTTGCAAATGGCAACTGTGTGCATGCTTGCACATGTTTTCTCTCTGTGAACCGTGTCGGATTATGGTGTATATCGCAAACGTTTGTGTTTTACCAACCGTGCGTGCCGTAACAACCTGGAGAGCGTAATTTCACCGTAATTTAATTGCTGCTATTTCAAATTGTACCGGATTTGAATTTGAATTTGAATGTATGCTATAGCTTTATTCATATCCATCAGGTTCAAACAACCAATGCATTATTGGATTCATAGGTACATATGTTCAAGAATTACATAAGAACCAAATAAAGAATGATGAACCACAGTTGTATACTTGTACTATTAAAGACGGTAAAGAAAGAGGCGAAATACAATCTGGTTGCTGAACAAGGTGAAGCGGAATGCCCATATTGTGCCCTCCTCCATGCAGAAGGCACGCACGACTCTATTCCAACCCCTTGTGATGGCCGACCGCCCATCCTTCACGGTCTTCATGAAAACATCTAGATAATCATCGTGTTGTGGTAGAAATACTTTAACCTTTGCATGCCCACCAATCATGTAGTTTGAGAGGTAATCTTGAGTGAACAGCTTTGGGAACCACTGCAAAGGAAAAAGATTCAAACATTGTCATCTAACACAACTCATTATGGGCAGTAAAAAGAAGGCTGCAGAGTTCTTACTTACCATCCTGCAGTTCGTTGTTGTCTTGGATAAAGTGTAAACAAATAGTTTAATTGCCATCTTTTGATCCATTTTACTAACAATCTTTATCAGCTTCCTCACTTGATGCTGCTTCATCGATATCTCATTTCCCCATACGCAGAAAGGGTCGAAGCGCAGATCTTTACCAATGACATATGTACCTAAAAGCACCAAGTTAATATTAGAAGCTAAACAGAAATTGCACAATGATGTAGTACAACACTCTTTTATAATATCTTATAACATCCAATATACTCACATATTAGATGAATTAACATCTTATATTATGGGCCGGAAGGAGTTTATTGCATTCTTACAAATTATCGGCTGATTAACTGCTACTGTATCCATGGGTTAGAGTTAGTTTGAGCTAGTTCGGGCTCAAATAGCCCTAAGTATATCCAAACATGAGGGCTAGTTTGAGCTAGTTGCATCTAACCCACCCAAAAAAACTATCCAACCCAAGAGGTGCTAATTGGAGCTAGTTCTCCTAGTGCATTTATTGTCAATCTAACCCTGTCATCCAAACACCTCTTTGGATGGAGTTAGTTCATGGTTAGTCATGAGCTAGAAACTAACTCTAACCTCTAGCTAAGTTGAGTATCCAAACAGGGCTGTGTTGTTGTTGTTGCTGCTGCTGCTCTTCTATGTATATCTAGACATCATCAGAACATTAAGGTAACACTCTTCCTTGTTGCTATGCAGCCTAGGATTGCATATTTAGACATTAAGTACAGTGCATGTTGCTATGTAGCCTCAGATATATTACATATGGCCCTAGTTAACCTAATGATAAATGGGTTACAGATATATTCAGTTAATAGTCCGATTCACCGATTAGTCCCTTATTAGCCCCCGGCCTATATGGTACTAGCTACCGATATCCTGAACAGTGAGTATATATAAGCCATGGGATGAAACTAACCTCGATGGAAAACAACAGTCATTCCCAAAATTGTCCTGTGTAGGTACATCGAGAGGCATGTTAAGCACAATAGGTTAAACATCAACCAAAATTATCCATGGCAGACAAAATAATCTCCAAAAGATAGCTTCAGTGTGCAGGTTTAAGCACGCTAGTAAAGCAAAACAAGTGGAAAGGTGTGTTAACTGCAACAGGCCTAACATTTAACAACAAGCAAACATAGTCATTCAAACTGGTATTGTGCCGATCTAAGTACACTGGTTATTGTTAAATAAAAATGGAAAGGCATGTTAACTACAAGATGCAGTAACCAAATGTAGTCATTCATAGTGGTATTGTTGAAACTGGTATTGATGAAATTGAACTACACAGTTCATACTTGCACACATAGAACATCACGTTGTGAATAACTGGAATAAACAAGGCATACTATGAACAACCAAAGATAGCATTTGAAACTGGACATATGCTAACTACAAACAACCGAACAATCAAAAAACTTTAAAAGAGGCATATGCTAGCTATAACAGGCTTAACAGCAAGCAAATATATGCATTCCTATCGGTATGTTTAAAACTGGATTGATGAAATGTACTGCACAGTAAATAATTGCACATATAGAGCATCACATTGTGAACAACTGAAATAAACAAGGCATACTGCAAACAACCAAATATAGCAATTAAAACTGGACATATTCTCACTACACTACAAAAGGGACTCGACAAAACAAATCATGGGTTTCCCCCTATGAAGAGGCACGGCAAAACAAATCATGGGTTTCCTCACTTGTCACAGATGGGCTCGTTCCCATGGGAAGAGCACGGACCCTGGATACACTCCATGTTGTCGTCGATGGGCTCCTTCCCCTTGGAAGAGCACGGCTGTAGGGTGCCCTCCCTGATGTCGCAGACGGGCTCTTTCCCCTTGGAAGAGAAGATGGGCTCTTTCCCCTTGGAAGAGCCGGAGAGGGTGCCATCCTCGTGGTTGCCGTCGATGAGGTCTGACTTGGAAGCTATGGATCCCAAGCCAGCGTCACAGAACGTGTCCTTCAGAAATGACAAAAGGGGCTCGATGGCGATGTAGGATGGCAAATTCTTGACAGCGAGCCGGAGGAGATCAGCAGCGGGGCCATGGATGAGATCGATGGCGGTTGAACCCGAGGGGTTGGGGGTGGGCCACTTAACCTATGACATAGCCCGCCTCAGGCCGTTGTTGTCGATGACCTCGATGTCGTAGCCGGCGTCCGCGACAAACCCGCATACTCTAGCCCGCTGGTTGAGTGCCTGCGGCCAGTAATGGTCGTCAGCTTCCTCGGCGACGTCGGGCGAAGAGACCGCGATACACCTCTTTTGGGCCAGTTGCTCCTCGAGCTCCATGGGAAGCATAGCCGGGCTTAGGCTACGACGCTCTGGAGTGGGGGATGGTAATGGGGATGGGGATCTGTGGGAAAGGGGGTGTTTGGCAGGCGTCATCTAAGAAACTCAGGGCGGCCTGGGTATGGAGATCGGTGGGTAATCTGCACGGGCAAACCAGCAGATGTTGACAATGGAGGCCTTGCGGCGGCGGCGGCGGGGACCTTGCTAGGGTTTCGAGCGAGGGAGGGGGTGTGTGTGCGTGCGCGCGCGCGCATGCCCGAGGAGGTTTTGGTGTGTGTGTGTGTGGAGGGGGGGCGGGGGTGGGTTTGAGGAAATGATGCGGGTACTAAAAATTTTACTACTCGGGAGTCAAACGCGGGAGTGAAATGCCGGGGCTATTGAAAATTTTGATGATGGTGCATTGCTCACGGTCCGGAGATAACAACCGTGTGTTATGAAACAGAAAAACCCTCGAGGCGGGCAGATATTTTCGAGGGATGCAGGCGGGATTGGGTACAAGAAACATCACACACGGTCGAAACATAATAACTGTGTGTTATCAAATAGAAAAAAGCTGCAGGCGGGTAGATATTTTTGAGAGGGGAAGCCTCGTGGAGCCCAATGTACTGTGCGGATGTGCGTGACAGGGGCACCGGCGTGGCACACGGTTAGTTTGAGTGAACCGTGCCTATTGCGTCATCCGACTTGTCTAATGTTCATAAATTTGGCGAAAAATGACGTGGGAGATGGTCAGAACACGAACACACTTGCATGTGGACCAAATTTATGTATGAAAAGGGTGGTTTGATGTTCAAATACCAAATGCAACTTTGATGTGGCACCTATCTCGCAAAGCGCACGGTATTGCTTGCCCCCCTGAATCCTAAGCTATGAATGCATGCCCCCCCCCAACCGAGGTTCACCTAGCAAAGTGGTGAAGTAGCAGCCCCCCCCCGCCCCCCCACACACCCACTTTCAGTCGACGGGCCAGAGAGGCATCTCACCAAGATGGATCGTAAAACGGACCAAGAATAATCCACCTTGGTCGTACAACCTCTCTCTTGTTGTTGGTCAAAGTGATGGCCGTCCATGCGACCCCGGAGATGGGCTAGCTCGCCAATAATCATGCAAGTAGCTAGTCCCCGAAGACAACCACTGCATGCGTGTGGCCCAAACATATGTATGGAGAGGTGTGTTTTTGAATACACAATGGAACAACTTTGATGTGGCACCGTGCTTTCGAACTAGAAATACCCACACTGAGTGAGGGTTAGGTTGACGATGCATATGTATGTCACACCACACTTCAAGCCGACGACGGGGATTCATGCATGCATGCGTGCATAGTATATGTGCTCAAACTTAATTAGGTCTGAATCTCACCATGACCTATACTACGATAACACGAACCAAAGGAAGAATCCGCCATGGTAACCTATCTTGTTGTCGGTCAAGGTGATCATGGATGTCCACGCGGGCCCACGAATATATAGGCTTGTCGTCGATAACCACGTGAGGGAGTGTACCATTCGAAGACAACCACTACATGCATATGTATGGAGGTGATGCGTGCATGCATGTTTGAATACCATTTCACAACATTGATGTGGCGCGTGCATCGAAAATCATACAGTCCCCACACAGAGCGAGATCGATTCATGACGTGTCGTTGTACTAGCCACTTCGACTCAATGGGAGGGATTCATGCGTACACATGCATGTGTGTGTGCTCAAACTGTATCATGTCATCCCAGAGCATGACCTATATATATACCGTATTACAAACAAAAAAATAATCCGCTCCTAAGTCAAATTAACCTCTCTCGTTGTCAGGCAAAAAGTAGTGATGGACCAAGCGGGCCCACAGATGGAAAGCATCGATATCGCTGATAACCGCTTAAGTGGGTGCGAGAGGACAACCACCATCGCTTTGCATGTGGGCCAAACATATGTTGAATACCCAAAATGCACAACTTTGATGTGCCACATGCCTCAAAAACCGTAAAGCCCCCACACAGAGTGAGGTTCATGAAGCGTACTACATATGATGGTCCCCTTCCCCCTCTTCGATGGATACTATATGCTCCTACCGTAATACAACCCAAAAAGAATCCTGCTCGATGGTGAAATTAATTAACCTCTCCCGATGTAGGTCAAAGTGATGCATGCATCGACGATGGCCTCATGGGCCCACAGATGGAAGCGTCACACGTGAGTGTCCTAGCTAGGATAACCACCGCCTGCATGCATGTGGCCCAAAGAGGTGTTGTGTGATGTTTGAATAGCCAATTTCACAACTTTGATGTGGCACGTGCCTCGGAAACCGAAAAGTCCCGACAGTGAGTGAGGTGTACTTGTTCACGGACGCGTACATATAGTATATATGCTAGTCCCCTCCCACCTCTTCGACGCGTACTATATATATACTCCCACCGTAACACAAACAAAAAGGATTCTACCTTGCTGGTCAAATTAACCTCACTGCCGGCTGTTCATCAAAGTGATGGACGACGACCTCACGGGCCCACAGAAAGCGTCACACGCGAGTATCGAGTGTCGTGTAGGACAACCATCGACTGCATGTGGCCAAAACATGTATGTATGAAAGGGTTGTGTAATGTTTTAAATAACAAATTCACGACTCTGATGTGGCACCTGCCTAACAAAACGGCCAACCCACACGGAGGTTGACAACTCGTATTGTACTGCGAGCCACCCGCCACCCCCAGACGCACACACCCACACACACACCGCAAATCCACCGCAACTACGATGCATGTTAAATTATCCCACGGTGACATACGTTACCAAAGGAGGGACGTTTTAATTTCGAAAAAAACCAGAGATCATTAAGACGTTTTAGTACATTGATTGATTTTCTACGGGTATAATGTGCAAAAATCAAATTTGAGCTACATGCACACGTGACAGTGCACCTAAATGGATTGCAAAAACACATGTGTCTCACTGGGTGCATGTTTACTCCCTGTGCAAGAAATTTCAAACATTGAGAATCTTGATTTTTAAATTCTAGTACATCCAAAACTTATTTGAAGTTCATGAAACTTATCGTGTTGTCATATGGACACCAATACAAAGTGGCATTGTACTTTTTTTGTCAAATTTGAGACCAGATTTGATGTAATCTTTATCTAATTACAAATGGGAGATTATTAATAATTGGGAACCAATATCCCAAATGGATTATTTATTCGAACCGTGAGCATTAGACCAACAATGGATACGTGCTATGCTTCGGTTAAGCAATAAAACGACAGCATTAATCATCCAAATAGAAAAACAATATACGTGCTGCCACGCGACCCGTGTGCCGTGCGAGCAGGCGTGAGTTGACGGGACGCATGCGAGCAGTCCGCCGCGCAGTCAGACCGGGAGGCGTGCGTGCAGGTGTGTGAATTGACGGAGGCGTGCTCGCTGCGCAGTGTCATCGGGAGGCGTGCGAGTAGCTATGTGAAATGATGGTAGGCATGCCAGCAGTCCGGTGCACAGGCTCACCGGGAGGCGAGCCAGCGGTTTGACCGCCGCCCGCCTCTCTCCCACTACTCCATATTAATGGTGCGCCCGAGCAGCCGCACCCCCCATCCTCGCCACACACACAATCCTCTCTCTCTCCGCTTGCATCCTCGACGCCGCTCTCAGTCCTCAAAGCCGTCAGTGTATGAGGATGCCGCCGAAGCGCCCCATTGGAGGGAGTGGCGACGCCGGGGCTGCTGAAGCACCGGAGCACGGCGTGGAGATGGAGACAGAGGTTGCCGTCACCGCCGGTGAGGTATCGCTGCACCCTGACATCGTCGACGGCGTCGAGCTTCCACAGCCGGAGGCAGAGTTCCACACCGACTCTGGTGACGACTCGGGCGACGACCCCGGCGACGACTCCGACGACCACTCCAGCGACGACTCCGATGACGACGGACAACTGGTTAGTCATCTATACCCATTTATGTGTCAAATAAATCCTAGGGTTTCTCTGGTTACTCCTGCCTCCCCCTTTTTGGAATAGAAATCCTATGGTTATGTTCTCCCAATCCATGAAATCTGAGTAAGTTTCGTTAGATCCGTGTAGTGTATTGATTGTTTGAATGTTACAAGTGATAAGTGATTAGTTGTTTCATCTGTGCAAATGATTTCTGCTAGTAATCCGACTAGGGTTAGTGTTCGTGCTAATAATTCCTAGCCAGGTCTTGACAATTGATTTTGAATGACCTACATATATGTTTGTGCCATTATTTTCTTCAAGATTGGTCTGTACATTGACGACTGTGCTTAAAAATCGAACCATAATCTCTGGATATGTATAAAAAAATAGCCATAAATTCCCAATCCCACTTCACGGCATGTAGACATTGATTTGATGCCAAATTTTGGCAACTGCCAAATGTTCGCTAGAGATTAGTTTGTAAACATTAATTTGACCCCACATGTTTTTTACTATTTGTATAGGTGTTGTCTGACGATGTGGACAGCGAGGATGAAGATGGCCAGAGGAGGTACAAGAGGCAAATCTTGAGGGAGCTTTATGCGGGAATGCATAACAGGCGTATTAGGACCTGGGACGGCGGCTATCGATGCCCATTTTGCAACCAAAAGATTCATGACGCGTATGAAAGTGTTCTGGCGTGTGCAAGAGGACGAGCCATTGGCTCCTTCAAGCAGAAGTATTCTTGCAGGGTGGCACACGCCACGTACGCCGAGTACCTGGAGAAGCTTCGGGATCGTGCCGGCAGATGAGATGAGATGTGGGATCAAATTATGTACGCTTGAGTATGCTTAATGACGGTTGAACTATGTACTTATGGTTGAACTATGCTTGTGTACGCTTATTATCTATGTCTGAGTATGTTTAATCTATGATTACTTATGTCTAAATGTGGGATATGGATGCAATCAGTTCGGTTGATCGAATCTACCTCTGTCCTGGTTTATTGGTCCCATTTGTAATTTGTGTTAAATTTTGACCAAAGATTTAACTGACAAAATGTTAGTGCAGGTCAGCAAAAATTATATCGTTGGATGCGTATTTGAACATAGTGTTCAATGATATCATTTTTGGTGACATGCATAAACATTTCTTAGTTAAATATTTGCTCAAAATTTGGTGCAAATTACAAAGGGGACCAATAAATCAGGACGGAGGTAGTACGTCAATCACACACGGTTCCCAAAATTGGAACCGTGTGCAATGACTTTCATTTTGCCTGTTGCGTCAATCACACACGGTTGGCTCTAGCAAACCGTTGCCTCCGAAATTCTTTGTGGGACAGAAAACCTAAGGACTCACGGCTCAATCGTGCACTAATCATACACGCAAATGCACATTATCAAGCCTAAGGACTCACAGGAAGATATCACAACACAACTCTAAAACATAAATAAAGTCATACAAGCTTTATATTACAAGCCAGGGGCCTCGAGGGCTCGAATACATAAGCTTGCGTACAAGCGTCAGCGGAAGCATCAGATATCTTAGTACAGATATAAAAGATAACATAGATAGGCCCTGAGAAGGCGGGGCAAAAGATAACACTATGATCGAAAGGCGCAGGCCTCCTGCCTGGGACCCTCTGAACCTACTCCTGGTTGTCAGCCAACTCGTAGTAGTATCCACCCTCGGGGTAGTAGTAGCGATCGTCGGCGGGAGCAGCTGTCTCAGGGGCTCCGTCATCTGGTTGCATCAAAAGGGTATATGGGGAGAAAAAGAAAGCAAAGCAACCGTGAGTACTCATCCGAAGTACTCAGCAAGCAAGGATCTACACTACATATGCAACATTATCAAAGAAAGGCGGTATATGTGGACTAGGCTGCAGAAATGCCAGAATAGAGGGGAAAGCCTAGTCCTATCGAAGACTAGCATCTTCAACGGTCTTGCAGCATTAGAAGAGTGTAGATTAGTACAACATAAGGTAGTAGTATTTTCATCAACCTCATCCGGAGATCCTTCCTCGACTCCCTGCGAGAAAGCGATCCCAGAGCCCTAATGTCCAAGTATCAACCTCGGCCAGAGATCATTTCCCGACTCCCTGCGAGAAAGCAATCCCAGAGCCATACTATCCATATCTCATCACAAGTATCCAGTTCTAGTTGTATCGATCGGGATACAACTCCGAGCGTCCGTTACCGAGGATCCGGCTATGCATAGATTAGTTCTTCCCTGCAGGGGTGCACCAACTTACCCACCACGCTCGCTTAACTTCGGCCGGACACAATTTTCCGGGACATGCCCGGCCTCGGTCAAACAACACACCGCAGCCCTACCTAGAGCTCAGCAGAGAGGTCCCCACCGGTCTACATCCTAAGCGCTCAGGGGTCTTGGGCCGTCGCCCTGTGCACTCCGGGTCGTTGCGAGCAGGGTGGATACCAGCGCCAACGGCACGATCCGACCCGGCCACAATGCTGAACTGGACGTCTGAGAGAGCTGTCGTCTGATGCCACGATGCGGAGTGCCCATAACTTTTCCCGCGTGATGGTTAGTGCTATCGGGCCAGAGGCCCACTCAGATCAAATATCCAAATCGTAGTATGTTGGTAGTACGGTAACAAGCAGAGACTCACGATCGATGTGACCCCGTCGCCCCGTCTCGAGGACTTGCGGCAAGGGCCAAGAATGCCCGGCCACGCCTCGTATTCATCACTCGGGCACCGTCCAGGTCAACCCGTCTCGCAAAAGACTATCGGGAACTCAGGTCCTCCTCTACTGGGTGGTACCGCCTGTCCCTCCAGTCCTGCAGTAAAAGTAACTCCCTCGGGTCGCCCTCGAGGCCGACCCGTTTCCAACAAGGTTCAGGGGTAAGTCACAGTAACCGTGTGTCCATAACATCAGGGTAATCCAAGGTATCACCCTCGACGGATGCCCACTCGATGTAACCGTCAAGTTGAACTTAGGAGGAATCACCCTCGAGGTTCACACTTGAAGTGTTGCGCGACGGGGTCGTATCGGAAGTGGAGAAGGAGGAATCACCCTCGATGACCATGACCAATTATCTACCCTACAAGGTTAACATCAGAAGTACTGACAAGGTATCACCCTCGGCACTCGATAGTAACGCTGCAGTGTCGTACAAACAAAGGGGATGTGATGTGCGGTGCTGGGGCCTGGTCGTCGAGTCTTTCGATGATCCAGCGGGGCAACCGGGACAAGTAGGGTCACTGGGGTCTCTATCCAGCCTATACTAAGCAGTTTAGGATAAGCAGGTAAGGTATCAATAACAGGCTACAATAAACAGGCTATGCATTAGAATAGGATAAACAGTAGTAGCAGCAATTCTAATGCAAGCACAAGAGAGAGGAGAATAGGCGATATAGGCATGCTCAAGGGGGGTGCTTGCCTGGAAGCTCCGCTGAAAGGGAAGAAGAGTCGTCGATGACGTACTCGATCACAGGGACATCAGCAACGGTCTCGGGTTCTATCGGAGAAGAAGAGGGGGAAGAAACAGTAAATACAGAGCAAACAAATGCATGACAAGTTAACAGGCAGAGCTAGGGGTGTTCTAACGCAGGGCTACACGATACCGGCGAAGGGGGATAACATCCGGGAAAGTATTCCCGGTGTTTCGCATTTTCGGACAGACGGACCGGAGGTGGATTGTTGCATGTTCGCTATGCTAGGGACGTGTGGCGGACGAACGGACCGCGAATTCGGATTCGTCTCGTCATTCTGAGCAACTTTCATGTATAAAACTTTTTCATCCGAGTTACGGATTATTTTATATTATTTTTCTAAGTTTTAATTCAATTTTGGAATTAACAGCATTAATTTAATTTGAAAATATGTTTATTGCATCAGCATGATGTCAGTATGACGTCAGCGGTCAACATTGACCGAGGTCGAGCATTACCCTACCTAGGCTCAGCAGAGAGGCCAGCACACCGGACTAACCTATGCACCCAGAGGTCTTGGGCCATCGCCCTGGGCACCCTGCGCGTTGCGAGACTGGCCGGGGTGCAGGCGCGACACTGAACTCGTCAGTGAAGTATCCAGCCCAATCCCGACAATCAGCCCACACGGTGAATCATGACGTCTCGCGAGCTTTCGGGAGAAACGTACGACGTAGAGGGCCCCATAAACCATAATCCCGTGTGGTGGTAGTGCGTATAGGGCACGTCGACCCACTCAGATCACACACCCAAATCCAATAGGCTCATTTAGTATCACGCGGAGACAATCAGAGTCTCTGAAGCTCTGCCACAATATCACACTCGAGTGCCCTTCCGGCACACTCGACATCACAGATCCCCAGCGGGTACCCACCAGGGTGAACCTGCCTGTAACAAAGGTCAAGGTAACCGTGTGGTCATAACATCAAGGGGGAAACCTTGAGGAATCACCCTCGGTGGATTCCACTCGACAAAATCATCTGGGTGAACGCATGAGGTATCACCCTCGAGGTTCACACTGAGGGGTTGCACGACAGAGTCGCATCAGAAGTGGAGAAGGAGGAATCACCCTCGATGACCACGACCGAACAGCTACGCTGCAGAGTATTCATCAGGAGTGCTTTACGAGGTATCACCCTCGGCACTCGATAGTAACTAAGCAGAGTCGTACAACTAAGGGGGTGAGGTGATGTGTCGGTCTCTGGTCGACGATCACATTGATCGAGTCGTCGACGATCAAGCAGGGGCAACAAGGGTAAGGGGGTGGGGTCACTGACGGTTCACTACCAACCTATACTAAGCAGTTTAACATAGGCAGGTAAGGTAACAATAAACAGGTTACAAAAACAGGCTATGCATCAGAATAGGAGCAACATTTAACAGTAGCAAAATCTAATGCAAGCAGGAGAAATGGAATGGGTGATATCTGGATGCTCAAGGGGGGGGGGCTTGCCTGGTTGCTCTGGCAAGAGAGAGAGGTCGTCAACGGGCTGCTCGTCTGGAGCGTAGTCGTACCCAGCTGTAGCGTCATCGGTATCGGCGTCTATCGAAAGAGAAGGAGGGGGAGAGAAACAATAAATTCACGGCAAATGTCCGACAAATGTCCGGAACCGGGAAAACATTCCCGGATGGATTCCTCTTTCCTCGGTGACGTGCAACCTTACGTTAGGACACACCCGACACTATTTATTGTCATGTCACACTTTGTGTAGCACTTGTTTGCTTTATATTTATACTGTTTCCTCCCCTTCTTCTCTCTCGATAGAGCCCGGTGCCGACGCAGCTCCGGTGATTGGCTACATTACTGTCGACCTTGCCCTTGCCGCCGAGCAACCAGGCAAGCCCCCCCACCCCCCTTTGATCATCCTGATATCGCCTATTCTAATATCTCATGCTTGCATTAGATTTTGCTACTGTAATTGATTGCTCCTATTCTGCTGCATAGCCTGTTTAATGTAACCTGTTTTGTTACCCTCATGGATATCCTAGACTGTATAGTATAGGCTGGGTAGAGACCCACTAGTGACCCCACTTATCCCGACTGCCCCGCTGGAGTATCAGAAGACCCGAGCAACGGGATCGAAGACCAGGACCCGACACCGCACCTCACTTCCTCTTTAGTTGCTCGACACTACTGGGTTACTATCGAGTGCCGAGGGTGATACCTCGTCAGCACTTCTGATGATAACCTTGTAGGTTAGTTAATCGGTCGTGGTAAGCGAGGGTGAATCCTCCTACACCACCCCCGATAACGACGAAGTCGTGCAACACCTCTAGTGTGGACCTCGAGGGTGATTCCTCTTACGTCCATCTTGATGTTACATCAGGTGGGAGTCCAACGAGGGTGGTGCCTCGGATTCCCCTTGATACGGTGACCACACGGATGCCTTACATTATTGTTGATACTGATACTTGAGAAGGCGGGTTGACCCTGAGGGGTACCCGCGAATGATGGATAGATACCCGTGAGTTATTCCACGAGGCGCGGCCGGGCATTCTTAGCCCTTGCAGCAAGTCCTCGAGACGGGGCAACAGGGTCACATCTTTCGTGAGTCTCTGCTCGTTTCCGCAAGCCCCTAGTCCTAACGATTTGGATATTAATCTGAGCCGGCCTCTGGTCGGATAGCACTAACCATCACGTGGGCATAGTATGGGCGTTCTGCACCGTAGCATCAGCCGAAAGCTCTGTCAGACGTCCAGTTCAGCATGGCGGCACGGTCGGATCGCGCCGAGGCGCTGGTATCCACCCTGCGCGCAAAGAGCCGGAGTGCACAGGGCGATGGCCGAAGACCCCTGAGCATTTAGGAGGTAGACCGACGGGGACCTCTCTGCTGAGCTGTAGGTAGGGTTGCGGTGTGTCGTTTGGCCGAGGCCGGGCATGACCAAGGAAAGTGTGTCCGGCCGGAGTTAATCGAGCGTGGTGGGTAAGTTGGTGCACCTCTGCAGGGAAGAACACATCTATCGATAGCCGGTCCTACGGTAAAGGACACTCGGAGTTGTATCCCGATCGGTACAGCTAGAATTGACATGATACCTGGATATATGGCTCCGGGATCGCTTTCTCGCAGGGAGACGAGGAAGGATCTCTGAGCGAGACTGTTGCTTGTTATTACCACTACTATATTATACTATGCTATTCTGTACTCTTCTAATGCTGCAAGACGTTCGAAGATGCTGGAAGGTGATTGAAGATGCTAGTCTTCGATAGGACTAGGCTTTCCTCTCTATTCTAGCATTTCTGCAGCCCAGTCCACATATACAGCCTTCCTTTGATAATGATGCATATGTAGTGTAGATCCTTGCTTGCTGAGTACTTCAGAGTACTCACGGTTGCTTTGCTTTCTTTTTCTCCCCCTATCAGTTTGTCGACAACAGTTGACGGAGCCCCTGAGACAGCTGCACCGTCGACTACTACTACTACCCCGAGGTTGACTTCTTCTACGAGTTGGCTGACGACCAGGAGTAGGTTCGGAGGGTCCTAGGCAGGAGGCCTACGCCTTTCGATCGTAGTGTTTTATTTTTGCCCCGCCTTTTTAAAGGCCTTTCTGTTTTCTTTTATATCTGTACTCAGATATCTGATGCTTCCGCTGACGCTTGTATGCCATCGAGCTATGTATTCGAGCCCTCGAGGCCCTGGCTTGCAATATAAAGCTTGTATGATTTTATTTATGTTTTAGAGTTGTGTTGTGATATCTTCAAGTGAGTCCTTAGGCTTGATCGTGTGCATTTGCGTGTATGATTAGTGCACGATTAAGCCGGGGGCGTCACAGGTTGGTATGAGAGCCGACTGCCTCTAGGAACCCCCTTTCCAATTCCTTGGCCGAAGTTGAGTCTAGTGGTCCAAAACTGTTTTACTAACTTGGCTGTGTGGCTTACGGGCCCACGTCGCCAACTGGGTGGTATTAGGATCTTTTACTCCTCGACCTTTACTCTGGGACTCTACTCTCTCTTCCTTTCGGGTTAAAATTTTACTAACTCCAACATTAGGTTCTCGTGATCACATCCATCCGGAGTTCTGAAATTATCCCCCCTTGCTTCAAGATTGAGGGCCAGGTTCTGCTTACAGGATCCTCTTATCGAGGGCACCCTGTGTTGTCACTTGCAGATTCCTCGCTCCTACAGTTTTCTCCGACGTTGATGTAGCCTTTGCTATGTCTCGTTGTGTACTTCCTTACCGCGTACCTGCGCGCCGCCTAGTTGTCTAGCCTTCTCTTTTCAGCTGTCGTAATGCCGGATTGTAACTGAGGCTATGTGTGGATTTGAATGTCTGGTGCAAATATGATGAAGTATCTATTGCACTTCCTTCTGTTGTGCACCTTACTTCATGAATTATTCCATACACCTGCAGTTTTCTTGCTAAACTGCCCCTGTTGATTTGGCAGGATGGCTGACGATCCTCCACCTCCATCTTATATTGCTGAAATGAGGCAGCAGTTTGAACTCAACCGTCAGTTTATGACCGGAGTATTGGCTCAGTTCCCAACTCAAAATGCTCAGCAACAGACTGCTCCAATAACTTTGCCAGAATTCGTGCGCCTCAACCCGTCTGTTTTCCGCAGCTCCACCAATCCTATGGATGCTGATGATTGGCTTCGTGACATCATGTTTGAGATGGAGTCAGCTAACGTTGCCCCTGCCAGTTATGTCACCTTTGCGACATTTCACTTGAAGGGTCCAGCTGCTCAATGGTGGGAAAACCACAAGAGTATGATGCCTGCTGAATCTGTACCCACTTGGCAAGAATTCCAGTCAGCTTTTCGTGCACGGTACATTCCTCAAGGTCTGATCGACCAGAAGAAACAGGAGTTCCGTAAACTCACCCAGGGCACGATGACTGTGGATGAATATCAGAGGAAATTTCTCGAATTATCCCGCTATGCTAAAGATGATGTCGACATTGACGCACGTAAGCAGGAGAAATTCCGTGAAGGACTACGTTCCGATATACAGCTCGCACTTCCTGTCCATGATTGTGAGGACTTTGCGACACTTGTTAGTCAAGCCTACCGAGTTGAAACTGGTCTGGCTAAATATCAGGAGTCGCTCAAACGCACTCGTGATGTAGGCTCATCCTCGCGTCAGCCTGTTCAGAAACGTCGGGTTTGGATTCTGCACAATGTTCATCACCGACCGGCTCCAACACCAAGACCATCTTATGTTGCACCTCGTCTGCCTTCACCGCCAAGGCAGCTAACAGTTCAGGATGGACCGCCTAGTGCTATGGCATCTCCTCAGGTTGCACCACGTCCTCCTGTTGGTCGAAAGAAGAGCTGTCGCAACCGTCGTCTCAGAGGCTCTAATGCCAGGCCGTCCGCTATAGTTCGAGGTCAAGTCGCCCATGTCAAGATTGAAGAAGCTCGCGAGTCACCAAAAATTGTGATGGGAACCCTTCGCGTTAATTCAGTGCCAGCTTCTGTTCTTTTCGATTCAGGAGCATTGCATGCTTTCGTGTCCCAACAATTTGCTCAGTTGCATGGGTTAGGTACGGAAAATTTGTCCACCCCTTTAGCGATTCAATCCCCGGGGTCTAAGTGGCAAATCTCAATAGTAAGCCCCCACAACCACATTGACATTGGAGGTCTACTTTTTCTGGCTTCCCTTATTGTGCTCGGACCTTCCAACATTGACATCATTCTTGGTATGGATTGGTTGACAGCGAATAAAGCTTTGATTGACTGTGCCACTAAGACAGTCCAGCTCACTCACCCTTCTGGACAAACAATCAGATACTCAGCTCGAACATCTCAGGATGCCGAGAATCAGATATATGTTCTGAATGCATTGAACGCTTCACCTCTTGAAGGCATCGAGAACATTCCAGTTGTTCGTGATTTTCAAGATGTCTTTCCAGAAGAACTTCCAGGAATTCCCCCTGCCAGAGCTGTCGAGTTTGTCATCGACTTGAAACCAGGCACTACCCCTATTGCGAAGCGTCCTTATAAGATGCCTCCGCACCACCTTCTTGAACTCAAGGAAGAGATCGACAAGTCACTTAAGAAAGGCTTCATCCGCCCCAGTTCCTCTGCTTGGGGAGCACCTTCACTCTTTGTAAAGAAGAAGGATGGTACAAATCGATTGGTTCAGGATTACCGACCTATCAACCAAGCAACGATTCAGAACAAGTATCCGCTTCCCAGAATCAACAATCTGTATGATCAACTTGCTGGTTCCTCAGTATTCTCTAAGCTTGATTTGAGATTGGGATACCACCAGATCCGAGTTTGTGAAGAGGATATTCCGAAGACAGCATTCGTTACTCGCTATGGTTCTTATGAGTACACTGTCGTGTCCTTCGGTCTGACTAATGCTCCAGCAACCTTCTCCCGGTTAATGAATTACATCTTCATGGATTATCTCGACAAATTCGTAGTGGTATGTCTGGATGATATTTTGGTTTATTCGAAGAATGAGGAAGAACATGCCGAACATCTTTGGCTTGTACTGGAGAAGCTGTGTGAACACCAACTGTATGCCAAGTTTTCCAAATGCGAGTTCTGGTTATTTGAAGTGACATACCTCGGCCATGTGATTTCAAAAGATGGCATAGCTGTTAACCCAGAACGAGTTCAAGCTATTCTGGACTGGAATCCCCCAAAGAACGTCAAGCAAGTGAGAAGTTTTCTCGGTCTTGCAAGCTATTGCCGCCGCTTTGTCAAGAATTTCTCAAAGATTGCTAAGCCTCTGACTGATCTTCTTCACAAGGGCGTTAAGTTTGAATGGACAGAAAAATGTCAGGAAAGTTTTCAAACACTCAAAGACAAGCTGACATCCGCCCCAGTACTTGCTCCTCCAGATTCTCGCAAGGATTTTGTGATATATTGCGACGCATCCCGTGAAGGATTAGGCTGTGTCCTAATGCAAGAGCGTAAAGTGATTGCCTATGGCTCTCGTCAGTTGCGCCCGCATGAAGAGAATTATCCGGTACATGATCTAGAACTAGCTGCCGTCATCTATGCACTGCAGTTGTGGCGACATTACCTCCTCAGTAATCGTTGCGAGATCTACACAGATCATAAAAGTCTGAAGTACTTGTTCACTCAACCGTCTCTGAACCTCCGTCAGCAAAGATGGATGGAGACCATTGCTGACTTTGATTTGGGTATTTCTTATACCCCTGGCAAGGCTAATGTAATGGCTGATGCATTGAGCCGTAAATCCTATTGCTGTGAACTTGAAGTTCAGCTAGAGCAACCCCTCTTGTATGAAAAACTTCGAAAGCTAAATATCGAGATAGTTCCTCAAGGATACCTATCAAACTTGGTTGTTGAACCAGACCTTGAGAAGGCTGTTAAGAATGCACAAGCTAAAGATGCTGAAGTTGCTCTGATGAAGAAGGATCTTCACCTGGAAAAGTACAGGGATTTCTCGCTGTCTGAAGATGGAACCTTGTATTTGAGAGACTGTATTGTAGTACCTCGCTTCGAGCTTATGACTGACAAAGTCATGAAGGAGGCACATGATACACCGCTATCTATTCATCCGGGTAGCACCAAGATGTATCGTGATCTCCGTCAAAGGTACTGGTGGTCTAGAATGAAGCAGGACATTGCTCGATATGTTGCTGAATGTGATGTTTGCCGTCGCGTTAAAGCAGAACATCAGAAGCCTGCTGGAATTCTGCAACCGCTCCCTATTCCCTTGTGGAAGTGGGATAAAGTGCAGATGGATTTCATTACTGGTCTTCCCAAGTCTCAGAAAGGTCACGATGCTATTCTTGTCGTCGTCGACCAACTTTCTAAAGTTGCACATTTTCTGCCTGTCAAGGAGACGATCACTGCTAGTCAGTTAGTAGAATTATACATCTCCAGAATTGTTTCACTCCACGGTATTCCGAAAGAGATCAGTTCGGACCGTGGCGGCCTTTTCACTTCCAAGTTCTGGGAAAGTTTCCAACAAGCTATGGGAACTCATATCACCTGGAGTTCAGCATATCATCCCCAGTCCCAAGGCCAAGTCGAACGAGTAGATCAAGTACTTGAAGACATGCTGCGAGCTTGTGTTATTTCTTTCGGTAAGAAGTGGGAAGAATCTCTTCCGTATGCCGAGTTCTCTTATAACAACAGCTATCAAGCCAGCTTGAAAATGGCTCCCTTTGAAGTTCTCTATGGACGTAAGTGTCGAACCCCTCTGAATTGGTCAGAAACTGGGGAACAACCGCTCGTGGGTCCGGATATTATCCAACATGCTGAAGAGCAAGTCCGCATAGTCCGAGAAAATCTCAAGGCGGCTCAGGACCGCCAGAAGAGCAACTATGATCGCAAACGATGGGGTTTGACTTATCAACCTGGCGATCAAGCTTATCTGCGTGTCACTCCCCTGAAGGGCACTCACCGATTCGGAATCAAGGGAAAGTTAGCTCCTCGCTATATTGGTCCTTTTCGCATTGTTGCCAGACGTGGACAGGTGGCTTATAAATTGGAGTTGCCGCCGCAATTCTCTCATATCCACGATGTCTTCCACGTATCACAGCTTCGTAAATGCTTTAAGGAGTCTCCGCACAGAGCAGTGGATCACGAGATGCTCGAATTGCAAGATGATCTATCTTATAAGGAGCATCCCATCCGCATTCTCGATGAAGCTGAACGTCGAACCCGTCAGAAGGTCACCAAGTTCCTGAAAGTGCAGTGGTCAAATCATACCGAAGATGAATCCACTTGGGAACACGAGGATCATCTTCGCAAGGAATACCCCGACCTCTTTCCTTCTACCTCCTAAATTCTCGGGACGAGAATTTCTTTTAGTGGAGGAGAATTGTAACACCCCTGTGTAATGAGCCCTGTGACACTCTGTTAATCTTGCCAAGTCATGACCATTTGCAGTGCCAAGTCACATGGGTTAAGTATTCAATACAAATTCAACTCTGAAAATCAACTCAATTTCCAAAGTGAAATATGAAGTTGACCAAGCCTTATGGGAAAATTGTTCAAAACTTTGCAAATATTCCAGAAGCACACATAAAATTATCACCAATAATATTTGGATTAAATAAAAGACTCAAACCATATGAAACAGCAACAAAACAGCAATATACAACACATTTAAAATCATATCATTTTCAAATGAAGTCCAAATTCACCCAAACCAATTTTTGGGGAAAGCTTACACTGCACATTAATATTTGAACCTAGTCTCATATTTTACAAAAAGGCTAAAGTGGCCTAACTAATTCAAAACAGAAAATAAATAAAGAAAAAGCAAAACAGGAAAACAGAACTAAAAAGAAAAGGCCAAAAGGCCACTTACCTGGCCACTGGGCCGAGCCCAGCTAGCCCAGCAGCGGCCTCGCCTACCTGCTCCCGCCCCGCTGTCGACGCCGCCGTGGTCGAAGCTCGCTCGCTCTTCTCACTGGTCCTCCTCGCTCCTTCTTCCCCTCCTCTCCCTCGAGCTCGCTCGCTCTTCTCACTCTCTGCCCGAGCTCCGCCGCTGTGACTCTGGCAAAATCCGCGGCCTCCGACGCCACTCCGACTGGCCGAGCTACCCAGAAGGACCGCCAGCTTCCGCCCGGTCGCCTGCTGCCCTCCACTGGTCCCCGGAGGTTTTGCACCGTCGGGTTCATCTTCTTCCCCATCGCCGACCGCCGCGGCACCTCCGTCGTCTCCGGCAACGCCCCGGCGCTCCTAAGCTGTCACAGGCCTTGCTTGGCCGCGCAGTGAGCTTCTTTCCTCCTCCTTAACCCCTCTGGTAGCCTGTGCGTGCGTTAGCTCGTCGGCCTCGCTCGATCCCGAAAACCGCCGCCGCCGTTGCTCAACGCCGGCGCCTCTTCCGGTCAACCCAGCCCGCCCCGACACCTTAGACCGATGCAGCAGCGAGTAGCCGTTCTAGCGCACTTTGAATCATGCAAAATGGTGAGGTGTAGCGATTTTCCGAGCTGCTCCGGCGCTCGGCCGCCGTGGAAGAGCTCGCCGGAGCTCCTCCGGCGATGCTGCTGGCGTGGCACTGCGTGGGACCCACCCGGTGACACTGCCCGTGGGCCCCGCGGGACCCCTTTTTGACCCGTTGACCAAAGTCAACGCTGACTGGGCAGCCCCAGCCGCTGACAGACGGGGCCCACCTCCTAAATATAAGTTGAATTAATTAGAGTTAATTAGCTAACCTAAGTAGACACTGACATGTGGGCCCTGCCCTTAGTTAACTAAATTGGATTATCCTAAACGCTGTTAAGACCCACTGTCAATGACAGGTGGGTCCCAACTGTCAGAATTGACTCTGGTCAGCTGGTTTGACCTGCTGACGTAATGCTGACGTCACTGCTGATTTAATATTTCAATTTCTGTTAAATTAAATAATTTCAGAAAATATTTAAATCTTTAGAAATTCATAACTTTTAAACCGTAGCTCGGATCGAAAAACTTTCTACATGAAAGTTGCTCAGAACGATGAGACGAATCCGAATACGCGGTCCGTTCGTCCGTCACACGTCCCTAACTATCCGAACATGGAACCGATCCCCTCCGGTCATCTGTCCGACAAATGTTCGGAACCGGGAAAACATTCCCGGATGGATTCCTCCTTCCTCGGTGACGTGCAACCTTACGTTAGGACACACCCGGCACTATTTATTGTCATGTCACACTTTGTGTAGCACTTGTTTGCTTTATATTTATAATGTTTCCTCCCCTTCTTCTCTCTCGATAGAGCCCGGTGCCGACGCAGCTCCGGTGATTGGCTACATTACTGTCGACCTTGCCCTTGCCGCCGAGCAACCAGGCAAGCCCCCCCCCCTTTGATCATCCTGATATCGCCTATTCTAATATCTCATGCTTGCATTAGATTTTGCTACTGTAATTGATTGCTCCTATTCTGCTGCATAGCCTGTTTATTGTAACCTGTTTTGTTACCCTCATGGATATCCTAGACTGTATAGTATAGGCTGGGTAGAGACCCATTAGTGACCCCACTTATCCCGACTGCCCCGCTGGAGTATCAGAAGACCCGAGCAACGGGATCGAAGACCAGGACCCGACACTGCACCTCACTTCCTCTTTAGTTGCTCGACACTACTGGGTTACTATCGAGTGCCGAGGGTGATACCTCGTCAGCACTTCTAATGATAACCTTGTAGGTTAGTTAATCGGTCATGGTAAGCGAGGGTGAATCCTCCTACACCACCCCTGATAACGACGAAGTCGTGCAACACCTCTAGTGTGGACCTCGAGGGTGATTCCTCTTACGTCCATCTTGATGTTACATCAGGTGGGAGTCTCAACGAGGGTGGTGCCTCGGATTCCCCTTGATACGGTGACCACACGGATGCCTTACATTATTGTTGATACTGATACTTGAGAAGGCGGGTTGACCCTGAGGGGTACCCGCGAATGATGGATAGATACCCGTGAGTTATTCCACGAGGCGCGGCCGGGCATTCTTAGCCCTTGCAGCAAGTCCTCGAGACGGGGCGACGGGGTCACATCTTTCGTGAGTCTCTTCTCATTTCCGCAAGCCCCTAGTCCTAACGATTTGGATATTAATCTGAGTCGGCCTCTGGTCGGATAGCACTAACCATCACGTGGGCATAGTATGGGCGTTCTGCACCGTAGCATCAGCCGAAAGCTCTGTCAGACGTCCAGTTCAGCATGGCGGCACGGTCGGATCGCGCCGAGGCGCTGGTATCCACCCTGCGCGCAACGAGCCGGAGTGCACAGGGCGATGGCCGAAGACCCCTGAGCATTTAGGAGGTAGACCGACGGGGACCTCTCTGCTGAGCTGTAGGTAGGGTTGCGGTGTGTCGTTTGGCCGAGGCCGGGCATGACCCAGGAAAGTGTGTCCGGCCGGAGTTAATCGAGCGTGGTGGGTAAGTTGGTGCACCCCTGCAGGGAAGAACACATCTATCGATAGCCGGTCCTACGGTAAAGGACACTCGGAGTTGTATCCCGATCAGTACAGCTAGAATTGAGATGATACCTGGATATGTGGCTCCGGGATCGCTTTCTCGCAGGGAGACGAGGAAGATCTCTGAGCGAGACTGTTGCTTGTTATTACCACTACTATATTATACTATGCTATTCTGTACTCTTCTAATGCTGCAAGACGCTCGAAGATGCTGGAAGGTGATTGAAGATGCTAGTCTTCGATAGGACTAGGCTTTCCTCTCTATTCTAGCATTTCTGCAGCCCAGTCCACATATACAGCCTTCCTTTGATAATGATGCATATGTAGTGTAGATCCTTGCTTGCTGAGTACTTCAGAGTACTCACGGTTGCTTTGCTTTCTTTTTCTCCCCCTATCAGTTTGTCGAGAACAGTTGACGGAGCCCCTGAGACAGCTGCACCGTCGACTACTACTACTACCCCGAGGTTGACTTCTTCTACGAGTTGGCTGACGACCAGGAGTAGGTTCGGAGGGTCCTAGGCAGGAGGCCTACGCCTTTCGATCGTAGTGTTTTATTTTTGCCCTGCCTTTTTAAAGGCCTTTCTGTTTTCTTTTATATCTGTACTCAGATATCTGATGCTTCTGCTGACGCTTGTATGCCATCGAGCTATGTATTCGAGCCCTCGAGGCCCTGGCTTGTAATATAAAGCTTGTATGATTTTATTTATGTTTTAGAGTTGTGTTGTGATATCTTCAAGTGAGTCCTTAGGCTTGATCGTGTGCATTTGCGTGTATGATTAGTGCACGATTAAGCCGGGGGCGTCACAATAGAGATCAGCATGCAATGCACATTATCACTAGAACTTTGTGGCTTAGTCATCTACTTAAATCCAATAGCTAGTTTCCAAACATACTGGTTTCTAAACATATTAGAAACGCTTCACGATGTGATTTGGCAACTAAAGAATAGACATTGAATTGATTATTTTTCATGTGTAAAACATCATTGCTATCCAAAAAATATCCAATGGCAATTTGTTAATCTTGGTTAAGATTACAACAACAACAACACTTGGTACCCCAGAGCTCGAGGCTGGGCAATACAAATCAACACATCTGTTTTTTCAACAATGGATGGATTTTATTGACTCAAAATGAAGCATCAAATGGATAAAAAAACAATAAGCACTCACCCGGCATCTTCATAACTATGATGCATACAGACAACACCAACGCACACACACAAAAACACGCCAGTAAAGATCAAAATCATAGAAGACCAAAGTTATGCTAAAGCGACAAAAAAGAAAAAACCCCGAGAGATTATCACAACGGTCGACAAACTACAACAACGACCATATCCTCACCAATCATCTCTTGACGCCACAAGGGTAACGATGTTCTTCAAGAACAACACCTTCAGAATGGAAACGACGCTCAAGCGTTGTCGTCACTAGATCCAACCACCAGAGGCTAGATTCTAGATTTTCACCCTCAAGAACAAGTCCGAACTTATCCGAGCAATGTCTTCAACAAGGTAACGACGCAAATACATCACCATTGTCAACTATAGCCTAGTCAGTACATACCTAGGGTTTTCAACCCGGAGCTCGAGACTGAGTACGCAAGAAGCACCACCATATCGAAATCAACCCATCTGTTGAACATGGAAAATAAAGAAGCTCTACTAGAGTTCCTTGGCGGATTTAAAAGAGGATTTTTGGCATGAAAGTATGTCTTCACCACTCATCTGATGTAGATCGATCCTTTTCAGAAGACGTATATATGTGTCTTGGGGCAGGTCGAGGCCGGCCCGACTTGCCACCGCTCCACGTGTATAGCGTACTATTACCCATGAACTTCTGCAGCCGCAGCCGCTGTCGGAGCCGTGTCAGCGATGGCACCGTCTGGACCACAGTAACTCTGCGACACGCACCATCGCAGCTGCAGCAGTTTCTGTCATGGCATTCCTCTCGAAATAGGGTTTCCCCCCGCTTTGTATTACAAAGCAACCATCACCGATACAATCAATGATAGATGCTAGGGCGGAAGCAGCACAGACACGCTTAAAAGAAACAAAAAAGAAAATACAAAAGAGATAAATGCCGACAACGGCGGATCAACAAAAACGAAGAATCATCGCGACCGCTGCGCCCACCGGGGATCTTCCACCAAGCTCCGAGTTCAAAGCGCCGGTACCACACAACACCTCCAAGAAGGAAATGCTCCGAGTCCGAAGGTCGATGACGCTGTTGCAAGGTTTTCACCCGGTACGCGGCTAGGAGAAAGGAAGGGTTGCACCCAACGCCCTCCAGGAAGGTCCGGCGGCACCCTCAGGCGCCACCTCGTCGAAGTCGGCCACGCCGACAGGGATTTCTCCCGATCCCAACCATCCCCCCGGGAGCTCCGGAGCACGCCACCATACCGTCCACCACCCTGCGCCAACACGGTCTTGAGTCTCCCACGCTGTCTCACCACGGCACCGCGAAGTGGGACCTGCACAGCGAAGAAGAGAAGCCGAGACTCGGAGCAGCAGCATCGTCGGCACGCGGGAGGGCCCAACCTCCACCGTCATCGACGGCATCCGACCGGACGCAACAGCAGGAGCATACCAGGCCCATGGGCCCACATGCCCGGCCAGGCACTCAAATGCCCGTAAAGCTCCCACTGTCGCGCTGCAGAAGGCATGTCGTCGGCGTTGTCGCTCCCTGTCTGAGCCGCCCCTCCACTTCACCACGCCAGAGGCAGCGAGGCCACGCCGGCGCCGGCCTGCTAGGACCCAGATGGGGCCCTAAGGGCCCAGATCTAGGCCGTGGTCGCGCCGCCGGCCACCCAGCGCCACTAGGCCACCCCGCCGCCAAGTGGCCGCGCCACCACCGCGCCCGCCGCCAGGACGCCGGACCGCCGCCCGCCGAGCTGCCCCCGCCGCCGAGCCCTGTCCCGGGAAGTGCGCCGCGCGGGGGGGAAAGAAGGCCCGCCGCCATCGAAACCACCCGGCCAGATCCGGGGGCGTCGTCCGGCGGCGGCGGGGAAGGAAGGACGAAGGGGTGGGGGCGAGGAGGGGATGCAGGGGAGCCGCCCCAGAAGCCGCCCGAGGAGGCGGCGCGAGGCGGAGTCGGGAGGGGGAAAGGGGTCCTTCTTTTCCTTTTGTTCTCAAAGCTACGTTCAGCACCCTCCGTGGCGATCCGTACACGGTATGGAGGTAGCTGAACTGCAGTGGCAGCGATCGAGTGCGGCAATAAAGGCGGGGAGATCAAAGCAATTAGATTTCAGATCGGCCGTGCATCATTGCATTTATAGAGCTGATCGAGCTTTCGAGCTGCCCATTGTCTCTGCTCTACCGGCCACCCCAATCTGAACCATTGTTTATTAAACTCACTGTTTGGCTGGCTGCCCCGAATTTTTCTTTTTGCGGAGGCCTGCTCCATGCTTTCCCAAACCTTTTTCACGAATTCCAAAGTTGCGTGTAGTTAATGGGCATCTTTGACAGCGTATTTCACGTTATTACTGACACTAAATATCTGTGGGCGCATTAGCACAGAGACAAAGCTGCCCCCCAACGCGAAATGGAAGGATCTCTCGTGTCTGGCGCAACAAAAGCGAGCCGACCCATTAGCATTAGATTCGCTTACTGTAGGTTTGCTCTGCTTCGGTTTTCGTTTTTCCTTTCTTCGGCGGTTTTCTATGTTTTTATCTTTGTTATACTTATGTTTTCTCTGTTTTCACTAGTATTTTTTGTTTTCATTAGTTTTTATTTTCTTTCTTTTTTACTCGGTTTTCATTGGTTTTTTACCTTTCTTCCTTTCTTTCTTTTGTTTTATCGGTTTTCTTCATTTCTCTTTCCTTTTCACCGTTTTTTGGTTTTCTTTGGATTTTCCTTTCTTTCGTTTTACTTTTTTTATTTAGTTTCAGCACCTTTTAGATCAATTTTTTGTGTTTTCTATGTATTTTTTGTATCATTTTCCCTCCTTTTCTATGCACGTATTTCATTTACATGTTGAACATTACTATTGTGCATGTTAAAAAATTAAAATACGTAATTATATTTCCAAAATATTTTATGTCCACATTCTTTTATCATCAAGAACAGTTTTTATACATGTTTAAGAATTTTTAAACATTATTATACATTTTAAATATAATGATAAAAATCTCTTTCAAATACATGTTTGATGTACACTTTTTTCATATTACTTTTTCATATTTCATATACATCCAAAAATATATTTTATATATGCTTAACACTTTTCAAATACATGATTAAATTTATTTCATAATTCCACATACTTTTTTTAAATGCGTGACATTTTGAAAATGTAGCAAATATTTTTTGAATGCTATCAACATTTTTCATGTACATTTGCAACATTTATTTCATATACGTTTAACAATTATTCAAATATATGATTAACATTTTTCATGATGTCACATTGTTTTTAATATGTTATCAACATTTGTTTTCTGAATTAAGCTAACAATTGTTTTCATGTTATGAAATATATGTATTTATAATATTTTCGACTCGAGTGGTGCCTACCTAGACCGGCGCGAGTGGTGCTCCAACTCGCATGAGGCGAGGGCGCTCCTATGGGGAGCTCTTGTACGGCGCTTTATGCGCCCGTTCAGGAACTGGCGCTCACTAGCCGCACCTGGTGGGCTGGCCCACGACGCAGCGGAGCCAAAATTTATATATAGCGGAAAAAAAACCTCCCTAAAATGTTGCTTTCACTTGGAATCAACCTCGGCCTGTTTACGTTCAGTGCAGGTTGCCTAACCACTACAGCAACTCGGCGCTAGTGAAAGATTCCGGCGCGAAATGTTTAGATTACATGTCTTGAGAGGAGTCGAATCCAGCACCTAACGTCCAACACACAAAGGGTCAACCAAACCAGCTAGGTTGGGTTATTCGTAGAATAAAAGATTGATTCTTTTCTTAAATAATCCCACATCGCTGCCTTACAACCAATCTACTCAATTTATATAGGTCTTTAAATTTTTTGGGTATTAGGAAGCGGTCTCAAAGATCATGACAGGAAAATAGGAAGGAAGATATATGGAAGGAAATATATCTAAACTGGAAGGAATTAATAACTGTAGCAACACTGTTTATTGCTCATAGATAGAAAAACGTGATTTTCTGGAAAAAAATATGAACAAAATTTGTAAGTTCACAGATTTAAGGAAAAAATGCATGAATTTTAAAAACGTTCATGTAATAAAGATAAAGTTCACGAATTAGGAAAAGTTCATCGATTTTCAAAAAAGATCACAGAATTGAAAAACATTCATCAATTTAGAAAATAAGTTCATCGATTTTGAAAAAAGTTCATCAATATTCAAAAAAGTTCACAAATTTGAATAAAAGTTCATCGATTACAAAAAATTCATCAATTTTCAAAAAAGTTAACAAATTCGAAAGAAAATTTCATCCATTTATAAAAAGTTCATCTATTTTCGAAAGAGTTCATCGAAAGTGGAAAAAAGTTCATTGGATTTGAAAAAAAGTCCAGGAATTTGAAAAAGGTTCATCAATTTGAGAAATCTTCATGGAATTTCAAAAAAAGTTCATCAAAATTTCAAAAAAAGTTCATCAGTTTGATGAAAAAGTTCATGTATTTAAAAAACAAATTAATCGAACCAGGAAAAAGAAAACAAAAAAGGAAAAAAAAGAAAAAAAGAAAAGGGAAAAGGGAAAAGTAAAGAATATAAGATGGAAACGGTGTGATGGTATCAAATGTTGCTCTCTGTCCAGGGTGGTAACACCAGCCTGCCCTGGAAAGGTAGGTCGCGTGTTTGATTCATGGTCACTGCACTCTCTTTTTTGGATTAATACAAAGGGAAAAAACACTAGATGGGCTGGCCCACGCGGGGCGATGCGGGCGCCCGTTACTATATACTTCCTCCGTTCCAAAATACCGTTCCAAAATAAGTGACTCGCCCTCTTATGTCTCACTTAGGGCAAGACGTAGGGCAGTCTCGCCTGAAGCGAGCACCTGGATGGGCCAGCCCAGCTCGTGGAACATCACAGCCTCTTTTTTTATGTTTTTTTTACTTTCTTTCTTTTCTTTTTTGCCTCCTTCTTTAGCTTTTTTAATTTTTAAAAAATATTGATCAAGCATTTGAAAAAAAGTTACTTGTCACAAGAAACACTTTACGTCAAACATTTAAAAAATGTATATCAGGCTTTTAAAAATGTTAAATGTGTATAGAAAATGTGTACTAAAATATATTCAATGTGTATGAAAAAAGTTGATCTTGTACTTAAAAATATTATTCAAGCATTTAAAAAAATATTAATCAAGCATTTAACAAATATTAAATGTGTATATAAAAATGTTTTCTCATCTATAGGAAAATGTATACAGATAATACAATGGGTATGAAAAGATGTTGCGCATGTATTTCCAAAATATTAAACATGTATAAAAAATGTGTCACATGTATATGAAAAATGTACAATGTACATTAAATCAGTAGACATAAAAAATTTATAAAAAATTTAGTTCTCTATTTTAAAAAGAATATACATATATAAAAAAGTTAAACCTGTATATTGTGTGTGAAAAATGTTTACTTCCATTAAAAAAATTGTTAAACTGTGTATGGAAAAATGTTTACCATATATTAAAAAAGTGTTCAAAACTTGTATTTAAGAAAAAAAATGCATAGAGTATTTAAAGAATGTTCATCGTTTGTCAACAAAAATGTTTTTCAGGTATACACTAAAAATGTACAGTGTACAAAGAAACGTAGACATGTGTCGAACAAAAAATGTAAGCGGTGAAAACTAACAAATATGCAAAGAAAAATGAAGAAAACCAATGAAAGCAAAAAAGGAAACAAAGATGAATAGACATAAAACAAGAAAATCAAAGAAATACCAGTGCAAAAATGAAAACAAACAAAACCGAAAAAATGAAGAAAACAAATGAATACCGAGAAAGAAAGAAACAAAGCCAAAGAAAACAAAGAAAAATGAAATGGAAAATAAAATCAGAAGAAAACCAATGCCAAAAGACGCAAACAATGAAAACAAGAAAGAAAGAAAATGAACAAAACTAAGAAAAACAAGGGAAAACAAAAAAGAAAAAAAAAGAAACCAAAAACCACAGAAAACCAACGAGCGAAGCCGAGCGAAATCCGATTGAACGAGCAAACGAATGAGTCGCCAATGAATTGAAACAAAAAAGAAACGGGGTGGCCGTGAGGGAGAGACACTTTAGGCGAGGTATAGCTTCCAGGGCGAGTCGGGCCAACGCATCAAGAACTAAAAATAAAAGAGAAATTTATCGCAGGGAAGAACTCATGTGGAAGCAGTGGGCGGGAGTGGAATGCCTCATGGCTGGAGATAAAAATACGTGTTTTTTTCATATCAGAGCAAATTTGCAGCGTATAAAAAATGCCGATAAAATGTCTGATCAAGGACGATAGAAATTTAACAGAAGAGATGAAGAATATGACTAATGCTCTTTATAACAATCTCTACTCCACATAGGGAGTTACATATATGCATGAGGTCCCAGTTGTTGTCCCGTGCAAGGTTTTGGCCGAGATGAATGTTATGTTGAATGCACCCTACTCTTCTGATGAGGTCAAGATGGCTCTTTTTCACATGGCCCCCATGAAGGCGTCAGGGCCAGATGGTTTCCCAACACAATTCTTCGAAAAGATTCGGATATATGTGGGAAGATAGTTTCCAAAGTGGTAGTCCGCATATTTGAAGGAGTGGAACGTGCGGAGGAAATAAACGAGACTATCCTTGTTCTTTCTACAAAGGTAAGGAAAGCTACATATTTGACCAGGCATACTGGCGAAACACGCGTCCGCATAGTGAAAATCAGAGAGAGAGTTACCATCATCCAGCAAATAAGATGTTGTTCCGTATAAAATAGGGACCGGATCTGCAATTTGGCTACCACATGAGAATTGATTCAGGAACGTATTCTGCGCAAGAACATGATGAACTACTGTTAGTGTTCAATACAACAGGCATGGAGCTAGATCTAAGAGAATTTGGTTGTTAACTAAACTAAAGACAGCACAAAATAAAAAAAACAAGGTTCTAGTGACAAGCCTACATGTGACCTTAGGCATGACACAACTAATTCCACCTTCAAGCAGGAAAAATTGAAAAGGATTGGCGATTGTGGTCACTTACTTCCTCCCACGGTTGATTCTCACGTGAAACTATAGCCTTCATACACATTTCATGCCGCCTGGACTGCTTACGGTGCTGACGCCGAGTCGGGGCCAGCTTAGGGTGGGCGAACAGCCGAACCGCCGACCAGCCGGCGAGGCCTAAGCTACGGTGGAGACAGATGTCAAGCGCCGCCTGATAGGGTTTCAACACGATAGATTTGGGGAAAGAAGGAGAGGGATGAGCCTTCTTACCACCCCGGGGATAGAACACGATGAAAAATGGGGACTATGGCCCACCGTTGCGGTGTGCCAGCCTACTACACCGACGACGAATTCAAGATAACAACCAAAGGAGAGATGGGTTGCTGGGGATTCGTCTGCGGCCACACCAAGGGGCCTGCGCCATGCTTCGTAAGCCAATGTTTCGATATCCTGTCTTTATCTGATATCCTCATTCGGTATCTAAAAAACATGTCAACTGACTGCAGGAAGGTGCTAGATGCGCAAGCAAATGCTGGCTAGAAACTGAGAAACAATACGAGATGTACTGGTTCGGTGCCGGGTACATGGAAAGAAAAGAGAAGAAGATCTTGGAGGAGAAGCAAAAGAAAGAGCACAGATCTAAGTATTAGAAACAATTCGAAGAGTGGTGCGCTAGGAAAAAGGCCAACAAAGACTTCTCGAGTTAGACTAGATTTAGGCTTGTTCTACATTAAGTTGTATTCAGTCTGAGTGAATAAAGTGGGTTTCTCTACAGCTATTGTACTCTTATTTCAATGGTCCCCTGCATCGAAACTAGAAAGCATAATAACATATACATGAAAGTACCATTATCCTGAAAAATGAAAATCAAAACACAGTTTCAGACAACATGGGGTACATGGGGTGCTAACTTGACAAATTCAGAATTCTAGACATAATGATATCACTTCAAACATGAAGTTTAGACTTGTTGACAACATCATATAGCATGCTCAACATTTGTAATTGGAGCACGCTCAACAAACCCCTCGGGTATGCTGTAACAATGCAAGTCAACCATCTGAAATGGCTTGTATTTCTTCGATCATCTTCCCAACTGTGGATTCACTGGTTAGTTCAGCCATGCTCGTCCTACCACCTGTGTTCAACCTCAACCACCCACCTGAGCTCATCCTCGTCCTGCACCTTGACTTAAAATCCTCCAGTAACTTGAGCTAAACCTATTCGTGCCACTAAACTTCCACATGATCATGTCACTTCGCATCACCCTGCTTCGATAGTACATAAAATCATTTCGGCCTAACCCGTGCTGCACCAACTGTTCCTTCATATTTTCAATAGTGATTGAGTCTTCCGGCCATGGCTCAGCTGATGGTTGACGGAAAGATGCTTTATGGACAATGAACCTAACCATCCATAGCTTATCGATCTGCAGCAGACAATATAAACAGTCAATCAACTTTTAGATTCAGATCATGCAGGTACAAACTCGCAGCCGGGATTCATGATTTATCTCACCACACAAATAAACTTGCGTAAGACCATATATTCTAAAGCACTAAGACCATGGACTCATAACTAGTAACAGAGTTCAAGATTCATCTCATCACACAATAAACACTTGCCCTGGAGGCAGATCGGAGAGGGGCAGATTGGAGGGTCATACTTGCAACACAAGGAGTTGACAGCGTTTGAGAAGACAAATACCTACTTGCAGCTCCTACGGTCAGATGGTTTGACGACGTCCTTCGTGATAGGGAATGCTGACATCCTTCCTTTCTGGTAGGGGAAGAAGCTCAGCCGGACAGATTGGGAGGGGAAGAAGCTCGGGCGGGAAGAAATGTGGGTTTCGCAGGAAAAATGGGGAGGGACGGATGCAGGGCAAATGTATTTAAAGAGACCAAACGCGCCTACAAATCCGGCGAGGGAAAATGGGAAGGTTGGAGGCTCTGAAGAGTCCGACTCCTTTAGTAAACTACAGCATCTCACCCAATTTATCAGATGGTCTGCCTTCTGTCAAAAAGATCAGACCGTCTGGCAAGCAAGACGCGCCAGTCAGTCCGGCGTGTCAGCAGGACAACGGAGGCATCCAGGTAAAAAGGCAGACGCTCCAGGAACGTAATTATAAACGCCTAGGAAAGAGGCGTGTCATGCTTTTAAGACGCCTAATCGTACGACGTGATAGTAAAACAGATGACGCGCCTTAGCATGTGGCGCGTCATGTCGGCACCGCACTAGCGGCGTGACCGACGACCGTGGACCATAGCCGTTCAAAGGCGCCTTGGCGGGCAGCACGGCTACGTGCAACTGTGGCACCTTCCGGTTCGACACGAATGATGTCAGGCGACGAAATAAGTTTTTGGCTCAGTGGGCGAAATATACAATTTTTTCACCGTGCCACACCCACCAATACGGTCACTTCCCACCCGTTTCCATATATAACGGTCAACTACCTCCTCGTCCCCAACCTCCAGCCTTCCTCTTCCCCTCTCTTCTCCCCCTCCTCTCACCCGAGCTAGCCAACGCACACCCAACTCTCCAATGGCCAACGAACACTTCTTCGCCGGGGAGTACTTTTCCTCCGGTCTCGCCGCGCCGTTCCTTGGCGTATCCTACGTGCAGCCGCCGCGTTCAGGGTTCGAAGCCGCCGCGGCTATGGCCTTCGGGCTGCCGTGGGCAGCCGACCAGCATCTTCCAGTAGACTCCTCAGCCACCACGGCGCACTTTGACTCCGCGCTCAGCTCTCTGGTCTCGTCTCCTGCCAGCGCCACCGCCGGCGGAGGCTTAGGCTTCGCGCACGGCGGCGAGGATGACGTCGCCATCGGCGACCTGATCGGCCGGCTCGGCAGCATCTGCAACGGCGCCAGCGCCAACAACTCCTGCTACAGCACGCCTATCAGCTCCCCTCCACGCGGGGCGCCGCAGCCGTTCCGGGGCTACGGCGCCATCGCCACGCTGGAGACCGGCAGGCTATCACGGGTGTCAAGCAGCAAGTCGCTCGGCGGCAACACCTCCGGCGTTGCCGCGACGGCGCCATCGGATCAGAACTCCGGACTGGAGATGAGCCCCGAGACGGACAGCCAGCCCGCAATGCAGGAGCCGCCCACGAAAAAGGGTTCCGTGCGGAAGCGCAAGGCGGCCCCGGCGAAGGGCAAGGCGAAGGCTTCTTTACCCGCAGTACAGCCCAGTTGCTCCGTCAGTGCTTCTTCTCCCTCTCATTTCACAGATGTTGCCAAGTAACTCCGCAGATAATATATAAATTATGGGCGCAAATGCAGATGGCGGCAATCAATACGAGCCCGCCCAAGCGGCCGAGGGTCGCCGACGGCGGCGACGAGGAAAACGCCGGGGCGGTAGAGGAGAAGGCCGAGCCGGCCAAGGACTACATCCATGTGAGGGCGAGGAGGGGGCAGGCAACCGATAGTCACAGCCTCGCCGAGAGGGTACGGTACCTACCGAGCTCAGATACACATTAATTCCCAAATCCAAATGCACGTCACTTAAATTTACTATAATCACTTGAGCGTAATTGTCAATTAACCTCCCTTGTTAGTAGTACTCGTACTAAAGTATACAATATTTTCAAGTGTGAACACTTTGCTTGTTCTTACTATTGGTAGGTGAGGAGGGAGAAAATCGGTGAGAGGATGAAGCTGCTGCAGTCCCTGGTGCCAAGCTGCAATAAGGTACGATACTTATGTGTTTATGCACGTATGAACACACCGGAGCCGCAATTTCGTTGAGGTCAAATTCTCCTAACTTGGACGGTTAGCATACATGTGAAGACGAATACACATAGATAGCGTTTTGGAGACTGTGTCGATCTCTAAAATACATTTGAACAAACGAAATTCGTACTACTCCATACTTGGATGTTGTTGTCAGCTACCACTTGTTCATTAGCTAATTACTAGTATGTAGTATTTATAATTACTCTATGGTACTTAGTTGGACTAGCTAATAGTTGGACTTTTTGCAAGCTAGGAGCACTCCTCCACCGAAAGTAAGAAGAAAGCGAGCTAAGCTATGGTGAAGTCTGGACTTTGGAGGCAGTAATTTACCAATTTCGACCGTAGTGGTCCAAGAGCTAGCTAAGCTAGCAGCAGTAGTCATAATTAGTTGCGACGTTCCGGCTTTTGGTGGAGGATGATTAGTTAATCAATCGAAGGTGCGCGCGGGTGGTTTAGGTGGCGCGCACGATTACTTTAGTGCCAAATTATTGCGGCGGCGGTCAAATTTTGGTTTGTTTAAGTTTTTCTCTTTGCTTTTTTTAGCTGCTTAATTATTAACCATCACATGCGGATGTGCGGTGGACAGATCACCGGCAAGGCACTCATGCTCGACGAGATCATCAACTACGTCCAGTCGCTGCAGCGTCAGGTCGAGGTAGCTAAGAGTTTAGACAGTTCGACTGAACTTTCTTCCTTTCAGAACTGAACTGACTAATAATTTGTACTGCTACATTCTTTCAGTTTCTGTCCATGAAATTGTCGACGATGAATCCTCAGTTGGAGCTCGACGAGCAGTACATCCCGTCCAAAGAGGTGAGAGTTCATATGACACGTATATAAATCGAATTTGGTCGTCAATCTCCACACCGGAACTTCTGCCAGACCAGTTGAATTGATGTGAGGGAGATAACCTTGCACACAACTATTTCCAGATGAACCAGATGGCAGTGCCCGGCTTCTCCTACGCCGGTTCACCCGTCGCCGTCGCCGTCGCGGCCGGCCACGGCCACGGGGCAGAGCTAGAAGGCACCTTCAGCTGGGAGCAAGACCTCCAGAGAGTGGTGCAGATGGGGGGAGCCAGCAGCAGCCATAGGCAGGACCCCCAAGCTTTCTACGGCGAGTGAAATACTACCAATCACCTTTCCTTGGTTCTTTCATTTCCTGAAAACGGCCGGTTCTCGATTCTGTGCTGAGGTTGCCCTGTTTGGCCCGTTCCATGTCATTGAATGCAGGCAGTGGCCAGCCGGCGACTGCAGTAAATCACATGAAGGTTGAACCATAAATGTGCCTGCCCCTGCCTTCTGTAGATACGCCAGCCGCCCCTCTTTTCTCTTCTCCCTCCCTGCACAGCAGCTCGGAAACTATAACAATCATTACCACATGACAAACGAGAAACCAGCAGGTTTCAGGCTTTTGGGTGCAGATGCAGTGGCATGGCAGGGTATGAATTTGGGTGTAATATGTGTGTTGAAAAAGGGCAAAGAGGGGCCAGGGATTGTGTGATGAACTCCTGCTTGCATGCCCTAACTGTAGAAAGTATGTAGCGGTAGTTTCTCAACTCAACATGGAAAGCATGAGAATGCAGAGAACAAACAAAGTTACCTTCCCTTTTGGTGTTCAATTTATGTCCTAGATAGATCAACTATGTCTTTGATCTTGTTTCTGTTTTGGATGCCTCTAGTATTTACTCCAACCAATGGCAACATACATGTTCCTCTAGTATATCATTATGAACTAACATCTTATATATATTTCCCCAACAGTGGATCAAAATACGGTAGGTCAAAGATCCAAAAACATATTGTCAGATTGTGTATCTGTGTGCTGTTCCTCAATGAATGCAGCTGATCCTATTGCACAGTTGAACCAGAGAAACCGTGGCTTCAATCATTAATGGCAGCACCTACAAAAGCAAGAGAAGAAATTACATCCGTTGGGTAGGTAGTGCTTAGAACCAAGACCCACTTGCATCAATCAGTGTTAATCATGAGCTTTGTTACCTTCCCATTTGCAATGATTGGTAGATGGGCGTGTCTGTTGCCATATCCTAATCACACACCCTTCCCACAGTGTATGTGTTGTGTACCTTGTGCGTGTGGAATCTAGAGGGGGGGGCCATTTCTTGGAAAACAGCTAGCATGTGGGTCACATCCCAGCCACCTCTCACTTTTGGCCTTTTTCTTCTACCTAGGAACTTCAACAATGCCACCAAGCTGACAACAAGCAGGTAGGATGGTACTTCTTCAGAGTATCGTAGTAGTCCTTATTAAGGAGAGTCCAACTTTCGGAGCCTTTAGTTCCGCTGGTAATTCTTGTTGTTTTGTGAGGACCTTTTATAGGGCATCTTCAACGCTGCTCTTTAAATCGGACACCATATCAATTTGTGAATTGGTGAGGACCAGTCCGCTGACAATGTTGCGGGAGCCGGCCATCCAAAATTGTCCCCTAAACTTCCGCCTCTTTTTCTAAAAGTTCGCAAGCTCAAAATAATCGCATATCAAATCAAAGATGATTGAAAATGTTCAAATGCGACAATAGTTGTAATTTAAATATTACAATTCAACAAAATTTTCAAATTAGAGTAGTTCAAACTTGAAATCAACTAGCACATGTGGTCTAGTTGCTCCCTTTTTTTGAAGTAAAACATCCTCTTTATTTATTAGAAATAATGGTTACATCGTCTATAAGAAAATTTACAATGTCATTCATAGGTTCCTCAAACCAATCCCTTGTCGCAGAAAATTTAGCTAATCTAGCAATTTCATGAGCTACTTTATTTGCCTCCCTATTACAATGTTCAAATCTAATTAACGGAAAATCACAAGCCATAAAATAACAATCATCAAACACAGCAGCCGCCACTCCCGCTGAATGTCCTCCATTCTTCATTGTGTCAATTACTTCCATATTGTCGGAGTTAACAACAAGACGATTGCTTCCCGCCTTTTGTGCAAGTAATATGCCAAATCGTAGTGCCATGGCTTCTGCTGTTAAAACATCTGCACACCAATCCATCCTCCAATTCCCTCCAACAATGAATCTTCCTTTGTCATCTCTAAGTACAGCTCCCGTTGTGCCTCTAAGCATGCCTTGATCGAAAGAAGCATTGACATTTAATTTCACAAAAGCTAGAGGGGGTTTCGTCCATCCCTCTATTCTATTTGTTGCCCTGGAGGATTGGGCATTAACATAGTTTGTCGTTATAGCATGGGCTCCCATCAAAATTTGGTATGCATCTTGGGTCTTCTCCTGATGGACTAGCGAACGTCTTTCCCACCATAAATACCAGGTTGTTATAGCGACCAGTTCGCGAACATTCTGTATGCCCACTGTAGATAGCTCGTGTTCTGGCATAAGAAGTAGAAATTCGAGTACTGCCTCTCCCGCACGATAGATCGCACAAGCTTTTTGGCTTCATGCAATCCTAGCTTCTCCCAAACCTCTTTTGCCTTTTGACACATAAATAACAAGTGTGTTGTATCTTCAGGCCCGTTCGAACATGATGGGTAGGTGGACGAAACTTTCATATGTCTATTTGCAAGTGTAACATGACACGGGAGGGTTCCGTGTAAGGTACGCCAAATAAAAATCTTCACTTTTGCAGGACAAGATAACTTCCAAATTTTGCTCCAAATAGTGTTGATTTATTCCTCCCATGCCATTTGTGTGTTGCAATTTCCTCCCATGTTGCTTTTTCCATTCCTCCAGATAAGCAGAACGAATCGTGAACAGTCCATTCTTTGTAAAACTCCAAGCAATGAAATCCGACATGTTATACGTGGGGAGGGGGATCGCAAGCACCCTCTGGGCATCAATTGGCCACAACGTTTGTCTTACCAAATCTTCATCCCAGCAATTGTTGATTGGATCTATAAGATCAACAACTTATGATAGAAGCTGCCCTCTTCTAGGAGTGATAATTTTCCTATTGGCCCTCTTCGGGATCCATGCATCTCTCCAAATATCAATGTTTTGTCCATTTCCAACTCTCCAAATATAACCATTTTTGAGAGAATCCACTCCCGCCATAATGCTTTGCCAAGTGAAAGAAGAACCTTTTCTAAGACTCACATTCATTAAGTCTCCATCCGAAAAATAGTTAGCTCTCAAAATGGTGGCACATAGGGAATCAGGATTATTAAGCAGGCGCCATGCTTGTTTGGCTAACAAAGACAAATTGAAGCAGTGTATGTCTCGAAAACCCATTCCTCCTGGGTGTTTTGGTACACACATCTTCCACCATGCCATCCAATGCATTCTCTTCTGATTGTCTTCGTCACCCCATACAAAATGCGACATCGCGTCAATGATTCCTTTGCAGATTTTTTTAGGAATTTTAAAGACGGACATTGCATAAGTTGGGATAGCTTGTACAACTGATTTGAGAAGGATTTCACTTCCTCCTGCTGATAGCAGCTTTTCCTTCCAACCACTGATTTTCATAATAATTCGATCTATTAAGAATTGGAAACAATCGCTTTTGTCCATACCCACATTTGAAAGCAGACCCAAATATTTGTCATTGAGAGCTTCAGTCATAATGTTCAGAATAGTACATATATGCGCCTTATCTTCCACTTTCGTGTTGGGACTAAAAAATATACTAGATTTTTCAACACTCACCATTTGCCCCGATGTAGCACAATAAGCATCCAAAACTGATTTCAGCGCCTCCGCATTCATCGAGTTAGCTTGCATCAGGATTAACGAATCGTCCATGAAGAGGAGATTTGAAATAGATGGGGCATCTCTGCTAACTTTAATTCCGGAAATACTTCCATTCTCCTCTGCATTAGCTAAGAGTGCAGTCAGGCCTTCTGTACATAACAAAAATAAATACGGGGAGAGAGGGTCTCCCTGCCTCAATCCTCTAGATGGTTTGAAGCTCTCAGTTTCTTCCGTATTAAACCGAACTCGGTATTCCACCGAGGACACACATTGCATAATTAAATTCACCCAATCCTGCTGAAAGCCTAGTCTCAACATGATTTCCTTTAAAAAAGGCCACTCCACTCGGTCATATGCTTTGTGCATGTCCAATTTGATTGCACACAAGCCCTCTTTACCGGTCCTTTTATTTTTTATTTTATGGAAACATTCATAAGCCACTAAGATGTTATCTGCAATCATTCTTCCAGGCACAAAAGCACTTTGGGTAGGGCTAATAATATCTGGGAGGATTGTCTTCAGACGAGCAGCAATCATCTTTGAAATGACCTTATACACCACATTGCATAAACTGATCGGTCTAAATTGAGTTACCTTTTCTGGTGAATTAACTTTTGGGATCATTACTATTGCAGTATCGTTCCAACCATCAGGTATAGTACAGGTATTCACCGCCTGGAGAACCTCTTCAGTCAGGTCATCCCCTAACATATACCAAAATCTCTTGTAAAAAATGGCGTGAAGGCCATCTGGCCCTGGCGCCTTTAAATCACCAATATCAAAAGGGGCCTTCCGAGCCTCTTCTGCCGTGTAGGGGGCAAGGAGAGCCCTATTCATTTCATTTGTTACTTTCCTCTTGACAAGGGAGAGAACCTCCTGGTTCGGTTGATTAACTTCTGAAGTAAAAAGGTTTAAAAAATACCCCAGAATATGATTCTTCATCTCCGTGTCTTTCATCCAAACCCCATTATCGTCAAGCAATTTTTTTATCTCGTTTCTCTTCTTTCTAGCTGTTGCGGCGTTATGGAAAAAAGAAGTATTGCGGTCATCATGCAATAACCAGTTTGCTCGACCCCGTTGTAGCCAGTGTATCTCCTCTTGTTCCAATAAATTTTCAATCAGTACAATAGTCTCCTTTTGACGTGCAAGGGAGTTTTCATTCACAGGCCCCCTCTGTAGTTTTTCTAAATCTTTTTTAGTTTATTAATTCTTTTTTTCGAACCCTTGAGGATATCACGATCCCAAGTATGCAAATCCATATGTACCACTCGTGTACGCTCAGCAAGAAACGGCCCTATGCCCAACATCTTTGCTTTTTCCCAAGCTGTACATACAATTTCCGTAACCGTCTCTTATTTCAGCCATCGAGCTTCAAATTGTTTCATTCAACTTTTTGGGTGGTCAAAAATATTATCTTCAAAATATTCCGTGTCTAAAATAATAGGGCGATGGTCTGAGTGTACATGCTCTTCGTTTATAACCGCCGCTCGAGGGAATTTATTCGCCCAATCCACATTACAGACCGCTCGGTCCAGTCTTTCCCTAATTTCGCCCCTCCTCCATGTAAATAAGTCACCCATACATCCCATAACTACTAGTCCACAATCTCCCAAACAATTTCGAAATTCTCTCATCATTGCATTTGGTCTCGCATTCCCTCCCTCTTTCTCTGACGAGAGCAAAATTTCATTAAAATCTCCTAAAAGTACCCAGGGGTGATCGTCCTTATTATGCAAGTTTCGAATATCATCCCATGACAAAGCACGGTCACTCCAGTTTGGATGGCCGTAAAAACCCGTGAAACGCCACTGTACAGTGTTCCCATTCATAAAAAGAACGTCAATAAAATTATTCGACACGTAGTTCAAATCAACTTTATTCACCTTCTGATAAAACAAGACAAGGCCACCTACCCGGCCATCACTCTCAACTACAAACATTGAATCAAAACTCAAAACACGACGAAGCTCATCGGCTTTACATTTATTTAAATGAGACTCGGAAAGGAAAATTAACTCTGCTTTGGTGCGCTCCTGTAGGTCCAAGAGCTCGCGAACTGCCGTGGGAGAAAGCATACCACGATAGTTCCAACCGATTATTTTCATTTGGCCCGGCGTACCTCCTCTTCGAAGGCCGTCGATGTGGCATCATCTCCAACCGATTCCCTTCCCTGCTGCCCAACAACCTCTTCTTTCTCTTCAACCTCCTTAGCTACGTGTGTTATCACCCCATTCCCATCTCTCACAGTTTCCACTCTACCCATATACACACACTCTTGGAAGATACATTTATATCCCCGTACAAAATACACTCATAACTATCCATGGTTTTCTCAAAAGAGAAATCTTGCTCACTACCAGTTGTTGGGGCTTCAAATAGGTTTCTTTTTTTACCTATGATGTTTTTGCGTGCTTCCTCCGAACACCCAATTCCTCCTCCCTTCTTTCCCTTCCTTCCCTTTCCTTTTATTTTGCCCTGCATGGAATTCTTTGAAGCACTGAAAGTGAAAACTGGGTTATCAGTGGCATTTTGAGTAGCCAGTCTTGTAGCAACAGCTCCCAATAGAGCCTCCAGCACGCTGGGTTTAAAGAGCAGTTGATCAGTGTAAGTACCCAGCTGCATGAACCCCTGACCCTCCTGGCCAGTAACTCTCGGCTAGAACCCAGCCAAAACAGCAACAGACTTGTTTGAGGAGTTTTCAACTCCCACCAACACCCCGTCCTGGCCCTCCTGGCCAGGCACAATAGCAGGGGGTGAGCTGCCATCGCCACCCACCCTTGGCCCTCGTGGCCTTGGCTAGCGGCGGGAACAGGGGCACCTGGAGCTGCCCCCTGGTCCTCCTGACCAGGGACACTCCCTCCCAGGGAGAACGCGGATGCAACAGTGGGTCGGCCCACCTGGCCGAGTTGCTGCACTCCCTTGGTGGAAGCCCCCCCTTACCGCTAGTCCTTGGCCCTCCTGGCTAAGGCTAGCGTGGTCGGGCGGCCCTCCAGTCCGGGCCACCTGACCCGAAGCCGCTCCGAGAGACGCCGACAAGGAGAGCATATGACCCCGTCCCTCCTGGCCGGGCGAAAGCCCTCCCTGGACTTGACCTCCGGTCGCCGTGGACGACGCAGCACGTTTTTCTTTCACAGTGAGATCGTTTACAGTTTTGGTTACTTTGACCACCATTCCTTCGGTGGCCCTGGACATGCTATTGTTACTATAACCAGCGAACAGAGCTCTTCTACTAGATGTTTGACCTTTCCAGTAAGCCTCTACACTGAGATTTTTTGCAAATTTAGCTACTCTACTCTCCTTAGGAATCTTACAAAACCTCTCTGACATATGTCCTACCAGCCCACAACATTCACAATACGATGGCAATTTTTCATAGCGAACATCAAACTGAAGCTTTTCTTTGCTACCTAAAGGGGTGAATTCTACCCTACTCTTGATTGACTCATGTAGCGGGATTTTCACGCGCACACGCAAGTACTTTTCAACAATCAAATGATCCTGGTGTGAAACGGCAATCACTTCACCGATTTGGTCCCCTGGAGACAGACCCACATGCTTAGTTTTAAGCTCAAATGGGAGGTCACGGACCTGGGCCCATATAGTCATGGATCCAAGATCCACCTCCGCTGGGTCACCCTTGTTGTTAAACTCAGCGAAGATGATCCCGTCGCGCTTGTGGTTCCATGGCTGGGCCTTCAACATGAAGCGTCTGTCTACGTCGTTGGAGAAGTTGAGGATGAACCTCCAGTCGGCGCTGGCCACCTCCTGAACGGTGACCTCGCCTTGCAACCTCCAGGCCGACGATGCACGAAGGTCGTCGATGAGGATCTGTGGATTAACTTGGAAAGGCGAGAGGAATCACCCAACGACCAAGAACCCTCTGACCGCTCTCCGCGCGGCATCCATATCGATGATCAGCGGGGAGCCATCCCCACGGGGTCGCCTCGGCACCGTCTTCCCAACGCCCTCAAGAGAGGAAGCCAGAGTAGGAGAGTTCTTCCCCATAATCGTCGGCACACTCTTGGAGCTCTGTCCCACCTCCTCCGTCTCCCCTTTCCTCTCCATCTCTCCCCTTCTCACCAAACTAGCGGGACTAGAGAAGAAAACCAGAAAGGAAAACAGAGGCTTTTTTTCTGTATGATGAACTAAGGACCTCGAACACTTTCCCTCGGTATTAGAATAGTGTTTCCCCTCTCCTGAGTTCGCCACAAATGGGACGAAATTCATGCATTTAACAAAAAATAAAGGATCTTGAAAGAGCAGTTTCCAAATTAAATTCCCCCTAATTTCTCTCTTCACCCTAAATGTGCAGATAAACACCCTCCCTTGATTTCCCTCTTTTTTATATTGCTCAAAGAGAAAATTTCTCTAGGAATCTGATCAGTAGCATTTGTTTCCAAAACATTGATATTCAATTTCGCGATTCCTACTCTGGACGGGAGCAATTCCTTTGGAGAAACTCTCCTAATATATGGCAGTACCTCCTGGTCCTCGTTGTTGCCCCTTCCGGCCGCCGCTCTCCCCTCCAGATCGATGCGAATCTCACCTGGGATCCCGCCCATCAGCTCCTCTGCGCACGCCTTCATTCGCCTCCAGCATGCCTCCCGATCTGCAGATCGCCGGAGGATACGTCTCGACTCCGACTTGATGGATTCCCAATCCAGCTTGCTGGCTGGGCCCCCGAAGAAATTGCCCTCGCTCCTGGCGTCACTGGCCGTCGGGATCTCCGTCGGGTTCTCCGCCGCTAGGATCACCGCCGGATTCGCCGCCGCCGGGATCTTCACCGCCATCACTCCCCTCTCTCTGTTTCCGTCGCCGCCAAATCGCCTAGCAACGGCGGGAGCTCTATTCCTTATGCTTTTTGCACGACTGATACGTCTCCAACGTATCTATAATTTTTGCTTGTTCATGCTGTTATATTATCATTGTTGGATGTTTTACAATCATTTTATAGCAACTTTATATCATTTTTTTGGGACTAACCTATTGACATAGTGCCCAGTGCCAGTTGCTACTTTTTGCTTGTTTTTTACTTCACAGAATATCAGTACCAAACGGAGTCTAAACGCAGCGGAACTTTTTGGAGATTTTTTTTGGATCAAAAGACACCACATGGGCCAAAGAAGTACCAGTGAGGAGGCCCGAGGTGGGCACAACCCACCAGGGCGCGCCCAGGGGGGTTGTGCCCCCCTCGGTGACCTCCCGCACCGCCTCTCCCTATAAATTCCCAAATATTCTAGAAACCCTAGGGGAGTCGACGAAACACAATTCCAGCCGCCGCAAGTTCCAGAACCACGAGATCCAATCTAGACACCATCACGGAGGGGTTCATCATCCTCATTGGTGCCTCTCCGATGATGCGTGAGTAGTTCATCATAGACATGCTGATAACCCACAAGTATAGGGGATCGCAACAGTTTTCGAGGGTAGAGTATTCAACCCAAATTTATAGATTCGACACAAGGGGAGCCAAAGAATACTTGTAAGTATTAGCAGTTGAGTTGTCAATTCAACCACACCAGGAGATTAATTATCTACAGCAATATGATCAATAGCACAGTAATATGATAGTTCTGATAGCAGTGATGATAGTAACAGTGATAGCAATGATTTTGTAGCAAGTGTAACAGTAACAGCAGCAGTAGTAACTTAGCAAGAACAATATATGGAAAATTCGTAGGCATTGGATCGGTGAATTCGTTGGATGATATTCATCATATAACAGTCATAACCTAGGGCGATACGGCACTAGCTCCAGTTCATAAATATAATGTAGGCATGTATTCCATAAATAGTCATACGTGCTTATGGAAAGAACTTGCATGACATCTTTTGTCCTACCCTCCCGTGGCAGCGGGGTCCATAAGGAAACTAAGGGATATTAAGGCCTCCTTTTAATAGAGAACCGGAACAAAGCATTAGCACATAGTGAATACATGAACTCCTCAAACTACGGTCATCATCAGAAAGTATCCCGATTACTGTCACACCGGGGTTTACGGATCATAACACGTAATAGGTGAATATGACTTGCAAGATCGGATCTAGACATAGATATAATGGTGATAACATAAATGGTTCAGATCTGAAATCATGGCACCCAGGCCCAAAGTGACAAGCATTAAGCATGGCAAAGTCATAACAACATCAATCTCAAAACATAATGGATACTAGGGATCAAGCCCTAACAAAACTAACTCGATTACATGATGAATCTCATCCAATTCCTCACCGACCAGCGAGCCTACGAAGGAATTACTCATTCCCGATGGGGAGAATCATGGAATTGGCGATGGAGCAGGGTTGGTGATGACAAAGATCGAAGACCCCCCTCTCCGGAGCCCCAAACGGACTCCAGATCTGGCCTCCCGATGAAGAACAGGAGGTGGCGGCGGTTCCGTATCATGAAACATGATAATTCTTTCTCCCTGATTTTTTTCTCCAAAAATATGATTTTATAGCTTCGGAGTCAGGGTCTGCGGGGCCACCAGGTGGGCACAACCCACCTGGGCGCGCCCTGGTGGGTTGTGCTCACCCGGGGCCCCCCTCCGGTGGTTCTTGGCTCCAGTATTTTTCTTTTATTCCATAAAAATTCTCCAAAAAATTTCATTCCATTCTGAGAACTATTATTTCTGCACAAAAACAACACCATGGTAGTTCTGCCGAAAACAGCGTCAGTCCGGGTTAGTTTCATTCAAATCATGCAAATTGGAGTCCAAAACAAGAGCAAAAGTGTTAGGAAAAGTAGATACACCGGAGACGTATCAACTTCCCCAAGCTTAAACCTTTGCTTGTCCTCAAGAAATTCAGTTGATAAACTGAAAGTGAAAAAGAAAACTTTTATGAACTCTTTTGTTCTTGTTTATATAAATAAGCTTAAGTAGCACCCAGGTTTTCAGCAAAGATTATAACTAACCATGTCAACAATAACTCTTAAAAATTATATTAACTCGTATCAATGGCATAAGCAACTAACGAGCAATAATAAAATATTTCAACTGGCAACACTTTGTCAAAACAATCGTGATATAATATGACAACAGTGGTATCTCGCTAGCCCTTTCTAAGACCGCAAAACATAAATGCAGAGCACCTCCAAAGTTCAAGCAGCGACTAAATATTGTAATTCATAGTAGAAAAGATCCAATCATGATGCATCCAACATTAGCAATACACAGTGTATGAGGATGACAATAGTGCTCTCAGATCTGACACTTATTTGAGAAGGTGATGACACAACAAAAAATTAAGTAGATAGTCCCTTCGCAAAGGGAAGCAGTGATTTGCAGCGGTGCCAGAGCTCAGATTTTTAAAACAGAGATAAATGAAATTTTGAGAAATGCACCCTTCCTGTTTACTTCGCGACCATTAGTTATCGATATCTTTCATGCTAAACAATTAGTGGCGGTTCCCAAGCAATAAAAGTAAAGGTTTACTCCCATTCCACCAACAAACACACTCCACGGCTAGCCGAATCCATGGGTACCGTCCATACCAACATCATTCCTGGGGGTGTTTAATTATTTGCAATTTTTTATTTCGGGACTGGGAATCCATATTACCGCCCCTCTCGTGCAAGGACGAGTGAATAAACACTCATCATGAGAATAACCCGCTTAGCATGGAAGATACTGACTACCTCCTGTCACTCTATGAACAATCCAGGCACACAAAAATGGATGTTTATTTGAAGTTTTTAGAGGTGGCACATGCAAATTTACTTAGAACGGCAGGGTAATACCGCATATAGGTAGATATATAGTGGACTCATCTGGAATAACTTGGGTTTTAGAATTTTGATGCACAAGCAGTATTCTCACTTAGTACAGGTGAAGGCTATCAAATAGGTTGAGAAGCGGCCAGCTAGAGAGGAAAAATGGTCATGAACATGCATTATGCATAAGTAACATTGGATACTAGCATGAGTAGGATATGAACACCATGAACATAAATATCATAGAGGCTATGTTGGTTTTGATTCAACTACATGCATGAACATGTGCCAAGTCAAGCCACTTGAAACATTCAGAGGAGGATACCATATCATCATACCGCATCACAATCATTTTAATGCACGTTGACATCCAAGATAAATCATTATCCACTCCTAACTACTTAAACATGGCATGAGAAACTATAATCTCTAATTGTTATTGCAAACATGTTTGATCATAATAGGCTAAATCATGGATACTAAGTTAAACATATTTACAAAAACAAAACAAATTGAGTTCATACCCGTTTCTCTCTGCCACAACCAGTTCATCAAATATCGTCATTATTTCCTTTCACTTGCACGACCGAATGATATGAAAATAATAATAGTGCAAGAGTGCCGTGGACTAAACTGGAATCTGCAAACATTTTATTCAAAAAGGAGAAGACAAGGTAATACGGGCTCTTTATTAGATCAATATCAATGCATATGAGAGCCACTCAACATTTTCATTGTGGTCTTCTCCTTGGTATGACTCAATAAAAGGAAAAGAATTTCAGAGAAACACACTGAAATATTTTTGGAGTTTTTAGTTTTTCTTGAAGAAAGCAAATTAAAGAGAAAAACAAAAACGAGAAAAACTATTTACACGGGAGAGCTCCCAACAAGCAAAAGAAGAACAAAGAAATCTTTTTGGGTTTTCTTTTAACATTACAATAATTTAAACTAGAAATAAAAACCGAAAAGAAGCGAAAAATATTTTGGGTTTTCTCAAAGTTTTTTCAAACACACAAGAAGAAAGCGAGAAAATAAATCTAGCATGGATAATACAATGAAAAGTGTGAACACCGACAACTGGAATGAAATGTGTGAACATGAATGTAATGTCGGTGGAAATACGTACTCCCCCAAGCTTAGGCTTTTGGCCTAGCTTGGTGATCACCACCCGCGGCCTGCATAATAGTCGGAGTGGTAGCTCACGGAGGCTCTTGGTGCAGCCTCCTCGGCTTGCCGGGCAGCCACGCCCTCAGCGTTGTGTGCATGGGCCTCGTTCTCAAAACATAATACCTTCTTTTGCTGTGAAAATCAAAGAGAGCAGGCGCAGACAAAAAGGTATGCACAACGGATTCTTTATTAAACAACAAGTTATAAGTATAATCATTGATTCTTCCCTTAAGGAACCTATGGCGCTTCATGGCCTCAAAGTCTAAGTACTGAGTGGGAAGGATAGGGTCATTAGGCCAAGGTGATACACCCAGCTCCTTTGCTAATCGTGAAGCATAAATCCCACCATAAAAATATCCACTACCAGCGTTGTGTTGCAGTCTGCATGCAACAATCGCTCCAAGGTTATAACGTTTAATACCGATGAGAGCAGTGTGTGTATGAGGCTCAAGTCAGGAGCACAAAGTGTACTACAGTCTTGCTTGCCTATGATGCATTTGCCATTAAACAGTGCAAAGTATTGAATTGATGGGAAATGAATACTTTTTATTCTACCTTGTGTCACTCCTCTATCCTCACCGTAACAAAGATTGATCAAGAATGACTCATACTCAGCTCTTGGTGGCTCATCCAGCGAACCCCAAAACAGAATTTTACACACACCTTTAAACTCATCTAAAGGCATGGTAATTGGACGGTCATAAAGTTTAAACGAAACTCTAGACTCACGAGGATGGAATTTAAATCTTTAGAAAACAATTCTGTGAGGCTGAGATGTTGGTTGCACTTATCTTCAATGTAGGGACCGAGCTCGGCGTTGTGGATATATTTCTCAAATTCTTCTTTAATACCAGCACTCATCATGAAATCATCGCTCGGCCATAGGCATGATTTGATAGCGGCTTCCCGTACTGAACTTGCACCTGGTTCAACATAAGACCGACGAGTTGAGCCACTGCTAGACGATGCCTCCGAGGACCTCCTCCTCAAAGAAATTCTTCCAAAGAAGCTCATTTTATTCGCGTACAATTTCTGAAAATTTTCAAGTAGCAATCCCCCAAAATAGTTTCGGAAATAGAGCTTCGAGCAAAGATATCAGAATCCACGGGTTTGAGAGCAAGAACACGAGGGAGAGAGCAATGGTGATTTTTTTCTGGAGGTAGGTGATGACATGGGCTAAAGAGAAAAGTAATGGGGCCCACATGGGGACCACAACCCATCAGGGCGTGCCTGGGGCTGCTGGCGTGCCCAGGTGGGTTGTGCCCACCTGGTGCACCCCCCCTTTGATGTTATTTATACTAAAAATTCAGAAATATTCAGAAAAAAATCGTATTAAATTTTCAGGGCATTCTGAGAACTTTTATTTTTGGGTCATTTTTTTATTGCACGGGAAATTCAGAAAACAGACAATATTTTATTTAACTAAGAAAAACAGAAAATAAAAGTTGGGAGCAGAAGGTTGTGCTTACTAAATTCACCAACTTCATACCTCTCGAAAATGATCCATTATTAAGGTTGATCAAGTCTTATTAACAACCACCTTCGATTAGCATGAAACCGAAGAACTTTCGTAAAACACTAAGTTACCTCAACGGGGATATGCATTTCCCCAACAATAAGCATTTCATATTTCTTTTTGACAGTAGGTAGAGGTAGTTGAAAACTTCCAATAGTGAGTGTAAGAGATTTTTCAATAACATTAATACCATTCACTTGGAATTGTTTCTTCGAAAAGTGCACCGTATGTTCATTACCATTCATATGAAAAGTGACCTTGCTTTTATTGCAATTAATAACAGCCCCTGCAGTATTCAAAAAGGGTCTACCAAGGATAATCGACATATTGTCGTCCTCGGGCATCTCAACTATAACAAAGTCAGTTAAGATAGTAACATTTGCAACAACAACAACGGGCACATCCTCACAAATACCGATATAGAAATTCCTTTTGATGTCGCTTGAACTACGTCGGTATTTCCCCAAAGAGGAAGGGATGATGCAGCACAACTACGGTAGGTATTTCCCTCAGTGATGAGACCAAGGTTATCGAACCAGTAGGACAACCACGCAACACTATGTAAACGGTACCTGCACACAAAGAACAAATACTTGCAACCCGGCGCGTAAGAGGGGTTGTCAATCCCTCCCGGGTAAAAGATAGATAAATTTGTAGTAGATTGGATAAATAGATCTCGCGGAAACGCGAGATAAAATAAATAACAAAAAATTGCAGCAAGGTATTTTTGTGTTTTTGGAATTATAGATCTAAAAATAAAAGTGGCAAATAATAGATCGGAAAGCAAATATGATAAAGAATAGACCCGGGGGCCGTAGATTTCACTAGTGGCTTCTCTCGAGAAAAATAGCATACGGCGGGTAAACAAATTACTATTGGGCAATTGATAGAACTTCAAATAATTATGACGATATCCAGGCAATGATCATTATATAGGCATCACGTCCAAGATTAGTAGACCGACTCCTGCCTGCATCTACTACTATTACTCCACACATCGACTGCTATTCAGCATGCATCTAGTGTATTAAGTTCATGAAGAAACGGAGTAATGCAATAAAAACGATGACATGATGTAGACAAGATCTATTAATGTAGGAATAGACCCCATCTTGTTATCCTTAATAGCAACGATACATACGTGTCATGTCCCCTTCTGTCACTGGGATTGAGCACCGTAAGATTGAACCCATCACAATCTCCGAAGAGGGATTGACAACCCCTCATAAGCGTCGAGTTGCAAGTATTTGTTCTTTGTGTGCAGGTACCGTTTACATAGTGTTGCTTGGTTCTCCTACTGGATTGATACCTTGGTTTCATAACTGAGGGAAATACCTACCGTAGTTGTGCTGCATCATCCCTTCCTCTTTGGGGAAATACCTACGTAGTTCAAGCGACATCAAAAGGAATTTTTGGCGCCGTTGCCGGAGAGACATCATCAATATCTATCAGGTTCCTAATCACAAATCTCATCTCCTTGTAATTTACATTATTTGCCATTTGCCTCTCATTTTCATCTCCCCCCTTCACAAAAGTTTGCCGTTTTATTCGCCCTCTTTTTCGTTCGCCGTTTTTTCGTCAGATCTCTTATTTGCTTGAACTTGTCACCATGAGTGACTTTGGTATGGCAGAAACAGATGATGGACTATCTCCTAAAATTGGACGATCTTGCAATCTGGATGCTAAAACTTTTGTTTTGGGGCAAGGGAACGTTATGGGAAAAGAACATATCCAAGAATTTTTTAATAGTGTCGGAAATTTGACTCTTGATGATACTCCTATACTTAAAAGAACTAAATCTTATGCGGAAGCTATTTCAGCACTAGTTCTGAAACTTGAAAATAAATTTATCTCTACCCACCCTACCTTGCAAAGATTGTTTTATGAGCTACCCGTTATAAAGGATCCTAAAGCAAAAGTTAGCTACCCTTATTCTTATGAATGAATTTGACTACATAGTACGGGAAGCTAGGGAAATTTTTGATTTTTATGGTATGAGCCGTGAAAAACCGGGGATGAATGAGATCCTTTATAATAGTGATTATATGTTGAGACATTTGCTTGGAAATAATCAAAAAAATTATGAGAATCTTAAAAAGGAAATCCCCGTTTTAGATATAATCCAACAAGTTTTCAATGATGTTAATCAACAATATTCTTGGATTGTTGTCAGAAATCAAAGGGGATACGTAGATGGGCAACTTGATAATGCTAAAATTTATATGGATAATGTGTTTCAAGTTATTTTTGCAAAACCTCCTAACAAGAACACATCTACGTAAAATAAGAAGAAAGATGACAATACTTGAATCTATGCATTATGCCTAGCTAGGGGCATAAAATGATAGCGCTTATTGGGAGGCTACCCAATGAATAAAATTTATTTTTGCCTTTTTCTTTCTGTTATTGAGTGTTCACAAAATTATGCCAATGTTATGATTGTGTTTTTTATGTTTTAATTAGTATTTGTGCCAAGTAAAGCCTTTGGGATAGCTTTGGTGATAGTTGATCCGATCCTGTTGAAAAACAGAAATTTTTGCGTCCAGTAACAGAATTGTTTAAATTAACAGAAGTGACGAAAAATTCTGAATTTTTTACACAAGATTTATATACAAATTGTCTATATTGTGCTAGTTTTTTAGAATATTTTGATTAAAGAAGTATGGGAACAATTCGCATCTTTACAGACTGTTCTGTTTCTGATAGATTCTATTTTCTTTGCATTGTGTGCTTATTTTGATGAATCTATGGATTGTATTGTAGCGACCCGATCCCAATGGACTGGAGTCTCTGTGCTTAAGTGTCATCCCTGGATCGGTATGCTGACACACACAGTACTCGAGGACTTATAACAGAGTTCAGTCACACACTTTATTACATCGAGGTCCTCATAAAGAGTATTTATTACATAAATATGGCTGAAGGCCATCTAAAATAAAATAACTGTGGAAGTTTCGAAGATAAATGAGTCCATCCAACTCCGAGGCAAAACTGAGTGCAGAACAACGACCTATCGTACCTTAATCCTCGTCGGAAAACTCTGCAACATGAGATGTTGCAGCCATGTAGGTTAGCACATGGAATATGCTGGCAAAGTCACACTATAGAATAATGCTGGAAAAAAACTATCTCTATATGCAAATTTGGCTGGTGGAGGCTCTAAGTTTAATTTTGCATAAAGCTAATTTTTTCCTACAACAAAGGAATAAATTTTATTTTACTACCAAGTTTATGCCATTATTGAGAAGGTTCCTCCAACTCAATCCCAAAATTCCCAAATTATTAATAACCCAATACATTAATTAAATAAAGTGATGAGATCAACCAATAATTCACTTCTAGATACTCAAGTTTGTCCATAACCGGCGACACGGCTAATCATGATTAGTTTGTACACTCTGCAGAGGTTTGCGCACTTTTCCCCACAAGACTCGACCACCTCCATGATCGGAAGATCGAAACATAGTCTTTCTGAATGTGTTCCCCTTAACCCTGGATAGGCCGGTACACCTACTTTCCCCTACATCTGCTAGCCTACCCGGAAAGGCTCACACAAACTTACTCAACTATGCCAGAGCCCATATTGGCTTGTGGCTGCACATGGAAGTTTCTAGGCATGAAATATCGTATGATCCCTTTGAGACTGGGTGGCATTCCGTAGGGTGATCACACGGGTCCTTCGGGATCCCCTAGGGCAAGCACTGGATTCTCCAGGTGCCCCGACCATTCCACCCAGATGTGCGTTAATGTTGCCACCTTAAGTTACCCTTAATTATTATTTCTCTCATAACTTGCATGAATCTCACAAACCAATCCCCGTCTACAAGCATGGCTAAGCAATATATGACATAACGAATATTCCCGGGGTGTTTCCAGGATCATAGGTTCCTACCTCATGAACTACATAGCAATCCCCACAATTCCCAATCCTACTCATGCAAATTTGTAAAGGTGAACTAATGCATAGTAAAAACTGGGTATAGAAAAGTATGATCAAAGTGTAGCTTGCCTTGTTGACATGCGTTAAACTCTAGGAATTTGTAGTAGTAAGCTTCGCACTCTGGATGATCTAACGAAGCAAACACTGACACACATAAGCAATCAAGCAAAGAACAAAAAGAACAAGATGAAAAGATTTCAGAAAACTCCAAAAACAACCAAATAAAGCTTCTGAACAGAACGTAATTTTTAACAGTAGTACGAATATATGATTTTTGTTTTAACAGAAAGTACATGTGACAAACTTCGATTTGCAAAAAGAATCACTCAAAACTGAGTTACGAAACTCAAGTTATGCCCTAATGAAGTTTGAAATCAGATTTGGTTAAAATCAAATTTTTAAAACTCACAAAAATATTTTTAGTTTGGTTATCTGGATAGATGGGATCATGATGAATAATTTGGAATTGGTTTCGCTAAATTTGGACAAACGGTTGAAAAGTTGTGATGTTTTGAAAAACAGGGACTAATCTGAAAAAAACAACTACAAATAGCTCCCTGGCCACGTGTCAAGCTGCTGTTGGCTGAAAACTATTTGCTACGAGGCTAAACTAGCGAACGTTCGCTAACTAGCGCATACCGGTTCGAAAAAAGAAAAAAACTGATCTAATCCTAACCGTAGAAGGGAGATCGGACAGACAAGGTGGCTCCGATGGCGTACCGCGGCGGTGGAGGTCGACGACGACGGAGAAGATGGCGGCGGGGCGTCGGGCGTCGAGGGCGACGGCTGCTCCGGGGTCGGCGGCGATGGCGGAGTAGATGGGGAGGGGCGGCGCGACGAGGGGAAGCCGATGGTGGAGACGGCGTTGGTCGAGGGCGGCGGTGGAGCGCGGGACAAGGCGGCGGATCTTCGGCTGTGGCGGAACTCTGGTGAGTTCATGCGGGAGCTGCGAGGGGTTTCGGGGCTTGTGGTTTGAGGAAAAAGAGGGCCGGGGTCGGGGCTATATATATGCGGGAAAACTTGGCCGAGGGGACAAGCAGGGACAGAGTCCCGAGCAGACTCGGCGTCGGCTGGCGAAGACGTACGTGCGCTGGACTCCGATGCCGTGGGGAAAACGAAGCTGACAGGTGGGACCCACCTGTCGGCGGCTAGGCGAGCGGGTGAGCGAGCGAGGGATGGGGCGGGCGAGTGAGCGATGGCGATTCGGGCGCGGGCGCAGCTGGCTGGGCCGTGGCCTCGCCTGGCTTGCTAGCGGGGCCGGTTGGCGCCTGGCCTAGCTAGGCGCGGTCTATTTTTTTAAAAAAACACTAAACCAGTGAAAATATAAATAAAAAATAAGCCTAAAAATTCCAGAAAAATTCACATAAATCCCTCCTAATAAATGGACTTAGGTGAACATTTTTCCTGGCGTATATACATTTTTTAAAAATAAACATTTTTGCTATGCTAATAAAATTTGCAACAAAATAAATTGCAAATAAAACCCAACAAATATATTTTGATTCCAAATTCAATTTCCAATATTTCCTTTTTGTTTTTGAAGAAGTCCTTTTATCTTCTCTCTTTATTTTATTTTTGAAATAATGGAAATGAATTTTGGTGGAACCAAGTTTGATCCAATTTCCAAATGTTGAAATTTCAAAAGTGGAATATAAGGAAACTTCCAACTCTCTCTTTTGGTCCTTGAGTTGCTCAAAGTTCCTTGGATCAGATTCAAATGAAAATCATTGGGCAAAAATGCATAAATCATGGATGCATATGAATGATCTATTATGAACATCCAAATTGAAAATTGGGATGTTACATGTATCGGGGGGTATAAGCCATGGCAAAGTTAGAATACAGTAGATATATTACAATAACAAAATTTGAATGGGTTTTCAACAGTACTTAAAGCAAAGATTAGTTTTCTTATACTAACGGATCTCACAAAGGTTTTGTTAAGTTTTGTATGATTGAAGTTTTCAAGTTTTGGGTGAGATCGCGATGCATGAAGGAATAAGGACTGAAAAGAGCCTAAGCTTGGGGATTCCCCATGGCACCCCAAGTTAATATTCAAGGAGAACCAAGCAACTAAGCTTGGGGATGCCCCGGAAGGCATCCCCTCTTTCTTCTAACGACCATCGGTATTTTACTTGGAGCTATATTTTTATTCGTCACATATCATGAGTTTTGCTTGGAGCGTCTTGTATTATATGAGTCTTTGCTTGTTTTGCTTTCTATTTTTTCACAAATATCCTTGCTGGACACACCTATTTGAGAGAGCCAAAATTATGTTATGATTTGTTAGAATTGCTCTATATGCTTCACTTAAATTTTTTTGAGCTATGGAATTGCTCTAGTGCTTCACTTATATCTTTTTGAGCATGGTGTGCTTTAATATTTTTGAAGAAGTGCTCTCATGCTTCACTTAGATTAATTTGAGAGTTAGTAATTTTTTGAAGAAATTCTCTCATGCTTCACTTATATTATTGAGAAACAAAAAAAATTATGCTCATGTTCTTCACTTAGATTTGTTTGAGCTTGTCAAAAGCAATTGCAATATATGAAACAAGTCCCAAAGTGATAGATATTCAAGAGGGATATAATAAAAACTTTCATGAAGGTCATTGGACAAAATAAACTTGATTCTTTGTAATAGTTTTGAGATATGATGATAGTGATATGTGAGTCATGTTGGTGAGTAATTATGCTTTAATAAGAATATTGGTGTTAAGGTTTGTGATTCCCTATGCAAGCACGAAAGTCAATAGTTATGCAATAAAATTACATCCTACTTGTGGTGCATTATTCGGTGTTAGTTATGCTTAATGCTCGCTTATGTGATTTTTTTGTTGCTTGGTTGGTTGCTTCTCAATCTTTTTGCTAGCCTCCACTTGTACTAAGTAGAAATACTACTTGTGCATACAAAATCTTTAAACCCAGTTTTGCCATATGAGTCCACCATACCTACCTATATACGGTATTTCCATGCCGTTCTAAGCAAATTTGTGTGTGCCATCTCTAATTTTCAAAATGAATTTCCTTTTTGTGTGCTCGTACCGCTTATGAAGCGGCAGGGGGTGGCCAATATTTTCCATGCTAGATGTGTTATTCTCAAGATGAGTGTTTATTCACTTGTCATTGCACGAGAGTACGGCGGTAATATGGATGCCCAGTCCCGAAATGAAAAAAGAAATTTACTTTATGTTGTCAACTAATAAATTCCTTGGACAGTGTTGGTATGGACGGTACCCATGGATATGGCTAGCCGTGGAATGTGAAAGAATGGTGGAAAAAGGAATAAACTTTATTTTCTGTTTGGGAACCGCCTATGATATATCTAGCATGGAAAGTGTTGGGAATTACTCGGTCATTTTCATTGACGGGAAAAGTATGCCTCTCAAAAAATTTATCTCTCAATTTAAGCTTTGAGCGCTGGCACCTCTACAAATCCCTACTTCCCTCTGCGAAGGGCCTATCTATTTACTTTATGCAATTTTTATTTTTATTTGAGTCTCCATCTTCTCTTATAAAGCACCAACTAAGGGGCACCATGATCATACTTGAGCATTGGATGTAGCTAATATGCGAGTGTGTTTCATGAATGGATCAATGATTGAGCATGATGGGCAAGGGATAACTTTCTTTAGTGTTGATATTTTGAAAGACATGGGTAACACCCCATGTCATTAGCCACAGTAATCACTTTTGATAATGACAAGTCAGCATGATTAACAGTGCCTAATCATCATTTGCATCATATTGCATTTCAACTCCTAACTCAAATTCAAATTAAATTAAAGTGGAAAATAAAAGTTGTTCAAACACAGAAACTAAAATGTTCATTAGGTGACAAATATTCTAGGGACCATTCTAAAATTGTAACCAACAATTAATAAATTAATTAGGTGGCTCTAACATTACCAAAACTGCAAGGATTAATACATTTTAATTAACATAAAATTTGTGTGAACTCCATTTGTCTCCAAACCAATTTTTGGCAGTAGCATATAATGCATAACATTTAATGGTACAAATCACCTATTTTGCTAAAGCCATTTGGTGGCCTAACTTTTTGCAAAACAGAAAATAAATGAAAAGAAAATAAGGAAAAGGCAAAAAAAAAATCAAAATAAGAAGAAAAAGACTCCCTGGCCTACTGGACCAAACGGCCCAGCCGGCCAGCCCAACTGGCCCAACCGGCCCACCCCACTCCCCTTTATCCCCTGGGCGACCGAACCCTAGCCCACAAAGGACACCCCATTCCCCACCCCCATAGCTCTCTCATCCACCCCTGATCTGGATCGGGATCGACCCCAATCCCGTCACTCCCCGACGCCCTTCGCCGTCCGCCGTGGCCTCCTCGTCTCCTCCCCAAGCCGCTCGCCTACGTCGTCGCCGCCTCGACGCCGCCGTCGTCCCTGTCCTCCGCCCCGAGCCCGCTGCCTTTTCCCTATGGCCCCGCCGTGAGCACCCCCCCTCTCCTCGCACTCCCCTTCCCCCGTGTCGGACGTCGCCGTGCCCGCCGTCCCGCACCCGCGCGCCTCCGCGCTCGCCTGCGGCCTCGATGGCCACCGCTGCTGCTTGCCTACCACTACGCTGCGGCACCCGTCCCCGACGCGCCGCGCCGCTCGGCCGCTCCTCCCGCTCGCCCCTGCTGCTGCTACCGCATGCTGCCGCGCCACGCCCCGCCTGCCTCCCGGCGTGCACCGGTCCCTGCCTTTGCTCGCGCCCGCGGTCGCCGCGACCGCGCCGCGCCACCCGCCCGATGTGGCCTTCGGCTGCTGCTGCCCCGCTGCCTGGTGTTGTCACTCTCCCCGTCGCGGTACCCTGATGCGGCCCCGCCTCGCTGTCGCTCGCCACTCTGCGTCGTCCCTGGCTCCGTCCCGCGGCGCCCCTAGCCTTGCCTCCTCCCACCGGCCATGGCCTCGCCGTCCCTGCGGGCGAGCGCCCGTTCGGTGGCCGCTCCGCTACCCGCGTCCGCTCGGGCGATGACCGCACCCGCTAACGAACCGCCCCGGATGGCCTATGGGCCATTGACAGCCGGGGCCCACCTACAGAACGGTTTAAAAAAAAGAAAATGAAAAAGGAAATAAAAATGAATTAATAGAATTAATAATTAATTAATTAGTCAATTAATTAAGTTAATTAACTCTGATTAAGTTAATCTAATTAATTAGTTAGTTTAATTAAACTGTAATTAGATTAGTTAATCCCTAATTAACCTAAACAGACACTGATAGGTGGGACCCACACGTCAGTTTGACCCAGTCAACGCCATGTTGACTGCTGACTCAGCATACACTGTTCTGGATAATGTTGGATTAAATAAATAATTAAATTCAAAAAATCAATTAAAACTTTAGAAAATCATATAAAATAAACCGTAACTCCGATGAAAATAATTTATATATGAAAGTTGCTCAGAATTTCGGTACGAACCCGAATACGTCCTACGTATTCCTGTCAGATGCCCGTAGCTAGATAAACGTTGAACTTTTAGACCGATTTCGATAAATGAATAGTGCCTAACTTTAATTAAATAAATCCGGATAAATTCCTAAATAAACTAAATCATTTTGTTAGGCAGTAGAACACCCCAGCTTATCATTTAGTCATGTCATGCATATTGTTTGCATTTTTGCCATGAATTTATTGTTTCTCTCCCCCTCCTCTCTCGATAGATGCCGAGACCGACGACGTTGCAGCCGGGTACGACTACGCTCCAGACGAGCAGCCCGTTGACGATCCCTCTCTCTTGCCAGAGCAACCAGGCAAGCCCCCCCCTTGAGCATACAGATATCGCCCATTCCATTTCTCCTGCTTGCATTAGATTTTGCTACTGTTAAATGTTTGTTCCTATTCTGATGCATAGCCTGCTTTTGTAACCTGTTTATTGTTACCTCACCTGCCTATGTTAAACTGCTTAGTATAGGTTGGTAGTGAACCATCAGTGACCCCACCACCTTACCCTTGTTGCCCCTGCTTGATCATCGACGACTCGACCAGTGTGATCGTCGACTAGAGACCGACACATCACTTCACCCCCTTAGTTGTACGACTCTGCAGAGTTACTATCGAGTGCCGAGGGTGATACCTCGTAATGCACTCCTGATGAATACTCTGCAGTGTAGCTGTTTGGTCGTGGTCATCGAGGGTGATTCCTCCTTCTCCACTTCCGATACGACTCTGTCGTGCAACCCCTCAGTGTAAACCTCGAGGGTGATACCTCATACGTTCACCCTGATGATTTCATGGAGTGGAATTCACCGAGGGTGATTCCTCGGGGTTTCCCCCCTTGATGTTATGACCACACGGTTACTTTGACCTTTGTTACAGGCGGGTTGACCCTGATGGGTACCCGCAGGGATCTATGTTGTCGGGTGTGCCGGAAGGGCACTCGAGTGTGATATTATGGCGGAGCTTCAGAAACTCTGATTGTCTCCGCGTGTTACTAAATCAGCCTATCGGATTTGGGTGTTTGATCTGAGTGGGTCGACGTGCCCTGTACGCACTACCACCATGCGAGATTATGGTTTATGGGGCCCTCTACGTTGTACGTTTCTCCCGAAAGCTCTTCAGACGTCACGGTTCACCGTGCGGGCTGATTGTCGGGATTGGGCTGGATACTTCACTGACGAGTTCAGTGTCGCGCCTACACCCCGGCCAGTCTCGCAACACGCAGGGTGCCCAGGGCGATGGCCCAAGACCTCTAGGTGCATAGGTTAGTCCGGCGTGCTGACCTCTCTGCTGAGCCTAGGTAGGGCATTGCTTCGTGTTGATCTACCGAGGCCGGGCATTACCTAGCAAGTGTGTCCGGCCAGAGTTGATCGAGCGTGTTGGGTAACAGTAGTGCACCCCTGCAGGGAAGAATAATCTATCGATAGCCGGTCCTACGGTAAAGGACGCTCAGTTTGTATATCCTGATCTACTACTTGAACTGGATACTTGTTACTTAATTGAAGCTTCGGGATCGCTTTCTCGCTGGGAGTCGAGGAAGGATCTCTAGGCTTGCTTCAACATGTTTGCTTAAAAAAATGCTGTTCTACTCTCTTCTAATGCTGCAAGATGGTGGCTTCGTGAAGATGTTTGAAGATGCTAGTCTTCGATAGGACTAGGCCTTCTCTCTATTCTGGCATTTCTGCAGTCCAGTCCACATATACCGCCTTGTCTCCTTTGATAATGTTGCATATGTAGTGTAGATCCTTGCTTGCTGAGTACTTTGGATGAGTACTCACAGTTGCTTTGTTACTTCTTTTCCCCATACCCCACTTTGATGATACATCAGACATGGAGCCCCAGAGCCAGATGCCACCACAGGAGCTTACTACCAGGAGGGTCCAGACGGCACGTACTACTTGATCGAGCCAGCCGACCAGGAGTAGGATCGGAGGCTCCCAGGCAGGAGGCCTTCGCCTTTCGATCTAGAGTCGTTGTTTGTGCTAGCCTTCTTAAGGCAAAACTTGTCTAACTATGTCTGTACTCAGATAATATTTGTATGACTGACTTATGTAATCGGATCTTCGTGATCCCTGGTCTGTAATATTGTGGATCTCCGTTTTTTGTGTTAGAGTTGTGTTGTGATATCTTCCCGTGAGTCCCTGTGCTTGATCGTGCATGTTTGTGTGTATGATTAGTGCATGATTGAGTCGGGGGCATCACAACATGGTTGCTTGTTGATATGCTTGAGTATTGAAATCTTCATGTCAAAACTAGACTATTGCTTGGAACCATATAAAAGTCCAAATGTCCATGCTACAAAAGAAAAGAATATGCGATGAACATGTTAGGCAGCATTCCACATCAAAAAAATTGTTTTTATCATTTACCTACTCGAGGAAGAGTAGGAATTAAGCTTGGGGATGCTGATACGTCTCCAACGCATCTATAATTTTTGCTTGTTCCATGCTGTTATATTATCATTCTTGGATGTTTTACAATCATTTTATAGCAACTTTATATCTTTTTTTGGGACTAACCTATTGACATAGTGCCCAGTGCTAGTTGCTGTTTTTTGCTTGTTTTTTACTTCGCAGAATATCAGTACCAAACGGAGTCCAAACGCAGCGAAACTTTTTGGAGATTTTTCTTGGACTAGAAGACACCACATGGGCCAAAGAAGTACTAGAGGGGAGGCCCGAGGTGGGCACAACCCACCAGGGCACGCCCAGGAGCCCAGGAGTGCCCAGGAGGGTTGTGCCCCCCTCGATGACCTACCGCACCGCCTCTTCGCCCTATAAATTCCCAAATATTCCGGAAACCCTAGGGGAGTTGACGAAACACAATTTCAGCCACCGCAAGTTCCAGAACCACGAGATCCAATCTAGACACCATCACGGAGGGGTTTAGCATCCTCATTGGTGCCTCTCCGATGATGCGTGAGTAGTTCATCATAGACCTACGGGTCCGTAGGCAGTAGCTAGATGGCTTCCTCTCTCTCTTTTGATTCTCAATACAATGGTCTCTTGGAGATCCATTTGATGTAACTCTTTTTTGCGGTGTGTTTGTTGGGATCCGATGAACTTTGAGTTTATGATCAGATCTATATCCATGAATATTATTTGAGTCTTCTTTTGATCTCTTATATGCATGATTATTTATGGCCTCGTATTTCTTCTTCGAATCTTTGGTTTAGTTAGGCCAACTAGATCGATTTTTCTTGCCATGGGAAGAGGTGCTTTCTGATGGGTTCGATCTTGCGTTGTTCTTTCCCAGTTACAGAAGGGGCAGCAAGACACGCATGTATCATTGCTATTAAGAATAACAAGATGGGGGCTATTCCTACATGAATAGATCTTGTCAACATCATGTCATCATTCTTATTGCATTACTTCGTTTCTCCATGAACTTAATACACTAGATGCATGCTAGTTAGCGGTCGATGTGTGCAGTAATAGTAGTAGATGCAAGCAGGAGTTGGTCTACTCAACTTGGACGTGATGCCTATATATTGATCATTGCCTTGGATATCGTCATAATTATTCGATCTTCTATCAATTGCCCAACAGTAATTTGTTTACCCACCATATGCTATTTTCTTGAGAGAAGCCACTAGTGAAATCTACGGCCCCCGGGTCTATTCTTTATCATATTTGCTTTGAGATCTATTTTTAGTCGCTTTTATTTTCAGATCTATTATTCCAAAAACCCAAAAATACCTTGTTGCACTTTTTATTATTTATTTTATTTCGTGTTTTATCGAGATCTATTTATCCAATTGCTACTTCTTGAGATTGCGTTGATTTTTTCCCTTGAAGAGGAAAGGGTGATGTAGCAAAGTAGAGATAAGTATTTCCCTAAGTTAAGAACAAAGGTATCAATCCAGTAGGAGGCACAAGCAAGTCTGCAATCTATTCACCTGCACAAACTAACAAACAGTTGCACACAACGTGAAAAAGGGGTTGTCAATCCCTTCACGGTCACGAATAAGAGTGAGATCTACTAGAGATGGGTATAAAAGATAAATAAAAGAGCAACTAAAGTAAATATAAATAAATTACAACAAGGGATTTTTGGGTTTTTTGGTTTATAGATCTGAAAATATATGATGGAAAATAGACCCGGGGGCCATAGGTTTCACTAGAGGCTTCTCTCTTGAAAGAAAACATACGGTGGGTAAACAAATTACTATTGAGCAATTGATAGAAAAGCGCAAAGTTATGATGATATCTAAGGCAATGATCATGAATATAGGCATCACGTCCATGACAAGTAGACCGAAACGATTCTTCATCTACTACTATTACTCCACACATCGACCGGCTCCTGCCTGGATCTAGAATATTAAGTTCATAAGAATAGAGCAATGCTTTAAGTAAGATGACATGATGTAGAGGGATAAACTCAAGCAATATGATATAAACCCCATCTTTTTATCCTCGATGGCAACAATACAATATGTGCCTCCCTACCCCTTCTATCACTGGATGAGGACACCGCAAGATTGAACCCAAAACTAAGCACCTCTCCCATTGCAAGAAAAACCAATCTAGTTGGCCAAACCAAACCGATAGTTCGAAGAGAAATACAAAGATATCTTAATCATGCATAAAAGAGTTCAGAGAAGACTCAAATAATATTCATAGATAATCTGATCATAAATCCACAATTCATCGGATCTCAAGAAACACACCGCAAAATAAGATTACATCGGATAGAACTCGAAGAACATCGAGGAGAACATGGTATTGAAGATAAAAGAGAGAGAAGAAGCCATCTAGCTACTAGCTATGGACCCGTAGGTCCGTGGTTAACTACTCACGCATCATCGGAAGGGCAGCAAGGTTGATGTAGAGGCCCTCCGTGATCGAATCCCCCTTCGGCAGGGTGCCGGAAAAGGCCCCAAGATGGGATCTCACGGGAACAGAGGCTTGCGTCAGCAGAAAAGTATTTTGGTGGATGCTTTTGATGTTTGGGGAATATTTCTGAATTTATAGAGGTGGAATTAGGGTTGGAGGACACCTGAGGGGCCCACAAGCCCTCAGGGCGCCCCCCTGGGCGCGCCCTAGAGGCTTGTGGCCTCCTCGGGACTCTTCTGGCCCTATCTCCAAGTCATGTAGGTGTCTTCTGGTCCAAAAAAATCATCGTAAAGTTTTATTCCGTTTGGACTCCGTTTGATATTCCTTTTATGTAAAAGTCAAAAACAAGGAAAAAATAGAAACTGGCACTGGGCTCTAGGTTAATAGGTTAGTCCTAAAAATAATATAAAATAGCATATTAATGCATATAAAACATCCAAAACATGTAATATAATAGCATGGAACAATAAAAAATTATAGATATGTTGGAGACGTATCAAGCATCCCCAAGCTTAATTCTTGCTCGTCCTCGAGTAGGTAGATGATAAAAACAGAATTTTTGATGTGGAATGCTACCTAACATATTTATCAATGCAATCTTCTTTATTGTGGCAAGAATGCTCAGATCCATAAGATTCAAAACAAAATTTTTATAATGACATAAAAACAATAATACTTCAAGCATACTAATAAAGCAATCATGTCTTCTCAAAATAACATGGCCAAAGAAAGTTATCCCTACAAAATCATATAGTCTGGCTATGCTCCATCTTCATCACACAAAGTATTTCATCATGCACAACCCCGATGACAAGCCAAGCAATTGTTTCATACTTTTGGTGTTCTCAAACTTTTTCAATTTTCACGCAATTCATGAGCGTGAGCCATGGATATAGCACTATAGGTGGAATAGAATATGGTGGTTGTGGAGAAGACAAAAAGAAGGAGAAATTCTCACATCAAATAGGAAAATTAATGGGCTATGGAGATGCCCATCAATTGATATCAATGCAAGTGAGTAGGGATTGCCATGCAACGGATGCACTAGAGCTATAAGTGTATGAAAGCTCAAAAAGAAACTAAGTGGGTGTGCATCCAACTTGCTTGCTCACGAAGATCTAGGGCAATTTGAGGCAGCCCGTCATTGGAATATACAAGCCAAGTTCTATAATGAAAAATTCCCACTAGTATATGAAAGTGACAAAATAGGAGACTCTCTATCATGAAGATCATGGTGCTACTTTGAAGCACAAGTGTTGGAAAAGGATAGTAACATTGTCCCTTATCTCATTTCTCTCTTTTTTTCTTTTTTCTTTTTTTTTTTGGGCTTCTTTGGCCTCTTTTATTTTTTATAAAGTCCGGAGACTCATCCCAACTTATGAGGGAATCATAGCTTCCATCATCCTTTCCGCACATGGGACAATGCTCTAATAATGATGATCGTCACACTTTTATTTAATTACAACTCAAGAATTGCAACTCGATACTAGAACAAAATATGACTCTATATGAATGCCTCCGGTGGTGTACCGGGATGTGCTATGATCAAGAGTGACATGTATAAAAAATATGAACGGTGGCCAAGCCACAAATACTATGCCAACTACATGATCATGCAAAGCAATCTGACAATGATGGTGCGTGTCATAATAAAATGGAACGGTGGAAGTTGCATGGCAATATATCTCGGAATGGCTATGGAAATGCCATAATAGGTAGGTATGGTGGCTGTTTTGAGGAAGGATATATGGTGGGTTTAATGCACCGGCGAAAGTTGCGCGGTACTAGAGAGGCTAGCAATGGTGGAAAGGTGAGAGTGCGTATAATCCATGGACTCAACATTAGTCATAAAGAACTCACATACTTATTGCAAAAATTTATTAGCCATCAAAACAAAGTACTTCATGCATGCTCCTAGCAGGATAGATTGGTAGGAAAAGACCATCGCTTGTCCCCGACCGCCACTCATAAGGAAGACAATCAAAAAATAAAGCATGCTCCGACTTCATCACATAACGGTTCACCATACGTGCATGCTACGGGAATCACAAACTTTAACACAAGTATTTCTACCAATCCACAATTACTCACTAGCATGACTCTAATATCACCATCTTCATATCTCAAAACAAATGCAAGGAATCAAACTTCACATCTTATTCAATGCTCTTTATATGAAAGTTTTTATTATATCCCTCTTGGATGCCCATCATATTAGGACTAAATTCATAACCTAAGAAAATTACCATGATGTTTAAGACTCCCAAAATAATATAAGTGAAGCATGAGAGTTTATCAATTTCTATAAAATAAAGCCACCGTCGTGCTCTAAAAAGATATAAGTGAAGCACTAGAGCAAAACTGCCTAGCTCAAAAGATATAAGTGAAGCACATAGAGTATTCTAATAAATTCATTATTAATGCGTGTCCCTCTCAAAAGGTGTGTACAGAAAGGATGATTGTGGCAAACTAAAAATCAAAGACTCATATCATACAAGACGCTCCAAGCAAAACACATATCATGTGGTGAATAAAAATATAGCCTCAAGTAAATTTACCGATGGATTGAAGACGAAAGAGGGGATGCCATCTGGGGCATCCCCAAGCTTAGATGCTTGGTTGTCCTTGAATATTACCTTGGGGTTCCTTGGTAATCCCCAAGATTAGGCTCTTGCCACTACTTATTCCATAGTCCATCAAATCTTTACCCAAAACTTGAAAACTTCACAACACAAAACTCAACAGAAAACTCATAAGATCCGTTCGTATAATAAAATAAATCACCACTTTAGGTACTGTTGTGAACTCATTATAAATTTATATTGGTGTTATATCTACTTTATTCCAACTTCTCCATGGTACATACCCCCCGATACTACCCATAGATTCAAAAAAATAAGCAAACAACACATAGAAAACAGAATCTGTCAAAAACAGAACAGTCTGTAGTAACCAGAATATTAGCAATACTTCTGTAACTCCAAAAATTCTGAAAAATTAGGAAAAGAGGAAATTCATATATAAATCTTGTGTAAAAACTTCAGAATTTTTCCACGCTCCAGTGAATTTAAAAAATTCTGTTACTTGACGCAAAAGTTTCTGTTTTTCAGCAAAACCAAATCAACGATATACCAAAGCATCCCAAAGGTCTCGCTTGGGTCAAACACTAATTAAAACACAAAAACACAATTAGTACAGAGGTAATAATGTGTATTTATTGAAAAACAGAACCAAAAACAAAAAACATAAAAATTAAATTGGGTTGCCTCCCAACAAGCGCTATTGTTTAACGCCCCTAGCTAGGCATAAAACATAGATCTAGGTATTGTAGTAGAGGTGAGGGAGATCATCCATGCTCATCTCATACTCCCTCCTCTCGGCAGCAAGCTTTCTTTGTGGCAAGCAAAAATAATCAAAGGGGCTAAATTTAATAGGGTAAGGATCTATAAGATCAAGTTTGGGAGGAATAGGATCCTCCTTCGGCCCCTTGTACTTGATAATTATTTCTTCATTATAAACATTCCTTTGAGTGAATTCTCTAAGTCTATCTCTTAGCACAAACCCAAATCCATTATTTTGTATAGCAAAATTGTCATTATGTTCAGAAATCTTATCAATCAAAACATCGGGAGGGACTTTCTTTCTTAAGTTTTCATTATAAGCAGCATAATCCGGAGATTGCAATCTCATTATTTCTTCTTGATTAAAAAGGATCTCCTCTATGGGAGGACAACCACTATTGATATTATAATGAGAAAATATTTCACTCGCTTCATTTCAAATAAACCTAAACTCATGAGCTAGGAATATGGTGGCAATACGCTTAACGGAAGGGTGATGAAAATTAGAGAATTCTAGGAAAATCCTTTGTATACACCGATGCATGTGAACAAATTGTCTTTCAAGTTCAATGATAAGCAAAGATATTGCATCCGCAAGGCTATTAGTTTTATTAAGGATTGACCCTCCTAGCATGGGTATCGTACCGGCACAAGTAAAGAAATCTTGAATAACACCTTTTCCAATAATATTACCGCTACCCACGCAGAGTTTTTTAGTATGCACGACAGTAGGTTCTTCATGAGGATCATTATTAGCAAAGTCATCAAAGTTTCCCCCAAGATTATTACTATCTTTTTCAATGATAACCTCCCTAGATTCAGACATGATAGCAAAGCAAGCGATCTAGTGCTCAAGCAAACGAAAAGACGAACAAAAGAAGGGCGAATAAAAATGCAAAAAATATTGTGTTTTTCTGAAAACGTTTTAGAAGTGGGGGAGAGGAAATGAGAGGCAAATGGAAAATAATGTAAGTGCAAGAGATGAGAGTTTGTGATGGGTACTTGGTAGGATTGATGTAGAACCTCCCCGGCAACGCCGCCAGAAATTCTTCCTGCTACTTCTTGAGCTTGTGTTGATTTTTCCCTTGAAGAGGAAAGGGTGATGCAGCAAAGTAGAGATAAGTATTTCCCTCAGTTAAGAACCAAGGTATCAATCCAGTAGGAGGCACAAGCAAGTCTCCAATCTATGCACCTACACAAACTAACAAACACTTGCACACAACTCGAAAAAGGGGTTGTCAATCCCTTCACGGTCACGAACAAGAGTGAGATCTAATAGATATGGGTATAAAAGATAAATAAAAGGGCAACTAAAGTAGATATAAATAAATTGCAGCAAGGTATTTTTGGGTTTTTTGGTTTATAGATCTGAAAATATATGATGGAAAATAGACCCGGGGGCCATAGGTTTCACTAGAGGCTTCTCTCTTGAAAGAAAACATACGGTGGGTAAACAAATTACTGTTGAGCAATTGATAGAAAAGCGCAAAGTTATGATGATATCTAAGGCAATGATCATGAATATAGGCATCACGTCCGTGACAAGTAGACCAAAACGATTCTGCATCTACTACTATTACTCCACACATCGACTGACTCCTGCCTGCATCTAGAGTATTAAGTTCATAAGAATAGAGCAACGCTTTAAGTAAGATGACATGATGTAGAGGGATAAACTCAAGCAATATGATATAAACCCCATCTTTTTATCCTTGATGGCAACAATACAATATGTGCCTCGCTACCCCTTCTGTCACTGGGTGAGGATACCGCAAGATTGAACCCAAAACTAAGCACCTCTCCCATTGCAAGAAAAACCAATCTAGTTGGCCAAACCAAACCGATAGTTTGAAGAGAAATACAAAGATATATTAATCATGCATAAAAGAGTTCAGAGAAGACTCAAATAATATTCATAGATAATCAGATCATAAATCCACAATTCATCGGATCTCAACAAGCACACAACAAAATAAGATTACATCGGATAGAACTCCAAGAACATCGAGGAGAACATGGTATTGAAGATCAAAGAGAGAGAAGAAGCCATCTAGCTACTAGCTATGGACCCGTAGGTCTATGGTAAACTACTCACGCATCATCGAAAGGGCAGCAAGGTTGATGTAGAGGCCCTCCATGATCGAATCCCCCCCGGCAGTGTGCCAGAAAAGGCCCCAAGATGGGATCTCATGGGAACAGAAGCTTGCGGCGGCGGAAAAGTATTTTGGTGGACGCTTTTGATGTTTGGGGAATATTTCTAAATTTATAGAGGTGGAATTAGGGTTGGAGGACACCCGAGGGGCCCACAAGCCCTCAGGGCGCCCCCCCTAGGGCGCGCCCTAGAGGCTTGTGGCCTCCTCAGGACTCTTCTGGCCCTCTCTCCAAGTCACGTTGGTGTCTTCTGGTCCAAGAAAATTCATCGTAAAGTTTTATTCCGTTTGGACTCCGTTTGATATTCCTTTTCTGTAAAAGTCAAAAACAAGGAAAAAAAACAGAAACTGGCACTGGGCTCTAGGTTAATAGGTTAGTCCCAAAAATAATATAAAATAGCATATTAATGCATATAAAACATCCAAAACAAATAATATAATAGCATGGAACAATCAAAAATTATAGATACGTTGGAGACGTATCACCAATCTACACAAATTTTATCCCGTCAACTTGATAATTTTTGGCGCCGTTACCCGAAGAGGGATTGACAACCCCTCATAAGCGTCGTGTTGCAAGTATTTGTTCTTTGTGTGTAGGTACCATTTACATAGTGTTGCTTGGTTCTCCTACTGGATTGATACCTTCGTTTCATAACTGAGGGAAATACCTACCGTAGTTGTGCTGCATCATCCCTTCCTCTTTGGGGAAATACTGACGTAGTTCAAGCGACATCAACGACGTCTAGTTGCTCCCTTTAACCGCCCATAGGTGCTCAGTCAAATCTTTCTTGAGTTGATCATGAGTTGCTCGATACCGAATTTTTTGATGCATTTTGATCTGGAAGTTCAATACGATCAACCATATTCTCAAATTCAAGACCTGCGACAACATCTTCACCCTCATCCTCCATGATCATGTTGTACATGATCACATACACTACAAAAAAAATACACTTATGTGATGATACGTGTTTGTCATAGTAGGTCACGTTTTCTGTCATGCATGTACATCCATGACGATTTTATGACAGAATCAAGATAGTCATACATGTGCTGTCGTAGAAGTGTTCCATGACAATACCAAAATTATCATCACGAAAGTGTCCACTTCCATGACGATAAATGGCGCGTCATGGAAGTGCTTTCGTCAAGGGTAACCGACACATGGCATCCACCGTAACGGGTCGCGGTTAAGCTATCGGGTTCCTGTTTGGATCCGACAACCCGTTAACAGGCCGGACCAATGGGGATTTTCCACATGTAAAATTCTCAATGGCCAGAGGAACCACGTGTCGGATCAGCGTTGGGACAGATGTCATCCACTCATTGGACGGGAGGCGCCTATGATATGTCGACACATGGCACGGCCCAACAGAGGCCCATTCAGGTGAAAAGGCCGGCCCGTTTGACTTGGTCAAAAGGTAGCGGGCCGGCCCACAGAAAGCCTGTTAAGGGCATGTTCGCATATAGCCCATTTACATCTCGCAAACTCACGGCCCGTTATGGCCTATCCGAATTGGGCCCAGTAGCGTCATCTGGGCCGTCCAATATGATTCCATCCCGTTGTAACTTCCGTCCCATGTATGGCCCATGACGTCTTTTGGCCCATATGAGGCCCTTTGTAACTCTGGGCCCATTAAAGGCCCGTGGTGAAACTGGCCCATAATGAACAGTGTATTGCTTTACACCCATTAGCGGCCCATTATTCCGTTGGGCCGTTTCCAGCCCATGTGACCTTTCGGCCTTCTAAGGGCCCATTTATTCTTGGGCTCATTTCCAGCATTCGGTTACTTATGGTCTGTTACTGGCCTGTTCTGCTTGTGGGCCAAATTCAGCCCGTGGTTACAGTCGGCCCGTTTGTGGCCAGTTAACCCGTTGGGCTGTTTTCATAGCGTCATCAAATACGGCCCATTAATGACCCGTGATGCCTGTCGATAGAATTAAGCCTGTTATACATCGGCCTATTAACGGTCCGTTATGGTCGGGCCATAAACACACGATTTCCACTCTAGCCCATTTACGGCCCATTTTGCGGACCGTTATTGGTCCACAAATAGTACGGCCCATGTTTAACCAATCGATCATATGGCTCGTAGAAGGCCCATTGATTATACGGCCCGTCGAGGGCCCATGGATCCTACGACCCATAGGAGGCCCATGGTCACTACAGCAGGTAGCAGGACCATGGTTACAACGGTCCGTATGTTGCCCATGGTTATTGCGGCCTAGTTATAAAAAATAGGTTATTGTGGCCACTAGAAAAACACGGAAAAAGAACTGCAATGACTACAAGCAAACAACTAAACAAGACAATAAGGAAATAAATAAGCAAGCAACTAACGCTAGGCTATTACGGCTATTACACATATTACATCCACTGGGCATCAAAGTTCGCCACCAGTGCAAATATAGGGAACAAAGCAGCATATCACATACACTGGTTGTCAAAGTTGGCGACCAGTACAAATAAACGCCGCAGCAAAACAAGTCCAAAACTGAAACCACTTCAGAAGAGCTCAAGAAACAATATCCTGGGTACCCAGCATGCTGGCAAGATGCTTAGGAAGCTTATTAACTTTCTCTTGTTTGGCGCTTAAATCCTCCAGCGCTTGCTGTTGCACCAGAAAGTATGATTTGAATTCTGCAGGGACTTCCTCAGTCCTTCGGATTCGTGTCGCGGCACATCTGATCGATGTCTTTCAACTTGAAGTTGAGACTCAAGAAGATGAACTGATTCAGGCAGCGAGTTCGAAGAGCTTGTGCCAGTAGTAGTGGCCAGTAACTCGAACACTACATCAAGACAGGACTTTGGGGTTGTCTCACTGTCGTCAAGATAGTTTTTATTAGCTTTCTTGGAGACCAAAAGGGATGTCTCACTATCTTGATCCTTATCTACATTACTTCCTTTACCATTGCATAACGGGGTACTCTTCTCCAATATTTTGTCTGCATTCTAAAAGAGAAACAGGCAGACACATCACAGGTTTACCATGTTGTTATATGAAACTCATTTTGGTAAATCAGTTCAGTAGTAAAGTGGACAGGATAACAACATGAAACAAACATATATCTATGTACCATGGTCACTGTATGGTCTATATCATTCTAGTTTTTGTTGCCAAATCAAGATAGAGACACAGTTCAAATAATATCTGTTTAAGACAAAGCAGCATAGACAGAATATAAGTGTGGAAAACTACACAGCAATAACAACACTTGTAATGTGCATGACATGAGAACATAACTGTTTATTCAATTGAAACTGAAATCAACATAGAGCAAGTTACAATAGCAAACCAGTTGTGCCATTTGGGTTTCAATTCCATCCTTCAAATTTGAAAATAGTTGGTATGAGTAAATACAGTGATGCAAGAGCAAAGGAGTATGAACCATAGCTACAGAACCTGACCTGAGAACAATTCTTCTTCTGCTTTAAGCGTTGAGTTGGGTTCGGAGTGGTGGTCCTCGTGCTTTGGGCACTGCAGTTGCCTTACTAACTGCTCGTGTTTGGGTGCTCTGTGGTGGAGACAGTGTTGTGTTAACTGGAACTGGGTTACTATCTGCTAGGGTTGGGGTTAGAAGGGGTGTAGCTGGTTCTCTGTCCAACTAGGTAGGCGTACAATCTGCGAGAGTCTGGGTTATGTGTGGTGGGGCTGGTTCTTGGGCAACTACAATCGTGGTTCTATCTGCATCGACTGGTAGCACTATCTTTTTTGAAGACCGTGTTGTTACTCCCTTAGATACTACCATCACCCCCTCCAATTCAAATGCCTGATAAACAAGAAAAGTAATTGAATGTACAGACATTGTATGATAGACAGGTGCAATGGATAGTGGGGAATAAAAGAGGGCATGAAATAATTCACATTTATGTTGTCTAACCAAACAGGATAGCATGACACAATTTCACATATATGATGGCTAACTAAACAGGATAGCATGACACAATTTCACATATATGATGGCTAACTAAACAGGATAGGAAAACATAATTCAAAATATGATGACTATGTAAACAGGATGACATGATATAACTATATGATGTGTTTATTAAATATGTTGGCATGCCATAATTCACATACATGCTGCCTATGGAAACATGATAGCATGATATAATTCACGGATAAAATGACATAATTCAAAATATGATGACTGTAAACACTAAACAGGATGAGATGATATAACTATATGATGTATTTATTAAATGGGTTGGCATGCCATAATTCAGATAGATGATGTCTATGTAAACATGATGGCACGATATAATTCAAATATATGATTTACATATATACTAAGCAAGTAAGCAGATGGCAATCCCATATATGATTAAAAACTAAGTAATGCAAGACAACATATGCATGATATGAGTAATATAACCCTGCCTAGTTTGAGCATAGACCTCAGGGAGGAAATAGGACTGGTCATCTGCCCCTGAATCCTCCTCTGAGGAGCTATCTTTAACCAACAACATGTCTACTTCAGCAGGTAGCATTGTCTACTCTGAAGACCTTGTTTTCACTCCAGATACTTCCATCACCGCTTCAAATGGCTGATGCACAGGAAGAGTAGTTGAATATACAAACGTTATCGACAAATGGAATACGTAATACAAAAAAGGGTAGCATGATATAATTCACATATATGATGATTGGCTAAACAGCATGGCATTGCATAATTCACATATATAATGCCTTGCAATAAGATAGCATTGCATAATTCACATATATAATGTCTTGCAATAAGATGGCATTGCATAATTCACATATATGGTAATTAGACACTAAACAGGTGGCATTCACACAAAGCATGTCTAAACTAAGCAAATGACATAGCAATACAAGACACCATACGCACAATATGAGCAACATAACCCTGCCAAGTTAGAGCATACAACTCGGGGGGGGTAGGACTGTGTAACACCCCCTTGTAATAAACTCTGTGACACTCTGTTAAAACTGCCGAGTCATGATCATTTGCAGTGCCAAGTCATAAGGGTTAATGATCCAATTCAAATCCACATCTGAAAATCAACTCAAATTCAAAGGTGAATTATAAAGTTGATCAAACACTGTTGGGAAAATGTTCATTAAATGGCAAATAATTCAGGAACATTTTTAAAATCAATATCAAAATATTTGGAGTTGGGCAAGTGACTCAAACAAGATGAAACAGCACCCAAAACAGCAATATTAATTCATTTAAAATCATTACAGATTCAAATGAACTCCAAAACTGTCCAAACCACTTTTTGGTGAGAGCTAATATTGCATTGCAATATTTGGGCCAACTCCCACATTTTTCGAAAGTGCACAAGTGCCCTAAACATTTTGAAACAGAAAAGGATAAAAGAAAATGGAGAAGCTAAAACAGAAAAACAAAAGCGGGACACTGTGCACTGGGCCTTAGTGCACAGTGCCCCGAGTCGCGGCCCAACTGGCCCAGCTTCTCCTCCCTCCTCCCCGTGTCGGCCGCGCCCTGGTCGCGCGCGCGCGCACCAGCCGGGCGGCGACACGGCGACGGCACCGACGCCACCGACAGCCGTGAGGAGATAAGGGCGAGGCCCGTGCGTCTCCCCTGGCTCTCCTCGCCACTTTCCCCTCTCCTCTCTCTCGCTCCGCCCGTCTTCCCCTCCAGATCCAGAGAGGCCGAGCGCCAGCCTCGCCGCCGTTCGCCTCCGTCGCGGCCACCGTCATCCCCGGGGCACGCCGAGCTGTCCACCGTCTCCGCCGTCCTCGACTACGCCGCCCCGAGCCATTCGGTGGAGCCGAGGAGCCCCAGAGACGCCGAGCCGCACCGCCCCCTTCTTCTCGGACTCCGGCGAGAACCCGGCGAATCCAGCCGCTCCGCGCCTGCCCCGAGCAGGCTCTGAACGGCTACCACCGCTGTGAGCCTCTCCTTCCCTCCCTGCTTCTTCTCCTCGTCGTTCCCGAGCTGTAGACGCCGCCCCGTTCACGCCCGAGCTCACCGTCGCGCGACCTCGTCGCCGGCGTGGCCACGGTGACCAAATGGTCCCGTGCGCGCCACCATCACACTCACCGCGACGAGTAGACCCCGCCTAGCCTTTTCCTTCACTTGTTTGCGCGCTGGGTCACCGTTTTCGTCGCTCGCCCGAGCACCTCGCCGCCGATGTCGACGCCGCCGTCACATTAGGCCTCCCCGGTCCGTTCCGACACCATAGATGGACGCGGCGTCGAGTCCTCGTTCGAACGCTGTCAACCGCGCGCGAAATAGTGCGCTAAAACGCAAATCCGACGAACTCCGGCGAGCGGCCGCCGCGAAATTGGTCGCCGGAGCGATCTCCGGCGCCGGCGCCGACGTGGCCGCCACGTGGGTCGCCCTGGGTCACTGACCCGTGGGCCCAGGGGCCCGCGTTGACTAGTTGACCAAGTCAACTATGCTGACGTGGCCGACCCAGAGCCACTGACAGGTGGGCCCCCGCGACTAATTAACCTAAATAAAGATTTAATTAATTAGAAACTAATTAGATTAACCTAATGTCTCACTGACATGTGGGGTCCACCCCCTAATTAACCCTGGTAATTAAATTAATCCACTGATTAGCCTAAACAGAGGCTGACATGTGGGTCCCACTGGACCCACATGTCATATTTGACTTAGTCAGCCGACTGTTGACTTGCTGACGTCAGCAGCGCGTCATGCTGACGTCATAATTCATTTTCTGATAAATAAAATAATTCCAGAAATTCAAATAAACTTTAAAAATTAATAACTTTTAAACCGTAGCTCGGATCGAAAAAGTTAAAACATGAAAGTTGCTCAGAACGACGAGACGAGTCTGATCGTGCCGTCTGTTTCTCCATCGGAACCTCCTACGTAGAAGAACTCGTAACTCCGGACCCGAATCCGGCAGATGAATAGTGCACACACGTCGGATATTAAATCCCAGAATAATTCTAAAAATAACTAAAATGATTTAGATGCATATTTAGGCAACCCTGCACTGCATCATAGCATCACACGCACCGTATTGCATTTGTTTGCATTATGTTTACCTGTTTCTTCCCCCTCTTCTCTCTCGGTAGACCCCGACATTGACGTAGCTCCCGAGGCAGACGCCGCACAGGAGTACGACTACGTCCCCGACGATACCACAGAAGACCTTGCCCTTGCCCCCGAGCAAACAGGCAAGCACCCCCATTTTGAGCATGCCTATATCGCCTATTCTCTTCTCTCTTATGCTTGCATTAGAACTGCTACTGCTACTGTTTTCCTATATCTGCTGCATAGCCTGATTATTGTAACCTGCATTGCTACCTTACTGGTTATCCTAGACTGCTTAGTATAGGCTGGGTAGAGACACGACAGAGACCCCCACTTGATCCCGACTGCCCTGCTGGACATCAGAAGACCCGATCATCGGGATTGAAGACCAGACCCTGGCAACGCACAACACTACCCCTTAGTTGCCGACACTGCTGGGTTACCGTCGAGTGCCGAGGGTGATACCTCGTCAGCACTTCTGATGTTAACCTTGTAGGTTAGTTACTCGGTCGTGGCAAGCGAGGGTGATTCCTCCTACCCCACCCCCGATAACGACATCGTCGCGCAACCTCTCAAGTGTGGACCTCGAGGGTGATTCCTCCTTCGTTCACCTTGATGATAACATCGAGCGGGAATTCCATCGAGGGTGATTCCTCAGGGCTCCCCTGGTGTCAGACACACAGTTACTGTTGATGAGTGGACTTGCACTAAACCATGATACTAAAGACGGGTCGGCCCTGAGGGGTACCCGCGCGAGCTTAGTGCGAAGTGATGTGGAGTCGGGTTGACCTGGATGGTGCCCGCGAGATAACTACGAGGCGTGGCCGGGCATTCCTAGCCCTTGCCGCAAGTCCTCGAGACGGGGCGACGGGGTCACATCGATCGTGAGTCTCTGCTCGTTTCCGCGCGCTCCTAATCCACTACGGTTTGGATATTTGATCCGAGGGGCCTCTGGCCCGATAGCACTAACCATCACGTGGGCATAGTATGGGCGTTCTGCGTCGTATACTTCAGCCGGAGCTTAATGGACGTCAGCGACTGATGCGGCACACGCTGGGTTGGACTGGGAACGCAACCGCGCTTGTATAAGGGGTTGCTAGGTCTGCTCACCGGCGGTGCATGTAACGTGCAGGAGTTCCCGGGGCGATGGCCCAAGACCCCTGGGGGCATAGGTTAGTCCGGCGTGCTGACCTCTCTGTTAGGTATTTGGTCGGGTTGCGGCGTGTTGCTTAGCCGAGGCCGGGCATGACCCAGAAAAGTGTGTCCGGCCGGAGTTAAGCGAGCGTGGTGGGTAAGTTGGTGCACCCCTGCAGGGAAGAAACTTCTATCGATAGCCTGTCCTATGGTAACGGACACTCGGAGTTGTATCCCGATCGGTACAACTAGAACATGTGATGAGAATTGGATAGTACGGCTCTGGGATTGCTTTCTCGCAGGGAGTCGAGAAAGGATCTCAGGTCGAGGTTGATGATATTACTACTACTACTTTACATTATGTTCATCTGCTCTCTCCTGATGCTGCAAGACTGTCGAAGATTGTTGAAGATGCTAGTCTTCGATAGGACTAGGCTTCTCCCTCTATTCTGGCATTTCTGCAGCCCAGTCCACATATACAGCCCCCTTTTGAAAATGTTGCATACGTAGTGTAGATCCTTGCTTGCTGAGTACTTCGGATGAGTACTCACGTTTGCTTTATTTTCTTTTTCCCCCATATTCCATTTGATGCCACCAGACGACGGAGCCCCTGAGCCAGAAGCCCCAGCCGACGACCAGTACTACTACCCGCCTGGCGAGTACTACTACTACGAGGAGCCGTTCGACGACCAGGAGTAGGATCGGAGGGTCCAGGGCAGGAGGCCTACGCCTTTCGATCGTAGTATTTTATTTTACCCCGCCTCTGTGAAGGCCTAATTCTCTCTATGTAATATATCTGTACCCAGATATCTAATGCTTCCGCTGACGCTTGTATGCCATCGAGCTATGTATTCGAGCCCTCGAGGCCCTGGCTTGTAATATTAAGCTTGTATGACTTTATTTTATGTTTTAGAGTTGTGTTGTGATATCTTCAAGTGAGTCCTTAGGCTTGATCGTGCGCATTTGCGTGTATGATTAGTGCACGATTAAGCCGGGGTCGTCACAGACTGGTCATTTGTCTCTGAATCCTTCTTTGAGGAGCTATCCGTAACCAGCGAGATATGCGCTTCGTCAGATAGCATTGTCTGCTCTGAAGACCTTGTTTTCACTCCAGATTTTTCCATCACCGTGTCAAATGGCTGATGCACACGAAGAGTAGTTGAATGTACTAACATTGTTGACACATAATGAAAAAAAAGGATGGCGTGATATAATTCACATATAAGATGACTGGCTAAGCAGGATGGCATTGCAAAATTCACATATATGATGCCTGGCTAAACAAGATGGCGTTGCATAATTCACATATATGATATAGAAACTAAACAGATGGCATTCACACAAAGCATGTCTAAACTAAGCAGATGACATATTTGATGTATAAAGTAAGCAATGCAAGGCACCATATGGATGATATGACCAACATCAGCATGCCAAGTTAGAGCGAAGACCTCAGGGGGTAAATAGGAGTGGTCTGCTCCTTCTGAATCCCCGTCGGAACAGTTATCTTCCTCTTGATTACAATCTGAAATGGGTGGAGGGGGGCTGCCTTTGCGCCCACCATGGAGCGACGTCTGCATGAAATTTTATTGCCACGCAAGGCTCGTCTCTTTTGCTCTACATGTTCAATTCCATTGTGTACAATAACTGACATGCATAGGAATAAAACATAGTGAAATTATGTAAGGAGTGCATGTAGAAATCCAGAGTGATGATAGCAACATGTGGATAGACCCAAAACCAATGATAGCAGGCAGATAATGGCTCCAGTTAAAAAATACAGATAATGGCTTCTTTACTGTTTGTTTCCCACTCAACATGAAACTCATAGTAGATACCAGAGATTAACCAGATAGTAGACAGATACTATTGATTGCGGCCCCGATATGTACCCCACAACCATTAAAAACTCAAGTTTGAGCATTAGTTTGGAGCTGACTCAGAGTCTAATCGGTGAACAGGACAATAAAGTAGCATGTAATATTAAGCGATGCATAACGTAAGCAGACACGAAAGAGTGCGACCTCTCTTGCGGACCCGTGTAGTCCTCAAGGTCATCTGCTCAGTTGATGATGGTAATGCAGTTGTCGTGGCTGCCGGCGGTGGGGAAGAAGATCTGAGGCGGCGAAAGACAGTCTAGAGTGCAGATCCCGGCTGTGGTGGACCCTTCTGTCGTTGGAGCAGCTGAGCTGGGGTGGACGACGGCACGGCAGGAGCGGGACAAACCACACAATGTTTTCTTTGACAACTATCTGTAAGAGAAGTAATTCTGTAAGGGCTCGTTTGAATTGGAGGATTCTAACAACGCAGGGATAGGAAATACATAGTAATAGGATAGCAATGCATGTGCAAAACAGAGAATTTAAAATCGCACGATTTCTGTCAATCTGGGTGTTTGGTTCACAGCAATTGGAAGGTCACAGGAATGCAAAGAAGCATGGTCAAATTAAGTCAAACCACAAGAAAATGTACAGTTATAATGCTATTATGCTACTATCACTTAGTCTTGTTCTTCATGAATAGGAATTTGAAAAGGAGGGCCAAGTGGATATTTGTCGGGGGGATGACCCCCGGGTAGGCCCAAGACGGCGAACGACGCTTCGAAACATCGCCAGGGGAGTGCCCCTGGCTGGCTTGAACTTGGCTGGCTGGAATCTGGCTGGGTTGAATCTGGCTGGGTTGAGCCTGGCCGGGTTGAGTCTGGCCGGGTTGAGCCTGTCCGGGTTGAATCTGGCTGGGTTGAGTCTGGCTGGGTTGAGTCTGTCCGGGTTGAGCCTGTTCGGGTTGAGCCCGTCCGGGTTGAGCCTGTCCGGGTTGAGCCTGTCCAGGTTGAGCCCCGTACAGGTTGAGCCATCCGGGTTCCGCCCCGTCCGGGTTGAGCCCGTCCGGCTGGAATCAGGCCAAGTCAACTAAGACGTCCCGTCGGACCTGCGTAGACATGACGGCCATGCTCTACAGTGGAGCACTGTAGATGAGCGTTGGCAGTATAGATGAGCAGCCAACACTGTTCCTGCATCATGTGACACTTCAACAGTGTAGTTAGGCCGTGTGGGCCACCCCTTGTCCCCTGGGCACCCCTTTATAAGGTGACCCAGGGAGCCCATTTTCCCAGAGGCACACTCCCTCTCACTCTCTCGTTCACACACTCACACATGAGGCAGGGAAGAGGAGCGCTCCCAGCCTCCTTCTTCCTCCTCTGGATACAGCTCCAGGAGCAACTCTGTACTGCTACATATACACTGCATATATCATCAGACATGCAGGAGTAGGGGTTTTACCTCCACGCGAGGGCCCCGAACCTGGGTAAACCACTGCGTGCTGCTTGCCCAATCCCATCCCCTGATCTCCACTGCAGCCTTGCCGTCACCTTAAGCCACCCTGTGGCATCTATCGTCTCGCGAACCCACCCATGAGATAACCACGACAGTTGACGCCCACCGTGGGGCTCGCTGCTGCTGGAACAGCGGTCCGGGCGGGACCGTTTTCGTCGTCATCACCGCGGTGTCGCCGCCGTCTCTTCAGTAGCGCTCGGGGACCCGACATCGACACCCCCCTGGGCGGTCACGCGGGACGGCGCGTCCTCATCGGCCGCCTCGGCTCCATCCGCCTCGCTCTCTTCTCCGCGGACTCTCCGCACTACGCGCCTCACCAACTCCTTGCGAGCGTCCGCGGCCTCACGCCCGCTGTCCAAGCAGCAGCGGCGTTGCTCAACGTCGTCACCAAGTCCGGCGAGTACACACTCGTCTTCCTCCTGCTGCTCCCTGGTCATCCTCGTACCCGAATACCCACACTGCAGCTGCTCCTGCCCGCTTACGCGCTGGCCACACACTTCCAGTGCAATGACCAGATGCAAGCCAGATATTGCCTGTACACAAGCCAGATAATCCCCATACACTTCTCGGATGCTAGCCATACACTATCCGTTACATTACCCAGACAATGGCCAGATAATGGCTGGACCCTAGTTTGACAATGGCTAGATAATGGTCGGACACTGGCCAAACCCTGCTCATACGCGACGCATGCTCTGGCTGGTTCGTCCGCGACCGTGCGCCCGTTCCACCGCGCTGCTTCGCTCTGGCCAGCCGCCCTCTGCGGTTCCCAGTGGCTACCGCAGCTCATGTCGCCGGCGTTGCTTGCCGCTGCTCTGCGTTGTAGCCCTGCCGCTGCTGCTTTTCCCTACCACTGCACCACAGTCGTCCGCCTCCGCCTTCCTGCAGTGGCCGCGCGCCTGCTCTCGCTCCTCCGCTCGCGCGCGCCGCCCAGCGAGGTCCCCATCCGCCTGTGCCGCTCCGGCGCTCGGCCACCGGGTCGCCCCGCACCGGCTCCGCCCCGACGGCCGGCCTCCGCGTCCGGCATCGGCTCCGTCTCACCGGGCCGCCAAGCCACTGCGCCCCGCGCCGGCTCTGCTCGCCGTCGGTCCCCCCGCCGGCTGCCCGCGACTCGGCCGCTCCTCCGCCATAGCAGCCGGCATCCCCCTCCCTGTCGGCCACGCTCGCGTCTCCGCCGTTCCTCGCCCGAGCCCGCCGGCCTTTCCGCTCGCACCGGCCGCCGTCACGTGCGCCCCGGCCGTCTCCACGCACCTTAGCTTCTCCCTGCCGCCTCGTGTTGCTCCGCCCCGCCGTGCCGCCTTCGCGCCCACGCCGGCCCTGCTCCTGCCGCCTCCCGCCCTGCTCTACTGGGCTCCCGAGCTGCCGGCCGGGTCGCGCGCCCTGCGCCGGCTCCGCCCCGCCTCTGCTCCGGCTGGCTCCGCACGCCCCCTCGCGCCGGCTCCCGCCCGCTCCGGCAGGCTCCAGAGTCCGCCTCCGCCCGCGCGCGCCGCACGTGCCGGCCCTGCATGCTCGTAGCGTCGGGCTGCACCCCGGTCCGGCCTCCTCCGCTCGTCCGCATCGCCGCGCACGTCCGCCTCCGCCCGCGTGCGCCGCCCGGCCTCGTCTTCCTCTGCGCCCGCGCGTGCGCCGCCCGGCCCCTGCTCCGCTCAGCCTCCGCCCCCGCCGCGCTGCGAGCTGCCACGCCGTCCACCAGCTCCCCCGAGCACCTCCCGCGGCTGCGTGCCCCCGCACCCTTCCGCGCATCTCGCCTCCACCAACCAGAGCCGGCGGCAGCCGCGGCCAGCTCGCGCCATCGCCAGCTCTCGTCGCCGCTTCCCTGTTGTGCCTCGCGCGCCTCGCCGCCTGGGCCCCCACGCGCCCAGCCGTGTCCCGCCTGCCGTGATCGGCCGCCGGCTCGCCGTGCCCGCCCCCGGCCGGCTCCGGCGGTCCCGCACCCCGGCCGGCTCCGCTTCGGCCAGGTGCCCGAGAAAAAGTGAGGGCCGGCTGCCCACGCTGGCTTAAAAAAAAGTGCTCAAGCCGGCTAAAAAAATTTTGTGGCTGAAAAAAAAATGTCCGGCTGCCCGTCCGCCTGCTTCGCCACTCGGATGGCCAGCCGTGACCCGCGTCATGACCCGGCCGGCCGGAGAGCCGGCTCAGCCGCCTCCCGCTCCGCTGTCCGACCGGCTGGACCCCCTTCGAGCGCCCGGAGGCTCGAAGGCTACCCCCAGTGGGTGCGCTCCGCGAGCACCAACCCGCGCCGGCTGCAAGCCGGCAGCCGGCTGTCATCGACAACCTCCGCCTCGTCTACACGAAAACCAATGTGAGCTCCTCACTCGTATAATTTTGCACCACGCAAACACGGATAACCCCGAGCGACCCTCGGGGGCAATCCTCTGCCTTTTTTACAGTTGTACTACTGTTCGTCCCGGCGCCAGCTAGTCTCGGCCCGGAGGCTGGCCGCTCGGCCCGATACGTTCGTTCCCGCAGACGGCTTAGTAGCGCATACGGTACCGAAGGCCCATTCTTAGCCACAGACCACCACGCCGCTGTCCTACAAGCGAGAGCAAAAGCTGAAGGTCACCCCACGCGAAAAACGTCCGGGAGAAGACGGCTTGGGTAACCCGTTCGTTTCCTTTATGAGTATCTACTCGGTCGAATCTGCTCCTATAGTCCGAGTATTGTACGCTCCACTCCGCGGCCACTCTTCGTAACAGCTACAGACCGGCTCTCGATTGTCTAGCTAACAAGAGGCAAAGCCAAAGAGCGGAGGGGACATGAAAAAGACTGAAGGGGGCTCGGACGAAACCGAGTCGGCACCCTCTGCATAAAACTTGCACCGCGAAAAGCAAATATTTGATATATCTGCGCAGACTAACCTTGTCTTTTGCACGATCACCTCTGTGGGGAACCCCCTCCTTGCCCGGAGGTTCGGAGGCTACACGCGGGTTGCAGGCCCGACGCCGGCTGCAACCGGCATTTCCGACGCCATCGTCTGCTTCATCAGCAACAAGACCCTCCGCCCAACTTTTCCAAGTTGCCCGGAGGCTACACCCAGTGGGTGCGCTCGCGCGCCCCCACTCAGCCGGCGGACTCCGCGTCCGCGCCCGGCAGGGCCCCGCGCCCACTCAGCCGGCGGACTCCGCATCCGCGCCCTGCAGGGCCCCGCGCCCACTCAGCCGGCGGACTCTGCGTCCGCGCCCGGCAGGGCCCCGCGCCCACTCAGTCGGCGAACTCCGCGTCCGCGCCCGGCAGGGCCCCGCGACCATCAGCCGGCGGACTCCGCGTCCGTGCCCGGCAGGGCCCCGCGCCCATCAGTCGGCAGACTCCGCGTCCGCGCCCGACATGGCCCCGCGCCCACCAGCCGGCGAACTCCATGTCCACGCCCGGCACCCTCGACGTCGCCATCGTCTGCACCAACAACCACGAAGACCCTCCGCCCAACTTTTTCAAGTTGCCCGGAGGCTCGGAGGCTACACCCAGTGGGTGCGCTCGCGCGCCCCCACCGGAAACAAGCCGCGCCGGCTGCGGTCCGCAGTCGGCCGTCATCGACATCTTCTGCTTCATCGACGCCCGCTAAAACCCTCCGCGCAACTTTTCCAAGTTGCCCGAAGGCTCGGAGGCTACTGTCGGGGGGATGACCCCCGGGTAGGCCCAAGATGGCGAACGACGCTTCGAAACATCGCCAGAGGAGTGCCCCTGGCTGTCTTGAACTTGGCTGGCTGGAATCTGGCTGGGTTGAATCTGGCTGGGTTGGGCCTGGCCGGGTTGAGCCTGGCCGGGTTGAGCCTGTCCGGGTTGAATCTGGCTGGGTTGAGTCTGGCCTGGTTGAGTCTGTCCGGGTTGAGCCTAGCCGGGTTGAGCCTGGCCGGGTTGAGCCCGTGCGGGTTGAGCCGTCCAGGTTGAGCCCGTCTGGGTTGAGCCTGTCCAGATTGAGCCCCGTGCGGGTTGAGCTGTCCGGGTTCCGCCCTGTCCGGGTTGAGCCCGTCCGGCTGGAATCTGGCCAAGTCAACTAAGACGTCCCGTCGGACCTGCGCAGACGTGACGGCCATGCTCTACAGTGGAGCACTGTAGATGAGCAGCCAGCATTGTTCCTGCACCATATGACACTTCAACAGTGTAGTTAGGCCGTGTGGGCCACCCCTTGTCCCTTGGGCACCCCTTTATAAGGTGACCCAGGGAGCCCATTTTCCCAGAGGCACACTCCCTCTCACTCTCCCGTTCACACACTCACACATGAGGCAGGGAAGAGGAGCGCTCCCAGCCTCCTTCTTCCTCCTCTGGATACAGCTCCAGGAGCAACTCTGTACTGCTACATATACACTGAATATATCATCAGACATGCAGGAGTAGGGGTTTTACCTCCATGCGAGGGCCCCGAACCTGGGTAAACCACCGCGTGCTGCTTGCCCAATCCTATCCCCTGATCTCCACTGCAGCCTTGCCCTCACCTTAAGCCATCCCGTGGCATCTGTCGTCTCGCGAACCCACCCGTGAGATAACCACGACAATATTAAAATTCCTACGGTTTTTTTTTTGAAAGAGACACTAAAGAAAGAAATCCTATAGTTTTCCTTTGCTCCATTCCTTTGAACCAAATGCATTAATAGTAGTACCATAGGAAACTTTCCAATTCCTATGTTTTTCCTTCACTTTTCCTTTCAACCACTGGCAATTCTAGTAGGCAGGCTTGAACAGGCAAAAGCCTACACTCGAAAAATGTATTTGTGCTACTTGTACTACTTTGGACCCAGGCCACTTCCCTACTAACTCAACTCCCAGGCCCATCTACACATGCACAGCTCAAACGCGCAGAAATAAATAATGATGTCTTTCGAGAGAGTCCATCACGGATAGCTAAGTTGCTTGGTACCTCACTGCTTGTTATATAGGAGAAACTAATCGTATTTCACGTTACTATGTGTGCTCAGTGGACAATATATATAACATGTAGAGTAAAAAAGCGATGCAGCAAGTGTACAACCTCTTTGGCGAAGCCATGTCGATCTCAGCATCATTGGGTTGGTCGCTGAGGATGCTACGGCTGATGTGGCAGTCGGAGGAGGGGAAGAAGATCTTAGGCGCCTGAAGATGGAGCCAAGGGTACTGCTCCGCTGTGATGGAGGGTTTCGTCATTGGAGCAGCTCCGGTGAGCTGTACGACGGTGAGGCTGAAGCAGGACAAGAGAGACAACGTTAACCTGAAGTGGTATTCTAATAGCATCTTTGATAGATGATGTAAAATACATAACCAAAAAGTGCTAGATGTAAAATACATCAGCCGCTCATCTCTGAACTTAACTGTCCAAACCGAATTTAACTGTCGAAACTAAATTTTACTGTCGAAACTAAATTTTACTGTCGAAACTGAATTTTGTTGCCGAAACTGAATTTTACTGTCGAAACTGAACGCACTAGTAGCAGAAAAGCAGTGCACTAATAGTTTTGGCTGCTCGAGCACTAGTAGCAGAGTAGCAGTGATCTAAATCGGTAGCCGCTCCAGCAGGGACCGTACTTCCAGAGAGCAGCCGGGGCAGAGCAGCATCAGCGCCCAAAGCAGCAGCGCGTGCGAGAGCCGGGGCAGCTGGTCGTGTAGCAGCATCTCGGGTAGCAACAGGAGGAGCTTGAGCGAGAGCCGGAGCTGCTGCTCATGCAGCAGCAGCGCGAGCAAGAGTAGAGCAGCAGCGCAAGCAAGAGCAAGAGCAAGAGCAGCAGCGCGAGCAAGAGCCAGAGTATACCAGGCAGGGGACCGAGAGCAAGAGCAAGAGCAGCAGCGCGAGCAAGAACCAGAGCAGACCAAGTAGGGGACCGAGAGAAAGAGCAGAGTAGCAGCGCGAGCGAGAGCCGAAGCAGCAGCAGCAGGGCCAGCGAGAGCTGGAGCAGCAGCAGCTCCGACTGATGTGGACGTCCCCGCCGAGGGAGCGACGCCGTGGAGAAAGTGGCCGGCGACATCACCGTAGATGGAGCCGCGCCATGGCGGCTCGGTACTGAGCGTCGGCAGCACCGTGAGATCGAATCAAGAAGAAAATGCAGTGATTAGTGTAGAACCTCTTTGGTGGCGCCGATTAGGCCTCAGCTTCATCTGAGGAATCGGTGATGGTGCTGCTCTTCCAGTGGTGCAGGTGAAGACGGCGTTGTGGGAATGGAGGTGGCACGAAAGATGAGGCGAACATCGGGGCAGCTCCTTGGAGGTGGAGGATGGGGTGGCTGAACCAGCGGGGCGACGAGATCGACAACGGATCCTCATCCAGTGGGGTGGACGAGGGACGTCAAGCTGTTGCGATGGACGATGTCGTCGGGGAAGAGGCTCCGGCTGGGTGGCGGACGGAGGAGGGTGTGGGGCTTCGCGGGTTTTCGCGGCCTCGGTGTACGAATGGGGGCGGAGGGAATGGGAGGGGAACCATGGCTTAGGGACGCGCTTGTCTGAAATGTGGGTTAAGTTACGAAAGTAGCCCCACCGATTTGAACTAGGTGGTTCTTTCGGTTTAGGGGTATCACGGGAATTTCGCGTGTCGGGATTTCACAGGAGGTGGGAGTTTTCGCGCGCGTTGTAATTTTGGGATAGCAAGGCGCGGGTTGAGATGGAGGGAATTTTAGGAGCACAAAGAGACAAAAAGATATCTTAAAATTTTAGGATAACAAGGCGCGGGTTGAAATTTCCAGACAAGCCTAATGTATACTGTACCAAATCAATTTGCACTTCCCTCGACGAAAAAACCAAAAAGAAATCAATTCGCACCACACAAGAGAGTCTAGTCCCGTTTTACTGTATGAGTTACTACAAATGCCATTCAAAACTTTGAATCCATGTTATGTTCAATTAAAATATTTCGCTACGTGTATAATGCATGCAACCTGCTATTCAAATGAACATTTTAGTGCATTCCAAACGTATATACTACCGCTTCAATATGAACTAAATTTGAATTTGTTTCTCTATTTGAATAAAATCTACAATCATGATTGTTGTCAAGTTAAACCATTTGAATTTGTTTCTCTATTTTAATAAGATTTACAATCATCATTATTGTCAAGTTAAACCATCATTTATATATTATCCTCACAGCACACCACATGATTATTGTCGAGTTAGATATGAACTATGTGTACTATATGAACTCGAACTCGATTTTTTGAATCCACTTTATGTTGATTTCAAATCATAGTACATTTCAAACTCTAGCTAGATTTTCATAATCTAAACCATGTCTCATATGTATAATGTGTTTATCACATAATGTATGGTGCCCCGCCCCCTACGCCTACAAGTATTTAGCTGTGAGTTGCAAACGCCACATTATCACAAATTCAAATAAAATGTGAGATTGTTCGATATATAGTATGGTTTAGATTGTTCAATATTTAGTTGTGAGCTGCAAACGCCACACATTATCACAAATTCAAAAAAATGTGAGATTGTTCGATATATAGTATGGTTTAGATTGTTCGATATTTAGCTGTTAGTTGCAAACGCCACGCATTATCACATTATAGTATAACATGTCCAAAACCACACCATGCGTATCATCGCTATATTCATGCATGCATAGGTTTATAACACTATGATCTCTTATTCAAATATATTAATCCACTTTCATATCGAATTATGATCTTTGTTAGTCTCTTACACCCACACAATCCTCTAACCTTTGTAGCTAGCACTAACTTTCTCTCGCGCATGCACACGCCCTCCTCGCCCTCCCCCTCCCTCAGCATTCTATCCATCGCGACATTCAATTTTTTTCTTTAGGTCGTTCTCCCACGGTCTCCACAACTCCTTCTTTTTGGTAGACACCGACCGATAAACCTCTCTAGCGATGTCTGCCTACCACATACACACACACACTTTCCATCTCCTTCTTTCTCTGTCCATGCCTCGTGTCTCTCATACGGTCCCACACACGTGTAAACTCTCGCCCCTCTTTTCATTAATCTCACAATCGCACACTCCTCCCCCTATCTAGTAGGCCTCTCGCACCACCTCCTAGTTCCATCCCTCTCTCTCTCTATCCGTCTCTCTCGGCCTTATTTGCCTCTAACAAATGGATGTACACTGACCGATCTCCCACTATACATATAGCTAGCTAGGTCGTTTATAACTCGTTTTCCCCACGCGCCGATCAATCTACCTCATTAGTTATGTCTCTCCCTTCCTCCGACACACAACAATTGATCTACCGATCTAGTTAGGTCGGCTTACCAAACACATGGTCCCCATTCATCATCCATGCATGCCTCCCGACACATCTATCATGCACACACACACACAGAAACAAATCCCCACTCTTCTTGATATTGCAGTTGTACCCTCAGTTTGTCTTGTAGGACTCTCCCACCATCTCTGAGAAGCAACTCCACCACCCCTCCGGCACTCTACCTCTCTCTCTCTCTATCTCTCTCTCTCTCTCTCTTTGTCCCAACCTATTTCCCGCCCTTCACTTATGTATGGATGCTGACCGATCTCCCTCAAGACATAGCTAGGTCTCTCCTTCTCAACACATATACGAGTCGATCTACCTCTCTAGTTAGGCCCCACACACACCGATACATTGAGCGCTCTAGTCATGTCCCCTGCCACACACAAACTTGCCCTCTGCCCTCTGACATTCCGGTAGGTCAGTCGCCCTATATCTTTGACGTGCACACACACAATTGTGATGGCTCTCTTCATCGATCTCGCACCCACACACTTGATCCTCTCTTCGACTCTATCGATATCTATGACCCCTCCCTCTCTTCTCGTGGATCGTCCCCTCTATATATGCTATAGATAGGCCTCTATTTCACACACACTGCATGTGTCACATTTTTGTTTGAGATATCATTGACACATATCCTCTAACCTTTGTAGCCAGCACTAACTTTGTCTCATGCATGCACACGCCCTCCTCGCCCTCCCCCTCCCTCAGCATTCTATCCATCGCGCACATTCATTTTTTTTCTTTAGGTCGTTCTGTCACGGTCTCCACAATTCCTTCTTTCCGACACACACCGATTGATAAACCTCTCTAGCGATGTCTGCCTACCACCTACACACACACACTTTTCATCTTCTCCTTTCTCTATCCATGCATGCCTCGTGTCTCTCATACAGTCCCACACACGTGTAAACTCTCGCCCCTCTATTCATCGATCTCACAATCGCACACTCCTCCCCCCTATCTAGTAGGCCTCTCGCACCACCTCCTAGCTCCATCCCTCTCTCTCTCTATCCGTCTCTCTGGGCCTTATTTGCCTCTAACAAATGGATGTACACCGACCGATCTCCCACTATACATATAGCTGGATAGGTCGTTTATAACTCATTTTCCCCACGCGCAAATCTATCTACCTCATTAGTTATGTCTCTCCCTTCCTCCGACACACAACAATTGATCTACCGATCTAGTTAGGTCTGCTTACCAAACACATATGGTACCCTTCATCATCCATGCATGCCTCCCGACACATCTATCACGCACATGCACACACATAAACACATCCCCTCTCTTCTTGATATTGCAGTTGTACCCTCAGTTTGTCTAGTAGGCCTCTCCCACCATCTCCGAGAAGCAACTCCACCACCCCTCTGACACTCTACCTCTCTCTCTCTCCCCCCCCCTCTCTCTCTCTCTCTCTCTCTGTCCCAACCTATTTCCCGTCCTTCACTTATGTATGGATGTCGACCAATCTCCCTCAAGACATAGCTAGGTCTCTCCTTCTCAACACATATACGAGTCGATCTACCTCTCTAGTTAGGTCTCTGCCTCCCCACTCCCCCCCCCACACACACACACACACCGATACATCGAGCGCTCTAGTCATGTCTCCCTGCCACACACAAACTTGCCCTCTGCCCTCTGACGTTCCGGTAGGTCAGTCGCCCTATATCTTTGACGTGCACACACACAATTTTGATGGCTCTCTTCATCGATCTCGCACCCACACACTTGATCCTCTCTTCGACTCTATCGATATCTATGACCCCTCCCTCTCTTCTCGTGGATCGCTCCCTCTATATATGATATAGATAGGCCTCTATTTCACACACATTGCATGTGTCACATTTTTGTTTGAGATATCATCGACACATATTCCCACAAATACATTCACGAAATCACCCCCTCACACACACACATAACAAAAAACACTCATGAACGCACACACCATCTCTCTAGGTTTGTATCTCTCTCACACACACCCACGTAGGTGGGGGACGTGCACGAAGAGAAGAGGTGCACTCACGGCGCACGTACTCCCGTCTCTTTCCCAACCACACCAGCGCGGGTACACGGTGGAGCTCATTTCTGTACGAAAAGGCATCCCACGTGGTAATTTGACACGTGTACTAGTTGTCCACTTGATGGAGGATCGTGTACCACGGGTGAACAAACAAATTGTGACTTGACGCGTTATTTTAAAAAAAGAGGCAAACTATGTGGGGCCTACCTTAGAGGCAAGGCTCTATACACTGGAGATGCTCTGTACTACTTTTGATGTGTCCCGTCAACTCGCAGAACGAGGAGAAGCTTGCTTAGTACGCCCTCTCCCCCGCCCACGGGCGCGGTGGCTCGCAGAGTCGCAGGACGAGGAGAAGCTTGCTTACTACGCCTACGCCCTCTCCCTTGCCCACGAGCGCGGTGGCTCGCAGGACGAGGAGAAAATTTTACTACTCCCTCCGTTAGACGTATATACTCCTCGTCCCTACCTTGGTTAGAGAGATTTCATATTGTTTTAAATATATGTCTTTTAGCAGATTTCAATATGAACAACTAGTACATACTCCAAACACTGATGTATATAGACGTATTTTAGAGTGTAGATTCACTCATTTGGCTCTGTATGTAGTCCATATTGAAACGAACGTAGTAGTACGCACTCTCCCTCGCCCCTCGACCCTCACCCACGTGGTGGACATGCAGCAATTCATTCGGTCTCAGATAGCCAGAACCATATACTGTAGTACCATCATTGCTCAACTTCCCGAAGAGGCGAAGAGCCAAGCGCAAGGTTAATATTTTTTAGATGCCAAGCGCAAGGTTTATAGGAGAACAAGTAGTAGTAGTACTAGTAGTACGTACTGTATGAGGAAGAAGGCAACAAGAATATATGTTTTGCGTGACAGTCTCTTCTTACAGGACGTGCTAGACCTAGTGGACCTCATTGTTGTTGCAATGGGAGTATCATAGATGGAACGATTCAGAGTGGTGGGCAGCGGGAATAATACTCGGAGCTTCTTAAGAAGTCCCATCGAAAGGAATAGCCATCCTCTACTCGTGCTCCTATGTAAAATGAGTAAATGAGACAAATTAAAAGAGAAAGAGACAAAGTAAAAAAAATCACCAGCCTTAGAGCCAGCCCTATTGTATCAGTGAATGATATTTCTACATCGTGATTGACATGGCTATATTATTAACCATGCTGCAAAGGTAGCAGCGGATTTTTATTTATGGAGGTAGCAGCGGATGGATATTCAACGAGGAATGATGGCTGCTTCCTCGGTCAAACATAGAGAAAGGTGGGCTTCGTGATTTGACGGCTCATTAGTCATTATTACTGCCTATACTCTTTGCCCATATAATAACTGTGTGGTAGAGTAGTTGGCTATACTTTTAATAACCATGCTTGAAGAGAAGAGCTGCACGCACCCACACACGTAGCACTCTTTGTGTCTTCCCCAACCAGACACGTGACACAATGGAGCTCATTTCTGTACGATGATGCAGCCCACGTGATAATTTGATGCGTCTAGTAGTAGTTACTCACTTAATGGAGGGTCGGGAACCACGCATGAACGGTGTCGCGTTATTTATAAATAAAGTTTTTTTTCCTTCAGTGGCACGTACGCAATATAAATAAGTTCATATGGAGAGAAAAAGAAACCGCTCCACTATATACATAGCCAGGAGCCTACACCGTTGCTTGCTGGGGTTGCTCTCTTCACACTCTCTCGCACAAAATGATTGTGGCCACATCTCTAACATCCGGGCGGATCACGTCCGCCAGGGGAAGAGGTGGACGCTTTGTGTAGATGCAGTCGCCATCGCCAACGGCGAAAACCCACTGTCGGCGCGTCCCGATCAGGGGTCCCTGCCGTTCTCTCTCACAAAGCCGATGCGGTTGCCTTCGTCCCTTGCTCACTGCCGCAACGTGGGTAGTTGCCGCCTCCCGCCGCCCTCCTCTAAGCTAGCTTTATCCCGACATCCCTCAGGTACAACTTCCTTTACAGCTGGCTTGCACCACTGCCCCAGCTGCCCACATCGCTCCATGTGGATATTTCTCTACTTCTTTGCCCCGCACGTACCTCTACTGGCTTCTATTGTATTTGTGATGAGTTTATGTCTCATCAACTAGTCCCACTAGTCTTATTCTAATCATGCTTCTTCAATTTCTTTGCCACGGGGATGCTCAGCTCAATTTTAGTGAAACTGCACAAAATGATCTGATGGTCAAAGGGTTGCAAACTTCATTTCTTTGGAAGGTTCAACGTCGCCAGCAAATTAAAGCCTGGTTAGGGTTTAGGGTTCAAGGCCTAGGGACTGCATGGATCGTTTTTTTCTTTAGTTGTCTCTGTTCCAGAATAAGTGTCAACTTTAGTAGTACAACTTTGTACTAAAGTTGGCATAAAGTTGAGACACTTATTTTGGAACGGAGGGAGTACATATTGGCTACGATCTGTGAATCATTGAGATGCAATAGCATGCATGCTAGTCTCCTTTGTATTTGATGGAATGTTGCAATAGGGCAACCTTGGACGCAAGATGCATGAAACAGAAACTGGAAGCTTCATAGTATTGTACAAATTTATCTCGCTGAGAAATTACAGTACGTACTATGTACTAAAGAGTTAGGTGTCGCACGGTGTCCAGAAAATATGGTGATAGTGTGAGGTGGGCCATGTAACCACTGAGCTGCCTTGTTTTCGCTGCTTTCGCACTCCTCCGCTGTAAGAGTGGAGAAAATTGTAAAGAGTGGTGACGCTCTACCTCCTTTCATCGAAACGTGGGACATCCAGCATCCGGTGCATGTGTCATGCACCAAAGTAAAGTGTACAGTGCAACTGAGACTTAGCATGCTCGTACCACCTCAGTAATAATGACCAATGAGCCATCAAATCACATAGACCCAGCAGTAAGTTGGACGGACGAAGCAACCATCACTCTTCGTTGAATCCGCTTCTCCCTTCAACGCAGGCGCCAGTGAGAGGTCGCATTCGCTCTGCACAGGCATGAATGCGGCACCGATTCTCTGGAGCGGCGCTGACCATTTCGGGTGGGAAGCGTGCGCGACCGATGGAGGGGGTTTGGATGGGCCAGGGTGGCCGGGAGCGGGCGTGGCTGCTGTCCCGACCGGACACCCGGAAACGAGAGGATGCACCGTCTCTCACGGCTAAATTGTAGTACTACACACAATCTCTCTGTAGGTCGATGTGTCGCTCTCTCTAACACACACACACACTGTTAAAAATAAACACACACACCCACACGCAGGTTCATGCGCTGGCGGTCAACCGCTATATCTGTGGCTGCGGGATTTGACGCACGCGGCAGCCAAATTTGGAGCATTCCGGCCGCCTGCGACTGCGCCTTGCCATGGATTGTCCGGGTACCGGGTTGCACAACAATGGCAATGCCTCCACATCGCATGCAGTTTTAGTTGTTGTTCACTTCGGAGGGTCGTGTACCACACGTGAACGATAGTAAGTGCGACCGGGAGGCGTGGAGCGTTAATTGCGAATTGACTCCTTCGAGCGTTAAATTTTCTTTGCATATTAGCATTGCCCTCCATCACATTTTATAGGGAGCGCTTCAATTCTCATGCATTTCCACCACCGGAGGGATTTTAGGTGCATTTTGTTTAATGCCCAATTAATTAGGGCATCGTAACCGCAATCAAGGCCACAATTTTCTCTCCATGCAGGTGTGTACGCGGGGTGGAATAAATGCATGCATGTGTGTACGTGGACTGAAAGCACTCCATGCATGTGTGTACGCATTTATATGCGTAGTTTATCTTGTGGCGATAAGGATGAACGAGGGAAGGCCTTATCTGCAAATGTGGAGAGGAGTGCGGGTATCTTTTTCCAAATTGTCATAGTTTCTTTCCTATCCGTCAGATATAGATCGGACGGCCTATATTGCAGGATGGCAGGCACACCATCATCACCAACTCTGTTTTTTATAAGATATATATATAAGATAATAGAGAGTACAGAAGTAGAGAGTAGAGTTACGCTGCAGCCTCAGCGCTTGTTTTCTAGGGTTTGCTCTCTTCACACTCTCACCCTCTCCAGATCTAAACAAGACTGCATTGGCCTCTCTCCCCTCACTGCTGGTCAAAGAGACGGCAGCATCCCGTCCGCCGGGGAAGGGAAGGAGGCTTAACATTGTCGCCTTCGGCAAGGGAGGGAATCCACTACTGGTGCCGCTAATCTCTTTCACCCAGCAGTGGCGCGGGAGGGCCTCCGACCCCTTCTTCCTCGTTGCCGTACATAGTGTGGGCAGATCGGCCTCTGACCGCCCACTGAGCCACACCCCGAGAACCTTAAGGTATAATTTACTTAATCCACATGCATTGCTCTAGCTGCATGTGGATTTTTTTCGCTTCTGCACTCGAATCTAGGTGTTGGATCAAACAGGAAAGTAGTGGGGAAAGTTGTATAGCATGAATCTAGGACGTGGTTCAAAGAGGAAAGGAAGGGGGGAAAGTAGTACAGACTGGCTATCCAACACCTACGTTGGTCGAAAAGGGAAAACAATGACAAATGCAGTACACACATCTGTAACGAACTGATCTTTCTGTGTGTGGGGGACAAGGCTGTAGAGTTTGAGCAGGACTAGATTTGCTGCCCTCACATAGGGAAAGGTGTCTAAAGATAACAAAACTGGGACCAACACAAATATGCTCCTTGGTTGTTTGTTCTTTGTTGCAATAGACTGTGCATCACCCCTTTATACATCAGTAGATGCACATGGTGTTGGTACGTCCACTGTCCCGTACAACTCTTTAGTTGTTGTTAATCTAATAATGCCACTGAAAATTGATGCAATGCCGCAGTTAAAAGCAAATTATATGTTTAATGAATTTTTTTGTTAATATAATCTCTCTGTTAATATGAACACTCTCTAATATGAATCAATGCCACTGTTTGAGAAATGCTACTGTCTTGCTTTCTTTTCCATTTAGATAAGTTAGATGCTTCTTTTTGTGGGCTTCTGTGTCACCCACCGTTATTGACCAGTAATTGTTTCCTTTGCACCTCTGTGTAAAGGGGTTATCTACTTCACCTCGTTGCTATTGCGACCTTTTGTTGCACTGCACAAAACACTTTTGTTTTAAAGAGTGTTTTGTGCAGTTCAACCAAAATGTCACACCGACAGTGTTGCTTGATTGCTTGATCTTAGTGGAACTGCACAAGAGGAGATCTGACTGCCTATTCGTGTTGGCAAATTTGTTTCAGTTCTTCTTCTTGTGAGTTGTTTGAATTCCGCGTCATGAGAGGTCAATACTGGCCTTCTTCCACATGATTGTGCAGTGTGCTTTCATATGTTGTGCTACTTATATGGTAACGTTGCTTTATTTTAGTGAACTGCACAAAAGGAGACCAGACTTCCAATCTGTATGTGCACCATAATATCCCATTGAGGTAAGATAATGATATTTCGCAACTGTTGGCCTGTATTTTGCTACTGTCATCAGAAAAGTAATATTGTTGTTTAGTGCTATACTTGTGCTCCCTAATTGACATGCCAAATCTTACATTGAAGGCGAAGCTTGTCTGTTATTGAACCAAGTGATGAAGGGGAAGAACAAGCGGAAGAAGAACAAAAATCAACTCCTGGTGCTGTAATGAAGCACTGGAACTGTGATGACACAAGTAATGATATAGTTTTGCATCTTAATTTATTGCTATGGCTGGAATGAGCAATTGTTTTGCCACTGTGATTTGATGCCACTCTTAATGTAATATGTAATTATCTCTACTTGTGCAAATAGGGATCTTGTTTGAAGATAACATATATTTTAGTGGAACTGCACGAGAAGATGTTGGAAACATTAAACTAATCAAGGAGTTTATAGTAAGCATGGCAACCACAGTAGATAATAACGGATGGTTCCGGAGAAGTGCTTCATCTGCATGCTCTACACAATAAGCCTCCTGACAAAGGTTGGTACCAGCCCACGGATTTCATCCATATGATTGAGCTTTGTCATCTCTATTGGTGTTGTGCTACTGTTTAGCTACTGTCATGAGAAAGTGGTATTGTTTCGCATGTTAATCTAAGGCTGCTAATAAATTGAGGCACCGGTTTGCCACCGTTATAGCCACTGATAAAATTAAGTAATAATACAGTTCAAGTTGAGCTGCTGTGTTTGGTATCATATCATTTCCTATGAGGATAATGAGGATGCATCTCTTTGTGACTATACATTTCATCAGTTACTCCCATTGTTAATGTAATGGCTATTTTAAATATTCCATTTCCTTTTTTTCGAGCAAACAAGGATGCTAGCATTTAGTTGTTCTCTTGTCTTTGCACAACAGGATCATCCTCCTCTGAAGAAGAATATGGAGTACGTGAACTGCCTAGTTCCGATTATGCCAGGATGAAGAAGCCAAGCCCTTCTCTTCTTATCAGAAGGAGCAGTTGAAGGATGGTTACATTACTGCCCACAAGAAAAAAATAACTTCAGCTCAGAAGGACTCACAGATCTCCATCTTTGTTGCTGTGATGGCCAATACAATGTTGTTTTAGGATTCTTTCCGGTGAGTTCCATTTTTTTAAATGTGTGCTCTGCATGGATCATGTAGGTGCATGCTTAAACTGTAGGTTCATAACTGTAAATTCATAATACAATTTGCTTTATACTAATCACATTTTTTGTATTTATGCAAACAGGGATGCTCAGCTTGATTTCAATGGGAACTGCACAAAATGTTATGATGGTTCGTGCCCTCCATTATACTTCATCATGCACAATACATCGAATGTTTTCAAATCATTCATTCCCACCTCCAGCCACAAAATTAGCTACAAGAACGGCAGTGCCGATATGTTCAAGGCATTGCAACATATAAGGGCGCGCGAAGTTGCTTGATTTTAGTGGAACTGCACAAAAATAACTGGTTTATTTAGCACGAGGTGACATGTCAATGTGCAAACAGATGGCAAACCCCGCCCATTCCACAATCGTAGGCATTTGATATTTTTGAATGGGAAAACCTTGTCAAAGTTTGCTCATTGATGTATGCAAAGACACGCATTTGATATTTTGGAATGGGACAACCTTGTCAAATTTTGCTCATTGATGTTAGCAAGAAGAAATGTGTTTGATATTTTCGAATGGGACGCCCTTTGCCGTCAGCAGCATCGATCGATTTTTCTTTATTCTTTAGTTGTGAAGTAAATATTGGCTCTGACATGTGAATCATTGAGATGCATAATCATCGATTGTTTTGAATGTTCTCTATGAATTGTCAGGCCTATGAGTTTGATTGCAATATACAGGCACACTAAAAAGCTGCTCAAACTTTTTGTATGTGTGAAATTGCTGCAAACGAGGTGATCACCGTTAAATCACCGTGCGTCCTGATAATAATGCTAGTGCGTATTGTTTTGTATGTTCATCTAATGCCAGTGATACAGGAAACGAACTAATCGAACTAAATTCGTTTATACACGGCCGGATTTCATAACATGTCGGATTTCATTACATTTCATACATTCTTCAACTAAAAAGGGGTGCGCTGGAGGTATAATTAATTAACCTAATCTATGATCTCCAGTGCCCATTTCCGTGTCTGGATGAGCCAAACAGAAGCTTCTTCTCTAGCTCAGCTCTCCGACTCCACGTTGCCGCCAAGCAGCTAATCGGCTGCCAATGTTCAACCCGCCAAGCTTGGCTTCAACCGGAGGGTAGCAGCGGTGGCCTTACTTGGACCCGAGCGGCGGTGACCTACCGTGTTCTACTCTTCCTTGTTTTCTGTGTGGCGCGGTCTCGTTGGCAGCGGGGCGGGGCCTCGACGGAGCCGACGATGTCCTCTGTCTCATTGCCGGCGGGGCGGCGCCTCAGCGGAGCAGGGGAAATCCTCCCCCTCGTTGCCGGCAGGGCGGGGCCTCGGCAGAGCCGGCGATGTCCTCTGCCTCGTTGTTGGCGGGGCGGGGCCTTGACAGAGCAGGGCTTCACCGAAGCCGGTGAAGTCCTCTGCCTCGGTGCCGGCGGGGCGGGGCCTCGGCGGAGCTGGCATTGTCCTCCGCCTCATCGTCGCTCTCGCCAAACAGCGCCTTGCCCGCTTCATCGCCCTCTTTGTAGGCAGCCGCAACCTCCGCCACCCGCATGCGGTACCGCCAGCGCGCGAGGCGGCTCTCGCGGGAGGAGCGGTACGACTCGAGCAACGCCTCCTGCTCTGCCCGCTCTGCGGCGATCTGCTCCTCCGCCTGCAGGTGCTCCTGGAGGACATGGTGGTTGTAGGCGGCGTCGGCCTGCGCCTCCCAGAACTGCTCCTCACGCTTCTGCGTCACCATGTCCATGTATTGGGCACGAGCCTCGCCGATGGTCATGGTGCAATGCACCGGCGAGGACGGCGCGTAGGAGGGGGTTGGCGCCGGATCGTCGACTACCACGTTCTCCATTGAGACGTCGTCGTCCTCCGGCTGCCTGCCAGCCAGCCAGTCGGCAGCAATGGCTGCCATCTCCTTCTGGTCCATCGTCCGCCTGTCCCGAAGAGCGCTGGAGCGCGAGGAAGCCATGGTAGGAGTGGTGTGGACAGGAGAAAGGGAACGAAGGCGGATGACTGCGGTTATGGCCGGCGCAGCAGTTTATATAGCAATGGTGGGCGGCAGAGGGAAGGACGGGTGGCGCCGGAGTAGCCGCCTCGGCAACCGTGTATCATTAATGTGGGCGGCAGACGGACGGACGGCACTTGTGTCGTTTGAACGCAGAGCAATCGCCTGCACCGGGAAGCGGCGCGGGCGGTGCTGACCGTTTCAAGCAAAAAGTGCGCGCGGGCAAGGGAGGGGGTCTGGGTGGGTCAGGGCGGTCAGACTCGTGCTTGGTAACGGTCCGGTCTAGCAGCCGGACAAGCTGGCTCGCCAGCAGTGCCAGTTGATGTTTTTTGCTTGTTTTTTACATCGCAGAAAATCAATACCAATTAGAGTCCAAACGCGGCGAAACTTTTTGGAGATTTTTTCTGGACCAGAAGACACCCGGTGGGCCAAAGAAGTACCAGAGGGGAGCTCCGAGGAGAGCACAACCCACCAGGGCGCGCCTGGGGGCCCAGGCGCGCCCAGGTGGGTTGTGCCCACCTCGGTGGCCTCCCGCACCGCCCCTTCGCCCTATAAATTCCCAAATATTCCAAAAACCCTGGGGGTAACCCTAGATCAGAAGTTCCGCCGCCGCAAGCCTCTGTAGCCATGAAAAACCAATCTAGTCCCCGTTCCGGCACCCTGCCGGAGGGGGAAATCATCACCGGTGGCCATCTTCATCATCTCGGCGGCCACCATGATGAGGAGGGAGTAGTCCACCCTCGGGGCTGAGGGTTTGTACCAGTAGCTATGTGTTTAATCTCTTTCTCTCTCTTGTGTTCTTGAGATGTCACAATCTTGATGTATCGCGGGCTTTGTTAATATAGTTGGATCATATGGTGTTTTCCCCTCTCTATCTTGTTGTGAATTGAGTTTTCCCTTTGAGATTTTGTTTTATCGGATTGAATACTTTTATGGATTTGAGAGCACTTGATATCTGTCTTGCATATGAATACCCGTGGTGACAATGGGGTATTATATTGATTCACTTGAGATATGTTTTGGCACTCAACTCGCGGATTCCTGAGGTGACATTGGGGTAATCTATGCATAGGGGTTGATGCACGTTTTCGTCCTTGTTTCTTCGGTAGAAATCTTGGGGCACTCTTTGAGGCTCTTTGTGTTGGATCGAGTATTATGAATCTGAAATTGTTTGATGCGTATCGTATAATTAACTCATGGATACTTGTGGTGACATTGGAGTATCTAGGTGACATTAGAGTTGGTTGATGCATATCATATGGTGTTATTTTAGTACGAACTCTTGGATAGATCGAACGGAAAGAATAACTTTGTGTTATTTTAGTACGAACTCTTGAATAGATCAAACGGAAAGAATAACTTTAAGGTGGTTTCGTACCCTACAAACAATTTCTTCTTATGTTCTCCGCTAGATAAGAACTTTGGAGTGATTCTTCATCGCACGTTAAGGGATGGTTATATGATCCAATTAGATTAGCATTGTTGAGAGATTGCACTAGCAAAAGTACGGACCCTAGGCCTTGTTTTCAAGCATTGCAATACCGTTTGTGCTCCGTTTTACCAATTGCTACCTTGCTGTTTTTTTATTTTCAGATTACAAAAATATATTTCTACCATCCATATTACACTTTTATCACCATCTCTTCGCCGAACTAGTGCACCTATACAATTTGCCATTGTATTGGGTGTGTTGGGGACACAAGAGACTTTTTATTATTTGGTTGCAGGGTTGTTTGAGAGAGACCATCTTCATCCTACACCTCCCACGGATTGATAAACCTTAGGTCATCCACTTGAGGGAAAATTGCTACTGTCCTACAAAACTCTGCGCTTGGAGGCCCAACACAAGTCTACAAGAACAAGTTGCGTAGTAGACATCAAGCTCTTTTCTGGCGCCGCTGCCGGGGAGGTGAGTGCTTGAAGGTATATCTTTAGATCTTGCAATTGAATCTTTTAGTTTCTTGTTTTATCACTAGTTTGGTTTATAAAAGAAAACTACAAAAAAATGGAATTGAGGTTGCATCATATTGTTCATCTTTATAATGTCTTTCGTGAAAATGATGGAAAGGAAAATTGTGCACAATTGATAGAGGAAGAATTCTATAAAATGTTTGACAAAAAATCCTTGAATGATGAGCATGATTGCAATGTTGCTAGTATGAATTCTATGAATATCCGTGATGCTAGTGATATGCAAAGCCTTAAGCTTGGGGATGCTATGTTTGATGAATATAATATTTTTAGTCCCCCAAGTTTTGATGAGAAAATTTATTATGATGATTGCATGCCTCCTATTTATGATGATTATAATGATGAAAGTGGATTTGGAGAGGCCATGACTTTATTTAGTGATGAATCCACTATTTTGGAAGAGGTTGCAATTGATTATGACAACAAAGTTCCTATATATGATGATTATGGTGATGACATGTATGCTATAAAGAATAATGATAACCATGAAACTTGTCATCATGATTTTAATTTTCAGTCATGTGATAGCAATATTGTTGAATTCATTCATGATGCTACTGAAAATTATTATGAGAGAGGAACATATGCTTTTACATATCTCAATAATATCAAGTTTCCTCTCTATGTGTTGAAAGTTTTGAAGTTTTGCTTGTTTTGCCTTCCTATGCTAGTTGATTCTTGTTCCCATGAATTGTTTGCTCACAAAATCCCTATGCATAGGAAGTGGGTTAGAATTAAATGTGCTAGTCATATGCCTCATGATGCTCTCTTTATGTTTTGATTCTTATCTTTTATGTGAGCATCATTGAAATCATCATGCCTAGCTAAAAAGGCATTAAAGAAAAGTGCTTCTTGGGAGACAACCCAATACTTTTACCTACTGTTTTTGTATGTTCACATGATTAGGATACTGTAGTAATCATGTTTTATAGCTTTTGTTTCAATAAAGTGCCAAGTAAAGCCTTTGAGATAGTGTGGATGATAGTTGACTTGATTCTGTGCAAAAACAGAAACTTTTGCGTCAAGTACAGAAATTCCTATCTTTTACTGGAACCTGAAAAAATTCTAAAAATTTTACAGTTTATGGGCATAAAAAATTTCTACGTTGTCCTAATTTTTCATAATTTTTGTACTTACAGAAATATGACCTTACTTCAGATCTTTACGTACTGTTCTGTTTTTGACAGATTCTGTTTTCAATGCATAGTTTGCTTGTTTTATGGTTTCTATGGCTTATATTGCTTAATATAAATTGTGAAAATTGTAGAGTACAGTAGGCATTGTGTGAGAACAATTATTAATCTTGTCTTTGACAGTACCAAAGTGAATGATTTGTCTTTATCATACTAACCCATCTCACGAAGTTCCGTTAAGTTTTGTGTGATTGAAGTTTTCAAGTTTTGGGTGAGATATCGATATGAGGAGAATAAGGAGTGACAATACCCTAAGCTTGGGGATTCCCAAGGCACCCCCAAGGCAATATTTAAGGAATATCCAAGCAACTAAGCTTGGGGATGCCCCGGAAGGCATCCCCTCTTTCGTCTTCAACATTATCGGTAACCTCACTTGGAGCTATATTTTCATTCGTCACATGATATGAGTTTTGCTTGGAGAGTCATTTTATTTTATTAGTATTTGATTTATTTTATTTATAATAATGTTTTGCATCTTTTATTTCAATAAAAGTGGAAAGGATAGCCATCACCATGCTTATTTTCCAAATATATGAGTTGCTGTTTCAAAACAGAAAGTTTATCGCTGTTGCAATAATTATCCAGAAAAGTAAGAATGCGATAAAATGTTGAAACTTTTTGAAAAATAATCTCTGATAAATTTTCTACAGTTTGGAAAATTTTAAGATTTTTTGGAGTTAGGGAAGTATGAGTACAATTGCACTCTTTACAGACTGTCCTGTTTAGACAGATTGCTGTTATGTTCGCATTGTTTGCATATGTTTGCTTGTTTAATGATTCTATTTGAGGATAGGAGTATTAAATATGTAGAGGCATTTAGTATGCAATGTTGAATAATAATTTTAGTGATTTGCTACAGTAGAGAATGATAAGGTTTTGTGTTGATTTATACTAACTTATCTCACGAGTTCTTGTTGAGTTTTGTGTGGATGAAGTTTTTAAGAATTAGGGAAGCCGGGATTTAAAAGGAATTAAGGAGACACAAAAGCTCAAGCTTGGGGATGCCCAAGGCATCCCAAGATAATATTTCAACAAGTCTCAAGCATCTAAGATTGGGGATGCCCCGGTAGGCATCCCACCTTTCTTCATCAACAATTATCGGTTAGCCTCGGTTAAGCCTAAGTTTTTGCTTCTTCACATGAGTTGTGTTATTCTTGGAATGTCATTGTGATGCCCCCGGCTTAATCGTGCACTAATCATACACGCAAATACACATGATCAAGCCTAAGGACTCACTTGAAGATATCACAGCACAACTCTAAAACATAAATAAAGTCATACAAGCTTTATATTACAAGCCAGGGGCCTCGAGGGCTCGAATACATAAGCTCGCATACAAGCGTCAGCGGAAGCATCAGATATCTGAGTACATATATGAAACAGAAACAGATAAGCCTTTAGAAAGGCGGGGCAAAACAAAAGCTACGACCGAAAGGCACAGGCCTCCTGCCTGGGACCCTCCGATCCTACTCCTGGTCGTCGGCAAGCTCGTAGTAGTAACCACCCTCGGGGTGGTAGTAGCAGTCATTGGCGGGGACAGCTGACTCTGGGGCTCCGTCGTCTGGTTGCATCAAAAGGGGAAAGGGGAAAAAGAGGAAGCAAAGCAACCGTGAGTACTCATCCTAAGTACTCAGCAAGCAAGGATCTACACTACATATGCAATATTTTCAAAGAGAGGCTGTATATGTGGACTGGGCTGCAGAAATGCCAGAATAGAGAGAAGGCCTAGTCCTATCGAAGACTAGCATCTTCAGCGGTCTTGCAGCATTAGAAGAGAGTAGATTAGCACAGTATAAAGTAGTAGTAACATTAAGTATCTACCTCGGCCAGAGATCCTTTCTCGACTCCCTGCGAGAAAGCAATCCCAGAGCCCTAGTATCCATATCTCATCTCAAGTATCCAATTCTAGTTGTATCGATCGGGATACAACTCCGAGCGTCCGTTACCGAGGATCGGCTATGCATAGATTAGTTCTTCCCTGCAGGGGTGCACCAACTTACCCACCACGCTCGATTAACTCCGGCCGGACACACTTTTCTGGGTCATGCCCGGCCTCGGCCAAACGATACGCCGCAACCCGACTTAGGCTTAACAGAGAGGTCAGCATGCCGGACTAAACCTATGCCCCCAGGGGTCTTGGGCCATCGCCCCGGGAACTCCTGCACGTTACGTTCACGGCCGAGAGCAGACCTGGCAACACACACTATCAAGGCGGTTGCTTTACGCGGTCCAACTCGGCGCATGCCGCTCAATCGCTGATGTCCATTAAGCTTCGGCTGATGCATACGACGCAGAGTGCCCATAACTGTTCCCATGTGATGGTTAGTGCTATCGGGCCAGAGGCCCACTCGGATCAAATATCCAAACCGTTAGTGAATTAGGAGCGCGCGATAATGAGCAGAGACTCACGATCGATGTGACCCCGTCACCCCGTCTCGAGGACTTGCGGCAAGGGCTAAGAATGACCGGCCACGCCTCGTAATTATCTCGCGGGTACTCTCTCTGGTCACCCGACTACACATCAGTCGCATCACTTGCTCGCGCGGGTACCCCTCAGGGCCGACCCGACTTTATCATGGTTCATGATCAAAGTCATAGTAACTGTGTGTCCAAACACCAGGGAAAAACTGAGGAATCACCCTCGATGGATTCCACATGATGTAGTCATCAAGGTGAACTTAGGAGGAATCACCCTCGAGGTTCACACTTGAGGTGTTGCACGACGGCGTCGTTATCGGGAGTGGTGAAGGAGGAATCACCCTCGATGACCACGACCGAATAGCTACTCTACAGAGTTAACATCAGAAGTACTAAACGAGGTATCACCCTCGGCACTTGATAGTAACGCTGCAGTGTCATACAACTAAGGGGGGTGATGTGCGGTGCCGGGGCCTGGTTGTTGAGTCTTCTGATGATCTAGCGGGGGCAACTGGGACAAGTGGGGTCATTGGGGTCTCTACCCAGCCTATACTAAGCAGTTTAGGATAAGCAGGTAAGGTATCAATAGTAGGTTACAATAAACAGGCTATGCATCAGAATAGGTAAAGCAGTAGCAGCAGCAATTCTAATGCAAGCAAAAGACAGAAGAGAATAGGTGATATAGGCATGCTCAAGGGGGGGGTGCTTGCCTGGTTGCTCGGCGGCAAAGGCAAGGTCGTCAACGGTGTAGTCAACCTCTGGAGCTGCGTCGGTCTCGAGGACTATCTCGGTACCGGGATCTACCGAGAGAGGAGAGGGGGAGGAAACAAATAAATACATAGCAAACATATGCAACACAGAGCATGCTATGCTAACGTGCAGTGCAGGGTTGCCTAAAGACATGTCTAAATCATTTTAGTTATTTTAGGATTAAAGTTGGAATTAATAACCGGTGTATACGCACTATTCATCTACCGGAAACAGGCTAAAAGTTGCGGGTTCACCTCCGTAGAGGGTCCCGACACGGAAACAGATGGCACGGTTGGATTCGTCTCGTCGTTCTGATCAACTTTCATGTAGAAAGTTTTTCGATCCGAGCTACGGTTTAATTACTAGGAATTTTTAAAGTTTATAGCATTTTATGAATTTATTTAATTTAACAGAAATGATTTATGACGTCAGCAATGCGTCAGCGGTCAGCTGAGCTGCTGACTGGTCAAACTGGCAGGTGGGGCCCACCTATCAGCCTCTATGGATCTAACAGAGGTTTAAACTTAAACTAACAGGGTTAATTAGTGGGGTGGGTCCCATTAGTCATTGAATAATTAGTGATTAAATCTAATTAGCAAATTAATTAACATTTTATTTATTTATAAAATCAGCTAATTAGCGCGGGGCCCACATGTCATACTCAGGGGATGAACAGTAACCACGTTGACCAGAGTCAACGTGTTCAACAGGGGCGCTGGGGCCCACTGGCAGTGTCTCTAGGTGGGCCCCATGCCCTTGCCAGGTCAGCGTGGCTCGGGCTTCGCCGGAAATCGGCCATAGGCCAACATTTCATGCGTTTCCGGGTGCGTTCGAAAGCACGTGCAACGCCGCATCCATCCGCGGTAGTCTCACGGGCTGCGGTGGACGGAAAACGGCGCCGGCGACGAGCCATGGCGGAGGCCGAAGCTCGAGCTCGTCGGGTTCGGCGTTTGAGCCCACGAGCGGCTAACCTAGCTAGCTACGCGAGGTCTACGACGCGCGGGGAACACACCAGAGCGGTCGAGCGAGCTTGCAGCGGCTCGGGAGCACGGCAACTACGGTAATGGCGACAGCCGGAGCACGGTTGCGGTGGCGGCCGCGCACGGGCTCGAAGGCGAGCAAGAAGAGGAGGGAGGAGAGGCGGAGCTCACCGAGCGGCACACACGGTGGCCCTTGGGGGTTTAGTAGCAGCAGAGGGCGTCGCCGAAGTCGGTGAAAAACGGCGGCAGTCGGAGATAGGGACGAAGGGGATCCGGTGCTTTGGTGTCTCCCAGCTCCAGCTGAGGCCACCAGTCGAAGGAGTCGACCCCAGCGGAGCTCACCGACAGGGTCAACGGGCGTGGGGCCGCCGGTGGCCGCGGCAACGACGGAGGACGGCGGCAACCGCGCTCGGGCGTCGATGGGGAACGAGGGGGAGAGGCGAGAAGGAAGGGGGAGAATGGATGGGGAGGTCCAGGGGGAGTGGATGAGGGGGATCTTATCCCCTCAGCGTCGGTGGGCGTCGCGCTGTCGACGCACGGTCGGAGTGCGCGCTCGTGACCACGGCGGCAGCGACACGCAGTGAGAGAGAGAGGGAGGAGAGAGAGATGGGCCGGCTCAGGCACTGTGCACTTAGGCCCAGTGCACAGTGGCCTTTTTCCTTATTCTATTTTATCTCTCTCCTTTTCTTTTTCCAGAGAGGATTTGCAATATTTTGAGCCACCAAATGATTTTGTAAAAATGTGAAACTTGGTCACACAATTACAATGGAATATTTTGCACTGCCCCAAAAAGTTTGAGCAAATTTTGGAATTCATTTGGATCTTCCAAAAAATGGAAATGGCATTTTTAGTGCTGATCTGGTACTGTTTTAAATGCTCTAGCTTATTTCAAGTTGATGGAGATGTTGTGTTCCTTAACAACATTTGTTTTGGAATATTTGCTAGAATATGAACATTTTTCCAGCAATTTTTGAACCACTTTATTTTGCACTTTAAATTTGAATTGTTTTCCAGAGAGAAATTTGAATTGAGTTGAGCTAACATTGTGATCAAGCATTGCATAGATGATGACTTGGCATATTTAACAGAGAGTCACAGTGCTGGGTTACATAGGGGTGTTACAGTCAATTTATTTTGTTTTGCTTGTTGTTTTAATAAAATACTTAGATCTGAAAGTTTTAAATAAGAGAGAGTCCTCAATTAGCTACCCATTTACTTAACTACTCGCTTGATCTTCACTTATATCTTTTTGGAGTAGTTTGTCATTTACTCTAGTGCTTCACTTATATCTTTTTGAGCGCGGTATGCTTTAATATCTTTGAAGAAATTCTCTCATACTTCACTTATATTATTTTGAGAGATGAAAATTCTTATGCTCATGTTCTTCACTTAAATTTATTTGAGCTTGTCAAAAGCAATTGTAATATATGAAACTAGTCCCAAAGTGATAGATATTCAAGAGGGATATAATAAAAACTTTCATGAAGGTCATTGGACAAAATAAACTTGATTCTTTGTAATAGTTTTGCGATATGGAGATAATAATATGTCAGTCATGTTGGTGAGTAATTATGATTTAGTAAGAATATTGGTGTTAAGGTTTGTGATTCCCTATGCAAGTATGAAAGTCAATAGTTATGCAATGAAATTACATCCTACTTGTGGTGCATTATTTGGTGTTAGTTATGCTTAATGCTCGTTTATGAGAATTTCAGTTTCTTGGTTGGTTGCTTCTCAATCTTTTTGCTAGCCTCCATTTGTACTAAGTGGGAATACTACTTGTGCATCCAAATTCCTTAAACCAAGTTTTGCCATATGAGTCCACCATACCTACCTATATGCGGTATTTCCATGCCGTTCTAAGCAAATTTGTATGTGCCATCTCTAAATTTTCAAAATAATTTCCTTTTTGTGTGCTCGTACTGCTCATGAAGCGGCAGGGGGTGGCCAATATTTTCTATGCTAGATGTGTTATTCTCAAGATGAGTGTTTATTCACTTGTCATTGCACGAGAGTACGGCAAAGGTATTAGGGATGCCCAGTCCCAAAATGAAAAATGAATTTACTTTATGTTGTCAAATAATAAATTCCTTGAAAAGTGTTGGTATGGAGGGCACCCGTGGATACGGCTAGCCATGGATCGTGAAAGAATGGTGGAAAATGAATAAACTTTATTTTCTGTTTGGGAACCGCCTATGATATATCTAGCATGGAAAGTGTTGGGAATTACTCGGTCGTTTTCATTGACGGGAAAAGTATGCCTCTCAAAATTTGTATCTCTCAATTTAAGCTTTGAGCTCTGGCACCTCTACAAATCCCTACTTCCCTCTGCGAAGGGCCTATCTATTTACTTTATGCAATTTTTATTTTTATTTCAGTCTCCATCTTCTCTTATAAAGCACCAACTAAGGGGCACTATGATCGTACTTGAGCATTGGATGTAGCTAATATGCGAGTGTGTTTTGTGAATGGATCAATGATTGAGCATGATGGGCTAGGGATAACTTTCTTTAGTGTTGATATTTTGAAAGACATGGTTGTTTGTTGATATGCTTGAGTATTGATGTCTTCATGTCAAATTATCGACTATTGCTTTGAATCTTTCAAGTCCAAATGTCCATGCTACAAAAGAAAGAGTATATGATGAATATGATAGGTAGCTTTCCACAACAAAAATTCCGTTTTCAATTGCTACTTTATCATGATAACTTTTATGATAAAGAGTTGCTGTTATGATGCTAGAAAAAGTGATTGAAATTATCATTGATCAAACTTATGCACTTTGCTATCATTCACACTTCATAAATTATTTCTTTTATCATTTACCTACTTGAGGACGAGTAGGAATTAAGCTTGGGGATGCTGATACGTCTCCAACGTATCTATAATTTATGAAGTATTCATGCCATTATATTATTATTCTTGGATGTTTTACAATCATTTTATAGCAACTTCATATCATTTTTTTGGGACTAACCTATTGACATAGTGCCCAGTGCCAGTTGCTGTTTTTTGCTTGTTTTTTACATTGCAGAAAATCAATACCAAACGGAGTCCAAACGCAGCAAAACTTTTTGGAGATTTTTTCTGGACCAGAAGACACTAGGTGGACCAAAGAAGTACCAGAGGGGAGCTCCGAGGAGAGCACAACCTACCAAGGCGCGCCCAAGTGGGTTGTGCCCACCTCGGTGGCCTCCCAAACCACCTCTTCGCCCTATAAATTCTCAAATATTCCAAAAACCCTGGGGGTAACCCTAGATCAGAAGTTCCGCCGCCGCAAGCCTCTGTAGCCACAAAAAACCAATCTAGACCCTGTTCCGGCACCCTGCCGGAGGGGGAAATCATCACCGGTGGCCATCTTCATCATCCCGGCGGCCACCATGATGAGGAGGGAGTAGTCCACCCTCGGGGCTGAGGGTTTGTACCAGTAGCTATGTGTTTAATCTCTCTCTCTCTCGTGTTCTTGAGATATCACAATCTTGATGTATCGCGGGCTTTGTTAATATAGTCAGATCATATGGTGTTTTCCCTCTCTATCTTGTTGTGAATTGAGTTTTCCCTTTGAGATTACATTTTATCGGATTGAATACTTTTATGGATTTGAGAGCACTTGATATATGTCTTGCATATGAATACCCATGGTGACAATGGGGTATTATATTGATTCACTTGAGATATGTTTTGGCACTCAACTCACGGATTCCCGAGGTGACATTGGAGTAATCTATGCATAGGGGTTGATGCACATTTTCGTCCTTGTTTCTCCGGTAGAAATCTTGGGGCACTCTTTGAGGCTCTTTGTGTTGGATCGAGTATTATGAATCTGAAATTGTTTGATGCGTATCGTATAATTAACTCATGGATACTTGTGGTGACATTGGAGTATCTAGGTGACATTAGAGTTGGTTGATGCGTATCATATGGTGTTATTTTAGTACGAACTCTTGGATAGATCAAACGGAAAGAATAATTTTGTGTTATTTTAGTATGAACTCTTGAATAGATCGAACGGAAAGAATGACTTTAAGGTGGTTTCGTACCCTACAAACAATTTCTTCTTATGTTCTCCGCTAGATAAGAACTTTGGAGTGATTCTTCATCGCACGTTGAGGGATGGTTATATGATCCAATTAGATTAGCATTGTTGAGAGATTGCACTAGCGAAAGTACGGACCCTAGGCCTTGTTTTCAAGCATTGCAATACCGTTTGTGCTCTGTTTTACCAATTGCTACCTTGCTGTTTTTTTATTTTCAGATTACAAAAATATATTTCTACCATCCATATTACACGTTTATCACCATCTCTTCGCCGAACTAGTGCACCTATACAATTTGCCATTGTATTGGGTGTGTTGGGGACACAAGAGACTTTTTATTATTTGGTTGCAGGGTTGTTTGAGAGAGACCATCTTCATCCTACACCTCCCACAGATTGATAAACCTTAGGTCATCCACTTGAGGGAAAATTGCTACTGTCCTACAAAACTCTGTGCTTGGAGGCCCAACACAAGTCTACAAGAACAGGTTGCGTAGTAGACATCACCCGCGAGGCCCTCTCCGTCGTCCTTCGAGTTGTTGAGCTCGTCGTGGCACCACCGTCTTGCGTTGTCAGCATGGTTAACGAACATGAGGAATCAGGAGATGACTTTACTTGGAGAGGATGACAGTGGGGACCCACCAGGGCCATAGCCGCACGTACGCAAGTGCCTCCTTATTATATACAACTATTTTTTTTTTGCTTCCTCCTGGTTTCCTGACATCACGGTCCCACACCATTGTCAACATATATAGTCAATAAACGAGAGAATTGCACAAGGAGCGGCCGACAACTGGGACCCAGCAGCTCGAGCAGTATTTGTGTTTTTGAGGTGTGAGCAAAGTTTTTTCTTGAGCGATGTTTTTGTTGTTGTTCAGAGGAGCAGGGTATCAACTGGGCGGGTTGTGGCCCGTCTAGCCCAGGTTATTATTTTATGTCGACAAAATATCCAGCCCAGATATTAATTTTTTTCAAGGTGAAAATGGCTAGCCCAGGTATACTATTTTTGAGGAATACCCAGCTAGGTCAACTTGTTATTCTCCGCCCCGCTGGGCTGCAAATCTTTCGTAGGAGGGATGCATTAGGCTTAACAGGAAAATGGGCTTTAAGAAACAATAAATGGGATGTAATTGTAAAAATTGGGCTATAACTATAAAAAAATGCACCAAACAGGTAATTACTTAAAAATATTATTTTTGGATTTTGAAAATTTTAATTTCATTACTTGTTGCGCGCGTAATATTTCGTTGGATTTTTACCTAATAAAAATTTATTTTGAAATTATATTTAATCTGACTCAAAATTTTGGGATAAAAATATTTCGGATCCCATCAAAATGTGGGAAATTTTATTGAATTCTGTTTTGAGCAGTTGGTTGAAATTATTAATCGTTGTCCTGGCTAGAAAATGGGCTGTAATTTTAACAAACTGTAAATGGGCTGTAGTAAATTTCATTAGAATTCAAAAATGGGTTGTACATTATTACAAATCGCAAATGGGCTATATGTTCTCTGCCACACACTTGTGGGCCTACTAAGTTGATGCGTACGCAAGACTTTCTCAACTTATAGTTAACACACGATTCTAGCAGCAGTGACCATTGGATGTCCATCCAACGGATGTCGTGCTTCTTCAATCTCGGATATTCTTGCTTCAGCCGCCCAAACCACCGTCGGTGGTACCGCCTTCTACCGCCTCCCGTAGCCGGTTGTGCTGCCGCACAGGACTCACCGGCCCACCCTACTCCCATCGCCGTTCAGGCCATTCCTCTACTCACCAACACCTCCTGCTTTTCCCCGGCGACGGCAGCCTCACACCGCAGCCGAACCAGTGAACCCTCGTACTCCCCTCCGCGTGGGCATCCACCTGCCTCGTCTTCCCTGGCTCCGCGTCATTCCCTTCCTAGGCCTCGCCGTCGTCCACCGCCTGGGTGCTGTCCGCGGCATGGTCAACGTGGTCAACGAACGACAGCCATAGGAAGAGGACTCTACGAGGTGAGGCTGACAGATGGACCCACCAGCTACATCTTCGCACGCAAGGAAGTGCGTCCATATTACGGGCAAAAAAATGATTCTTCCCCCTGACAGCTGGGACCCACCAGCTATATCTTCGCACGTAAGGAAGTGTGTCCTTATCCTCCCTGACAGCTGGGACCCACCCGGTCGAAGCGTACGTAGCGTTTTCGGTCTGGTCGCGAACATGTACGTACATACTGGTCGATCGGTCTCTCTGCAACGATGAACCTTGGCCGAGCAAGTAGCGGCACGTGTAGTAGTAGAGCCCCCGAAGTAGCAGTTCAGGCAGTCCCTTCTAAACCGTGTACACGTACGTACAGCCACGTACGTACATACGGGCGGGGTCTCGAACGCCTAGCTACTCGCGCATACGTACGGCCAGGGCACATGTACATGGAGAGGCAACGGACGGCAGCAACGGCCTCCTGTTCATCGGAAGCAAACCGGCTGGGTCGGAACGGAGAAACTGCGTCGTGTTCATCGGGAGGCAACGGAATATGTCGTGTTCATCGGGAGCCAACCGGCTTGGACGGAACAGCCGAAACGAGGTCTGGCGTACCGCAGAACGGAGGAAACGGCCTTCTGTTCGACTGGTACGGTCGAAACGGGGTCCTGTTCATCAGGAAGGGTCTGGCGTACCACAAAATGGAGGAAACGGACTTCTGTTCGAGTGCCTACAGTCGAAACGGGGTCATGTTCATCAGGAAGGGTCTTGCGTACCGCAAAACGGAGGAAACGGACTTTTGTTCGAGGGCCTACGGTCAAAACGGGGTCCTGTTCATCCACCGTCTACTGCCTCGCTCCAGCCTCCACGGGCTACTGTTCATCCACTGTAGACTTCCTCCAGCCTCCAACAGCAACTGCTCATCCACGGGCTACTATTCATCCAGCCTCCACCGGCTACTGTTCATAAAGCCTCCACGGGGTCCTGTTCATCCACCCCCAACCGGCTGGGATGCGGCGGCCTCCTCGGGGTCCTGTTCATCCAGCGGCAACGGCCTACTACCACGGGGTCCTGTTCATCCAACCCCCACCGGGAACTGTTCATCCACAGCCAACCAACCGGCTCGACTCACCACGTCTCGACTCGTTCTACGTACCGCACGCATGGTAGCAATGATCACTGTTCATCGAGAGGCAACCAAACACCGGCTGGCTACGTCTCGCACGAGGGCTCGATCGGCTTCAGTAAGCAGCAGCAGTGAATGATCGCTCGGGTTCAATTAGCAGCAGTAGCGAATGAATCGCTCGGGTTCAGTTAACAGCCAAGGGATCGATCGCTCGGGTTCAGTAACGTAGCTAGCAGTGCGATCGCTCGGGTTCAGTTAGCCAACGCCTCGCACACACGCGCGTACACGAGAGAAATGCACAAACCACAGTGCATCGCTCGGCCCTGAGCACCCACCGTAACCGGGAACTCCCCGAAATTTTCCTCGCCCTCGCTTCTACCACGATTTTTTCCGTCATGGACGGCCCAAAGAATGTCATGCAGGTGCGTCCCCGGCCTGCCCAGGACAAAAAGCCCATTTTTTGTCATGATTTTTTGTCATAGAAGTAGGAGCCCATCACATCTATGATGATACGTGGTTTTGTCACAATTATCGTCATAGAAGTGTCATAAGCATGACAGGAAAAAAATTCGTTCGAGCCAAAATGTCACGGATGTGTCTTTTTTTTTTGTAGTGATAACATGTCATCACCTCCCACAAGGTCTTCGGATCCCTTTCTTTAGCAAGTCCACGAACAACTACAAAATGGACATGGAGCACTCTAAATGCCCTCTCCACATCCTTTCTAGCTGCTTCTTGTCTTCGAACAAAATGAGACCTTTTTCTGACCAATTGGCTCAGAGATGGTCTGTACAAAGGTAGCCAACGGAGGATAGATACAGTCAACTAGATAGTAGCCCATGTCGTATTCATGTCCATTGACAGTATAGTTGCAAGGAGGAGCTTTCCCTTCAGTCATCCTAGCAAACACTGGACACCGTTGTGGCACATTGATGTCATTGTGAGACCTGGCCATGCCAAAAAAGTGTGCCAAATCCAGAGATCATGTGATGTAACTACTTCAAGAATGATGGTAGGCTTCTTAACATGGCCATGATATTGCCCTTGTAGAGCTTTTGGACAGTTCTTCCATCTCCAGTGCATGCAATCAAGAGATCTGAGCATACCTAGCCACCCTCCTGCTTCGGACATTGCCGAGAGCCTGTTAGTGTCTGCAATAATTGGTTCTCTCAAGAACTAACATCCAAACACCTAAGGTATCCGCAAGTTAATTTACTAGACATGCATCATGTAATCTCAAATCCAACATATTCAATCCAACATAAAGAAACTTGAAAGAGCAAGACTCAATTCACCACAAAAAGGATGGAGGAGGAAGAACATCATATGATTCAACTTTATTAATAAATCTCATGATACAATCAAGATCGAGTCCATCAAGAACATGAGAGAGAGAGAGAAAGATCAAACACATAGCTACTAGTACATACCTCAGCCCTGAGGATGAACAACTCACACACCATCATAAGAACGAAGGAGGAGTTGTTGGTGATGGTGATGATGGAGATGCCCCCGGCGGCATCTCGGTGCCACCGGAGGAGAGGAGGAACCTTCTTCTTCTGTGGCCCTTCGGGAGAGAGGGAGGTCTCCCTAGATTGGATCTCTCTTCTGTCTTTTTTTTACTGTTTTTTGGTCTTTCACCATTTCTTTTATACTTGGAGATCCGTAAATCTGATCGGGCTGAAATTTTGAGGGGATTTTCCTGCAGAAATTAGCTTTATTGCGGTGAAACAAGAGCTCTAACCGACTGAAGGGCTAGCCACAAGGGCCCATGGTGCAGCCAAGGGGTGGCCACACCCCCTGCCCTTGTGGGGCCCTCAAGCATAGTTTTGTGTTAATTCCTTCACCCAAAAATCACATATATTCCAGAAAAATGCATATTAAATCGTCGGGGTATTTCGACCGTCCGAGATATTGGTTTTCTGTAAAACCAAAAACAAGTAGAAACCAGGAATTAGCACTATGCAATGGATTAATAGGTTAGTCTAGAAAAATAATATAAAAGTGCACCAAAACCATATATAAATGATGTAAATATAGCATGAATACTTCATAAATTATAGATACGTTGGAGATGTATTAGTTGACGTCGACTCGACGAAGCAATGGTGTGGGATGCCAGCGCAGGGCGATTCGCCAAGGTGATGACGCAACTTTGCCGACGTTGGCTCGACGAAGCGATGGTGCGGGATGCAGGCACAGGTCAGAATCTGTGGAGCAATGAGGTCGGCCCAGTGGAATACCGGCGTGACGGTGAAGAGCACCTCTGAAAGATCATGGATGTCGCCTAGAGGGGGGTGAGTAGGCGCTTTAAAATAATTACGGTAGGCTTGAACAAATGCGGAATAAACCTAGCGGTTAATTTCTCAAGCACAAAACCTAAAACAACTAGGCTCACCTATGTGCACCAACAACTTATGCTAAGCAAGATAAACAACTAAGTGATAGCAAGATATATAACATGAAACACTATGGCTATCACAAAGTAAAGTGCATAAGTAAAGGGCTCGGGTAAGAGATAACCGAGGCACGCGGAGACGACGATGTATCCCAAAGTTCACACCCTTACGGATGCTAATCTCCATTTGGACCGGTGTGGAGGCACAATAATGCTCCCTAAGAAGCCACTAGGGCCACCGTAATCTCCTCATGCCCTCACACAATGCAAGATGTCGTGATTCCACTAAGGGACCCTTGAGGGCGGCCACCGAACCATACAAATGGCAACCCTTGGGGGTGGTCACCGAACCCGTACACTTTGGCAACCCTTGGGGGAGGTCACCGGAACCCGTCAAATTGCTCGGGGAAATCTCCACAACCTAATTGGAGACCCCGACGCTTGCCCGGAGCTTTACACCACAATGATTGAGCTCCGAACACCACAAACTGTCTAGGGCACCAAGACACCCAAGAGGAACAAGCTCAAGGGTACCAAGCACCTAAGAGTAATAAGCTTCTCAACTTCACTTCCACGTAACACCGTGGAGAACTCAAACCGATGCACCAAATGCAATGGCAAGGGCACACGGAGTGTCCAAGTCCTTCTCTCCCAAATCCCACCAAAGCAACTAATGCTAGGGAGGAAAATGAGAGGAAGAACGAAGAAGAGAACACAAAGAACTCCAAGATCTAGATCCAAGGCGTTCCCCTCACATAGAGGAGAAAGTGATTGGTGGAAATGTAGATCTAGATCTCCTCTCTCTTTTCCTTCAAGAACTAGCAAGAATCATTGGACGGATTGAGAGTTAGCAAGCTCGAAGAAGATCAACAATGGGGTAAGAACACGAGCTCAAGAGATAAGGTTCAATGGGGAAGAAGACCCCCTTTTATAGGACCTCCCGAATCCAACCGTTGTGTGCTCAGCTCGCACACGAGCGGTACTACCGCTCAGGGGAACGGTACTACCGCCCGGGCGGTAGTGCACAAGAGAAATGCAATGGTGCGAGACCACGAGCCAGTAGTGCCGCCGGCGCGGTACTACCGCTCGCCCCAGCGGTACTACCGCTGGGGTTGCAGCTCAGGGCACTAAGAAGGCAGATCAGGACAGATGGGGTGAAGCAGAGCCGCACCAGCGGTACTACCGCTTAGAGGTGGTAGTTCCGCACACCCACTGCCGCTCTACAACCTCTGGGAGCATGCAGGGTCCTGGAGGGGAGCGGTAGTGCATGGGCGGTACTACCGCGTACAAGCGGTACTACCGCTCATACTACCGTTCCACTGTCGCGCAACCCGACACGAAAAATCGCATCCCCAGAAGCAGCGGTAGTACGCGCGGCACAGGGCCGCGGTACTGCCGCTTACAAGCGGTATTACCGCTCGGGAGAGTGATACTGCCGCTTGAGGCCTTCAGGAACACAGCAGAGAAACCAGAGGATACAATAAATCCTGAACTGCCACAACTTCTGCAAATGAGCTCCGAAATGAGCAAACTCAAGCTTGTTGGTAATAGTAAGAAGAGGCAATAGAAAAATGCCAAAGGTATAGAGATGTGAAACCTCTATGAATGAAGAACCGACAAAAAAAACCAACATCGAAAACATCATAGAAGATGCATGTGAACTCCGTTTCGATGAACTCAAGCTTGTCATGAAAATGACCATAAGCTCCAAATCTCACAAGGAGAAGAACCAAACAAGAACCAAGAAAGATGATGCAAGGGTGCAATGGTTTGAGCTCTCTACGAACAATGCGATCAAGCTACCAACTTGAGAGCCCCCCTTGATAGTACGGCAATCGATCATATAACTCGGTCTCCCAACTACCACCATGAGACCGGTAAAATATAAAACCTATCAAGGGCAAACCTTTGGCTTGCGCATAATCCACTTGAGCTAGATGATGACGATCTTGTCCTCCTTAAGATGGACCACCTTTCTTGATTGCGTTGGGTCGATGAAGACTAGTTGATTGCTCCCCCATACTCCACTATGGGTGAGCCACTCTTCGGCACATCTTCACAAGTCCATTATCACCACAATGGACGGCAAGCTTCAAGCACTTGATCTCTTCGTGATGCTCCACTTGAACTTGCACACCGCAATCTTGATGACGATCACCACTTGATGTCATCCTCTCCATGGGTTGTATGATATCTTCCTCTTGACGCAAGCCCATTGGAACATACCTAACCCCACATATAACTCTCACGTAGACCATGGGTTAGTACACAAGGCATAATGGACAATGCTTACAATACCATGGGATCACTTGATCCCTCTTGGTACATCTTGTATGCTTTGTGTGTTGATCAACTTGATTCACTCTTTGACTTAGTCTTGATCAACCTTGTTTCATGTCTTCTCTCTGACCAAACTTTGGATAATTCCTTGAATAGCACCTTGGTCAACTCATAAACTCCTTGAAACCAACACATGGACTTCAAGAAATGCCTATGAAAAAATCCTTCAAATATAACTCAAGGCAACCATTAGTCCATAGAGAATGTCATCAATTACCAAAACCTCACATGGGGGCACCGCATGTTCTTTCAACCTCAGAATAGGACCAAATTTTGCACGCAAGTGCTTGAGAACATAGCATATGACCCCACAAAAATCCTCCTTAATCAGAAGTCATCTAATAGGCCGCTCATGGGAAAAGATGAACTCGGGTCGGATATGTTTCATGCAGAAAAAATATTCACAAATTGATGCACTTTTCGGACGTTTCCCGGAGTTTGAACCGTTGGATTGAGCTAATTTGAGGGGTTGCAGTCATGACAATTCTGCATAATCTGAATGGTTGGATCTTCCAAACGATGCAAGACTTTATTTGTTTTTGACTTTTTAAAACTCAAATCATTATTCCTTTTTCCCAATAAGTGTGAAGCATATGCTTACACTCAGCTTTATATTGGTAGTTGAGTGGCTGACTAACGCAGACAAACTATTTTACTATTGTACCTGGTATGCTTCGGATTGGTGTTTTTGAAGTGATCTCTAATGCATAATTTCTTTTGTCTATGATGGACATTGATTTGTTGCCAACATAATATTAGCATCCGCTCTAAACCTTGGCAATGGAAATTTTGACTCCACAAAAATATTTCTTCTTTCTTCACCTTCATAGCAATGGGACTAAGAGGATTGCATGTATTACTCCCATGCTAATTAACTTCTCAAGCTTGCACGAAGGATAAAGATACATTTTTGGAGGTTGGTATTCAATGTAAGCTTTTTTGCGGGGATCTTCAATGTAAGCTTAAGAGTTAGAAACAATGAGAATACTTAGTCAATTTTCTTACTCGAGGGCGAGTAATATTTAAGCTTTGGGAGGTTGATGGCTCTATTTTTTTACCCATTTAAAGCTCATTTGTCGCATTGGAGAAGAAGCTCACATCAGTGCTCATACCCGTGGTGCATAAGTTGAAGAAGAGGCTCTCCACCTGGCAGGCATCGATGCTCGGTGTGTAGCCCAATATCCCTTGGTGGGCTTGACATCCGAGATCTCCATCGTGCTGGTGTGTTCGTGCGCGATGGCTCTGGTTGCAATGCACCAACCCCTTGCGTCGATGGCATCTACTTCACCTTCCTGTGACCCTCGACGTTCAGGAATTTTTCCATGCCTCTACCTTTTGGTCCTTGGAGATGGCAACACATCTCGTTTCTAGACAGATCAGTGCATTGAAGGCAAGTCCATCTCAAAGCTTGCACCACTAATTTTCCTCTTTGTTCCACATCGACGGCGAAAATCATGTTTTGTTCGGGAAGGTCTCCACATCCGCTCCTATATCCAAGACATCCAGGGCGCGCTCGATCCTGCGGCCATGGTGCAATACATCGAGCTATGGGGCCGTCTCTGTCACTTCCCGCTCTCTAGCGACCCTGACATGCTTGTATGGCGTTGGACAGTCTCTGGTGTTTACTCACCAGGTCCTGCTATGATGACTTATTCTTGGGCTCTAGTGCAGCTCCGGTTTTGCAGCCCACTTGGAAGACATGGGCACCGATGCGGGCCAAGGTTTTTATTTGGCTTGTCATCCTAGATGGTGGACAGGCTCGCTCGCCGTGGTCTACCCCATGTCGATCACTGCGTGCTCTATGACCAGGTCCCCGAGGACATGCAGCACATCCTCGTTGGATGCTCATTTTATGGGCAAGTTTGGCTTGAGATCCTTTTTTTTATGTCGATCTACCGCACGTGCAACCATTCCAGATTTGGCGATCGGGCGTTTCTGCCCAGGCCTCGACCGTGTTGCTGAAGGGGTTGTTCTCGCTTGTGTTTCTTACCGTCTAGTGCCTATGAAAGCACCGCAATGGGTGTCTTTGACGATCATCGGTCATTTGTTCTTCATTTGCTTCAGATAATCCAGGAGGATGCGCGGTTATGGGCTCGAGTCGGCGCCAAAAGGTTAGATAGATTGCTTCCTGAGATGTTGTCTTAGTGTTAATTGAGGATGGAGCACTCCTTGACTGTTCTACTCTACGCTCACTACCATGTCGCCTTACGTGGTCTTGTCAGTTGTAGCCCTATGACTATTTTATTTTCTACCGGTCTATACCTAATAATAAAGGGACTATTTTATTGGTGAGATTTTGTAAAAAGATATTTGCTTATTCAAAAAATGTTTGAAAATTTCAAAATAAATGTTCATGATTTTTTAAAAAATTCGTGTATTAAAAAATTTAATGAAATTCAACAAAATCTCGCCAATTCAAAAGATGTTCATGAATGGAAAAATATCCTAAAAATTCAAAAACTGTTCATGACTTGCAAAATAGTTTATTCATTCATAAAATGTTCGCTGATTCAAAAAAGATCATGCATTTCAAAAATGTTTGTTAAATCAAAACAATGTTCATGAATTTCAAAAATTGTTCCACCAATTTCCAAAAAAATGTTTGTCGGTTCTAGAAATGATCGCCAGTTCAAGAAAATTGTTGAAAAAATATTCACAGTTCAAAAAAATGTTTGCAAATAGTACAAAATGTTCATGAATTCAAAAAATGTTCTTGATTTTAGAAAATGTTTGAAAATTTGTAAAAGTGTTCACAAATTTCAAAAATGTTTCAAATATGTGCACGGATTTAAAAAAATGTTAATGATTTCACAAAAGTGAGAGTGATTGTGTTTCTCGGTGATGGAGCAAAATGTGGTCATGGCCATTGGAGATTATGAAAAAAAAAATCTCCATTGCAACGCACGGGCCCTTTTGCTAGTATCTATCAACGAGAAGATACACAATTTTGGGTGTTCACGAAAAAAACAGTTTATGCCTTTGCTGAGGAAATATCTAGTGCACCCAGCCAGCTTGTGCTACCTGTGCACCAAGTTAATAAAATCCAATTTATGAATGTCAAAAAACTCTGAACAAAAAGTATATTGTACTAGCAACAAGAATCTGTCCTACTACAAAACTAGAGATCCAAATTGAAAACACAGCATTAGAAAACAGAAAAGACAAATTCACCGATGATATAGAAAATGGGCTGAATTCAAGGCCCGGGTTAAATTAGGTACTATTCGCAGCATGATTTGTCTTTTTTGGTTCTAACTATGTTCGTTGAATTTGAATCTAAAATTTTATACTATGGTAAATATGTGTCATACTTACACTCCCACAAAATTTCATAATTTGTAACGTTTATAAAAATGAGATACGGAGATCGGTGCACCGGTGGCACCAAATTCACCGTTGCACCAGATACGCTCCCGCCTTTGCTGGTGGTGGTGGTGGGCGCTGAGAAGGTTGGCACGGCCATAACTGCACGATGCTCGAGCAGCTAACGACCGCGCGACCTGTAGCGGCACAGACGGCAGGGCCCACGACACACTACGCGCCCAACGGCGTGCATGCATCTCGATCGACATTGTCCCCGGCCGACCACACACGCCGAACCAGAAGTACCTGGTATTTTTTTCAATATTGTCGAGAGGCTAGCTGGGGTGGATGGACTAGCGGATCGGCGCGAAACACCACGATCCAAACGTGAACGCCATGGCTAAACTAAGTAGAGAAAAACGAGACTACCGCGTGGCATAGTCAAGCAAGGGACAATTACAATGTCAGAGAAGAAAAAAGGGCATACGCTCTTGTCAGGAGTGGCAACGAGTACAGCTTGCAGCATTATGCTCATTGGTAAAAGATTGCGGCTACAAACGAGAAGAGCATCGCCCTGGCTCTTGTAATGTAGAGCGCCGCTGTCCATCGTAATATACAAGGGAGAATAATAGTACACTTGAAGAATCTGCAATGACAACGCCACACACACACGGACGGTCGGTGAAGAGAAACGCGTCCTTGGCCCTCTGATCTGATGCTTACAAGGTGTACAACATACTACTGCCACTAACCCTTTCCTCCCAAGGTACAGACTACAGAAAGAGAGAGATAAACAGTGACGGCGTCATCAGATGTTGCATCTGTCATACCCGGAGAACCACGAGTTGAGGTCGGTGCTCTTGGTCACCTCCAGTGATCCGTGCTGGTGCAAGGCGTCCACCTCCCCCCGCCATTGCTCATCGTCACCAGGGCTACCACCAACCGTGTCATACCTGGGTGCAGAGTCGAGATTGCTGGATGCGGCAGGCAGAGGTGTAGCATCGTTGTGCGTGGAGTACTCTGTCAGGCGTTGATTTAGCGCGACGATTTCATGGTCGTAGTTCTTCTTTAAGTTGTCGATCTCCTGATAGGCTTTCTCCGTCTCCTGCTCTGCTAACAAGGCTCGGTTCTGCAACACACACACATTGTTTTACTACAACTAAAAAATGTACTCTCAATAAACTACATAATATTCTCCGCCAAAAAAAGTATATAATACATATAGCACACTAGCAAACTCAACGATAGGTTAAACCGCTGTATTAGCACTTTCAATGTGTGTTTTCATCCATAGGTTTGGTGACATTCCAAATTCCCGATTTCATGAACTATATTAAAAATCTGCAGTTATCTAGATCTAGTACATTCCATGCATCCTGCTGTTATGTCTAACGAAATGGTCCATCAACAACAGAAATGGTGTAACTTTCAAAAACAACAGAAATGGTGTAAGATCTGAGCAACCCAGGAAATTCATACCTGGGCAACTGTTGTCGCTTCCTCGGCCTCCTTCAGTCGTACCAGCAATTCACCAGCAGCTTGAACAGCCTCAGCTGTATCCTTCCGCTGGTCGTGAAGGCTTTTATTTTCTGCTCTCAGAAAAGAGATTTCGGCACCAAGGGAGTTGATGAATCGTAGTTCAACTCCTTTGACACCAGCTTTTGCAGCCCTCATCTTCACATCTTCAACCCCATCAAGGATCTTTCTGTGCATTGCATGCAAACCAATATGCCTCTCTTCAAGGTCAGCATATTGTTCCAAGATTCTAGTATATCCCTGCATCGCTGTTTGCAATGCTTCCTTCGATTCCTCTGAGCATTTTTTCTCTGACTCCAATTCCGACCGCAACCTTCCAACAAGAGATTTATTTGCTTCAAGGTCAGCCCTAAGCTCGTCCATGAGAGCAATCCATTTACTCTCAGCTTCAGCATAATCAGCAGCATCCGCAATGTTAGTATCACCATCATCATCTTTTGTTCCAGGCGAAGGATTAGCACTCTGATGCAATTGCAGTGGAGGCCACAGCCTGCGAAGCGATGCAGAAGATGAAAGCATATAATGCAACTGACTCTTCAGATGATGTATCTCTTCCTGTAAAACCTCTTTCTCATCCATGTAATTCCTGCACAAGTCCAATTCCCGCTGGAGTGCCTTCACCTCAATTTCAGCACGTAGGACTTCAGGATGGTTGTCATATTTCTTTTGGAGGATCTGTACTTGTCGGATCAAGGAAATTAGCTCGCAAGTCATAAGAATGATGATTTAAAAAGAAAGTATTGTCTATTTATATAGTAAAAGAACTATAAGTTTCAGACAACCTTGTGCTCATTCATAAGGGAGAGATACTCCTCGTGTATAAATTCATCAGTCGGTAAAGTTCCATCCATCAAACTTTCAAGCCTAGCAATTTTGCCTTCCATTGTTTGTGCAATTACAGCATTGCATTCTCGCTCATGCTTGTACTGTTGCACCTAGAATATCAGAATAGTTAGAGGGGCCAGAAAATAGTTTCTTGTTTCTGAGGAGAGAGAAGAAAAACACTCACCAAACGATTTAGCTGTTGAATTTCTACAGCTTGCTTTGCGCACTGTTCATCACGTGCCATTTCTCGCCTGATTGATCCAGCCAGGACCTTCTCCACAGCCTATACAGACATAATTTAAAAATAAAGCTCCGGCTAGTTTAACCAACTGGTGAACTTACTTTCGTGTGAACTTACTTCGAGAATCTGCTGCTGCTTTAGGTCATCAGATGGTACTGCTCCATCAGCTGGTACCAATTGCAGATCTCTGCAAGCATCAGGATCCTTGCTCTCATTTGAAGAAATCTCAACTAAACAAGAAGGAACTAGAGCCAGAGTGTTATCTCTTGCTTGAGATTCTTCAGGATCAGTCTGAGTCGCGACATCAACCTTGCAAGGCAGAACATCCCTGATTCTAGCATTTAACCCAACTGAGGCTCTCCTCCATGCACCGTTGTTTTGGTGACTTTCAATGACTTGAAGTCCTCTCTGTATACTGGCAGCGAGATTTAAGTTGCATCTGTCTTCTCCAAGTTTATTAGCATCAGAACAAGACCTTTTGGTAGGCATCAAAATTTTATCTCCATCAAACGCATCAACATGTGAAAAACCAGCAATTGTCACCTCTGAAGCTGGGAGCCTTTTGAAACCAATATCTCCAGCAAGGGCTATTACCATATTATCATGATTGCTGGGCTTCTCAACATCATTCTCATCTATCTCCATTTCTTCATCACTGTCTTCTTTGATAGCCTGGAATGTCGTAGGACGATTCAAGCTCATTTTTAGCAGATGCAAACTGCGCCTAGCATTCCAACCAGTAGAAAAGCTGCCATTGCCTCCTTCAGAGCCTCCATTAGATTTCATTCTGTGGAGTTCATCCTGCAACAAAACATTAGCGGTGAAACTTGAGTCAAAGAGAAAAATATTGTGGAGAAATTGTGTTTTCAATATTAACGGAATAGAACCTTCAGGTGTCTGATCTGCTCATGCAGTGCATTGACATCGTCCTCTTTTTGTTCATTGACAACTGCGTTGTTTTTTATAGCTTTAGCGCGTTGAGCAAACCTTAGAGTGCTTAAGGTCTCACTCTTACATCTGTATAGAAACACAGAAAATATGGTGACGAAACAACATCAGAACAGCACAAAAAGAAGACTTCTGGTTCAACTTGGATAATACCTTTCTGACGGCGAAACAGCACAAATCATTGCAAGCATTGCATTACCACCCAGGGATTCTTGTAATAGAAATGTCAACTTTGAATCGCGATATGGAACGTGCCTTTGTTTTCCAGATTGTGAAATTTCTGCTAGTATATTAATCAAGTTTCTGCAGTGACGAAAAACATATTGATCAGAACCTCAATTCCACGCCTATTAGCACATCATGACGAAATGTGCAAGGTGATTCTTTTGGTACGTTGATTAATCAGATCTATCTACTCTGCTAAAGTACACCAAGTAGTCCAAGTCTAGCCAAAAAAGGTCCCACAAATACACCAACATAGATTATGCCAAGAAAAAGCAACTAGCGATGACCCGACATAAATTCTTTAACTTCGCTATTAAAATAAATAGAACCTTACCCAAGCGCTGAAAGTGACCGATTTATATTTCCTGCTTCTTTTAGGCGATCCCCAGCTGCATGGGTTAGCTTTTGCCGCTCAGATCCAGCAAGATCTACTAAATTTATCCTGCTTACTCTAATGCTGTTTGAGCCATCTTCAAGATTCTATAGAACAATAACAAACCATTAATGAATTAACAGATGTATCTAAACTGATACTAGCAATGATTGAAGACAACAATTATTGGGAATTAGTTTGTGGATAACCATTTTACATTCTATTTCTAAATAAGTTGCTCCATCACCACCTCGTTACTCTTATGTTTGTACCAGAAATGAGACCCCCATTTACACATTTTGTAAAATTTTACATCTTGCGTTATGCAAACAGCAGCAACCACCAGGCACCAAAAGGAGGAAAAGAAATGCCAAAGGAAGCAACTATGATATAGTGTGTCCCAAGAAAATTGATCCTATTCATAAAATACTCCCTCCATTCTTAAATATAAGCCTTTTTAGAGATTTCAATACGTACTACATAGAGAGTGTAGATTCACTCATTTTGCTCTGTATGTAGTACGTATTGAAATCTCTAAAAAGCCTTATATTTAGAAACGGAGGGAGTAGAACAGAATGCAAGCTTGAGCAGAATGATTTCTTTTTTAACACCTTTTAGAGCTATGCCTTAAGGAACCTTTCAGTATTCCATATGTGAAATATCAGAAGGAACTGCTAAAACCTAAAGGAGATCCAGTAATATATGTCAAGGTATATGCAAACATTGACGAAAGTGCAATGTGCCTTCAACCTATCATGGAGCACACAGGCCTCACCATTTGGTGCATACATATGCCGAAATGGAATAAACAACATCTAGACCAGGACATAGCTGAGCGGCAAACGCGGAAACAGAACAATTTATACTTATAGAAGCACCACAAGTGAAGATAAGAGCATCACCGACAGGAACACTTACTGCAGGTAAAATGATTGCACCCCACAGGTATGATTACTGAAAATATAATGTAATAAGCCCAAATTCAATGACTACCTTCGATTCAAATTTTCACAGATTTGAAAACACAATCAGAACATCAAAAGTCAGGAATATTTACTGCGGGTTAAATAATTGCATCTCACAGGTATGACCAATGAAACAATAATGTAACACAAGGTCAGATTCAACAACTACCTTTGATTCAGATTTGATGACACATGTAAAAACACAATGGGAGCGTGAACTGTCTGCATTCGCACTTGTTGACCCTGTTCTCCGGTTCGCCAATCCCTGCACGAAGTTCAAAATCAAACTAAGGCATATGATGATGTATATGCATGGGTTACTGGAAAATATCAATCTGATGAAATAAGCGTCCAAATACTGTGATCAGATTTTGCAGCAACAAGAGAATGCATCATCTGTACTCATGTCTTCCAACAGAGTACTCATGTCTTCCAAAAAAAATAGAACTCAAGTAATAAGCCTCTCCGATCTTCACTATTCACATCAAAGAAATTTGAGAACGGGCAAAAAGCATTTGCACATACTTTCATTATGAGGAGAAGAACAATAGATACAAGAGTTTGGACCAGGACAATTAGCGCTCGACAATTCCACACATAGACAACAAAGGACCAACATAAGGACCAACATCTGACAGATCTAAGCCCTACTACTCACAGTGACTCACTCAACAGCCCCAACTTGGGGTGGGACGATGGTAGGCATGCCTCCAGCACGGAATAAACTATCCACGTAACTGACACAGCAAAGTATATAACCAGATGCAAGACTAGGACAAATACTGATCACCACAAATATATGAGAGCAAATGCATATCAGGAACTAAGTAGTTATCAATATCGTGATGCACACACACCTTCACCAACAGCTGAGTTACATCTTTCATAGTGAAAACGAACTCCTTTGTCAACGATTCAACATAAACACAAGCAGTTTTAACATCCTCTCTTATCTGCCAATGAATAGGTCGTATTAGTAAAAAAAGTGAAAAAAATGCTACTATATTTCGCAATTTGCTTTCACCTGAAGATTTTTTTGCATGGGATCCAGCAAATCAGTTATCTGTTCGTTGTAGATCTGCACATTAATCAATATGGATCAGATTTTCTATCGCCGACAAAAATAACTACAAATATGTTATAGGTACTAAGCATAGAAATTGCCTCGAGAAAAGAGCAGGTGCAATTGTAAATTAGCTCTTTGTCTTTGTGTTTCCCTTGTTCCTGCAGATGTAAGAGCAAGTTAAGCTTCAAGTAGGAAAACTTTGAAACATAAAAAACGGCCAGGGAATCCCGTTGAGTTACTTCTTTAATCCGGGAGAACAACTGCTCAAAAACACGGGGTGTCAGTCCCCTCTCCCAGCCCATCGAGTCTCCTGAAATTGCAGAGAGAGGTCCCCACATTGTGTATGTCTTTCCACTCCCAGTCTTTCCATGATCAAATGAAAACGAGAGCTTACTCAGCATGTTCCGAATAGCTAGTTATAACTTATAAGTAGATTTATAAATGTTAAAGTTATGTAAAAGTCACCTGGCCATAGGCAAATATCGAGCTGTTGAACCCTGACAAGCAATTCTCGACGAGCGGTTGCCCAACAAGCTTGAATAGATCTTCCTATGAATTCCAGGAAAAAAAACTTCAGGGCACCAAACAACAATGCTGTAATCAAACCATTAACTAGGAAAACAACACAGTAACTTAACCAGTAATAATTATGATCTCCCAAGCAAAAATTCCAGAAAAGTACACAAACTAAATTTGACAAAGCACCCAATCAAAAAAACCTTACACAATTGTAACTTCAATACGGAAAGCACGACATATGGAAACTATTTAATGCGGTAACAAGTAAGCATAGCATAGTAATTTCCACTAGAACCACACCGAGACCCTGACCATCAATGTGCTGGCTAAATCACGCTAAAGACATTCTAAAACCGCCAAATAACAAAAAAAAAAACGGCTCATATTCACCAACGAAATGACCAAACCAATTACATCATTGTGCTATCAAGTACTATCGACTATCTCAAATCTCACTGTTATTCATAAGCATCGCAGGCCAGGGAATGGAACCCTTTTCCAGCACAATCCCAGAGTATAGCACATGTTGGCATAAGAGTCGAAGCTAATCTGTAAGCGCGAATTGCTAAACCCATTGAAAACCACCAAAAATTTAGCTAACCCCTCAAGCCAAAAGAGCCCACAAAATCTTCCCAAGGCAGAAGGCAACGCCTCTAAGCCCCAGATTTCACCCCCAACCTCACCTGCGTAGACGCTGCGTCGGCGACCGCGTCGAACGTGAAGTCCTGCCCCTGGATCGCGACAGAGTTGGTCGCCATCTTGCGAACGCACGCGTCGGGGCCCCGTCCATCCTCCCCAGCCTCCTCCCCCTCCATTGAGCACGGGGGGCGTATCCTCACCACAACCTGTCACCAAACCACGCGAAACCCCGGCGTTAAACCAGATCTAGCGCCCCGCCAAATCCCAACAGCCCGAAAACCCTAGAGCGTACCTGGACCCCGGAGTCGGACGCGGTAGCAACCTCCGGCGGCGGGCCCACGGCGGCCCTCGCGGGGGAGACGTCGAGCTTCCGCTTGAGGGGGTTCGACGACGGGGGTCGCGGCGGGAGGCTCCGGTTCCGTGTGAGGAGCGGCTTGGCGGCGGAGGAAGGGGAGCGGTAGGGGGAGGCGTGGTCCCCGGATTGGGGATGGTGCGCCGGGGTGGAAGGGTCGACGTTCTCCTTGGGCGTGCGGCGGCGCAGCGGGGTCTCGCCGCCGGAGAAGGGGGGAGGCGGCGTGGTGGGGTGGCGCGCCTGCCTGGAGAAGAGCGACCTCATGGTTGCAGCGCAGACAGAGGGTGGGGTGGGGTGGGGGGACGTTGGGGATGAGAGAGGGTGGAGGGGAGATATTTGAAATTTTTTGAAGGGAAGACGAGAGGGAAGGAAGGAACAATGGATGATGCGATGGGTCCGATGGGATCTCGCCTTGGGCGCTGTGTGAGCGAGGTGGGGACGGTCAACTCGACCGGGTGAAGCATCGGACGCCACGTGTGGGGCCTCCGTGGCATGGCTGTCGACCTCAGCTGTAGAGAACTGCGCGGAGCACGACCAAACCAGTTTTTGAATCTTTCATGTGGGGCGCATTCGAAACTCTCATCTGGTACTGTAAGAGCATGGTATTGAATGAATCAAAAAATATCTTAAAAAACCTAAAGTTAATGATTTATCAATGGGTAATGTTGCTTCAATACCTAACCAAAGAGCTACTACAGTACCGATTAAAGAAACGGTCGTAGCTACTGGTCGGCGATCTTCGAATAAACCTCGTAATCGTAAAAAAGTGGGTTTTTTAGTGCTGGGCCTAGCAAAAGAGAAATCGTCGTATAATAGGTCCTCCAACTTCTTAAGAGGTTTATCTAAAAGATTCACGATATAACTAGGAAGACCTTTCAAATACCACACATGAGTCATGGGACATGCGAGTTTGATGTATCCCATTTGATATCTTCATATCCGAGAATCCACAAATCCTACCCCGCATTTTTGGCAAAAAAAATCGTCTTCGTTTTCAGCTCTGCTCGCTTGAGAATTGCCACAAGCGCAAATCCCGCTTTTTATGGGTCCAAAGATCCTTTCGCAAAACAAGTGTTTCTCCAAAAGAAAACTCTGTTGTTCCGCGTCTTGGAATAACCATCCCTTAGAGGGTATTGTTAAAAGATTATCGATTCCTAACGAAATTGATGTAGTAGTGGCTTGATGGAAGCCTAGAGTCTTTAGTTGATCCAGTATATGGGATGTATATCCCATTCCAAAATTATCTATTAATCTGCTAATAAGTCGTTTCATACCAGTGAATACATCTCCAATAGTCCAATAATTTTTATCTTTAGACCATTCTGAGCCATTTACGAACATTACAGCGAATATGATAAGACATTTATGGCTCCCACATAAATAAGTTGTGCGACAGCTGCAAAGTAGGAATTTAATAAAAAAAATAGAATAAGGATATACAAACAAGAACTAATCCCAGCGAAAAGGCAGAATAAATGGGGTTGGTAAGTAATACTACTCCTAGACCCCCTACTCTCTAGCAAATCCTGGAAAAACACGATCCCGCAAAACCAATTTCGGGTACCCAATAACTAATTTAGGGCATCTATACCGTTCGAGGCTGCGCGGTACCGCAAACCAATTATTGGGGTTTCAGCAAATTCATAATTTTGAATAACATAAACTTAATACAACAATAATATAAATCAAACTATTAATGTTTTAGCACTATACAATACAGTAATAATCTCAATTACAACAAATGTTCAAATCCGAATAATTAAAACAATAATGAATGGTCTGGAATGGAAAGAATGGTTCAAATCACATATGAATGCAAATAAGATCAAATGAATAAAATGGAAGTTCACTTCCCATACAGCTGTCACTCGTGCTCAATGAGATCATCACGGGGCTGGGTGTGTGTCCTTTTCCTCAATCTACCGGTTGGTCTCAAGAAATGCATTGATCTGGTCCGGGTTCCTGCTAGGCTTAACACGGCTACTTCGTCATAGACAAAATCTAAGTTTAAATCACTCTCATCCTCGATAATCATGTTGTATAGAATTACACATGCAGTCATAATATTTGAGAGGGATTCTTATCCCAGAAGTGAGCAGGACCTCGAACAATGGCAAACCGAGCTTGCAACACAGCAAATGCCCTCTCGATATCCTTTCGGCATGCTTCTTGTGCTTGGGGCAAAATTAGTTTGTTTCTTACTGATGGTCTTCACAAATGTTGACCATGAAGGATAGATTCCGTCGGCAAGATAATACCCCACGGTATAGTCATGTCCATTGACGCTGTAGTTGCAAGCCGGAGCATCTCCACTAGCAAGCCGAGCAAGAAGATGTGATCTCTGCAACCCGGCAAACCAAATAAGCAATGTCAAATCCACAAGTCCAGCGAAGCCACGGCTTGGAGCACAATAATGGGATCACGATGATGGTAGATATATTGCCAGTGCCAAGCCATAGGGCATGTTCTTCCTGTTGGGGAACGTTGCATGAAAACAAAAAAAATTCTACGCACACGCAATGATCTATCGATGGAGATGCATAGCAACGAGGGGGGGGAGTGTGTCTACGTACCCTCGTAGACCGTAAGCGGAAGCATTTCACAACGCAGTTGATGTAGTCGAACTTTCTTCGTGCTCCAACCGATCTAGTATCGAACGCACGGCACCTCCGCGTTTTGCACACGTTCAGCTCGGTGACGTCCTCGCCTTCTTGATCCACCAAGACGGGCGAAGTAGTAGATGAGTTCCGGCAGCACGACGATGTGGTGACGGTGATGGTGATGCGATCTCTGCAGGGCTTCGCCTAAGCACTACGAAAATATGACCGAGGGAGAAAACTGTGGACGGGGGCGCCGCACACGGCTAAGACAATGGTGTGTCCTTGTGTGGCGCCCCCTCCCCACATATATATAGGTGGGAGGGGGGAGGAGGCAGCCTAGCGCAGCCAGGCCGCGCCCCAAGGGGCTGGCCGCCGGCCCTAGGGCTCCTGCCCTCCTGCGCTCCCCCCCCCCTTTCCTTGTATGAAGAAGGGGGAAGGAAAGAGGGGGAGTCCTACTCCACACTTTCCTTGCCCTCCCCTCTTTCCTTCTCCTCCTCATAGGCCGGCCTACTATGGGGGCGCACCAGCCCCTTGTGGGCTGGTGTGTTCCCTCTCTTGGCCCATAAGGCCCGTAACTTTGCCGGGGGTGCCCGAAACTCCTTTCTGGTGACCCGATAAGTACCCGGTACCCCCCGAAACACTTCCGGTGTCCGAATACTATCGTCCTATATATCAATCTTTACCTCTCGACCATTTTGAGACTCCTCGTCATGTCCGTGATCTCATCCGGGACTCTGAACAACATTCGGTCACCAAATCACATAACTCATATAATATTATATCGTCATCGAATGTTCAGCGTGCGGACCCTACGGGTTTGAGAACTATGTAGACATGACCGAGACACCTCTCCGGTCAATAATCAATAGCGGAACCTGGATACCCATATTGGCTCCTACATATTCTACGAAGATCTTTATCGGTCGAACCGTTATGACAACATACGTAATTCCCTTTGTCCATCGGTATGTTACTTGCCCGAGATTCGATCGTCGGTATCTCTATACCTAGTTCAATCTCGTTACCGGCAAGTCTCTTTACTCGTTCCGCAATACATCACCTCGTGACTAACTCTTTAGTCGTTTGCTTGCAAGCTTACGATGTGTATTACCGAGAGGGCCCAGAGATACCTCTCCGATACTCGGAGTGACAAATCCTAGTCTCGATCTATGCCAACTCAACAAACACCTTCGGAGATACCTGTAGAGCATATTTATGATCACCCAGTTACGTTGTGATGTTTGATAGCACACAAGGTATTCCTCCGGTATCCGGGAGTTGCATAATCTCATAGTCGAAGGAATATGTATTTGACATGAAGAAAGCAATAGCAATAAAACTTGAACGATCATTACGCTAAGCTAATGGGTGGGTCTTGTCCATCACATCATTCTCCTAATGATGTGATCCCGTTATCAAATGACAACACATGTCTATGGTTAGGAAACCTTAACCATCTTTGATCAACGAGCTAGTCTAGTAGAGGCATACTAGGGACACGGTATTCATTTATGTATTCACACATGTATTTAGGTTTCTGATCAATACAATTCTAGCATGAATAATAAACCTTTATCATGAATAAGGAAATATAAAATAACAACTTTATTATTGCCTCTAGGGCATATTTCCTTCAGTCTCCCACTTGCACTAGAGCGTTTGTGCCAAGTAATACCTTTGGGATGGCTTACGGTGATAGTTGATTTGATCTTGCTGAAAAACAGAAACTTTTGCGTCCAGTAACAGAATTTTAATAATTCACTGGAGCGTTGAAAACCACTGAATTTTTTTACAAGAGATTTATATCCAAATTTCCTCTGTTGTCCTAATTTTTCAGAATTTTTGGAGTTACAGAAGTATTATAACAATTCAGATCTTCGCAGACTATTCTGTTTTTGACAGATTCTGTTTTCTTTGTGTTGTTTGCTTATTTTGATGAATCTATGGGTAGTATCGGGGGGTATGAACCATGGAGAAGTTGGAATACAGTAGATATTACACCAATCTCTACTCCTAATGTCTGAGTTGGTGAATAGCATCCACGGTTTATTTTCGTCCCACCACTTTTGTCTGTTTTATTTCGCTGGGTTTTTTCGTCCCATCCCCCACCCCACCGGTTTAGTTTCGCGTCACCTCTCACAGAACGACAAAAATCTGAATGGGTCAGAACTTTCCATGCTGACACAAGTTATTTAGTAATGTCTTTAAGTGAAAAAATCAATCACGATTAATCTCTAAAAATCAAATCTAAATTAATTAACCTTACCTTAAATCGCTCAATCACATTAATTAGGAAACAAAATAACCGATTTTAAGAAAATCTCTACTCCTAATGGAGCAGTGGGTAGTCTCCGTTCCGGATTTTTTTCGTCCCACCTCTCACCTTCATCTGGTTCTTTTTTCGTCTGGTTTTCTTTCGTATCTCACTGATACGTCCCCAACGTATCTATAATTTATAAAGCATTCATGCTGCTATATTATCATTCTTGTATGTTTTACAATCATTTTATAGCAACTTTATATCATTTTTTGGGACTAACCTATTGACATAGTGCCCAGTGCCAGTTGTTGTTTTTGCTTGTTTTTTACATCGCAGAAAATCAATACCAAACGGAGTCCAAACACAGCGAAACTTTTTGTGGATTTTTTATGGACCAAAAGACATCCAATGGGCCAGAGCAGCACCTGGGGGGCGCCCCGAGGGGGGCACAACCCACCAGGGTGCGCCTGGGCCCCCAGGCGCGCCCCGGTGGGTTGTGCCCACCTCGGTGGCCTCCTGCACCGCCTCTTCGCCCTATAAATTGCCAAATATTCCAAAAACCCTCGCGGAAACCCTAGATCAGAAGTTCCGCCGCCGCAAGCCTCTGTAGCCACGAAAAACCAATCTAGACCCCGTTTTGGCACCCTGTCGGAGGGGGAAATCATCACCGGTGGCCATCTTCACCATCCCGGCGGCCACCATGATCAGGAGGGAGTAGTCCACCCTCGGGGCTGAGGGTTTGTACCAGTAGCTATGTGTTTAATCTCTCTCTCATGTTCTTGAGATGTCACGATCTTGATGTATCGCGGGCTTTGTTAATATAGTCGGATCATATGGTGTTTTCCCCTCTCTATCTTGTTGTGATGAATTAAGTTTTCCATTTGAGATTTCATTTTATCGGATTGAATACTTTTATGGATTTGAGAACACTTTATGTATGTCTTGCTATGAATACCCGTGGTGACAATGGGGTATCGTATTGATTCACTTGATATATGTTTTGGCACTCAACTCGCGGATTCCCGAGGTGACATTGGGGTAATCTATGCATAGGGGTTGATGCACGTTCTTGTCTTTGTTTCTCCGGTAGAAATCTTGGGGCACTCTTTGAGGTTCTTTGTGTTGGATTGAGTATTATGAATCTGAAATTATTTGGTGTTATTTTAGTACAAACTCTTGGATAGATCGATCAGAAAGAATAGCTTCGAGGTGGTTTCGTACCCTACAAACAATTTATTCTTATGTTCTCCGCTAGATAGGAACTTTGGAGTGATTCTTCATCGCACGTTGAGGGATGGTTATATGATCCAATTATATTAGCATTGTTGAGAGATTGCACTAGCGAAAGTACGGACCCTAGGCCTTGTTTTCAAGCATTGCAATACTGTTTATGCTCACTTTTGTCACTTGCTACCTTGCTGTTTTTATTTATTCAGATTATAAAAATATATTTCTACCATCCATATTACACTTTTATCACCATCTCTTCGCCGAACTAGTGCACCTATACAATTTGCCATTGTATTGGGTGTGTTGGGGACACAAGAGATTTCTTGTATTTGGTTGCAGGGTTGTTTGAGAGAGACCATCTTCATCCTACGCCTCCCACGGATTGATAAACCTTAGGTCATCCACTTGAGGGAAAATTGCTACTGTCCTACAAAACTCTGCGCTTGGAGGCCCAACACAAGTCTACAAGAACAAGTTGCGTAGTAGACATCAAGCTCTTTTCTGGCGCCGTTGCCGGGGAGGTTAGGTAAGCGGCACTCACACCCCATCAACGAAGCTCTTTTCTGGCGCCGTTGCCGGGGAGGTGAGTGCTTGAAGGTATATCTTTAGATCTTGCAATTGAATCTTTTATTTTCTTGTTTTATCACTAGTTTGGTTTATAAAAAGAAAACTACAAAAAAATGGAATTGAGGTTGCATCATATTATTCATCTCTATAATGTCTTTCGTGAAAATGATGGAAAGGAAAATTGTGCTCAATTGATAGAAGAAGAATTCTATAAAATGTTTGACAAAAAATCTTTGAATGATGAGCATGATTGCAATGTTGTTGGTATGAATTCTTTGAATATCCATGATGCTAATGATATGCAAAGCAACAAGCTTGGGGATGCTATGTTTGATGAAGATGATATTTTTAGTCCCCCAAGTTTTGATGTGCAAATTTGTTATAATGGTAGCATGCCTCCTATTTATGACGATTATATTGATGAAAGTGGGTTTGGAAGAGTGTCAAGTCTAGGTACTAATGATCCCACTATTTTGGAGGGTGTTGAATCTTATTGTGATAATTATGAAAGTGGATTTGGAGAGGTCATGACTTTATTTAGTGATGAATCCACTATTTTGGAAGAGGTTTCAATTGATTATGACAACAAAGTTGCTATCTATGATGATTATGGTGATGACATGTGTGCTATAAAGAATAATGATAACCATGAAACTTGTCATCATAATTTTAATGTTCAATTTGATTATGCCAATCAAGAATCCCATGATAGTTATTTTGTTGAGTTTGCTCCCACTACTATTCATGAGAATAAATTTGCTTATGTGGAGAGTAATAAATTTTCTATGCTTGTGGATCATGAAAAGAATGCTTTATGTGATAGCTATATTGTTGAATTCATTCATGATGCTACTGAAAATTATTATGAGAGGGGAACATATGCTTTTACATATAGCAATAATATCAAGTTTCCTCTCTTTTTGTTGAAAGTTTTGAAGTTGCACTTGTTTTGCCTTCCTATGCTAGTTGATTCTTGTTCCCATAAGTTGTTTGCTCACAGAATCCCTATGCATAGGAAGTGGGTTAGACTTAAATGTGCTAGTCATATGCTTCATGATGCTCTCCTTGTGTTTAGATTCTTATCTTTTATGCGAGCATCATTGAAATCATCATGCCTAGCTAAAAGGCATTAAAGAAAAGCGCTTGTTGGGAGACAACCCAACATTTACCCCTACTGTTTTTGTGTGTTCACATTATTAGGCTACTGTATTAATCATGTTTTATAGCTTTTATTTGAATAAAGTGCCAAGTAAAGCCTTTGGGATAGTGTGGATGATAGTTGACTTGATTCTGTGCAAAAACAGAAACTTTTGCATCCAGTGAAGAAATTCCTGTCTTTTACTGGAAGGTGAAAAAACTCTAAATTTTTTACAGTTTATGGGTATACAAATTTCCTACGTTGTCCTAAATTTTCAGAATTTTAGGAGTAGCAGAAGTATGGTTGGAGTACAGATTACTACAGACTGTTCTGTTTTTTGACAGATTCTGTTTTCAATGCATAGTTTGCTTGTTTTCTAGTTTCTATGGCTTATATTGCTCAATATAAATTGTGGAAATGATATGCTACAGTAGTAATTGTGTGTAAACAATTATGAATCTTGTCTTTTTTAGTACCAAAGTGAAATGGTTTGCTCTTTATCATACTAACCTATCTCACGAAGTTCCTTTAAGTTTTGTGTGATTGAAGTTTTCGAGAATTTTGGGTGAGATGTCGATATGAGGAGAATAAGGAGTGACAAGACCCTAAGCTTGGGGATGCCCAAGGCACCCCAAGGTAATATTCAAGGAAGATCCAAGCAACTAAGCTTGGGGATGCCCCAGAAGGCATCCCCTCTTTCGTCTCCAACATTATCGGCAACCTCACTTGGAGCTACATTTTTATTCGTCACATGATAAGTGTTTTGCTTGGAGCATCATTTTATTGTTAGGATTTTCTTGCTGTTATTTATAATAATGTTTTGCGTCTTTCTTTTCAATAAAAATGTCAAGGATAGCCTTTACCATGCTTATTTTGCAAGTATATGAGTTGCTGTTTCAAAACAGAAAGTTTATCGATGTTGCAAAAATTCCTGAGAAAAGTCAGAATGTGTTAAAATGTTGAAACTTTTTGCACAATAATCTCTGATAAATTTTCTACAGTGTGGTAAATTTTCATAATTTTTGGAGTTAAAGAAGTATTGATACTCTTGCATTCTTTACAGACTGTATTGTTTGGGCAGATTGTTGTTATGTTTGCATATGTTTGCTTGTTTAATGATTCTATTTGAGGATAGGAGTATTAAATATGCAGAGGCATTTAGTATGCAATGTTGAATAATAATTTTTGTGATTTTCTACAGTAGAGAATGATAAGGTTTTTGCATTGGTTTATACTAACTTATCTCACGAGTTCTTGTTGAGTTTTGTGTGTATGAAGCTTTTAAGATTTAGGGAAACCGTGATATAAAAGGAATTAAGGAGACGCAAAAGCTCAAGCTTGGGGATGCCCAAGGCACCCCAAGATAATATTTCAACAAGTCTCAAGTATCTAAGCTTGGGGATGCCCCGGTAGGCATCCCACCTCTCTTCATCAACAATTATCGGTTAGCCTCGGTTGAGCCTAAGTTTTTGCTTCTTCACTTGAGTTGTGCTATTCTGGGAATGTCATTTTGTTTTGTTTTACTTGCTGTTTTAATAAAATACTTAGATCTGAAAGTTTTTAAATAAGAGAGAGTCCTCAATTAGCTACCCCTTTACTTAACTACTCGCTTGATCTTCACTTATATCTTTTTGGAGTAGTTTGTCATTCACTCTTGTGCTTCACTTATATCCTATGAGTAAATTGTTGAATGAATTGAATATCATGAAGTTGAAATTATATGTTCATATCATGCCTAGTGGTAACTTCACATTGGGTTTATAAAGTGAAATCTTTTGAAGCTTGACAATCACGATATTGGCCATACAAGCAATTCATGAATGATTACTACAAGGAAGAGAACTTTCACATGCAAATACACTATCTTGGAAATCTTTTGTGATTGTGAGCCCCCATCAAAATATTATATGCCAAAATTGTTGATGTTGGACAAGGAAGACAACATAATGATTTATATTTGTTCATATTCACATAGAAGTTATATTGTCATAGATCCTTCAACATGTGGTGCTTGCCCCCCATCTTTGCTAGCCAAAAATTCCACACCAAGTAGAGATACTACTTGTGCATCCAAAAACCCTTGAACCCAAATCTTATTTTCAAGAGTCCACCATACCTACCTAAGGATTGAGTAAGATCCTTCAAGTAAGTTGTCATCGGTGCAATAAGGCAATAAAAATTGCTTCTAAAAGTGTTAGATCATTTAGTGTAAGAGAAAATTGAGCGTTGTACGAACTTGTGATGGCAAAGAATAAAAGCGATAGACTACATAATAAAGGTTGCTATCATAAGGGGCAATATAACGTGACATTCTTTTGCACTAAGGGATTGAGCATACAAACAAAAAGCGCATGGCAACCTCTGCTTCCCTCTGTGAAGGGCCTACCTTTACTTTTATGTATTTACTTTCATGCAAGAGTCAAAGTTTTTCTCTCTATTCCTTTTTATTTTTCTCTTTTGGCAAGCATCATGTGGTGAGGAAAGATCTAGGCACATATATCCAGTTGGATATGGGTAGCATGAGTTATTATTGTTGACATCACCCTTGAGGTGAATACGTTGGGAGGCGAAATTATAATCCCCTATCTTTCTATGTGTCCGGTTGAAACGTTTTGCTCATGTGTATGCGGTGAGTGTTAGCAATCATAGAAGGCTATATGATGGTTGAGTATGTGGAGCTCTTACTTAGACTCTGTTGAATAAGTTGAATTGCAATTGTTTGGTGACTAAGAATATAGGTTGTTGAGTTTCAAGAGAATTCATTGTTTGAACCTTAACATGTGAATTGGTTGCCACTTTAACATGATGAGTTTTATGAGAAAGCGTTGCTGTTATGATGCTAGGAAAAGTGATTGAAATTACTATTGATCAAACTTATGCACTTTGCTAGCATTCACACTTCATAAATCATTTCTTTTATCATTTACCTACTCGAGGACGAGTAGGAATTAAGCTTGGGGATGCTGATACGTCTCCAACGTATCTATAATTTATGAAGTATTCATGCTGCTATATTATAATTCTTGGATGTTTTACAATCATTTTATAGCAACTTTATATCATTTTTCGGGACTAACCTATTGACATAGTGCCCAGTGCCAGTTGTTGTTTTTGCTTGTTTTTTACATCGCAGAAAATCAATACCAAACGGAGTCCAAACGCAGCGAAACTTTTGGTGGATTTTTTATGGACCAGAAGACATCCAATGGGCCAGAGCAGCACCTGGGGGGCGCCCCGAGGGGGGCACGCCTGGGGCCCCAGGCGCGCCCTGGTGGGTTGTGCCCACCTCGGTGGCCTCCCGCACCGCCTCTTCACCCTAGAAATTGCCAAATATTTCAAAAACCCTCGCGGAAACCCTAGATCAGAAGTTCCGCCGCCGCAAGCCTCTGTAGCCACGAAAAACCAATCTAGACCCTGTTCCGGCACCCTGCCGGAGGGGGAAATCATCACCGGTGGCCATCTTCATCATCCCGGCGGCCACCATGATGAGGAGGGAGTAGTCCACCCTCGGGGCTGAGGGTTTGTACCAGTAGCTATGTGTTTAATCTCTCTCTCTCGTGTTCTTGATATGTCACGATCTTGATGTATCGCGGGCTTTGTTAATATAGTCGGATCATATGGTGTTTTCCCCTCTCTATCTTGTTGTGATGAATTGAGTTTTCCCTTTGAGATTCGTTTTATCGGATTGAATACTTTTATGGATTTGAGAACACTTTATGTATGTCTTGCTATGAATACCCATGGTGACAATGGGGTATCGTATTGATTCACTTGATATATGTTTTGGCACTCAACTCACGGATTCCCGAGGTGACATTGGGGTAATCTATGCATAGGGGTTGATGCACGTTCTTGTCTTTGTTTCTCCGGTAGAAATCTTGGGGCACTCTTTGAGGTTCTTTGTGTTGGATTGAGTATTATGAATCTGAAATTATTTGGTGTTATTTTAGTACGAACTCTTGGATAGATCGATCGGAAAGAATAGCTTCGAGGTGGTTTCGTACCCTACAAACAATTTATTCTTATGTTCTCTGCTAGATAGGAACTTTGGAGTGATTCTTCATCGCACGTTGAGGGATGGTTATATGATCCAATTATATTAGCATTGTTGAGAGATTGCACTAGCGAAAGTACGGACCCTAGGCCTTGTTTTCAAGCATTGCAATACTGTTTGTGCTCACTTTTGTCACTTGCTACCTTACTGTTTTTATTTATTCAGATTATAAAAATATATTTCTACCATCCATATTACAATTTTATCACCATCTCTTCGCCGAACTAGTGCACCTATACAATTTGCCATTATATTGGGTGTGTTGTGGACACAAGAGATTTCTTGTATTTGGTTGCAGGGTTGTTTGAGAGAGACCATCTTCATCCTACGCCTCCCACGGATTGATAAACCTTAGGTCATCCACTTGATGGAAAATTGCTACTGTCCTACAAACCTCTGCGCTTGGAGGCCCAACACAAGTCTACAAGAACAAGTTGCGTAGTAGACATCACTCACCCCGCACGTTAAAAAAAACAGCCAACGAGGCTGCCTCGATCTGTTTCATCTCTCAAACGGCGCCCAGCCCCGAGAGGAGCCGCCGCCGCCGAGGAACGAGAGGAGCCACTGTCGGTGTCAAAACCGGCAGATCTCGAGTAGGGGGTCCCAAGCTGTGTGTCTAAGGATCGATGGTAACAATGGACAAGGGGGACACGATGTTTACCCAGGTTCGGGCCCTCTTAAAGGAGGTAAAACCCTACGTCCTGCTTGATTGTATTCGATGAGTATAGGGGTTACAAGAGTTGATCTACCTCGAGATCGTAATGGCTAAACCCTAGCTGTCTAGCCTATGATTATTCTGATTGCCTCTATGGACTAAACCCTCCGGTTTATATACACACCGGAGGGGCCTAGGGTTGTACAGAGTCGGTTTACAGAAGAAGGAAATAATACATCCGGACACCAAACTTGCCGTCCACGCATATAGGAGTCCTACCCAGACACGGGGGATGGTCTTCTGATTTATCTTCACGGCCCATCAGTCCGGCCCATATCGAATAGACCGAACACCCGAAGACCCCCTAATCCAGGACTCCCTCAGTAGCCCTTGAACCAGTCTTCGATGACGATTAGTTCGGCACGCGGATTATCTTCGGCATTGCAAGGCGGGTTCCTTCCCCCGAAAATTTTAAGCTAGCTCCATGCATAAAGAAACTGTATCCGGCTCTGCATAATCAATACAACCCTTAGCCACGAAGGCAAGATGTCAAAATAGGAACAGTGTCTTTTACTGACAACTTTTTCGGTGAAGCGTCACACTTGACTCTTTAACATTTTGAACCGTTTTCACGCCTCCCGTTTCACGTTTTGAGGTCTAGCCTTCATTGGCACGTCTTGTCAAAACAGAGATCATGCCCGTCCATTACGGGATTCTCATTAATATGGTTTGGGTAATCCAACCGCACCTTACGCACGATTTCGTTGGGAACAGGCGAGGTTTATGGCTCGAGAAGGGGACGTTTGGTATTTTTACCGTCTATAAGAGGATAAAGATCCCTCCTTTTTCCCCACACCTTCCTCTAGCTTCTGTCTCCCAATCTCCAAGCTCCAGCGCCCATAGCTCCAATCTCCTCCACCGCTGCCACCCACCCCAGCAATGGCCGGGGCCAGCTCCAAGGGCAAGTGGGAGGCCTCCACCGTCACTGAAAAGGACGTCAAGGAGCTCCGAAGCGCGGGCTATTTGTCCGCGGATATCGCGCATAGGATCCCTGACAAAGATCAGGTCATTCCTACTCCGGAGCCCAGTGAGAGGGTCGTCTTCATCCCCCATTTCCTTCGGGGGCTAGGGTTTCCCCTCCACCCCTTCGTCCGGGGTCTTATGTTCTACTACGGGCTAGATTTCCATGATCTAGCCCCAAATTCCTTCCTTCAAATATCGGCGATTATCGTCGTGTGTGAGGCTCTTCTCCGCACCCCCCCACACTTCGGCCTATGGCTCAAGGTCTTCAATCTGAAGCCGAAGGTGGTCGACGGACAGCATGCGGACTGCGGCGGGGCCATGGTGAGCAAGCTCCCCAATGCCGTTTGGCCCAAAGGGGCATTCGTAGAGACAGTCAAGGTGTGGCAGTAGGAGTGGTTCTACATCACCGAACCCCGTGACGCCAACTGGGCGGCCACGCCTGACTTCAGATCCGGACCCCCCACGAGACTCACCTCATGGACCGCCAAGGGTCTTGATTGGGGGTCCAAACCGGAGGTGAAGGTGCTTCAAAAACGCATTTCTGACATGTTGGGTGAGAACACAGGTCTCACAAACGTGATTCAAGTGATGCTTTTCCGCCGCATCCTTCCTTGCCAGCTCCGGGCCTCCCCCATGTGGGAGTTCAATCCGGAGAAGCCACGGACCCTGAAGCGCTTCTTCGGCACCACGCACGAAGATATATGGAAGCAGCTTTTCAAGGCTCAGAAAAAGTGGCCGAAGAAGAATGAAGACATCGGGCTCGACATCGAGAACCCAGCCACGGCGGTAAGCATAATCTTTCCGAAGACCTATCCGATCAATATTTCAGATATGATAGAAATTATATCACCTGCTTTCTTTACAGGTCTGGACGGCAAAGGCAGAGCGGATCAACTATCCGACACCGCTGCCTGAGGATCCGGCCATACCCCAGCTAACGGAGATGCTGGTCCCGGCGCCCAATCAGGCGCCGGAGAGGAAGACCAAGAAGAAGAAAGGCAAGGAGGCCAAGGGCGGCCCCCGCCATAAAGGTCCTTCGGAAACAGTGTTCGGAGAGACCGAAGCCCTCTCCTCCCATGAAGGAGATGAGGAAGAAGAGGAGGAGGTGGAGAGCGACTCCCCCCGTAAGGGGAGGAAGAAGAAGAGGGCGACCTCCGAAGACCCGGAGGAGGAGGCGCCCAAGAGAGGGAAGCTAGCCCTTCCGGACAGTTCGGACTCAGAGACCGAACTAGTCCCCAAGAAGCCACCCAGGGTGAAGCCCCTGGCCGAATCGTAAGTATTCGAAAACTTACTGTTTATCTTCGGTCTACCTGCTTCCATTATATAAGTTATTTTGTTATTTGCCTTTCAGCCCTCCCCGCGAGCTCCCGCAAACCCCATCATCGGAGGGGAACTCTCTGCCACCCGAAATGGCAGAGAGTGATACGCCGACGCGTGCCACCTCGCCTGTCATCATGGAGGACACCGAGGTGTTGTCCCAAAGGACCTCTCTTGGCAGAGGGGGGGCGCATGAAGCCGCCGAGAAAGCACCTGAGGTTAACACCTCGGTCGCCGAAAACCTAGGGGAGGCGACCCCTATGAAAACCGACGGTGGGGACCCCCAACAATCCGGGCCCCAGCAGGACACCATTCCGAAGACCAACATGGCTCCGGGATGGGGTAAGCAGCCCTCTTCAAAGGAGGGAGGAGGAGCATCAGCTCCATCAGTGACCTCCACTAATCCCTAATCCGGAGGCGCCCAACGCTCTGGAGGAAGCACTGCAGCGTGCTTCCATCATGGCGGAGCACCGCACCCTGATGGGTGCGGTGGGGGAGAAGGTTCAGTCTACTAAGAGCGGACTGAACGAAGCCTTCACCAGCCTACTGACGGGCTTTGAGGTATGCGACGTAATGTTCTAAAAACCTTTCATATATAGGAATATACCTGTGTACAGACAGTAGCCCCTGAGGCTCTGTTCGGTTAAAAGAAACCGGACAGAGGGTCCATATAGTATTCGGGAGAGTTAACCTGCTATGCTGTTATTGTAACAGGCTTCCCTGTTGGCGGCGACCGCCCAGGCCGCAGAAGTTTCCGAACTCAATCGGAAGCTTCAGGTGGCCAATGAGGAAATCGACCGCATTAATAAGCGGTTCGATGAGACGCAAGGTATGCGTATAATGTTAAGAGTTTATTTCGATATCAGAAGTGATATGTATATTTAGAGATTAACTTATGGAATGCTTTGATTATAATCACAGCTGGTGCAGCCGAGGTCGAGACCCTCAAAAGCGCCCTTGCCCAGGCCAAAAAGGAGGCGGAGGCGAATAAGGCAGCCGCTGACAAGGCGGCTGCCGTACTGAAGACCGAGTAAGATGCCCGCCGCCAACATGAAGCTCGGGTGGCCGAAGTAGAGCAGGAGCTGAAGGATGCCATCAGCAAATGTGAAGCTTTAGAGCAGAAGACTTCGGCCCAGTCGACTGAGCTCACCAAGGCTCTCCATGATGCCAAAGAGGCGCGGATCGAGTCCCGGAGTGCTCGTGAAGAGATCCATCAGGCGAGGCAGATAGCGGCTGGTAAGGCCTTTCTTTTGCAGAGTGTCTTTGGAGGTCAGAGGTATGCTTTGCTGACCCGAGTGTGGAGTTCTCCAGGCGTGTTTGCGGATCTTCCGAAGAGTGCCGCTGATGCCACACAGTACTTCCGAGCCCAGGAGGGGAACTCGACCGAGAAACTATTCTGGTCGCAATTTGTCGCGCCGGAACACTCGACGCCTCTCCTGGGTGACCAACTGAAGTAGCTGTCTGAGCTGCATAGGGTGGTAGGTTTGGCCATGAAGAACTTGATAGTCCAGCTCTGGCCGGCCGAGCCAATCCCTAGTAGCTACTTCGGTTTGGTGAAGCGGCTTATCGACGCGCGGCCTCGGATTGATGCATTGAAGCGCTCGGCCTGCATAGAGGGTGCCCGGATGGCCTTCGCCCGCGTCAAGATGCAATGGGCAAAGATGAAGGCCACCAAAGTGGCAACCGCAGGCCTGCCCGAAGGCAAAGCCGGAAAGGTACTTCGATGACGTCCTAGAAGGAGCCCGAGTGATCGAGGGTCAATGCTCTAAGGACGTAATATTTGATTGCGTATGTTCGGGTTTGTACAAACAATGCGATGAACCCATGCTGTTTATATAGCTATGTTGGCGCCTTTTCTTTCAAGCGATTTTTCCTCCTGTGCGGCCGTTTATTGTTTTATTTCTGAAAGTTGCCAGTCGTTGGCTTCAGCCCCCATGTAGATGCTACAGGGGTGTTCGGCGTAACACGTGACCACACTTTATCCAACGTCTTGGTCCGTAAAGGAGGTGTCAGCATGGTGAACCAGGCAATCAGACTATGCGGCTTTATTACTTTCACTTAGCCATAGGAGTTTGACTGTGGGGCTAAGTACTAGCCCCTGGTGCGTGTGCGGCTATCCGGACTACGGTGCCTTTTCCACGCGGCTGGACGAAGACCAGCCCCTCGTATAACACGAAGTAAATCGCTAACGATTTGTAGTATAATACTAAGTCACCGAATCGCCGACCAGCTCACGCTTATCATGACAGTCAGTTTTCGGCTTTCTCTATTGAGGTACTTGACCGGACGAACCAGAAATACAATCGCAGTAGTTCTCCCTTTACTACCTTAGCCGAACAAGCGGAATGTAAGGTGGTAAGCACAGGAGCCGGGCAACCCAACTATAGACCAAAGACATGATTCAGAGCCGATGCATATAATGCAATATCCGGGACGCCGAAGAGTACCCTATAGGTGTTCGGACTTTGAAATGTGCAGGACCGAATACAGCCCCCGGTGTTAAGGCCGGACTAAAGCACGTGTGGCAGTCTGAAGTAGGGAGGGCATACAGATGACAAAAATAAATGAGTGCCAAACAAAAGTGGTGATCAACTGCTTCCTTTATACCCTGATGAGTACGTCGAGACATATTATTACAGATAATGCCATAAATACCAAGGCTATTTTACATGCCAAAAGTTTTACACAAGGAAAAGGTTTACACAGGGCCTAAAAGTAGTGGTTTGAAGATCCCAATGGTGCCCTGCCGCACGTCTGCGCCGTTTCTCCTTGGTGGGAAATCCTTTAAGAGGAGGAGGCGATGGTCGTTTGTAAGAAAGAGGGACCTGGAAAAGAGCCTCCGTAGATGAGGTAGGTTTTTTAACGAACCTATAGTGGAAAAAAAGTTTAGGTCCGAATAGGGTCAAACCGTACTATGGACCTTTTCCGCAGTGTGCCTCCGGCGCTGCCCAAGGTATTTTAAGTGCATAGTTATGTACGCGCGGTACGTATGCCGCAACCTTATGGGGCGGTCGGCGGAGGCTAAACTGCTATTTAAGCTCCGGCTCCACCGGGCTATCGCGTTGTAGTGCGGATCAGACTCGCTTAGCAGAGTCGTGGGTCTTGATGACCGATGGGTTATCCGGCTTGATGAGGCCGCCCTGTACTTCGACTGCTAGAGCCGCAGTATGCTCCTCAGTACGGAGGGAGCGCTCCATATTCCCATTTACTGTGATGACGCCATGAGGTCCAGGCATTTTGAGCTTCAGATAAGCATAGTGCGGGACCGCATTAAAGCGGGCAAAGGTCGTTCGTCCGAGCAGTGCATGATAACCACTGCGAAAAGGGACGATGTCGAAGATCAAGTCTTCGCTTCGGAAGTTATCTGGAGAGCCGAATACGACTTCCAGTGTTAAGGAGCCCATGTAGCGGGCCTCCATGCCAGGTATCACTCCTTTAAAGGTAGTGTTGCTAGGTTTGATTCTTGACGGGTCGATACCCATCTTACGGATAGTATCCTAGTAGAGCAAGTTGAGGCTGCTGCCGCCGTCCATAAAGACTCTAGTAAGATGGTATCCGTCAATGATAGGATCGAGTACCAGGGCCGCCGAACCTCCATGACGGATACTGGTCGGGTGGTCCCTGCGATCAAAGGTGATCGGACAAGCCGACCATGGGTTGAATTTTGGGGCGACAGGCTCTATGGCGTAGATGTCCCGTAACGCGCGTTTGCACTCCTTCTTGGGGATGTGGGTGACGTAGATCATGTTCACCGTTTTTACCTCGGGGGGAAATTGTTTCTGTCCCCCGGTGCGCGGTGGGCGAGGCTCATCATCGTCCTTGCTTGGAGGCTCTTTCCCCTTATGTTCGGTGTTTAATTTGCCGGCCTGTTTGAAAACCCAGCAGTTTCTGTTGGTATGGTTGGCAGGCTTGTCAGGGGTGCCATGAATCTGGCAGGGTCGATCCAGTATCTTGTCCAAGTTGGACGGACCGTCCATAGTACCTTTGAATGGCTTCTTCCGCTGACCGGGTTTAGAGCCACTGAATCCGGTTTTTACCGCGCGTATCCTCTGTTTCTTCGTTGTTGTTCTGGCGCTTGTTTTTGTTGCGTCATGGCCTTCCATTGCCATCCCTGGCCTCAGAGGTGCCGGGGTCGCTGGTACTGTTGCTTCTACGAGCCAGCCAGCTGTCTTCGCCCGCGCAGAAGCGGGTCATGAGTGCAGTAAGAGCTACCATAGTCTTCGGCTTTTCCTGACCGAGGTGTCGGGCAAGCCATTCGTCGTGGACGCTATGCTTAAATGCTGCTAGGGCTTCGGCGTCCGGACAGTCCACAATTTGGTTCTTTTTAATTAAGAACTGATTCCAAAGTTTGCGAGCTGACTCTCTAGGTTGCTGGACTATGTGACTCAAGTCATCAGCATCCGGTGGCCAGACATAAGTGCCCTGAAAGTTGTCCCAAAAAGCATCGTCTAAATCTTCCCAACTTCCAATGGAGTTCTCTGGGAGGCTATTCAACCAGTGCCGTGCTGGTCCTTTCAGCTTTAGAGGGAGGTATTTAATGGCGTGGAGATCATCTCCGCGAGCCATGTGAATGTGGAGAAGAAAATCTTCAATCCATACGGCGGGATCCGTCGTTCCATCGTATTGCTCGATGTTCACGGGTTTAAACCCTTCCGGAAATTGGTGCTGCATTACCTCATCGGTAAGCACATGGGGTGTGCCGCACCTCTGTACCGGGCGACATCGTGATGGAGTTCGAATGACATCTATGTCCGGTGCTGACCCCGGACTTGGTTAGGTTTGTCATGCCAGGCTTGATGGCCGTCATATCGTGTGGGGGCACGTCCTCTTGATCCATAGATGGATCTGGTTTGGCCGGCTCTATTGGTCAGGTCCTGACGTAGGTCGTACGTGTAGTGCGGAGCCGCTGCTTCCTTGCCTCTATTACGAGGGGGCGCGGGTTGGTGTTCGGCATAATTGGCCGTTTTATCCCGTCCACGTGGTGGTCGGTCCGGCTGATCAGCATGATTGTATTTTGATGGTATTGGCTCAAAGGCCTCCTCGTCGAATTGTGGCAGGAGCCTATGCTTAGGATAGCTCTTTGTTTGGCGCTCATAGCCGTATCCCTCTTCGGCGGCCAGGACCTTAGTCCATCTGTCGTTGAGCGTATCCTTTTCAGCTTGAATCTGCTGCTGTTTCTTTTTCAGGCTCCGTGTAGTGGCGATCAGCCGTCGCTTGGAGCGTTCTTGTTCGAGGGGTTCCTCTGGGACGATGAAATCTTCGTCACCGAGGCTAATATCCTCATCGAAGAAAGGTAAGTAGTTACTATCTTCCGAATCCCCGTGATCGGCAAGTTCGTCGGGGTTGACTTGACCCTCTTCCCTCTCGTCCTGCTCGAACGCGGGCTCAGCGGGGTGGTCGGAGTCTTCGGCGTTGTCCGGAGTGTCATTATCTCCGGTGCCGGTATTACTTTCCCTTGCCCGACGCGATCGTGGGCGGTGCCGCTGACGCCGGCGCTTTGGTGGCTCGTCGACGGGCTCCTTCTCATCTGGATCTTGAGTGCCATCGTCGTCCTTCTTTTCAGGCGTGTCCACCATGTATACATCATAAGTAGAAGTGGCCGTCCAACACCCAGTGATGGGCGGGTTTTGGCCTGGTTCAACTCCGACATCGTCGTCCATACCATCGATGTCTTTGGAGGCGTAGTCTAGCATGTCGGTTAAATCCTCGACAGTAGCTATTAAGTGGGTGGTGGGTGGGACGCAAAATTCCCTGCTCTCAGCCCCCAATTCAAGCTGGGCGTAGTTCGGAGGTGATACTTCTGTGATGGCGAGAGATCGCATTAGGTTCAGTGTTTCGTTTAAGAGTGAAAGCTGGCCAGGCATCTGAGGATCTGCGGAGCTATGTTCGGTAATAACCACTTGACCAAGCTCGATAGACGCAGACCTCGAGAGTTCGAAGTTGATGTCCAGAGGCAAATCCGGCTTCCCGATGACGGGGAGAGTCCCGTTTGACTCCGGGTCCGCCGACGGCATGGTTGCATCTGGGTCTCCGACTAGAAGCTCCGCAGTAGGAGAAAGTCCGGCGGGGTCCACCCCCCGGTATTCGGATGAAGTGTCCTGCTTCGGATCTAGGGCCAGGGCGGGCATGATAGTCGATCCCTGGACGGGATCTGATAGCGGATCCGAAGGGCCTTCTTTGTATGGGTGGGGAGCGGCGGCCGAGGCCGTAAACCCCTCGAAGATTAGATCTCCTCGGATATCGGCGATGTAGTTCAAACTTCCAAACCTGATCTGGTGACCAGGGGCGTAGCTGTCGACCTGCTCAAGGTGGCCGGTCGAGTTGGCACGTAGCGTGAAGCCGCCAAACACAAAGAGTTGACCAGAGAGAAAAGTCTCCCCGGAAACAGCATCGTTATCGACAACGAGGCGAGCCATCGATTCTTCTATCGACAACACAATGGAACTCTCAATGAAAGCACCAATGTCGGTGTCAAAACCGGCAGATCTCGGGTAGGGGGTCCCAAGCTGTGTGCCTAAGGATCGATGGTAACAATGAACAAGGGGGACACGATGTTTACCCAGGTTCGGGCCCTCTTAAAGGAGGTAAAACCCTACGTCCTACTTGATTGTATTCGATGAGTATAGGGGTTACAAGAGTTGATCTACCTCGAGATCGTAATGGCTAAACCCTAGTTGTCTAGCCTATGATTATTCTGATTGCCTCTACGGACTAAACCCTCCGGTTTATATACACACCGGAGGGGCCTAGGGTTGTACAAAGTCGGTTTACATAAGAAGGAAATAATACATCCGGACACCAAACTTGCCGTCCACGCATATAGGAGTCCTACCCGGACACGGGGATGGTCTTCTGCTTTATCTTCACGGTCCATCAGTCCGGCCCATATCGAATAGACCGGACACCCGAGGACCCCCTAATCCAGGACTGCCTCGGCCGCCGCCTCCAGGTCGCCGCCGTCACACACCGCCTCCTCCAGGTTGCCGTTGTCACACACTTCCTCAGGTCCGTTGATCTCTCTCCTCCTCGCCACTCCTCACTGCCAGCCCTGCACAGCTCTGCCTCCACGGCGGGTTTTCGCTCTATGGCGTTCAAGAGAGGTGGCTGCAGCCGCCATGGTGCCGATCCGGTCCTTGCTACTGGATCTGTCCCTCTTCACCCCTCCTCCCAGTCCGATCCAATGGCGACCGCACGACATCGATCTCCCTGATAGCGTGAGGTCCTAGCGGCAATGCCAGGCCCCTTGCGGTTGGGGTCAATTTGAGGTGGCTCCGGTGGAAACGCGGAACACGTCCCATTGTTACAGGGGCTCCCGAGGCGACATCCAGTTGCTCTGCGTGCAGAGGTTATTTTCACCTATGTTTGCTTTTGCGTTCATTTTGCAGGCCAAAAACAGGTCAGCGAATCGGGATTCAGCCGTGGGGGATTTTTTGCGATGATGTTGCTCCATGTTCTTTTTGCGATTCAGGTATTCGTTTTGCACATGTTCATTGTGGGCAAATCATTTTTTTTTGTTTTTTTGTGACAATTTCTGTGTTTTTCATCGTCAGTGTTTGAACACAGTAGTTTCATCAGAGGGATAGTTGTGATCTATGCATGCAGCTAGGCTTTCCATTTTAATTTTACAGACGACAAGCAACTTTGTTGTGGTCTTGTTAGTTTTTCAAAATGGAAATTCAGTGATGATCATGTTTTATTAGCATAGGTTCCGAGATAACCTTAGTCAGTAAACAAATTATTTTCTTGCAGGTCAATTCTGATATATATGTTCAATAGCTCAATTTTGTTTTGATCTACTACATTTAGTCAATATTAGCTCTAGCATCAACACTAACCGTCACTCTCATGCCACCCATGGACGCCTCTGACCGAGGTGCAGGTTGGTGCTCGCCGTGGGTACATCCACCAGATTTTCCTTCTGTAGTTTGTTGAAAATGAAGTGCTTCCACCAGCATGAATATTCCACGAAAATCAGACTTCATGTTGGTAAAACATGAAGCTCCAGTCTCTATAGATATCGTCTAGATCAAGGATATAAATTATCATCTGCATGCATCTGTTGTGTTTTGATGGATGGTTGTGGCTGAACCCGCAAATCCTCATTCAGATTTAGATGTACATGATAAGAGTGTCGAGAAAGTCAATATATGGCTTAGTGCCGCACATATGTTGTCTACTAGGTAGTTACGCAGACATTGTTCCACCTAGGTGCTTACTTATGCACACTTGTACTTTCTGTTGTAGTAGTTAATTGAAGTGTTTGTTTTTTTAATATGGTTTCTTAAGATGATGTCATGGTAGTGTTAATTAGTCTCAATCTTTTAATGTAAAATGCTCTAACTGATGGTTGCCATATAGCCATGGATTGTATACAGTTTGATTTGGTCACCCTGAAATAATAAATTGTTCCTTTGTTTGTTTTTGTGTTCCATAGCAAGGATTGAATTCTGGATTGTCTTCCTTTTGATCAACCATATGGCTTCTACTAGATGGATGTTCATCAATTATGTCGGATATCTATTGGTGTTGTCATCACTTGTCACGAGTTTGATCTATATTGCACAGGATAGTCCCTGTCATGGGCATGCCATGTTCTCCGAAGTTTACCAAAACAATAACTATTTAGTTGAACATTGACAGTGTTTCTTGTTTGTTCTATTAAGGCGGTTCAAAAAGTTACAGGATTTTTAAGATTTATCTATGCTTTCTTGAAAGGCATGCTCGGAGAACTTCTACAGATCTGGATAGGAAAGTTTGATTCTTCCTTACTAGAGCCATACGACCAAAAGATGATTAGAAGGCTCTTTCCAAGCATAAGGTGAATCTTGTATATAGTTTAATTTGGGATATTTTCTTATAAATGTGTAATGTTGCATACATAAATTGTCTCAGTTAAATGAAGGATTTTTTATTCAGCTGCGCCTCAATTTAACGTGCAGGTGACTCAGTCGGGGCACCAGGAACAGGATTGCGGCGGGGTTGGACAAGGGGCTGCGCTACTTGCACTTTTTGTGCAGCCCAGGATACCATATTGCAACCTCAAGCCATTGAATTTAATTCAGTTGAATGTATATGTTCTCATTTTCCATTTCTTCAATTTACGATGCGGTATCTGTGTCTATTGATTTCAAATTGGCGAGATATAATTAAACCTAGGTTAATCACATTTTAACGGGGACAAATCTTGATTCTTAAATGCGGTCTAACCGTCGATAAATCTTTTATGTATAATATGCTGCCTGGAATGTAGGTACATTCCAGGAGTTCGCGGATGTTTATGTTGGATTATGTTGTTCCAAGGTTCTTGTGTGCTACATGCTCGTTGTTTTTGCCTCGGTTGCCCTGATGAGTTTCTGTCGCCCACCGTGTGCGCCGTAGGATATTGCGTCAGCCAGTCACTGGTGCACCCCATCATCACGACCTTCGCTGGCACCACTAGGTACATCTAGGTTCACACATTGTTCCCGCAAGAAAAGAGGTTCACGCATTGTTAACAAGTTGCATATGAACTTTGCTTCATAAATTGGAGTGGCTCGTGATTCTATCTATATTGGCCCTTCCTTGCAGATATATCTGAAGCTTGAGGATAACGGATTGGTCGAGACGTTAGGGATACTCGTCAATGTTATAAAATTTGTCTGCATATACCAGCTCCAAATTTTAGACATTCTAACGAGTCCATGAGGTATAAGCATGTGCAACATGGTTCTTTTTTTTGCCTACCTGTATTCTTCTCACTCTAATTTCCATAGGACTGCTGTAAACACCATGCGGTGGTTGTATGCTGCCATGGAGGGAATAAAAGGCGCATGTTGATTGCAAGGATGAGTATAATAGTATAACTAAGGAGTGGTTGGGCTAGCCCAATTGTTTTATCAAAAATGTACATTATTATTTAGGCAAAACTTATACTTTGTGGCCTCAAATAGCATTTGGATTTATAGATTATTTTATCTTAAAATATAGATTTATATCTAATTCTATCATATTAACTTACTTTAGAAACGCAGAACCGCAATGGTTGGTTGTTGCTTGAGGAGGTGCATATGTCGTCAAGGTTGTGTATTGCTGGAGCTAGGAACACTTCCATATTCTAAAGTTGGTTGTTAATGGATTGAGCCAAACTATGGAAAAAGTAAGCTTATGGTGTGTATTTAGTTTGTTATATCAGTTATAGGAATCACGTGCCTTTTATAGTCATGTTATCTTTTGGTATTACATAGTTCACAAAGGTTGCATTTTGGTATATACTTAGCTGCTCATGCATTCAAAGTTCCTATATCTTTTTCTGGCACACATCTACATGTCTATACATCTTTGACTATAGGAGTGCTGCCAATATGGATACCAGACAAAAGTAAATAAGTAAATTAAGGCCTGGAAAAAGTAAGAAGTAAAGAATGTTCAGAAAAATGTTGTATAATTTAATGGGAATGGTCAGATAATTGTAATGGGGGGTTATAATGAGTTGCCTCTTTTGTAGTCACCCTTTTAGTGGTGTCAATGTTTAAAGTATTAGCTTTAACTAATTATCCCTTTAACTGAATAAGCAGGAATGTACAAGAAGGTGAAGGGATTGCTGCAGCTGATCCAAGAAGATTGGCCACTCCTTTGAGTTTCTGTCATACATAAGGATACTGTTGATGCCGTACTTATATTCTGAAGGGTCAACTAGAGATTACAGTTATCTTCCGTGACTATGTGAACCCACTGCCATAGTCTCATAAAATCATATCATGAATCTTACTATCGCAGCCAGCAATGGGACCGCCATCAGTTTTTTTAGAATAACTGACATCAAAAAAATGTATCAAGGATTGACTGTGTTTAAATCTTTTTTATTTTTCACTGTCTTTTTATGTCTTTCAAAAATGCCTTAATGAGCTCACAATCCTAATTGACATAGGAGGAATTTGCACTGGATTCGAGATTTTTCTCTTCACTGGTTTACAATTAGTGGTTTTCTCATATGCAGATCAGTCATTCATTTGCTGGTACATTTTCTTTGTACAGTACAGCTTACTTTGCTATGTAGTCATGGGTTCGCTGAAGCTGATAGGGTTTCATCAGGCTTCCAAGGGCTAGAAGAGATTGAAGAGAAAATCCACATGTTTCAAAAAATCCTATTGAAATGCTGATGTTCACTATGTGTGCACTGGCAGGACCATGCACATACGCTAATTTAGTGAGGACACTTCTTATGTAGTCACACGAGCAGTGTAAAGAATGGAGAACAAATGAGCTATTATTTGATGGGCTAAGCCAATATCCAGATTAATGCACAACTGAGTGTAGCGGGCGCTTAGCTTAAGGATGAGATCATGCTACATCAAGTTAACCTTCTCTTTCATTGATGGATCTCTACTCTGAAAGTTGAAATGTATTTATGCATATATGAAGTAGGAACACACTGGATGGAGTGGCAGTTGATATGAAGACTACTAATAAAATACGAAAAGAAATTAAATGAGTAAGTTACTGCTTCTCAAAATTCAATGGGTCTTCAGAACAGATAAAAATCTCTGCTATCTAAAACATACATAAGGTTCCCTGTTCCACCTTTTGCCAGTTTATTTTCGTCCACCAATCCAGCATCTCGCCTTGACATCCTCATGAAAGAACCGAGCCAAAATCTAGCCGGGGAAACTCGCGCATGCACGTTCTTCTCGAGCTGCCTCTCTCCCATCGCACACACGTAGGCCACCGCCCCCTTCCACCCGTCGTTGTCGCCCTAGCCCCCATGTATGCTGCCACTCTGGTTGGATCTCGTACCGTTGATCGTTTCGCTCTTCCACCCGCAGCGCGAAGAGGTCGCGCTGGGCAGCAGGGGACAGCGGTGCGGGAAGGCATGCTAGGGTTTTGGTGGCAGCTGTGGTCGGCATGTACGTCCTCGGGTATGGATCAAGTGGATTAAGGTAGTAGTAGAACGTCAACGTGTTCGTCAACGGCCATTTCAAATCTTTTGCTGGTTGCATATATAAATGCCTGTGCGTTGTTTCTTGTGAAGGTTTGCACTAGGAACAAAGGCAGTTGCCGCCCTTGTCCTTTGTTGCTGGTCTGCCACGGCGGCATCGATCACTGGCTCAGTTAGAACATGAGTTAGTGGATTTTGTGATAAGAGTGAGGGTTAAGAGTGAGCGGGATGGGGTTTGGGGTTGGTCAGTTCGGTTACGGCTGTCTTAGCGGAATAATTTCCCTACTGTAGAAAATGTGGCAAATTGCATTTCATTAGAGATGACTTTTGCCGAAAAATGCATGGGCGAGTGGTTCAAAAAAATTTCTTCATCAAGTTAGTACAATTTTTGGTTAGGATAGAAGGGTAAATGCATTGGTTGGTTGCTTCAAGAGTTAATAATGGACACGGTGACATATGCGCTGCGTGCCCAACAATGGACATCATACTTTTGTTTTGTGGTAATGCACGATATTCAACTGTATGTTGCACCATAACAATGACTCGGTAGACATCAGATCTGCCTTCTTGGCTCGGGGGGGGGGGGGGGGGGCCTCATGGGCGGCGCACGCCTCACCCCCCATGATGGCGGTGGCGGGTCGGCACGAACACGAGGGGGGATGGGGGGGCAGTTCGCTAGGGGCTCCTCATTGATGGTCCGTGGGGAAGTACGGTGTGAAGGAGAGAGGACACCATGGCGAAGGTGAGGTGGGTGTCATCCAGTTTAAAGGAGAGGGCTCCAGCGAGAAATGTCCCGCCATGGGAGAAAATTGAGCGGGAAGGGGAGGATCCAACAAAAAAAGAAGGGTGCGTCTTGAGGTGTGGTTTTTGTGTTGGGACCGCGCGTTGAAGATAGCATGATGGATAGTTATGACAACCATATTTCTCCCCACATATGGGTTGGATTCGAGGGAGTCCGAACTATCTTGGATTTTGGGTAGCTCGTTGGGCCCTTTTGATGTGTGAACATGTCCGGACGGTCTTTGACCTTGGAGATGACCTTAATATTTTGTTTGATTTATCTATATGCATTATAGCCCGTAGCAATGCACGGGCATTCTACTAGTATAAATAAAGAATGAGTTCACAACGGATCTCACGAGTTTTCTATTAAGTTTTGTGTTGTGAAGTTTTCAAGTTTTGGGTAAAGATTTGATGGACTATGGAATAAGGAGTGGCAAGAGCCTAAGCTTGGGGATGCCCAAGGCACCCCAAGGTAACATTCAAGGACAACCAAGAGCCTAAGCTTGGGGATGCCCCGTAAGGCATCCCCTCTTTCGTCTTCGTCTATCGGTAAATTTACTTGAGGCTATATTTTTATTTACCACATGATATGTGTTTTGCTTGGAGTGTCTTGTATGATATGAGTCTTTGCTTTTTAGTTTGCCACAATCATCCTTGCTATACACACCTTTTGAGAGGGACACACATGAATCGTGATTTATTAGAATACTCTATGTGCTTCACTTATATCTTTTGAGCTAGGCAATTTTGCTCTAGTACTTCACTTATATCTTTTTAGAGCACGGCAGTGGTTTTATTTTATAGAAATTATTGAACTCTCATGCTTCACTTATATTATTTTGAGAGTCTTTCTAAACAGCATGGTAATTTGCTTTGGTTATAAATTTAGTCCTAATATGATAGGCATCCAAGAGGGATATAATAAAAACTTTCATATAAAGTGCATTGAATACTATGTGAAGTTTGATTCCTTATGATTGTTTTGAGATATAAAGATGGTGATATTAGAGTCATGCTAGTGAGTAATTATGGATTGTAGAAATACTTGTGTTAAAGTTTGTGATTCCCGTAGCATGCACGTATGGTGAACCGTTATGTGATGAAGTCGGAGCATGATTTATTTATTGATTGTCTTCCTTATGAGTGGCAGTCAGGGACGAGCGATGGTCTTTTCCTACCAATCTATCCCCCTAGGAGCATGCGCGTAGTACTTCGTTTCGATGACTAATAGATTTTTGCAATAAGTATGTGAGTTCTTTATGACTAATGTTGAGTCCATGGATTATACGCACTCTCACCCTTCCACCTTTGCTAGCCTTTCTAGTACCACGCAACTTTCGCCGGTACCATACACCTACCTTTTACCTTCCTCAAAACAGCCACCATACCTACCTATTATGGCATTTCCATAGCCATTCCGAGATATATTGCCATGCAACTTTCCACCGTTCCGTTTTATTATGACACGTTCCATCATTGTCATATTGCTTTGCATGATCATGTAGTTGACATAGTATTTGTGGCAAAGCCACCGTTCATAATTTTTATACATGTCACTCTTGAGTCCTTGCACATCCCGGTACACCGCCGGAGGCATTCATATAGAGTCATATTTTGTTCTAAGTATCGAGTTGTAAGTAAATAAAAGTGTGATGATCTTCATTATTAGAGCATTGTCCCATGTGAGAAAAAAATAAAAGAGGCCAACGAAGCCCACAAATAAATTAAAAGAGGCCAAAGAAGCCCACCACAAAAAAATGAGAGAAAAGAGAGAAGGGGCAATGTTACTATCCTTTTTCCACACTTGTGCTTCAAAGTAGCACCATGATCTTCATGATAGAGAGTCTCCTATGTTGTCACTTTCATATACTAGTGGGAATTTTTCATTATAGAACTTGGCTTGTATATTCCAATGATGGGCTTCCTCAAATTGCCCTAGGTCTTCGTGAGCAAGCAAGTTGGATGCACACCAACTTAGTTTCTTTTTGAGCTTTCATAAACTTATAGCTCTAGTGCATCCGTTGCATGGCAATCCCTACTCACTCACATTGATATCTATTGACGGGCATCTCCATAGCCCGTTGATACGCCTAGTTGATGTGAGACTATCTCCTTCTTTTTGTCTTCTCCATAACCACCATATTCTATTCCACCTATAGTGCTATGTCCATGGCTCACGCTCATGTATTGCGTGAAAGTTGAAAAGGTTTGAGAACATCAAAAGTATGAAACAATTGCTTCGCTTGTCATCGGGGTTGGGCATGATTTGAATATTTTGTGTGATGACGATGGAGCATAGCCAGACTATATGATTTTGTAGGGATAACTTTCTTTGGCCATGTTATTTTGAGAAGACATGATTGCTTTATTAGTATGCTTAAAGTATTATTGTTTTTATGTCAATATTAAACTTTTGTTTTGAATCTTATGGATCTGAACATTCATGCCACAATAAAGAAAATTACATGGATAAGTATGTTAGGTAGCATTCCACATCAAAAATTATGTTTTTATCATTTACCTACTCGAGGACGAGCAGGAATTAAGCTTGGGGATTCTTGATACGTCTCCAACGTATCTATAATTTTTGATTGTTCCATGCTATTATATTATCTGTTTTGGATGTTTTATATGCATTAATATGCTATTTTATATTATTTTTTGGACTAACCTATTAACCTAGAGCCCAGTGCCAGTGCCAGTTTCTGTTTTTTCCTTGTTTTTGAACTTCGCAGAAAAGGAATACCAAATGGAGTCCAAACGGAATAAAACTTCATGATGATTTTTCTTGGACCAGAAGACACCCAGGGGACTTGGAGTCCAAGTCAGAAGAGCCGTGAGGCGGCGACAAGGGTGGAGGGTGCGCCATAGGGGGGTCGCCCCTGCCTTGTGGGCCCCTCGGGACTCCTCTGACCTAGCCCTTCTTCCTATATATTCACATATATTCTATAACCACCAGAGCAATCCACGAAAACACTTTTCCACCGCCGCAACCTTATGTTCCCGTGAGATCCCATCTTGGGGCCTTTTCCGACATCCCGCCGGAGGGGGAATCGATCACGGAGGGCTTCTACATCAACTCCATTACCCTTCCGATGATGCGTGAGTAGTTTACCTCAGACCTACGGGTCCATAGCTAGTAGCTAGATGGCTTCTTCTCTCTCTTTGATTCTCAATACAACGTTCTTCTTGATGTTCTTGGAGATCTATCCGATGTAATCTTCTTTTGCGGTGTGTTTGTCGAGATCCGATGAATTGTGGATTTATGATCAGCTTATCTATGAATATTATTTGAATATTATCTGAATTATTTTATGCATGATTTAATATCTTTGTATTTCTCTTCGAATTATCGGTTTGGTTTGGCCAACTAGATTGGTTTTTCTTGCAATGGGAGAGGTGCTTAGCTTTGGGTTCAATCTTGCGGTGTCCTCACCCAGTGACAGTAGGGGTAGCGAGGCACGTATTGTATTGTTGCCATCGAGGATAAAAAGATGGGGTTTTCATCATATTGCTTGAGTTAATTCCTCTACATCATGTCATCTTACTTAAGGCGTTACTCTGTTATTTATGAACTTAATACTCTAGATGCATGCTGGATAGCGGTCGATGTGTGGAGTAATAGTAGTAGATGCAGGCAGGAGTCGGTCTACTTGACACAGACGTGATGCCTATATGCATAATCATTGCCTTGGATATCATCATAACTTTGCGCTTTTCTATCAATTGCTCGACAGTAATTTGTTCACCCACCGTATTATTTGCCTTCGTGAGAGAAGCCTCTAGTGAAACCTATGGCCCCCGGGTCTATTTTCCATCATAATACTTTCCGATCTACTATTTTCCATCATATTACTTTGCGATCTACTATTTTGCAATCTTTTATTTTCAGATCTATATACCAAAAAACCCAAAAATATTTTATCTTTTGTTTATCTATCTCTATCCGATCTCACTTTTGCAATTGACCGTGAAGGGATTGACAACCCCTTTATCGCGTTGGGTGCAAGTGTTTGATTGTTTGTGCAGGTGTTGATGATTTGTGCGTTCTTCTCCTACTGGATTGATACCTTGGTTCTTAACTGAGGGAAATACTTACCTCTACTGTGCTGCATCACCCTTTCCTCTTCAAGGGAAAAACCAACACAAGCTCAAGAAGTAGCAAGGCTTCATCGAAAGTCTGTATAAAACCATATGCTTTGATCACCTCATCAAAGCGTATATTCCAGCTCCGAGATGCTTGCACCAGTCCATAGATGGATCGCTGGAGTTTGCACACTTTGGTAGCACCTTTAGGATCGACAAAACCTTCTGGTTGCATCATATACAACTCTTCTTTAAGAAATCCATTTGTGGCACCCCGGCTCAGAGAACCGGATTACCAGTGTTTCCAACCCAGAGATCATGTCTTCTGGAAACACACAACAACTTGGAACAGAACAAAACTGAACTTTATTGGTAAACTTCGGGTACAAGCTCATATTTTACATCGAAAGCGAGGCCGAAAGCACACCTGGTGCTAAGACAATATCTACATTATTTATGAAACATAACAGGGCCTCGGTACTACTGGGTACTTCTACGGCGTAGTGGAACCTAGCGGAAACTCCATCCACAGGGACACTGCTGGAACACAGCCTAGTTAGCGTAGCATGAACCATCGGGACCTCCGTCCTCGGCTTCTCCTGCATCTGGCATGATACGCCAGGTGAGTACTTTGAATGTACTCGCAAGCTCATGACAACCAAGTAATGCAGCAAACAATGGCATGGCAATTATCAGGTTAAATGCTTAAGTAATTCACTTACTGTCACTGGTTACCAACTTACTCTCTTCCGGGTTGTCTCACAACCCCCGGAATACTCACTGAGTACTTCCGATCACCAGACAAGTTCTTCCATCATTATTATTAGTATTACGGTTGACCATCTAGTGAGGTCTGGATGGGCTGTCCATTACCGTGGACGCGGCTATTCGAATAGATTTTACACTCTGCAGAGGTTGCGCACTTTACCCACACCATGGAGCACCTGACCTCGTGATCCCATTCGGGTGGACCAGCGTTGCTGCAACGAAACCCGCCTGACCCGTGACCCTCCCATCGTACCACCAACAATCATTCTCCCCCGGAGTCCTGCCCTGGGTGGCCCCTGTGTCACCTCGTGACACCTGCCACCGTCGTGGCCAAACTAAACTGTCCCAAATGGGGACGCCGGCACAAAACTCAACTGGGCTCACAGGATTATCGTCGTCTACCTGATCAGGGTAGCACGCACGCATAACCCTCCCTGTCGGGTGGTACCGGTGAAAGAGCACGGAGCCAGACCAAGTCAAGGCCGTCCCATACCGGCAAATGTGGTTGCACGGATAAGCCCGGACAGGTGACTCAAGATCAACCAACTAAGTTCATTTAGCAAGCTTAGTGGTTCATCACTATATCTTGAGTTAGCAGCAACTAGTCACTTAAATCAATTTACCATGAATTATTATATAGCAAGTAAATGAAAGAAATTCATATGGATATGCAATGCTATTGGAATGCTACATAAAATGGATGTCCTGGCTTGCCTTGCTCTGTTGGGTTGCCCAAAAACTCCTGGTCTTCAAATGCACCAAAGTTTCCCTCTGAAAATAATTTAAAACAGCAATTCAAAATATCACATAACACTATTTGGCCCACCAGAAATTTTGTGAGCAAGAGAAAAATACCAAACTTTACCAGAAATTAGAGGAGATCAGTACAAACCAAGTGCAAAAAGAATCAATCAATTTGGACTTAGGAATAAAAAGTTATTGATGGTCAAAGGTACTGGTCAAAGCTGGAATTTAAATTAAAAACAGAAAACCTGACAGGGGCCGCGTCGAAGGCGTAAAGCGGAGAGGCGTCTCCACTTACCGCTTCACGCGCGCGTGGCTGAGCCGCTCACGAGCAGGCCCCGTAGCTGGGTTTAAACCAGAGAGAGAGGGAACAGAGAGAGAGAGGCGGAGCTCCGGTGATCGTCGGCGGCGATGCAGGCAGCGGCGAGGTCGGGCGAGAACGTGAATGGAACGAGCTCACCATGGCGAACGTGCACGTACCCGCAGCTTGGCTGGAGACGGCCGGACGGTGGCGCCCCCTTCTTCTCCGGCGGGTGGATGCTACGGGCGTCATCGTCGGCAGCGATTCTGGCAGCGGTTCGACTCGGGAGGAGGTCGGGCGTGATCAGGGAAATGAGCTACACTCGAGGGTGGCGTCAGTGGAGGCCGGGAAGGAGTAGAATGGCGAGGCAACTGGGCTCTGGTGGCGGCGGATCTCCGGCGAGGTTCAAGGCCAGAGGGCCTCTCGGCCGTGGCTCGCTGCTCGGGGAGGCGATTGGGAGGTGGTGGAGTGGGTTGAGGAGCTCGGAGAGGCTGGCTATGGCCTTATATAGGAGGAAGGCAAGCTCGGGCGAGTCCTCTGGAAGCGGAGAGGCACGGGACACGTCGTCGATGCGAGGACGCCTTGCTGGCTGGCTGCTAGCAGCGACGAGACGGGAGAGGGCAGAGAGAGTTAATGCGGCGGTGGAGGTTAGCGGAGGAAGAAGACGCGCCGCAGGCCACAGTGCAGCCACGGGCGCCACAGTGCCCGAGTGCGTGGCGGCCGTCGGGTAGGATTCCGACGAGGGGGACCCTCTGGAGTGAGGTACGTGGACGGCATCGGTGATGTCGGCACCAGCGGACACCTTCTGACAACGCGGGGCAGCCGGAATGACGACACCCAACGCGGGTGAGCTACAGAGCACGCGCACTGGCATGCCATTGCCGTGCTCACCACCATGTCTGGCGCCTAGAGGCCGAGCAGGTCCAGCGCACCATGTCCAGAGCCTTCTCCTTTGATCACTTAGCCTCTCTGCACGCTTGGTTTGGCTAGATTCACTCTGCTGTGAAGTGTAGCTTCAGCTACAGTTTCTGACAGCAAACTTGAGAGTGATCTAGAGGATAGATGAGCTGGAGATGAAGCCAGTGGAGATGTCTGGTGTTTTCTACCTTGGAGGGACTACAAGCTGACCAAATTTGGAAGGGTTTCGACCAGTTTTGAATATAGTTCCTGTGTAAACCACCTTACTGGTCCAGAAACTAAATGAGCTTGGTTCACTCATATGGTTGATCTTCTGAAGCTGAAATTTGGTGTATGGGAGTCATTTGGTGTGTAGAAGATGCCATAAAAATTTCATGGCCATAGGATACCTCTAGCTAGTACTTCCTTCACTGAGGTCCCAAAAAGACAGCAACTTGGCAGAGCCTTGTTGCTAAAAAGTTATACTGGACAAAGTGATATTTTTGGATATTGTGGCTAGATAGGTTCCCTAGTATCTCATGGAATTTATTTGGGAGTTTTCTGAGTTAGGAAAATAGAGGTTGCTTCATAATTGGCCAATTCTGACCAGAAAGAAAATAATTATTCTGGCCAAAATTTTATATTGGACAATGAAATGTTTTTGAAGATTATGAGGTTATATGATAATAAGAAGGTGTGACAGGAGTTTGGGATCCTTCTGATCATTAGAACTATAGGTTGCTTCACAACCCAAGGTGATGACATAGTTTCCCAAGGAAGAAAATAAATTATTGGGAAAAGATTGAATATTGGAATTTGATCCAAGAGAGATGTGGCAAGGCTATGGCAGGGTGGTGAGGATTTTTGAGTCACTTGGAAAAGAGGTTCAAAGATTCACAAGTCCAAAGTTAACTGAAAAGGTTCAAAAACCATCCAGAATTCAAATAAAGCCAAAAAGGTTTTGAAAAGAAAAGGTTGACAAAAACCAGGGTGTCACACCATTATGGAATGCAGTTTTGACGTCCATTTGTCAGATTTCATAATCATAAAATGCGGCAATCGCTAACATGATTCGGACGGACTTAAGCATTGCTACGGGTGAGAAAGTCTCATCATAGTCAACCCCTTGAACTTGTCGAAAACCTTTTGCGACAAGTCGAGCTTTGTAGACAGTAACATTACCATCAGCGTCAGTCTTCTTCTTGAAGATCCATTTATTCTCTATGGCTTGCCGATCATTGGGCAAGTCCACCAAAGTCCACACTTTGTTTTCATACATGGATCCTATCTCAGATTTCATGGCCTAAGCCATCTGTCAGAATCTGGGCTCATCATAGCTTCTTCATAGTTCGTAGGTTCGCCTTGGTCTAGTAACATGACTTCCAGGATAGGATTACCGTACCACTCTAGTGCGTATCATGCTCTGGTTGACCTACGAGGTTCAGTAGCAACTTGATCTGAAGTTTCATGATCATTATCATTATCTTCCTCTCTAGTTGGTGTAGGCATCACGGGAACGGTTTTCTGTGATGTGCTACTTTCAAATTCGAGAGAAGGTACAATTACCTCATCAAGTTCTACTTTCCTCCCACTCACTTCTTTCGAGAGAAACTCCTTCTCTAGAAAGGTTCCATTCTTGGCAACAAAGATCTTGCCTTTGGATCTGTGGTAGAAGGTGTACCCAATTGTTTCCTTAGGGTATCCTATGAAGACGCACTTCTCCAATTTGGGTTCGAGCTTATCAGGCTGAAGCCTTTTGACATAAGTGTCGCAACCCCAAACTTTAAGAAACGACAGCTTAGGTTTCTTGCCAAACCACAGTTCATACGGTGTCATCTCAACGGATTTAGACGATGCCCTATTTAACGTGAATGCAGCTGTCTCTAATGCATAACCCCAAAATGATAGTGGTAAATCGGTAAGAGACATCATAGATCACACCATATCTAATAAAGTACGGTTACGACGTTCGGACACACCATTACGCTGTGGTGTTCCAGATGGGGTGAGTTGTGAAAGAATTCCACATTGTTTTAAATGAAGGCCAAACTCGTAACTCAAATATTCGCCTCTGCGATCAGATCATAGAAACTTTATTTTCTTGTTACGATGATTCTCCACTTCACTCTGAAATTCTTTGAACTTTTCAAATGTTTCAGACTTGTGTTTCATTAAGTAGATATACCCATATCTGCTCAAATCATCTGTGAAGGTCAGAAAATAACAGTACCCGTCGCGTGCCTCAACACTCATCGGACCGCATACATCGATATGTATTATTTCCAATAAGTCATTAGCTCGCTCCATTGTTCCGGAGAACGGAGTTTTAGTCATCTTGCCCATGAGGCATGGTTCGCAAGTAGCAAATGATTCATAATCAAGTGATTCCAAAAGTCCATCTGTATGGAGTTTCTTCATGCGCTTTACACTAATATGACTTAAACGGCAGTGCCACAAATATGTTGCACTATCATTATCAACTTTGCATCTTTTGGCATCAATATTATGAATATGTGTATCACTACAATCGAGATTCAACAAGAATAGACCACTCTTCAAGGGTGCATGACCATAAAAGATATTACTCATATAAATAGAACAACCATTATTCTCTTTTTTTTAAATGAATAACCGTCTCGCACTAAACAAGATCCAGATATAATGTTCATGCTCAACGCTGGCACCAAATAACAATTATTCAAGTCTAAAACTAACCCTGAAGGTAGATGTAGAGGTAGCGTGCCGACGGCGATCACATCGACCTTGGTACCATTCCCTACGCGCATCGTCACCTCATCCTTAGCCAATCTTCGTTTAATCTGTAGCTCCTGTTTTGAGTTACAAATATGAGCAACCGAACCAGTATCAAATACCCAGGCGCTACTACGAGCATTAGTAAGGTACACATCAATAACATGTATATCAAATATACCTTTGTTCACTTTGCCATCCTTCTTATCCGCCAAGTATTTGGGGCAGTTCCGCTTCCAGTGACCAGTCCCTTTGCAGTAGAAGCACTTAGTTTCAGGCTTGGGTCCAGCTTTGGGCTTCTTCCCGGGAGTGGCAACTTGCTTGCCATTCTTCTTGAAGTTCCCTTTCTTTCCCTTGCCCTTTTTCTTGAAAGTAGTGGTCTTGTTAACCATCAACACTTGATGCTCCTTCTTGGTTTCTACCTCTGCGGCCTTAAGTATGGCGAAGAGCTCGGGAATTGTTTTGTTCATCCCTTGCATATTACAGTTCATCACGAAGCCTTTGTAGCTTGGTGGCAGTGATTGAAGAACTCTGTCAATGACATAATCAACTGGAAGATTAACTCCCAGCTGAGTCAAGTGATTATAATACCCAGGCATTTTGAGTATGTGTTCACTGACAGAACTGTTCTCCTCCATCTTGCAGCTATAGAACTTGTTGGAGACTTCATATCTCTCAACCCGAGCATTTGCTTGAAATATTAACTTCAACTCTTGGAACATCTCATATGCTCCATAACGTTCGAAACGTCTTTGAAGTCCCGGTTCTAAGCTGTAAAGCATGGCACATTGAACTACCGAGTAGTCATCAGATCGAGCTTGCCAGACGTTCAAAACATCAGCTTCTGCTCCTGCAGCAGGCCTTTCACCTAGCGGTGCATCAAGGACATAATTCTTCTGTGCAGCAATGAGGATAATCCTCAAGTTACGGACCCAGTCCGTGTAGTTGCTACCATCATCTTTCAACTTAGCTTTCTCTAGAAACGCATTAAAATTCAGGGGAACGGTAGCTAGTCCATTGATCTACAACATAGATATGCAAAACTATAAGACTAAGTTCATGATAAATTAAGTTCAATTAATCAAATTACTTAAGAACTCCCACTTAAATAAACATCCCTCAAGTTATCTAAGTGATACATGATCCAAATCAACTAACCCATGTTCGATTATGACGTGAGATGGGGTAGTCATCAATGGTGAACATCTCTATGTTGATCATATCTACTATATGATTCATGTTCGACCTTTCGGTCTCCAGTGTTCTGAGGCCATGTCTGTACATGCTAGGCTCGTCAAGTTTAACCCAAGTATTCTGCATGTGTAAAACTGTCTTACACCCGTTGTATGTGAACGTAGAGTCTATCACACCTGATCATCACGTGGTGTCTCGAAACGACGAACTGTAGCAACGGTGCATACTCAGGGAGAACACTTTTACCTTGAAATTTAGTGAAGGGATCATCTTATAATGCTACCACCGTACTAAGCAAAATAAGATGCATAAAAGATAAACATCAGATGCAATCAAAATATGTGACATGATATGGCCATCATCATCTCGTGCTTTTGATCTCCATCTCCAAAGCATCGTCATGATCTCCATCGTCACCGGCTCGACACCTTGATCTCCGTCGTTGCATCGTGGTCGTCTCGCCAACTATTGCTTCTACAACTATCGCTAATGCATAGTGATAAAGTAAAGCAATTACATGGCGTTTGCATTTCATACAATAAAGAGACAACCATAAGGCTCCTGCCGGTTGCCGATAACTTACAAAACATGATCATCTCATACAATAACAATTTATCACATCTTGTCTTGACCATATCACATCACAACATGCCCTGCAAAAACAAGTTAGACGTCCTCTACTTTGTAGTTGCAAGTTTTACGTGGCCGCTACGGGCTTCTAGCAAGAACCGTTCTTACCTATGCATAAAACCACAACGGTGATTCATCAAGTTTGCTGTTTTAACCTTCTTCAAGGACCGGCCACAGTCAAATTCGATTCAACTAAAGTAGGAGAAATAGACACCCGCCAGCCACCTTTATGCAAAACTAGTTGCATGTCAGTCGGTGGAACCGGTCTCATGTGCGTGGACATGTAAGGTTGGTCCGGGCCGCTTCATCCCACAATACCGCCGAATCAAAATAAGATGTTGGTGGTAAGCAGTATGACTATCACCACCCACAACTCTTTGTGTTCTACTCATGCATATCATCTACACATAGACCTGGCTCTAGATGCCACTGTTGGGGAACGTTGCATGAAAACAAAAAAAATTCTACGCACACGCAATGATCTATCCATGGAGATGCATAGCAACGAGGGGGAGAGTGTGTCTACGTACCCTCGTAGACCATAAGCGGAAGCGTATCACAACGCGGTTGATGTAGTCAAACTTTCTTCGCGCTCCAACCGATCTAGTACCGAACGCACGGCACCTCCGCGTTCTGCACACGTTCAGCTCGGTGACGTCCTCGCCTTCTTGATCCAGCAAGACGGGCGAAGTAGTAGATGAGTTCCGGCAGCACGACGGTGTGGTGACGGTGATGGTGATGCGATCTCCGCAGGGCTTCGCCTAAGCACTATGAAAATATGACCGAGGGAGAAAACTGTGGACGGGGGCGCCGCACACGGCTAAGACAATGTTGTGTCCTTGTGTGGCGCCCCCTCCCCACATATATATAGGTGGGAGGGGGGAGGAGGCAGCCTAGGGCAGCCAGGGCGCGCCCCAAGGGGCTGGCCGCCGGCCCTAGGGCTCCTGCCCTCCTGCGCCCCCCTTTCCTTGTATGAAGAAGGGGGGAGGAAAGAGGGGGGAGAGGGACGGAAGGGGGAGTCCTACTCCACACTTTCCTTGCCCTCCCCTCTTTCCTTCTCCTCCTCATAGGCCGGCCTGCTATGGTGGCGCACCAGCCCCTTGTGGGCTGGTGTGTTCCCTCTCTTGGCCCATAAGGCCCATAACTTTGCCGGGGGTGCCCGAAACTCCTTTCCGGTGACCCGATAAGTACCCGGTACCCCCCGAAACACTTCCGGTGTCCGAGTACTATCGTCCTATATATCAATCTTTACCTCCATTTCCAGACTCCTCGTCTTGTCCGTGATCTCATCCGGGACTCTGAACAACATTCGGTCACCAAATCACATAACTCATATAATACTATATCGTCATCGAATGTTAAGCGTGCGGACCCTACGGGTTCGAGAACTATGTAGACATGACCGAGACACCTCTCTGGTCAATAACCAATAGCGGAACCTGGATGCCCATATTGGCTTCTACATATTCTACGAAGATCTTTATCGGTCGAACCGTTATGACAACATACGTAATTCCCTTTGTCCATCGGTATGTTACTTGCCTGAGATTCGATTGTCGGTATCTCTATACCTAGTTCAATCTTGTTACTAGCAAGTCTCTTTACTCTTTCTGCAAGACATCACCTCGTGACTAACTCCTTAGTCGTTTGCTTGCAAGCTTACGATGTGTATTACCGAGAGGGCCCAGAGATACCTCTCCGATACTCGGAGTGACAAATCCTAGTCTCGATCTATGCCAACTCAACAAACACCTTCGAAGATACCTGTAGAGCATCTTTATGATCACCCAGTTACGTTGTGATGTTTGATAGCACACAAGGTATTCCTCCGGTATCCGGGAGTTGCATAATCTCATAGTCGAAGGAATATGTATTTGACATGAAGAAAGCAATAGCAATAAAACTTGAACGATCATTATGCTAAGCTAACGGATGGGCCTTGTCTATCACATCATTCTCCTAATGATGTGATCCTATTATCAAATGACAACACATGTCTATGGTTAGGAAACCTTAACCATCTTTGATCAACGAGCTAGTCTAGTAGAGGCATACTAGGGACACGGTATTCGTTTATGTATTCACACATGTATTTAGGTTTCCGATCAATACAGTTCTAGCATGAATAATAAACCTTTATCATGAATAAGGAAATATAAAATAACAATTTTATTATTGCCTCTAGGGCATATTTCCTTCACTTCCACCTCCAATGCATGTGATCCACACTCCATCTAAGTGAGATAATTGATTTCTGAATGTTCGCTCTCCTAGGGCCTCGGGAAGCTCTGGCTACTCGTGTTCTCTAGGGCATGATCTCCTGCTGGGATTGCAATTGTGATTGCGATCTCCTTTTTTCCCCTGTCCCCAGTTCTTCTCGTTGTCCTGCTCCATGGTAGAGTCTCTTTTGTGTTGTTTCGAGTGACCAAGGGGCGTTCGTTTGCATCGCTACCCACGCTTGGCAGTTGCTGGTCGTGATTCTATCGCTGTCAAGATGGCTGAGGCCACAGGGATGGCTGCCTTGATGGCCATTTCTTATGGCTATTGGTGGTGGTATTGTGATGCTGAAGCAACTGCTTCCTGCCAAAGGGAAGGCAACGACAGTTCTGTATCCTACGACTGATGCTGGCAGTTCGGGGTCTTCTTCCCACATTGAGGACATGATGCAGCATTTCATCTCAGTGCGGTGGAGGCACAACCAGTGGTGCTAGATGATGTGGACGACGATGATCTTGTTGCGCCTGATTGTGCTCTGGTGGGGAAAGTTCTTTCTCCCAATGTTCTTCATATTCAGACTATTGCATCGGCAATGAGGCCAGTTTGAGGCAATCTGCGAGGGCTGTTGTTCCATCTAGCAAGGAACAATTTGCTTATCGCGTAGTTTGGCTCTCAGATGGAAAGTGATTGGGTCATGGAAGGCTCGCCTTGGATGGTGGGTAAGCATGTCGTTTTTCTCAAGAATTTTGATGTGGATGTACAGCCTTCATAGATCAAGTTTGATCGCTAGGCCATATGGGACAATATTATAAAACTTCCTCCTACACTGATGAAAGCTAAGTTAGGTATGGAATTTGCTAAACCTATTGGAATAATTTCCAGAGTTGAATCCGATGCTGATTGTCGGTACCGTGACAAATGCATCGCGCACCCAACGAGAACACCAGTAGGAGCACACTACACTTCCTATTCCCGGGAAGGATTTGTAGCTCTAATCCACCCATAAAAACACACAAAAAGTAGGAGTAGGTTATTATGCATCCATGCGCCCAAACATGGGTAAATCATCGTGTCCATTTTTGCATATTCCAGTAGTATAGGTCCACACCTTCATGCCCCATCGCCGAACTAGCAAACGGACGTCATCCGTCCACGGTGTCACATGTGTGTTTTGCACACGCCCGCCGACATCTGGCGCCAGGTAGGGGGTGCTCCTGCGGATCTACATCAACAAAGCCGTCGACATCTCTGTCGACGCCAGATCCATCACCATCATTATCAGCTTCTTCATCGCCAAGCGAGGATGGCCAGGGTACGGCTGCCTAAGGCTACGGCCCGCACCCTGAGCATCCACAAAAGCTTCATCCATGCCGGCGGAAGGAAGGCGCTCCACCTCGCGTTCGGAAGGACCCCACGTCAGGCAAGCCCCGGACTGTGTGGTTCGCTCCCGAAGGAAGAGAGGTGGGGTATCATCCATGGTACCCTCGAGCAGCTGTCACCAAGATCTCCCGTCAGGGAAAAGACCTCGCGGTGGCTCACCCCACGTACATCTCACTCCAGTACCTCAAGCAGAAGCCAGGTGAGCCACTTCGGCAGTACATTCGGTGCTTTCGTCAAGTGGAGGACGGGATTGAAGGACTGCCCGTTGCTTCCATCATCGCAGCCTTCTACATGAACGTTCACAATGCCCGGGTCCGCGAGGCAATGGCAGTCTGTTGGGTACACACCATGGCGGAGATTTATGCTCTTGCTCACGAGTGCGCTCGGGCGGAGGAAGTTGGCAACCTTTGGGGAGCTGGCAGACGCCGTCTTGCTGCTTCCGGACCCGTGGCCATGCTGCAGTCATCGTTCATGGAGCCAAGACTATTGGGAAGACCGACCAAGTAGAAGAGCTCCTTCGTTATCAATATTGGGTGGGCCGATGATGGGTCCCATACTGTTAGTGTGGACCTTGACCTGGTCAACGCCTAACCAGCAAGCACCAGAACGCTCCCTTTGCGTCAGGATCTGACAGTGAGAGTGTTGAATAAGCTAACTATTTCCTATTAAAAAAGTTATGTAGGCGTAAAGTCGTACCTTCATGCAAGTCTGCGCCTGTCAACCAAGTGCACTGCGTGCGTTAGCATGAGGCCGAGTAGGGGGGAGGGGGGGTCCTCCTACGAGGCCGAGCCTTGAACGAGCCGAAGTAGGCGATGATGCGGCGTGCCGTGGCATCGCATGTGGAGGTGAGTCTGTCACACCCCGTCGCCCCACTATCTATCTTAGGGGTGTGGCTCTGGGGTTGCATGCGTGTTTGGGGTTGGAAACAGAATAGCCGCACTACGCCTGTTAACCAATCGCACTGCGTGCGTTAGCGTGAGGCCGAGCAGGGGGGAGGGGGGGTCGTGACCCCCTCCCCTCCCCCTGTGAGGCCGAGCCTCGAACGAGCCGGAGCAGGCGACGACGTGGCATGCCACGGCGTCGCATGCGGAGGCGAGTCCGTCACACCCCATGGCCCCACTATCTATCTTAGGGGTGTGTCTCTAGGTTGCGTGCGTGTTTGGGGTTGAAAACAGAATAGCCACACTGCGCCTGTCAACCAAGCGCACTGCTTGTGTTAGTGCAAGGCCGAGCAGGGGGGAGGGAGGTCGTGACCCCCCTCCCCTCCCCTGTATGAGGCCGAGCCTGGAACGAGCCAGAGCAGGCGACGATGCGGAGGCGAGTCCGTCAGACCCTGTCGCCCCACTATCTATCTTAGGGGTGTGGCTCTGGGGTTGCGTGCGTGTTTGGGGTTGGCAACAGAATAGCCGCTCTGTGCCTGTCAACCAAGTGCACTGGGAGCATTAGCGCGAGGCTGAGCAGGGGGAGGGGGGGTTGTGACCCCCCTCCCCACCCACTGCGAGGTCGAGCCTGGAACAAGCCAGAGCAGGCGACAACTAGGCGTGCCGCGGCGTCGCATGTGGAGGCGAGTCCATCACACCTCGTCCCCACACTATCTATCTTAGGGGTGTGGCTGTGGGGTTGCGTGCGTGTTTGCGGTTGGAAACAGAATAGCTGCACTGCGCCTGTCAACTAAGCGCACTGCATGCGTTAGCGCGAGGTTGAGCAGGGGGGAGGGGGTCGTGACCCCCCTCCCCTTCCCCCTGCGAGGCCGGGCCTGGAACAAGCCGGAGCAGGCGACGACGCGCGCGTGGCGCGGCGTCACATGCGGAGGCGAGTCCGTCACACCCCGTCGCCCCACTACCTATCTTAGGGGTGTGGCTGTGTGGTTGCGTGCGTGTTTGGGGTTGGAAACAGTATAGCCGCACTACGCCTGTCAACCAACCGCATTGCGTGCGTTAGTGCGAGGCCGAGCCTGGAATGAGCCGGAGCAGGCGACGGCGCGGCGTGCCGCGGCGTCGCATGCTGAGGCGAGTCCGTCACACCCCGTCGCACCACTATCTATCTTAGGGGTGTGGCTCTGGGGTAGCATGCATATTTGGGGTTGGAAACAGAATAGCTGCACTACGCCTATCAACCAAGCACACTGCGTGCCTTAGCGCGAGGCTGAGCAGGGGGAGGGGGGGTCGTGACCCCCCTCCCCCTGCGAGTCCGAGCCTGGAACGAGCCGGAGCAGGCGACGACGCGGCGTGCCGCGGCGTCGCATGCGGAGGCGAATCCGTCACACCCCGTCGCCCCACTATCTATCTTAGGGGTGTGGCTCTGGGGTTGCGTGCGTGTTTGGGGTTGGAAACAGAATAGCCGCATTGCGTTTGTCAACCAAGTGCACTGCATGCATTAGCGCGAGGCCGTGCAGGAGGAGGGGGGTTGTGACCCCCCTCCCCACCCCCTGCGAGGTCGAACCTGGAACGAGCCGGAGCAGGCGACGCCGCGGCGTGCCGCGGCGTCGCATGTGGAGGCGAGTCCGTCACACCCCGTCGCCCCACTATCTATCTTAGGGGTGTGGGAGTGGGGTTGCGTGCATGTTTGGGGTTGGAAACAGAATAGCCGCACTGCGCGTGTCGACCAAGCGCACTGCACGCGTTAGCGCGAGGCCGAGCAGAGGGGAGGGGGTCGTGACCCCCCCTCCCCTCCCCCCTGCGAGGCCGAGCCTGGAACGATCCGGAGTAGGCAACGACACGGCATGCCGCGGCGTCGCATGCGGAGGCGAGTCTGTCACACCCCATCGCCCCACTATCTATCTTAGGGGTGTGGCTCAGTGGTTAAGTGCGTCTTTGTGGTTGGAAACAGAATAGCCGCACTGCGCCTATCAACCAAGCGCACTGCATGCATTAGCGCGAGGCCGAGCAGGGGGGGTCGTGACCACCGTTCCCCCTGGAAGGCCGAGTCTGGAACGAGCTGGAGCAGGCGACGACGCGGCGTGCTATGGCGTCGCATGCGGAGGCGAGTCCGTCACACCCCGTCGCTCCACTATCTATCTTAGGGATGTGGCTCTGGGGCTGTTTGCGTGTTTGGGGATGGAAACAGAATAGCTGCACTGCGCCTGTCAACCAAGCGCACTGTTTGCGTTAGCGCGAGGCCGAGCAGGGGGAGGGGGTCCCAACCCCCTGTGAGGTCGAGCCTGGAACGAGCCGGAGCAGGCGACGACGCGGTGTGCCGCGGTGTCGCATGCGGAGGCGAGTCCGTCACACCCCGTCGCCCCACTATCTATCTTAGGGGTGTGGCTATGTGGTTGCGTGTGTGTTTGGGGTTGGAAATAGAATAGCCGCACTGCGTCTGTCAACCAACCGCACTGCATGTGTTAGCGCGAGGGCGAGCAGGGGGGGAGGGGGGTCATGACCCCCCTCCCCTCCCCCCTGTGAGGCCGAGCCTGGAGCGAGCCGGAGCAGGCGACGGCGCGGCGTGTCGCGGCATCACATGCGGAGGCGAGTCCGTCAGACCCTGCCGCCCCACTTTCTATCTTAGGGGTGTGGCTCTGGGGTTGCGTGCGTGTTTGGGGTTGGAAACAGAATAGCCGCACTGTGTCTATCAACCAAGCGTAGTGCATGCATTAGCGCGAGGCTGAGCAGGGGGGAGGGGGGTCGTGACCCCCTCCCCCCTATGAGTCTGAGCCTGGAACGAGCCAGAGCAGGCGACGACGCGGCGTGCCGCGACGTCTCATGCGGAGGCGAGTCCGTCACAACTCGTCGCCCCGCTATATATCTTAGGGGTGTGGCTCTGGGGTTGCGTGCGTGTTTGGGGTTGAAAAAAGAATAGCCGCACTGCGCCTGTCAACCAAGCGCACTGCGTGCATTAGCACGAGGCCGAGCAGAGGGGATGGGGGTCGTGACCCCCTCCCCACCCCCTGCGAGGTCGAGCCTGGAACGAGCCGTTGCAGGCGACGATGCGGCGTGCCACGGCGTCGCATGCGGAGGCGAGTCTGTCACACCCCGTCGCCCCACTATCTATCTTAGGGGTTTGGCTTTGGGGTTGCGTGCGTGTTTGGGGTGGGAAATAGAGCAGCCGCACTACGCCTGTCAACGAAGCGCACGGTGTGTGTTAGCGCGAGGCCGAGCAGGGCGGAGGGGGGGTCGTGATCCCCCTCCCCCCTGCGAGGCCGAGCTTGGAACGAGCCACAGTAGGCAATGACGCGGCGTGCCGTGGTGTTGCATGCGGAGGCGAGTCCGTCACACCCCGTCGCCCCACTATCTATCTTAGGGGTGTGGCTCTGTGGTTGCGTGCGTGTTTGGGGTTGGAAACAGAATAGCCGCACTGCACCTATCAACCAAGTGCAGTGCGTAAGTTAGCGCGAGGCCGAGCAGGGGGGAGGAGGGGTCATGACCCCTTCTCCTCCCCCTACGAGGACGAGCCTGGAATGAGCCGGAGTAGGCGACGATGCGGCGTGCCGCGGCATCGCATGCGGATGCGAGTCCGTCACACCCCGTCGCCCCACTATCTATCTTAGGGGTGTGGCTATGGGTTTGCGTGCGTGTTTCGGGTTGGAAACAGAGTAGCCACACTGTGCCTAACCAACCACACTGCATGCGTTAGTGTGAAGCCGAGCAGGGGGGAGGGGGGGTCGTGACCCCCCTCCCTTCCCGCCTGCAAGGCCGAGCATGGAATAAGCCGGAGCTGGCGACGACGCGCCGTGTCGCAGCGTCGCATGCGGAGGCGAGTCCGTCACACACCATCGCCCCACTATCTATCTTAGGGGTGTGGCTCTGGGGTTACGTGCGTGTTTGGGGTTGAAAACAGAATAGCCACACTACGCCTATCAACCAAGTGGACTGCGTGCATTAGCGCGAGGCTGAGCGGGGGGAGGGGGGTTGTGACCCCCCTCCCCTCCCCCCTGTGAGGCCGAGCCTGGAACAAGCCGGAGCAGGCAATGATGCGGCGTGCCGCGGCGTCGCATGCGGAGGCGAGTCCATCACACCCCGTTGCCCCACTACATATCTTAGGGGTGTGGCTGTGTGGTTGCGTGCGTGTTTGGGGTTGGAAACAGAATAGCCGCACTACGCCTGTCAACCAAACCGAATACGTGGTTAGTGCGAGGCGAGAAGGGAGGGGGGGGTCATGACACCCCCTCCCTTCCCCCCTGCCGAGGCCGAGCTGGAAACGAGCCGGAGAAAGGACCCGTGAGAGGGAGGAAAGAGAAGAGACGCAAACTTCCACTCAACCACACAATCACACACCTCCCCCCCCACCACACATCTCACAACTCCCCAACCAACCCCCACTACCACCACCCAAAAAAAGATCCACGCATCACATCGAACTCCGCTCATGCATACACCAATCGGACCCTTTTGTTAGTTCCGTGCATGCGGAGGCGAGTCCGTCACACCCCGTCGCACCACTATCTATCTTATGGGTGTGGCTCTGGGGTAGCGTGCGTGTTTGGGGTTGGAAACAGAATAGCCACACTACGCCTATCAACCAAGCACACTGCATGCCTTAGCGCGAGGCTTAGCAGGGGGAGGGGGGTCGTGACCCCCCTCCCCCCTGCGAGGCCGAGCCTGGAATGAGCCGGAGCAGGCGACGACGCGGCGTGCCGCGGCGTCGCGTGCGGAGGCTAGTCCGTCAGACCCCGTCGCCCCACTATCTATCTTAGGGGTGTGGCTTTGGGTTGCGTGCATGTTTGGGGTTGGAAACAGAATAGCCGCATTGCGCCTGTCAACCAAGTGCACTGCGTGCGTTAGCGCGAGGCCGAGCAGGAGGAGGGGGGTCATGACCCCCCTCCCCACCCCCTGCGAGGTCGAACCTGGAATGAGCCGGAGCAGGCGACGCTGCGGCGTGCCGCGGCATCGCATGCGGAGGCGAGTCCGTCACACCCCGTCGCCCCACTATCTATCTTAGGGGTGTGGCATAGGGGTTGTGTGCATGTTTGGGGTTGGAAACAGAATAGCCGCACTGCGCGTGTCAACCAAGCGCACTGCATGCGTTAGCGCGAGGCCGAGCAGAGGGGAGGGGGTCGTGACCCCCCTTCCCTCCCCCCTGCTAGGCTGAGCCTGGAACGATCCAGAGCAGGCGACGACATGGCATGCCACGACGTCGTATGCGGAGGCGAGTCCGTCACACCCCATCATTCCATTATCTATCTTATGGGTGTGGCTCTGGGGTTGCGTGCATGTTTGTGGTTGGAAACAGAATAGCCGCACTGCGCCTGTCAACCAAGCGCACTGCATGCATTAGCGCGAGGCCGAGCAGGGGGGTCGTGACCACCCTCCCCCCTAGGAGGCCGAGTCTCGAACGAGCCGGAGCAGGTGATGACGCGGCGTGCTGCGGCGTCGCATGCGGAGGCGAGTCCGTCACACCCCGTTGTCGGTGTCAAAACCGGCGAATCTCGGGTAGGGGGTCCCGAACTGTGCGTCTAAGGTCGATGGTAACAGGAGACGGGGGACACAATGTTTACCCAGGTTCGGGCCCTCTCTATGGAGGTAATACCCTACGTCCTGCTTGATTGATCTTGATGAATATGAGTATTACAAGAGTTGATCTACCACGAGATCGTAATGGCTAAAACCCTAGAAGTTTAACCTATCTGATTATGATTGCCTCTACGGACTAAAACCCTCCGGTTTATATAGACACCGGAGGGGGCTAGGGTTGTACAAAGTCGGTTACAGAGAAAGGAATCTTCATATCGAACGCCAAGCTTGCCATCCACGCCAAGGAGAGTCCCATCTGGACACGGGAGAGAGTCTTCTGTCTTGTATCTTCATGGCCCATTAGTTCGGCCCACGTCATGTAGCCCGGACGCCCGAGGACCCCTAAATCCAGGACTCCCTCAGTAGCCCCCGAACCAGGCTTTCAATGATGATGTGTCCGGAGCATAGATTGTCTTTGGCATTGCAAGGCGGGTTCCTCCTCCGATTACTTCGAAGTTCCTGACTTAAGGAGCTGTATTCGGACTTCCATTTAATGTCGTGCTCATCGGCTTCCACGCCTTCATGACTTCAGTTTCCATGTGTCGAGCGAATACGAGAGGTCGGGGTATCTTTGCACATAACTCCCTGACCATGTAAGAAAGGCATCTATTTAAAGAGATTGGATCTTCAGATCCATTCCACGCCAAGCGGGAAATCCTCAAAGCTTGCTAGGAGAAACCATTCCAACATGGCTAGTGCTCCCAATTCTTCCACCCACCCCCACGGCTCCAAAAAAGGCGATTGGGAAAGATGTTATGTATCCCATGATCAGCTGGTGAGGCTCCAAACACAGGGATTTCTTCCCCCCGCGGATCTGGTCCCTGTTCGAGCAGGTTTGACTTCCTTCTTAGGCGAAGTTTTGGCGGAAAATTTCCCCAATCCAACCAGGGGGGAGCGGGTGTGCTTCATTCCTTATTTGCTAAGAGGCGTTGGGTTTCCAATCCACCCTTTCCTCCGAGGACACCTGGAGTACTATGGCCTCCAACTGCACAACCTCACGTCGGCCTCTATCTTGCACATCGCGGGTTTTGTTACCCTTTGCGAGTTTTTCCTAGGCTGTGAAGCCCACTTTGATTTATGGAGAAAACTATTCTGCCTCGTCCCTCGTACCCAAGAGGGATCCATATTCAAGGTGGGCGGCGCCGAAGTATGGCGCATAACCGGGACCGGATACCTATCCGGTACACCGAAGTAGGCATCCGAGGAGTGGCCCTCGGAGTGGTTTTATATTGAGGACGTCGCTCTCCCTGACCCAATCCGAATGGGTCTCCCTGAATTTTCCAGCGCTCCTTTGAAGAAACGTCACAGCTGGCGCCCCAGGAGCCTCGAGGAGGAAGATAGTGCGGAAATCCATCAATTAATGAGCAAGATAAAGACGCTCGCCCAGTCCGGATTATCAATAATCAAGGTAATGGCGATCTCCATAGTGCGGGGTGTCCAGCCACTCCAATTTATAGGGCTCCCTATGTGGCACTACAATGGGGAAGATGACGCCTCACGCTATGGCCGGAAAGGTCCGGACACATCCGCCACTCTGGCCAAAATTTTGGCCGATCTGTATAAAGGGGAGAAAGAGGAATTTATTCGTCTTAAACACCGAGATGGACTTTCCATGTACAATCCTCCTAGCTGGGTGAGTTTTACTCCCACCACCATACTCAATCCTTTCCATGAGTCATTTTTGACTGATACTAACCCGTCCATTTGTAATAGGAATGGCGAAAGGTCGTCACGGGGATCTACAGCCCCGCTCCACAGCCAGAGGACCATAACCGGGATCTTGACCCCGGATTCGAGGAGGATCCAGACATATTTGTGAAGCTAGAGGGGGGAGTATTTTACCAGGCGAGCTACGATGGCACAGAAGTGGCCATTATAGCAGACTATCCCGGCCTCCTTCCTGCCTCACACGTAAGTAATCAGGAGACCTCTCCTCTGAAAGAGCTTCCTCATTCTGCCTCACCCACCGCACTGTCTCGTGTTCCAAAGGGGAGGCGCTCGGCGCGCCATGTTACACCAGAGGCGACTCAAATGAGAGCAGCGCCTACATCGGGCAAGCCTTCGAAGAGGAAGGCAAATGAAGTCACGACCGAGCCGTCATCAAAAAGGTATGGCTTCGTAAATATGCCCCTTGGCAGTCACATCCAACTGTGACATTGTCTGTTTGTGTCCCATCAGGAAGAGCGTTCGCTGGACTATGTTCAGGGGTCCTGCAGGTCACGCTCCCAACAGCCAGGCTCCAGAACCTGCCATAAAGATGAGGGCCGGTACGGGGGTGACGCCGGATTGTCCTTCGGCAGAGGATTCAGATGATGTATCCATCACAAACTCAGAAGTGGAGAGCGCCATGAATCATCGGCGCCGGAGGGCCGCTCTTCGCGACCCCGGCTTTACAGAAGAGGCATTTAATGCCTTCAGCTCGGCTGATGCATACATCCGAGCTGCTTGAGACGGGCTTACCAGAGCCACAGACCAGCATTTGAAAGATATGCGGGTAAGTTCACATCGTACAAACCTGATAATTATATACCAGTAGCCCCCGAGACTTGAAGCAGTTGATACAACTGATTTAAGGATCATTGTATAACCAGATGCTTACAGAGAAGAACAATCTGCTGTCTCAAGAACTGGAAAAGTGTCGGACCCAGCTAACTGCTGCCACCGCCGAATTGGAGAAATCCAAGAAGGCGTCGCCTGGTAATGTTCCCCTCCATCAAGAAAATATAATCATATACCAGCAATGCTAACATTGTTGCATATCTCATGGCAGGATCGTCAGATCAGCTGAAGGAGGCACTTGAAATCACGCAAGCGGATAAACAAGAAGCCAAAAGGCTACTGGCCGCGGGCGAACGTGTGCTGACACGGGTCAGGGGGGATAAAAACAAGCTACAGGATTCCAACACCCTGCTGGGCGAAGAACTGAAAGATGTGCGAGCCCAGCTAGCTGACTCCGTGAAGGAAAATAAGAGGCTATGAGGCGGCATATTCAGTATGCTTTTGAACTTACCTCCGCGTAATTCGGCGAGGAAAGGAACTGACAGATTTATGTCTGCAGGTATGCTGACTGGCCGTCCCGAAGAGGAAATGTCCGGATCTTCAGGCGATTTGCTACAAGAGCTATCGTAAATGCATGAGCGAGCTCGACAGGCAATGCGGAGTGTTGCCAAGGCCTTGTGGCCATCCGCCTCCCCTCCAGGAAGTATGGAGGAACTTGTGCAGCTATTCAAAGGAGCGCGGAGGCGCTTCCGATTATGGAAGATATCGGCCTGCCGAGAAGGTGCGCGAGAGGCCTGGGCCATGGTGAAAACACGGTATACCAAGCTTGATCCGAATCATATGGCTCGGGTCGGACCTCGAGGATCAGACGGAAAAGGAGTTCCAGTTAGTTTAGTATATGACCAAGTAAAGGTAGCCGCCGAATTGTCCCAACAGGATTGTAGGCTAGACAGCCTGTTGGACGGTATAGAGGAAGAAGTTTTTGAGTCTAAGTGACTATGTGCTTCGATTGACAAATTTGTCCCTAGCCGGATTGTAAAACAATTGTCATGGCGGACCTTTTCGCTTCGACCTCCGGACCCGAAGGTGCGGAGTGTTTTCGAATACCCGCACGGTAATATAAACTGGGGTACGCGTGGAAACCAGGTGTAGGGGTCATAGTTGCTTGAACAGACAAGTTGTATCCGGCTAGCTATGTTATATTACGTGTAATTGTAAGAAACATCTTCCAGAGAGAATAGTTCCATTAAGGGTTCCTTTCCCTGGGTGAACATGCGTTAATGTTCATGTCCGAACTGTGATTAAAAAATCACAGTATATAGCATCTGGGGGTTCATAGTGTAATGAGTGAAAAAACATCTTTAGTCCGCCGACCGAATATTCCCTTAAGAATGCTAGCTTTCGGCTTCACCCAGTCTGAGGTACACATCCGGATGACCCGGCAGTAACAATCGCAGAGGTGCTCCCTTTATGCCCTAGCCGAACTAACGGGAATGTAGGTCATAAGCACAGGAGCCAGGCAACCCATCTTGGCCAAAACTTAAGTCATAACGATGCATATAATGGCGAAGAAAAGGTACATATGAGGAAAAGACACATATGTGGTGAGCTTGATGCTCGGAAAATAATAATAATAAGCTTCTGTACAAGAAGCCCCCAGGTATTATGGACGTACATATTTAAGGATGTGTACGTCATAGGTGCGCGGTTTAGCCGCTCAAGAGCTTAAAGCTAGGGAAAAAAATGTAAGAGAGGAAAAAAAGGTAATGGACAAAAAGGGAGAAGAAAACGAACAAAGAGTCCGGCTCTAGGCGTAGAATCTTCGGAATCTGGCGGCGTTCCATGGGTTCGGCTTCAAGCGACTGTTTGATGCATCACACAGTCGGTACGCTCCTCCAGTGAGAACTTCGTCAATGATGAAGGGACCCTCCCATTTGGGCTTGAGTTTGTCCTTTTTCTTCTCTGGCAAGTGTAGAACGAGTTCGCCAACATTATAAGTCTTGGCCCGCACTTCTCTGCTTTGATATCTGCGAGCCTGTTGTTGATACAATGCGGAACAGGCCTTTGCAATGTCACGCTCCTCCTCCAGGGCGTCTAAGCTATCCTGCCGATCAAGCTCGGCCTCTCTCTCTTCATACATGCGCACTCGTGGTGAGTCATGCATAATGTCGCAGGGCAACACGGCCTCTGTGCCGTACACCATGAAGAATGGTGTGTATCCGGTAGTGCGGTTGGGCGTGGTCCGCAGCCCCCAGAGTACGGAGTCGAGCTCCTCAACCCAATGCTTGTCTGATTCTTTCAAAGACCACACTAGTCTGGGTTTAATGCCGCTCATAATAAGACCATTGGCTCGTTCGACTTGACCATTTGTTTGCGGGTGATAGACGGAGGCATAATCGAGCTTGATGCCCAGGTTAGCGCACCAGGTTTTCACCTCGTCGGCTGTAAAGTTGGAGCCGTTGTCTGTGATAATGCTGTGTGGAACACCATAACGGTGTACGACACCGGATATAAAGTCTATCACTGGTCCGGCTTCAGCCGTTTTAACCGGTTTAGCCTCAATCCACTTAGTGAATTTATCTACCATGACCAGCAGATATTTTTTCTTCTGGCTTCCCCCTTTGAGGGGTCCGACCATATCAAGCCCCCAGACCACGAAAGGCCATGTAATGGGGATTGTTTGTAGCGCAGTAGGCAGCATATGGCTTTGATTAGCGAAAAGCTGGCATCCGACACAACGTTGGACAAGGTCCTGTGCATCTGCTCGGGCCGTAGGCCAAAAGAAACCTGTACGGAAGGCTTTACTCACAAGGGCCCGAGCCGCGGCGTGGTGACCGCCAAGGCCAGCATGGATTTCGCCCAAGAGCTGCCGCCCCTCTTCTTCGGAGATACATCTTTGAAGGACTCCGGTAGCGCTTTTCTTGTAGAGCTCACCGTCATGGACCTTGTAGGCTTTCGAGCGCCGGACAATGCAGCGAGCCTCGTTAGGATCCTCAGGGAGCTCTCGCCTATTAAGGTAGGCCAAGAAGGGTTCGGTCCATGGGGCAATTACTGCCATTATGAGATGGGCCGATGGTGTTGCTTCGGTGGCTGAGCCCCCGATGATATCGGTATTGTGCTCGGACTCAGGGGGTATGATCGGGTCCGGGCTAGTGTTGCCGCTTTCATCCTGCCACACCACGGATGGCTTGAAGAGCCGTCCTAGAAAGATGTTAGGCGGGATGGGGTCGCGCTTGGCTCCCATGCGAGCAAGGACATCCGCCGCTTGATTACTTTCTCGAGCCACATGATGAAACTCGAGTCCCTCGAACCGGGCTGATATTTTGAGTACGACATTATGATAGGCCGCCATTTTCGGATCTTTTGCGTCAAAGTCTCTGTTTATTTGGGATATTGCGATATTTGAATCCCCGCGCACCTCCAGACGTTGTATGCCCATGGAGACGGCCATCCTAAGACCATGCAGTAAGGCCTCGTATTCGGCTGCATTATTGGAGTCTGTATATAAGATTTGGAGTACATACTGGACTGTGTCTCCCATTGGGGATGTTAAGACGACGCCCGCTCCCAAACCGGCCAGCATCTTAGAGCCATCGAAGTACATGACCCAGTTGGAATACGTGTCGTACTCTTTAGGGAGTTCGGCCTCCGTCCATTCGGCGATGAAGTCATCCAACACTTGGGATTTAATGGCTCGGCGCGGTTTATACGTTATGTCGAATGGCAGGAGCTCAATGGCCCATTTGGCAATCCGGCCCGTAGCATCGCGGTTGTTTATTATGTCATTGAGTGGTACTTCGGAAGCCACCGTGATCGAGCATTCTTGGAAGTAGTGTCATAGTTTCCGGGATGCCATGAAGACTGCGTATGCTATCTTTTGGTAATGAGGGTACCGGGATTTGCATGGTGTGAGGACGGTGGATACATAGTATACCGGCTTCTGAAGCGGGAATTTGTGTCCGTCCTCTCTCGTTCAATGATGAGTACTGCGCTCACCACCTGGTGAGTCGCAGAGATGTATAACAACATTGGTTCGCCGACATTTGGCGCGGCCAGGATTGGGTTGCTTGCTAAAAGAGCCTTTACTTCTTCCAGTCCGGCCGTTGCTGCATCCGTCCACTCGAAGTGGTCGGTGCATCGGAGAAGGCGGTAGAGTGGCAATGCTTTTTCTCCAAGTCTGGAGATAAAGCGGCTTAAAGCTGCCACGCATCCGGCTAGTTTTTGGACCTGTTTAAGGTCAGTTGGTGTAGCCAATTGTGACAAAGCTTGAATTTTGGCTGGATTTGCCTCAATTCCTCTACTGGAAACAATGAAGCCCAGCAGCTTTCTAGCGAAAACGCCGAAAATGCACTTTTCCGGATTAAGCTTGATGTCATACGTACGGAGGTTATCGAATGTGAGACGTAAGTCATCTATTAATGACTCGGTGTGTCTGGTCTTGATGATGACATCATCCACATATGCTTCAACTGTCTTGCTGATTTGCTTCTCCAGGCATGTTTGAATCATGCGTTGGTAGGTAGCGCCGGTGTTTTTAAGCCCAAAGGGCATAGTGTTGAAGCAGAAAGGCCCGTATTGGGTATTGAATGACGTTGCGGCTTGACGGACTCCTTCATTTTGATTTGATGGTATCCGGAGTATGCGTCGAGGAAACACAGTGAGTCGTGTCCTGCAGTAGCATCAATGATCTGATTGATGCGGGGGAGGGGGAAGGGATCCTTGGGGCAAGCTTTGTTGAGGTCTTTGAAATCGACGCATAGGCGCCAGGATTTATCCTTCTTTGGTACCATCACCAGGTTTGCTAGCCAGTCCGGATGTTTTATTTCTCTGATGAATCCGGCCTCAATTAACCTGGCCAGCTCCTCCCCCATAGCTTGTCGTTTGGGCTCGGAAAAGCGTCGCAGTGTTTGTTTGACCGGCTTGTATCCCTTCAATATATTGAGGCTGTGTTCGGCCAACCTGCGTGGGATTCCTGGCATATCAGAAGGGTGCCAAGCAAATATGTCCCAATTTTCATGTAGGAACGCTCGTAATGCGGCGTCGACCGTTGGGTCCAGCTGTGCCCCGATAGAGGCCGTCTTCTTGGGGTCTGTCGGGTGGACCTGGAATTTGACGATTTCGTCTGCTGGTTTGAAGGAGGTGGATTTGGGTCGCTTGTCCAGTATTACGTCGTCCCTATCCACCGTGGAGCGTAGTGCGGCTAATTCTTTGGCCGCGAGGGCTTCGAACAATGCCTCGAGGGCCAGGGATGCGGTTTTGTTTTCGGCGTAGAGTGCTATGTCCGGATCACTGGAAAGAGTGATAATACCATTGGGCCCGGGCATCTTGAGCTTCATGTACCCATAATGAGGTATAGCTTGGAAGCGTGTAAATGCATCTCGCCCCAATAGGGCGTGATATCCACTGTTGAAAGGGGCCACTTGGAAGGTCATCTCTTCGGACCGATAATTCTCCGGCGTGCCGAATACCACGTCGAATGTGATTTTTCCCGCGCACCACGCCTCCCGACCGGGAATGATTCCTCGGAAGGTCGTGGTACTTTGCTCGATGCGGCTCCTGTCTATTTCCATTTTGTTGAGCGTGTCCTCATAGATGAGGTTTAGTCCGCTACTGCCGTCCATGAGTACTTTGGTGAGCCGAAAGCCATCCACGATTGGACTGAGGACCAAGGCCGCTGGTGCCCGGACTGCCCTGGATTTTGGTTCGTCACTGCCATTGAAAGTTATGGCCGTGTCGTTCCAGGGGTTTATTACTGTGACTTGGCAGACTTCGGCGAGGCCTCAGAGTGCCCTTTTGCGCCTATTGTTTGAAGCGAAGGTCTCGAAGACCGTCAATACTCTGAGGTCGTCATCTTCCGGGGGGTGTTGTTCTGAGGTGTTTTTGGTGAGGATGTCTTTGCCGCTCTTGGCCACTTGCCGGAGTATCCAACATGCTCTAAGGCTGTGAGTTGGTACGGTATCTGGTGTTGTGTGTATTTTGCATGGCCTATCGAGCCATCCCTCCAGAACGGTTCCGCGCCCCGTAATGGGCTTAGATTTCTTTACTATTGGGTCGGGCACCCCATGGGGGTGCATCCTTTTTGCTCGGACTAGGGGTTGAGTGGAAACCAGTGGTTCCCGATGAGCTTCCTGAGTTTTCCAGGCGCTTTCCATTGCGCAGTACTTCTGTACTATGGTTGCCAAGTCAGCGAAGTGTGATACGCAACGGTGGTTGATGGCGTTGAGGATTCCTTCATCCGTGCAATTGTTGCAGAATGCTGAGATCGCATCTTTGTCGCGGCAATCTTCAATCTTGTCTTTGACAAGGAGGAATCTGGCCCAAAAGTGATGGACCGTTTCCTGAGACTGCTGTCGTACGTACATGAGATCACGTATATCTGGGTGGGTGGGTGGTTTTAAATCCGAACCCTTACCTAGTTTAGGATCCAGAGTTTGAGAAACTTCCGAGCTTAATAATTCGGGCTCCGGGACATCGGCTGATTTTTCAGGCCCATCGTCCGATTCTAGGTTCGGAGGACAGGGCGTGCCGTTCCGTAGACAGGTATCCGGCTCTACGAGCTCGAAAATCCGAACATAGTTCGTCCTCAACACAGGGGAAGAGTTGTTCTTTTGCCCTTCTACCACCTCTATCTGATGGGTGATCGGTGGAGATTTGATTTCTCTCTGATCGGGTTTAAGCCCAATCTGATCGTAGTCTGTAACGACCCCCAAGGCGGCGATGCGATCCAGGAGTTCGTTTAAAGACGACAACTCCGTCTGATCCATCCGTTTGGAGTATTCGGAGTCAACGCGGAGGCGATTTTCGATGACCCGAGAGGTCATCGTTGGCTTAACGGCCGGACGGGCGGTCATGATAAAGCCGCCCAGCCGGAGGGTTTGGCCTGAGGCCAGGGCTCCTTCGGAGGTGATATTGTCCTTGATAACAAGGCGAGCCATCAACCCCTAGCGGATCTCTCAATGAAAGCACAGCGGAACTCTCTAGGAAAGCACCAATGTCGGTGTCAAAACCGGCGGATCTCGGGTAGGGGGTCCCGAACTGCGCGTCTAAGGTCGATGGTAACAGGAGAAGGGGGACACGATGTTTACCTAGGTTCGGGCCCTCTCTATGGAGGTAATACCCTACGTCCTGCTTGATTGATCTTGATGAATATGAGTATTACAAGAGTTGATCTACCACGAGATCGTAATGGCTAAAACCCTAGAAGTTTAACCTGTCTGATTATGATTGCCTCTACGGACTAAAACCCTTCGGTTTATATAGACACCGGAGGGGGCTAGGGTTCTACAAAGTCGGTTACAGAGAAAGGAATCTTCATATCGAACGCCAAGCTTGCCATCCACGCCAAGGAGAGTCCCATCTGGACACGGGAGAGAGTCTTCTGTCTTGTATCTTCATGGCCCATTAGTCCGGCCCACGTCACGTAGCCCGGACGCCCGAGGACCCCTGAATCCAGGACTCCCTCACCCGTCGCTCCACTATCTATCTTAGGGGTGTGGCTCTGGGGCTGTGTGCGTGTTTGGGGATGGAAACAGAATAGCCGCACTGCGCCTGTCAACCAAGCGCACTGTTTGCGTTAGCGCGAGGCCGAGCAGGGGGAGGGGGGTCCTGACCCCCCTCCCCACCCCCTGTGAGGTCGAGCCTGGAACGAGCCGGAGCAGGCATCGATGCGGTGTGCTGCGGCGTCGCATGCGGAGGCGAGTCCGTCACACCCCGCCGCCCCACTATCTATCTTAGGGGTGTGGCTATGGGTTTGCGTGTGTGTTTGGGGTTGGAAACAGAATAGCCGCACTACGCCTGTCAACCAACCGCACTGCGTGTGTTAGCGCGAGGGCGAGCAGGGGGAGGGGGGTCATGACCCCCCTCCCATCCCCCCTGCGAGGCCGAGCCTGGAACAAGCCGGAGCAGGCGACGGCACGGCGTGTCGCGGCGTCGCATGCGGAGGCGAGTCCATCCCACCCCGTCGCCCCACTTTCTATCTTAGGGGTGTGGTTCTGGGGTTGCGTGCGTGTTTGGGGTTGGAAACAGAATAGCCGCACTACGTCTATCAATCAAGCGCAGTGCATGCGTTAGCACGAGGCTGAGCAGGGGGGAGGGGGGTCGTGACCCCCCTCCCCCCTACGAGGCCAAGCCTGGAACAAGCCGTAGCAGGCGACGACGCGGCGTGCCGCGGCGTCGCATGCGGAGGCGAGTTCGTCACACCCCGTCGCCCCACTATCTTTCTTAGGGGTGTGGCTCTGGGGTTGCGTGCGTGTTAGGGGTTGAAAAAAGAATAGCCGCACTGCGCCTGTCAACCAAGCGCACTTCATGCATTAGCGTGAGGCCGAGCAGGGGGGATGGGGGTCTTGACCCCCTCCCCACCCCCTGCAAGGTCGAGCCTGGAACGAGCTGAGCAGGCGACGACGCGGCGTACCACGGCGTCGCATGCGGAGGCGAGTCAGTCACACCCCGTCGCCCCACTATCTATCTTAGGGGTTTGGCTCTGGGGTTGCCTGCGTGTTTGGGGTGGGAAACAGAGTAGCCGCACTGCGCCTGTCAACCAAGCGCACGACGTGTGTTAGCGCGAGGCCGAGCAGGGGCGAGGGCGGTCATGATCCCCCTCCCCCCTGCGAGGCAGAGCTTGGAACGAGCCAGAGTAGGAAACGACGTGGCGTGCCGTGGTGTCGCATGCGGAGGCGAGTCCGTCACACCCCGTCGCCCCACTATCTATCTTAGTGGTGTGGCTCTGGGGTTGCGTGCGTGTTTGGGGTTGGAAACAGAATAGCCGCACTGCGCCTATCAACCAAGCACAATGCATAAGTTAGCGCAAGGCCGAGCAGGGGGGAGGAGGGGTCGTGATCCCCCTCCCCTCCCCCTGCGAGGACGAGCCTGGAACGAGCCGGAGTAGGCGACGACGCGGCGTGCCGCGGCATCGCATGCGGAGGCGAGTCCGTCACACCCCGTCGCCCCACTATCTATCTTAGGGGTGTGGTTATGGGTTTGCGTGCATGTTTGGGGTTGGAAACAGAGTAGCCGCACTGTGCCTAACCAACCGCACTGCATGCGTTAGCGCGGAGCCGAGCAGGGGCGAGGGGGGTCGAGACCCCCTCCCTTCCCCCCTATAAGTCCGAGCATGGAACGAGCCGGCGCTGGCGACGATGCGGCGTGTCACGGCGTCGCATGCGGAGGCGAGTCCGTCACACACCGTCGCCCCACTATCTATCTTAGGGGTGTGGCTCTGAGGTTGCGTGCGTGTTTGGGGTTGAAAACAGAATAGCCACACTACGCCTATCAACCAAGCGCACTGCATGCATTAGCGCGAGGCTGAGCAGGGGGAGGGGGTCGTGACCCCCCTCCCCTCCCCCTACGAGGCCAATCCTGGAATGAGCCGGAACAGGCGACGACGCGGCGTGCCGCGGTGTCGCATGCGGAGGCGAGTCCGTCACACCCCATCGCCCCACTATCTATCTTATTGTTGTGGCTATGGGGTTGCCAGCGTGTTTGGGGTTGGAAACAAATTAGCCGCACTGTGCTTGTCAACCAACCACACTGCGTGCGTTAGCGCGAGGCCGAGCAGGGGGGAGGGGGGTCATGACCCCCCTCCCTTCCCCCTTACGAGGCCGAGCCTGGAACGAGCCGGAGCAGGCGATGACTCGGCGTGCCGCGGCGTCGCATGCGGAGGCGAGTCCGTCACACACCGTCGCCCCACTATCTATCTTAGGGTTGTGGCTCTGGGGTTGCGTGCATGTTTGGGGTTGGAAACAGAATAGCCGCACTACGCCCATCAACCAAGCGCACTACGTGCGTTATCGCGAGGCTGAGCAGGGGAAGGGGGGACGTGACCCCTTTCCCCTCCCCCTGCTAGGCCGAGCCTGGAACGAGCCGGAGCAGGTGACGGCGCGGCGTGCCGCGGTGTCGCATGCGGAGGCGAGTCCGTCACATCCCGTCGCCCCACTATCTATCTTAGGGGTGTGGCTCTGGGGTTGCGTGCGTGTTTGGGGTTGGAAAGATAATAGCCGCACTGCGCCTGTCAACCAAGCGCAGTGCGTGAATCAGCGCGAGGCCGAGCAGGGGGAGGAGGGGTCATGACCCCTCCCCCCTGCGAGGCCGAGCCTGGAACGAGCCGGAGCAGGCGATGACGCGGCGTGCCGCGGCGTCGCATGCGAAGGCGAGTCCGTCACACCCCGTCGCCCCACTATCTATCTTAGGGGTGTGGCTATGGGGTTGCGTGCGTGTTTGGGGTTGGAAACAGAATAGCCGCATTGTACCTGTTAACCAACCGCACTGCGTGCGTTAGTGCGAGGCCGAGTAGGGGGGAGGGGGGTCGTGACCCCCACCCTTCCCCCCTGCTAGGCCGAGCCTGGAACGAGCCGGAGCAGGCGACGATGCGGCGTGCCGCGGCGTCGCATGCGGAGGTGAGTCCGTCACACACCATGATAACCCACAAGTATAGGGGATCGCAACCGTTTTTTAGGGTAGATTATTCAACCCAAATTTATTGATTCGACACAAGGGGAGCCAAAGAATATTCTCAACTATTTGCAGCTGAGTTGTCAATTCAACCACACCTGAAAGACTTAATATCTGCAGCAAAATATTTAGTAGCAAAGTAGTATGGAAGTAACGGTAACGGTGGCAAAAGTAACAGTAGCAGTTTTGTAGCAATTGTAACAGTGGCAACGACAAAGTAACGTAGCAAAGATCAATATGTGAAAAGCTCGTAGGCTATGGATCAGTGATGGATAATTATGTCAGATGGCATTCATCATGCAACAGTTATAACCTAGGGTGACACATAATTAGCTCCAATTCATCAATATAATGTAGGCATGTATTCCGTATATAGTCATACGTGCTTATGGAAAAGAACTTGCATGACATCTTTTGTCCTACCCTCCTGTGGCAGCGGGGTCCTAATGGAATCTAAGGGATATTAAGGCCTCCTTTTAATAGAGAACCGGACCAAAGCATTAGCACTTAGTGAATACATGAACTCCTCAAACTACGGTAATCACCGGAAAGAATCCCAATTATTGTCACCTTGGGGTATGCCGATCATAGATCGTAGTAGGTGTCTACAACTTGCAAGATAGGATGAAGAACACATATATATATATATATTCATGAAAACATAATAGGTTCAGATCTGAAATCATGGCACTCGGGCCCTAGTGACAAGCATTAAGCATAGCAAAGTCATAGCAACATCAATGTCAGAACATAGTGTATACTAGGGATCAAACCCTAACAAAACTAACTCGATTACATGATTAATCTCATCCAACCCATCACTGTCCAGCAAGCCTATGATGGAATTACTCACGCACGACGGTGAGCATCATGAAATTGGTGATGGAGGATGGTTGATGACGACGACGGCATCGATTTCCCCTCTCCGGAGCCCAAAATAGACTCCAGATCTGCCTTCCCGAGGAAGAACAGGAGGTGGCGGCGGCTCCGTATCGTGAAACGCGATGAACTCTTCTCCTTGATTTTTTCTCCCCGAACGTGAATATATAGAGTTGGAGTTAGGGTCGGAGGAGGTCCATGGGACCCACAAGGCAGGGGGCGTGCCCTAGGGGAGGGGTGCCCCCCACCCTTGTGGACACGTGGTGGGTCCCCTCCGGTTGATTCTTTTGCCAATATTTTTTATATATTCCAAAAATATTCTCCGTAAATTTTCTGGTCAATCCGAGAACTTTTATTTCTGCACAAAAATAACACCATGACAATTCTGCTAAAAACAGCTTCAGTCCGGGTTAGTTCCATTCAAATCATGCAAATTAGAGTCCAAAACAAGGGCAAAAGAGTTTGGAAAAGTAGATACGATGGAGACGTATCAACTCCCCCAAGCTTAACCCATTGCTTGTCCTCAAGAAATTTAGTTGACAAACTGAAAGTGACAAAGAAAAACTTTTACAAACTCTGTTTGATCTTGTTGTTGTAAGTATGTCTAACTGATGTTCAGGTTTTCAGTAAAGATTATGAACTAACCATATTCACAATAACATTTAGGTCTGACATTTACTCATATCAATGGCATAATCAACTAGCGAGCAATAATAATAAATCTCGGATGAAAACACTTTTTCAAAACAATCATGATACAATATGATATAATGGTATCTCGCTAGCCCTTTCTGAGACCGCAAAACATAAATGCAGAGCACCCCTGAAGAACAAGGACTGACTAGACATTGTAATTCATGGTAAAAGAGATCCAGTCACAGTCATACTCAATATCAATTAATAACAAAGCATACAAATGACAGTGGTTCTCTCTAACTTGTGCTTTTTATAAGAGGATGATGACTCAACAATAAAAGTAAATAGATAGGCCCTTCGCAGAGGGAAGCAGGGATTTACAGAGGTGCCAGAGCTCGAGCTTTTAAAACAGAGATGAATATAATTTTGAGCGGTATGCTTTCATTGTCAACATAACAACCAAGAGATCTCGGTATCTTCCATGCTAGATATATTATAGGCGGTTCCCAAACAGAATGGTAAAGTTTTTACTCCCCCTCCACCATCAATCACACTCCACGGCTGATCCGAAACAATGGGTACCGTCCATACCAACAACAGTCCTGGGGGAGTTTTGTTTGAAATTATATTTTGATTTTATTTAGAGCATGGAACTGGGCATCCCGATTACCAGCCACTTTCTCGTGAATGACAAGTGAATCAACACTCATCGTGAGAATAACCCACCTAGCATGGAAGATACTGATAGCCCCCAGTCGCTACATGAGAGCTTCGGGCATACAAAACAGAATATTATTTGAAGGTTTAGAGTTTGGCACATGCAAATTTACTTGGAACGGCTGGTAAATACCGCATATAGGTAGGTATGGTGGACTCATATTGAACAACTTTGGGTTTAAGGAAGTGGATGCACAAGCAGTATTCCCGCTTAGTACAAGTGAAGGCTAGCAAAAGATTGAGAAGCGACCAACTAGAGAGCGACAACGGTCATAAACATGCATTGAGATTAACCACCATTGAATGCAAGCATGAGTAGGATATAAATCACCATGAACATAAATATCGTGGAGGCTATGTTGATTTTGTTTCAACTACATGCGTGAACATGTGCCAAGTCAAGCCACTTGAATCATTCAAAGGAGGATACCATCCTATCATACTACATCATAACCATTTTAAAAGCATGTTGGCACACAAGATAAACCATTATACACTCCTAGCTAATTAAGCATGGCATGAGTAACTATAATCTCTAATTGTCATTGCAAACATGTTTCATTCATAATGGGCTGAATCAAGAACGATGAGCTAATCATATTTACAAAACAAAATAGGTTGAGTTCGTACCAGCTTTTCTCCATCTCAATCATTTCATCATATGTCATCATTATTGCTTTTCACTTGCATGACCGAACGGTGTGAATAATAACAAGAGTGCACGTGCATTGGACTAAGCTAGAATCTGCAAACATTTATTCAAAGGAGAAGACAAGGTAATATGGGCTCCTTGTTAGATCAACAATAATGCATATGAGAGCCACTCAACATTTTCATCGTGGTCTTCTCCTTACGACCCAAAGAAAAAGGAAAAAGAATTTCAAAGAAACACACTGAAATGTTTTTGGAGTTTTTGTTTTTCTGAAGAAAGTAAAACAAGAACGAGAAAAACTATTTACACGAGAAAGCTCCCAACAAGCAAAAGAAGAACGAGAAATCTTTTTTGCTTTTCTTTTAATACTACAACTAATTAAACCAGAAAGAAACTAGAACTATTTTTTTTGGATTTTCTCAAAGTTTTTCAAACACACAAGAAGAAAGCGAGAAAAAGAAATAAACTGACATGGATAATACAATTAAAAAGTATGAACACCGACAGCTGGAATGAGTGTGTGAACATGAATGTAATGTCGGTGAGAAATACGTACTCCCCCAAGCTTAGGCTTTTGGCCTAAGTTGGTCCATGCGCATGGATCAAAGTAGCCCTCTCCTGGGTACTGAGGAGGATCTTGAGGGTTCCACTGGTTAGCAAGCTCCTGTGGCTCCCACTGATAAATAGACTCCTCATACGGATCAGGTGATGGTTCTGGCTCAGGAACTGGGATCGCGTCCGCTCCCAGTATGCATAAATGTCCTCGGGCGAAATGAGGTACCTGCCTGAATGAATACCAGGTTATAGATGAGTCTCTTGTTCTTATCATCACTAATAAAATCATGCGCTACCATATTGTTATAGTCTAAGTATCTAGTGGGTAGCAGCATCTCCTCTTCCTCATCGTGCCTAATGGGTATCTCGAAGCGTCTAGCAAGGCGGGAGGCATAGATACCTCCAAAGATAGGACCCCTCAAACGGTTTAAACTCAACCGTCGGGCAACCATAGCGCCCAAACTAAAAGTTCTATCATGAAGTAAAGCATGGCGTAGAATAGCAAGGTGAGGGGCACTAAGGCCTCCACTCTCCCCCCGACCAATTAAACATCTCCCAGCAAATAATGAGTAATAGCGCAAAATAGGAAAATGCAAACTAACCACTCTCGCTTCCGACACTCCTCTCCCTTCCCCTACGGTAACTTCATTAATAAAATCTTCCACATCTCTAGGACGTGGTTCACTGACGCTGCCCTCATAAGGTAATTTGCAAACCTTGCAAAAATCATAAAGCGTCATCTCCTTATGCTCATCATATAAATAAAACTCTACCGTGGGTGGTGATTTCCTAACATGAAAGTGAAAATTTTGCATGAAGGTATTAGTGAGTAGGAGGTATTGATCACACTTATCATGGAGGAAGTCGGTGATGCCTGCATTCTCAGCCAAATAATAGAAATCCTCATAAATTCCAACCGCCCTCAAGAATGCATCACTTGGCCATTCACACGGCCGAACCTCCGCGGTGCGAGGAAGGTTGTACTTGGGCTTCTTCTTCTCTTCATTTTCATTTTCCTTTGAACCCCGGCTTGAAGAGCCTCTCAACCATCTCTTCATCATTTCTTTTCTCTGAAAATTTCTGAAATTTTTAGTAACTCAAAATAAAAGTGAACCAAACTCAACAAGATTGATAGCAACTACTCCTACAAGTGTCTAGAGGCTATATCATGCATCAAAACTACTTTGGACCATATAAATTCGAAATGCAAGCTCAAGAACAGGGTCACCATAGCAGCAAAATTTGTAATATATAAAGCACTAGAATAGAAACTAATTGGACCAATGGAGGAGTCACATACCGAAGAACAATCCCCCAAAACAGTTTTGCAAATGGAGCTTTGCACAAGGAGATCGAACATGGCAGCAAGATGAGCTAGAACACAGGTTTGAGCAATGGAATGATTTTTTCTGGAGGAAGACGAAGTGGATGGGTGCTAGAATAAGTGAGGGGGGCCCACGTGGGACCCATAAGGCAGGGGCGCGCCCTCCACCCATGTGGTCCACTGGTGCTGCCCCCTGGTGTATTCTCAGTGCCAAAAATTCTCAAAAATTCTATAAAAAATCATACTAAATTTTTAGGGCATTTGGAGAACTTTTATTTTCGGGACATTTTTTATTGCAAGGATAATTCAGAAAATAGACGAATAATGGTATTTTTGCTTTATTTATCTAAATAATAGAAATTAAAAGATGGGTACAGAAAGTTGTACTTCTTAATTCATCCATCTCATGCTCATCAAAAAGGAATCCATTAACAAGGTTGATCATGTCTTATTAACAAACTTCTTTCGAATAACATGAAACCGAAGAATTTTCGAATAACACTAGGTTACCTCAACGGGGATATGCATGTCCCCAACAATAAGAATATCATATTTCTTCTTGACAGTAGGGAGAGGGAATTCAAAACCTCCAATAGTAATAGTTGATATTTTTTCAATAGAATTGATACTATGAACTTGAGGCTGTTTCTTCGGAAAGTGTACCGTACGCCATTACCATTAACATGAAAAGTAACATTGCCCTTGTTGCAATCAATAACAGCCCCTGCAGTATTCAAAAAGGGTCTACCAAAGATGATCGACATACTATCATCCTCGGGAATATCAAGAATAACAAAGTCCGTTAAGATAGCAACGTTTGCAACCACAACAGGCACATCCTCACAAACACCGAAGGGTATAGCAGTTGATTTATCAGCCATTTGCAAAGAGATTTCAGTAGGTGTCAACTTTTTCAAATCAAGTCTATGATACAAAGAGAAAGGCATAACACTAACACCGGCTCCAAGATCACATAAAGCAGTTTTAACATAGTTTCTTTTAATGGAGCATGGTATAGTTGGTATTCCTGGATCTCCTAGTTTCTTTGGTATTCCCCCCTTAAATGTATAATTAGCAAGCATGGTGGAAATTTTAGCTTCCGGTATCTTTCTTTTATTTGTAACAATATCTTTCATATACTTAGCATAAGGGGACATTTTCAGAATATCAGTCAAACGCATACGCAAAAAGACAGGTCTAAGCATTTCAGCAAAGCGCTCAAAGTCCTCATCATCCTTTTTCTTGGATGGCTTAGGAGGAAAGGGCATGGGTTTCTGAACCCACGGTTCTCTTTCTTTACCATGTTTTCTAGCAACAAAGTCTCTTTTATCATAACATTTATTCTTAGGTTGTCGATTATCAAGATCAACAGCAGGTTCTATCTCCACATCATTATCATTACTAGGTTGAGCATCAGCATGAACATCATCATTAACATTATCACTGGGTTCATGTTCATCACCAGATTGTGTTTCAGCATCAGAAATAGAAATATCATTTGGATTCTCAGGTGTGTCTATAATAGGTTCACTAGAAGCATGCAAAGTCCTATCATCATTCTTTTTCTTTTTAGAGGAACTAGGTGCTTCAGTATTAATTCTCTGAGTATCTTGCTCAACTCTCTTAGGATGGCCCTCAGGATACAGAGGTTCCTGAGTCATTTTACCACCTCTAATCATAACTCTAACAGCATTATCATTGTTCTTACTATTCATCTCATTAAGCAAATCATTTTATGCTCTAAGTACTTGTTCTACTTGAGTTGTTACCATGGAAGCATGTTTACCGATAAGCTTGAGATCATTAACAGTTCTACTCATATAATCACCCAAGCGGTCAAGCATATAAGCATTACGTTTCAATTGTCTACTAACATAAGCATTGAAATTTTCTTGTTTAACAATAAAGTTATCAAATTCATCCAAGCATTGACTAGCAGACTTATTATAAGGAATATCACCTTCATCAAATCTATAGAGAGAATTTACCTCTACTACCTGTGACGGAGTATTAAGACCATATATTTCTTCAATAGGTGGTAAATTCTTAACATCTTCAGCTTTATTTAATACCTTTTTCTTTCATAGATTTCTTTGCCTCTTGCATATCTTCAGGACTGAGAAATAGAATACCTCTTTTCTTCGGAGTTGGCTTAGGAGGTGGTTCAGGAAGAGCCCAATCATTATCATTACTTAGTATATTATTCAATAGAACTTTAGCTTGTTCAATAGTTTGTTCCCTAAAAACACAACCAGTACAACTATCTAGGTGGTCCATAGAAGCATCGATTAGTCCATTATAAAAGATATCAAGTATTTCATTTTTCTTGAGAGGATGATCGGGCAAAGCATTAAGTAATTGGAGAAGCCTCCCCCAAGCTTGTGGGAGAGTCTCTTCTTCAGATTGCACAAAGTTAAATATTTCCTGTAAGGCAGCTAGTTTCTTATGAGCAAGAAAATATTTTTCAGAGAAGTAATATATCATATCCTGGGGACTACACACACAACTAGGAGCAAGAGAATTAAACCAAATCTTAGCATCACCCTTTAATGAGAAAGGAAACAACTTGAGAATATAATAGTAGCTAATTTTTTCCTCATGAGCAAACAGGGTGGCTATATCATTTAGTTTAGTAATATATGCCACAACAGTTTCAGATTCATAACCATGGAAAGTATCAGATTCAACCAAAGTAATTAACTCAGGATCGACAGAGAATTCATAATCCTTATCAGTAACAAAGATAGGTGAATTAGCAAACTTAGGGTCATGTTGCATTCTAACATTCAAAGATTTTTCTTTGAGCTTAGCTAACAATTTCTTAAGATCATCTCTATCATTGCAAGCAAAAAAGTCTCTAGCAGTTTCTTCATCCATAATATAACCCTCAGGTACCTTAGGAAATTCATATCTAGGAGGAGAATCATACTCATCAGGTTCAATAATTTCATCAGTTTCAGTAATTTCATTCTCTCTAACCCTGGCAAGTTGTTCATCAAGAAATTCACCTAGTGGCACAGTATTATCAAGCAAAGCAGTAGTATCATCATAAGCATCATGCATAGTAGAAGTAGCATCATCAATTACTTGCGACATATCGGAATCAATAGCAGGTGTACGTGTCGCAAGCTTACTCAAAACAGAAGGTGAATCAAGTGCAGAGCTAGATGGCAGTTCCTTACCTCCCCTCGTCTTAGAGGGAAAAATCTTGGTTCTTGGATCTTTTAGATTCTTTATAGTGATCAACAGATATAAATCCCAAGTGACTCAGAGAATAGAGCTATGCTCCCCGGCAACGGTGCCAGAAAAAGGTCTTGATAACCCACAAGTATAGGGGATCGCAACAGTTTTTGAGGGTAGAGTATTCAACCCAAATTTATTGATTCAACACAAGGGGAGCCAAAGAATATTCTCAAGTATTAGCAGCTGAGTTGTCAATTCAACCACACCTGAAAGACTTAATATCTGCAGCAAAATATTTAGTAGCAAAGTAGTACGGAAGTAACGGTAACGGTGGCAAAAGTAACAATAGCAGTTTTGTAGCTATTGTAACAGTGACAACGGCAAAGTAACGTAGCAAAGATTAATATGTGAAAAGCTCATAGGCAATGGATCAGTGATGGATAATTATGTCAGATGGCATTCATCATGCAATAGTTATAACCTAGGGTGACACAGAACTAGCTCCAATTCATCAATATAATGTAGGCATGTATTCCGTATATAGTCATACATGCTTATGGAAAATAACTTGCATGACATCTTTTGTCCTACCCTCCCGTGGCAGCGGGGTCCTAATGGAAACTAAGGGATATTAAGGCCTCCTTTTAATAGAGAACCGGACCAAAGCATTAGCACTTAGTGAATACATGAACTCCTCAAACTACGGTAATCACCGGAAAGAATCCCAATTATTGTCACCTTGGGGTATGCGGATCATAGATCGTAGTAGGTGTCTACAAATTGCAAGATAGGATCAAGAACACATATATATTCATGAAAACATAATAGGTTCAGATCTGAAATCATGGCACTCGGGCCCTAGTGACAAGCATTAAGCATAGCAAAGTCATAGCAACATCAATCTCATAACATAGTGGATACCAGGGATCAAACCCTAACAAAACTAACTCAATTACCTGATTAATCTCATCCAACCCATCACCGTCCAGCAAGCCTATGATGGAATTACTCACGCATGGTGGTGAGCATCATGAAATTGGTGATGGAGGATGGTTGATGATGACGACGGCGCCGATTTCCCCTCTCCGGAGCCCAAGACAGACTCCAGATCTGCCCTCCCGAGGAAGAACAGGAGGTGGCGGCGGCTCCGTATCGTGAAACGTGATGAACTCTTCTCCTTGATTTTTTTTCTCCCCGAACGTGAATATATAGAGTTGGAGTTAGGGTCGGAGGAGGTCCAGGGGACCCACAAGGCAGGGGGCGCCCCCCACCCTTGTGGACACGTGGTGGGTCCTCTCCGGTTGATTCTTTTGCCAATATTTTTATATATTCCAAAAGTATTCTCCGTAAATTTTTAGGTCAATCCAAGAACTTTTATTTCTGCACAAAAATAACACCATGGCAATTCTGCTGAAAATAGCGTCAGTCCGGGTTAGTTCCATTCAAATCATGCAAATTAGAGTCCAAAACAATGGCAAAAGAGTTTGGAAAAGTAGATACGATGGAGACGTATCACACCGTCGCCCCACTATCTATCTTAGGGGTGTGGCTCTGGGGTTGCGTGCGTGTTTGGGGTTGGAAATAGAATAGCCGCACTACGCCTATCAACCAAGCGCACTGCATGCATTAGTGCGAGGCTGAGAAGGGGGGAGGGGGGTCGTGACCGCCCTCCCCTCCCCCTTGCGAGGCCGAGCCTGGAACGAGCCGGAGCAGGCGACGACGCGGCGTGCCGCGGCGTCGCATGTGGAGGCGAGTCCGTCACACCCCGTCGCCCCACTATCTATCTTAGGGGTGTGGCTCTGGGGTTGCGTGCGTGTTTGGGGTTGGAAACAGAATAGCTGCACTGTGCCTGTCAACCAACCGCACTGCGTGTGTTAGCGCGAGGGCGAGCAGGGGGAGGGGGGTCATGACCCCCCTCCCCTCCCCCCTGCGAGGCCGAGCCTGGAACGAGCCGGAGCAGTGGCGAGTTCGTCTGTCACAACCCTAGAATTTTGCTTGTAGATAGTTGCATCTGCATCCAGGCATCATATTTAATTTCCTGGAATTTGAATTGAGGGAAGTGGACGCCTCAAAATTTTAATTAAAGGGGCAAGATCCCTGAAGATGCAATCAGTGAATCCAAATGCCCTAGAAATAGTTCTGAGAATTTTGTCAAGAGTTATATATCAAATCAAAATTCTGGAACATTTTTAAGGAATTATTTGGGCTCTGATTTGAAATCAATATTGTATTTGGATTTGGTTTTATATTCTTAATATATGGAATATAATTTCAGATAACTCTGAAATAGTTTGTGTGCCTTTGGATAATTCCATTGTGCAATATAAAAATATTCAAAGGAATGTTGTCACTGTTTTCAATTTGTTTGGAATTTAAAACAGTGGCAAAATGAATAAATAAAGGAAAACAGAGCAAAAATTAAAACAGAGCAGAAACCCCACCTGGGCCACTTACCTGTAGCCGCAGCCCATTTACCTGGCGCCCACCAGCCGGCCTGCTACTGTTGCTGGCGGCCCAGCCCACCACCGCCGCCACCGTCTCCCACCTCACGCCAGAAGGACGCGAGGCGTGTGGTCGCTGTGCACCCGGCCACCTCCTCACTCCCTGCCTACCTGGCTCCCCCTCGGCGCGCCTGGACGACGCCACGCGACCCTAGAGTCGTTCGGCTCTCACTCTCTCTCTCCCTCGAGCGCTCTCCCCTCCTATGCTTCCTCCCTCCCATGAGCCCGAGCGCCTCCGTCGCCGCCGTCCCCTGCCATCGCAGCCACCGGCCAGCCCTAGCCCCATGGACGTATTGCCGAGCTCCATTTTTGTCCTCTATGTCATCTGCCCTGAGACACACGATGCCGGATGTCCTGCATCGCCGGCTACCTCATCTTCTTCCTCCTCGGGTCGTCGAGATCAACCTCACCGTTCCGCCTGCACCTGACCTTCCCTGAGCCCGCTTCGACGCCCCCTACAATCGCAGTGAGCCACTACTCTGAACCTCTCGCTCCCCGTGCTCGATTGCCCCCTCTGGCCGTCGCTTCCGTCGAGCCCGAGACCTCACCGCCACCGGACTCTACGCCGCCGTGGCCAGAGCCCATGTACATCGCTCCTGAGCACGAGAGCATGCTCCTGGCGTCGCCAGAGAGCTAACCCGCACCCCAGCCTACTCCCTTGCGTGTTGCAACACCGCACTCGCATGCAGCTGAGCTTCGGCTGCTGCCTTGGTCGCCGCCATTGCCGATTCCGACCACCCCAGCACCTGCCACCACTACGATCGGACGCCCCTCGCTGCGGCGGTTCCAACGCACCTAGCCGAACATCCTCCCAACGCCGGAGTTGGCCGGACGGCGAACGCCGCCGCGTCTGCTTAGCACCGGTGATTAGTCACCGGATTAGATGACATGGCACTGGCTTAATTAGCGCCTAATTAACCCCCCTTCTCACTGATAACTGGGCCTAGACCCTGCTAAGTCTAGTTAGGTTTATAACTAAACCTTATTAACCCCTGTGCCACTGATGTGTGGACCCCACTCGTCAGTTTTGACCTGGACGGCCCCGTTGACTAGATGACATCAGCATGACACTATGCTGACGAAGTAAAGTATTTCTGGAATTATTTTAAATCAGAAAATGATTTAAGAATTTCAGAAAGTACTCAAAACTTCTAAAAATCATAGAAAATGAACCGTGGCTCAGAATGAAATAATTTATATATGAAAAATGATCAAAAAAATATGAAGAATCTGTTTATGGCATTTCCATGCATGTTTGAATAACTTACAACCACTATATATGACAATTTGAACAAATGGCATTTTAAATGTCTTATGTTGAGTTTGAATTTGAACCTTTGGTTCAAATCAACTCAAACCCTTCTGTTGCTAGCTGCATTAGCTCAAACACACTCATTTTTGCCATGTCATGATCATGCATCATAATGTTGCATATTGCCATGTGTTGATTGTATCTTCGGTGTGTTCTCCGCGGTAGGTTCTGCTCCCGAGGATATTCACGAGTATCAGCTGAAGGGTAGTACCTTTCTACCACTCCGTGAGCCAAGCAAACCCCCCTTGATCACTCCGATACAATCCCACTCTCTCGCTCTTGCTCCCTTTTACTACATTAGGACAACAACGATTCAACTGTTACATGTTGTGGTAGTTGAACCCATTCCTCTGCATGACCTGTCTTTGCCACAGTAATTAGTGAAAACCCACTAGCATGAGTAGGAGTTGTTTGAGCCATGATGTGCCTACTCATTCATGCTTGCTTGTTATGCCTACTATGCTTAGAGTTGTGTCAGGTCTGATTCATCTGGGATGGATTGGAATGGTGGTGAACATGTCCTACTGTGTGTGAACACGATTTGGTAAAGGTAGAGATGAGAGGCCATGTAGGAGTACATGGTGGGTTGTCTCATTGGGACCGTCCTCAGGAACTGAGTTCTATGTTTGTGATCCAAGACAGTTACTACCACACATTGGGCTCCGGGCACTCCAAGCTCTCTCGACTTATTAATCGCCTTGTCCTCTGTCCAGGAGGTGCAAGTAGTTTCTGGTGTTTGTAGTATGCTAGAGGCCGCACGCAGTGCTGACCTTAGGGGTGGGCTGTGATGCGGCAGGCAAGTGGCCCGGTGTACCGAGGCACCCGTTTGGTGGGTTCGGGAACCCTGCACACATCGTTTGGGGCCGTAGTGGAAACGTCGGCCGGACTTCCTTGCGGATGGAACCCGAATAGGCGATAAACCTGGACTAGAGACTTGTGTGATTAGTCAGGTCATGGCCAACACCCTCGCCGGGCTTCCGCTTGAAGGTTGCCGAGTACATGTCGTGTAAACAGCGGTAAGTGGTGAGAGCGTGTGTGAACAAGTACACCCCTGCAGGGTTATAAATGATCTATTCGAATAGCCGCGTCCGCGGATATGGACTACTTGGAACGCTTATATGGTTCATAGATAACTGGAAGTGGATACTTTAAAATGCGCAAGATAAGCGTGAGTGCTATGGATGGCCTTCTCGTAGGGAGACGGGAGCGGATCCATAGTGGTGTATTGATCTGGTGAATATGTGGACTCGTGTGCGCTTTCTCACCCCAAAGAAAATGCTGGTAGACGTAGTACAGGATAGCCACTGAGTCAAAGCTGGCTTGTTGCAGTTAAACTCCACAACCCCCTTGTTGATTCTTATGCATATGTAGCTAGTTCTGATGTAAGTCTTGCTGAGTACATTTGTACTCACGTTTGCTTAATTTATGTTTTGCAGAGAGACTTTGGTCTCACTAGTAGTTCTTCGTGGGCTTCGACAATTAGCTTGGGAATCCCAGACAGAGGTCTGGTTCCTTTGGAGGGTCTTATAGATAGACATGCTTCCTAGCCTTCTCTCTTTTCAGATGTCTGTACTCAGACATGTTTAAGCTTTCGCTTGTGCTTGTTGCTTGTATGACTTGTATGGTGGGTTTGAGACCCATGTTTGTAATATACTATGTATGGCTCTTCGGAGCCTTTTGAATCAATACTTTGAGTCGTAGAGTTTTACTGTGATGCCATGTTGTATTTACACATATCGAGCATATTGTGTGTATGCTATTGAAATGTTTGGTATGTGTGGGATCTGACACCTAGTTGTTTATTCTTGGTAGCCTTCCTTATGGGGAAATGTCTCCTAGTGCTTCCACTGAGCCATGGTAGTTCGCTACTGCTCCGGAACACTTAGGTTGGCCAGCATGTATCCTTCTTTGTTCCTGTGTCTGTCCCTTCATGGAAATGTCACGCGTTGTTCCTTTAAGTCCTTGTAGCTTGCTATGACTTGGGTTCATACGTTGATGACTGACACATTCATTGCTGGGTTACGTATGCCAGTCCCTGTAAGTTTGTGCCACCTTGGGTTTACGACTAGTCATGTCGGCCCGGGTTCTCTGTCATATGGATGCTACCGACACAATCGTATACGTGAGCCAAAAGGCGCAAACGATCCCGGCCAAGGTAAGGATGCAGCCGTGTGAATACTGTGCGTGAGGCTGCAAAGTGATATGATGTGTTACATGCTAGATCGGTGTGAATTAGGATCGGGGTCCTGGCACCGTCACACCCCGTCGCCCCACTATCTATCTTAGGGGTGTGGCTCTGGGGTTGCGTGCGTGTTTGGGGTTGGAAACAGAATAGCTGCACTGCGCCTGTCAACAAAGTGCACTGCGTGAGTTAGCGCGAGGCCGAGCCAGCAATGAGCCGGAGCAGGCGACGACACGGCGTGCCGTGGCGTCGCATGCGAAGGCGAGTCTGTCACACCCCGTCACCCCACTATCTATCTTAGGGGTGTGGCTCTAGGGTTGCGTGCATGTTTGGGATGGAAACAGAATAGCCGCACTGCGCCTGTCAACCAAGTGAACTGCGTGCATTAGCGCGAGGCCGAGCAGGGGGGAGGGGGGGTCGTGACTGATACGTCTCCAACGTATCTATAATTTTTTGATTGTTCCATGCTATTATATTATCTGTTTTGGATGTTTTATATGCATTAATATGCTACTTTATATTATTTTTGGGACTAACTTATTAACCTAGAGCCCAGTGCCAGTTTCTGTTTTTTCGTTGTTTTTGAGGTTTACAGAAAAGGAATATCAAACGGAGTCTAGACAGGATAAAACTTTCGCGATGATTTTTCTTGGACCAGAAGACACCCACGTAACTTGGAGAGAGGGCCAGAAGAGTCCCGAGGACTCCACAAGCCCTCACCCTAGGTGGGGCGCCCCTGGCTTGTGGGCCCCTCAGGAGTCCCCTAACCCTAAAACCAGTACTGTAAATTCCCAAATATTCTCAAATGATCAGAAGTGTCCAACCAAATACTTTTCCGCCGTTGTAACCTTCTGTTCCCGTGAGATCCCATCTTGGGGCCTTTTTCGGCACCTTGCCGGAGGGGGATCCGATCACAGAGGGCTTCTACATCAACCCTATTGCCCTTCTGATGAAGCGTGAGTAGTTTACCACAGACCTACGGTTCCATAGCTAGTAGCTAGATGGCTTCTTCTCTCTCTTTGATCTTCAATATAATGTTCTCCTCGATGTTCTTGGAGATCTATCCGATGTAATATTCTTTTGCGGTGTGTTTGTCGAGATCCGATGAATTGTGGATTTATGATCAGACTATCTATGAATATTATTTGAATCTTTTCTGAATTCTTATATGCATGATTTGATATCTTTGTATTTCTCTTCGAATTATCGGTTTGGTTTGGCCAACTAGATTGGTTCTTCTTGCAATGGGAGAGGTGCTTAGTTTTGGGTTCAATCTTGCGGTGTCCTCTCCTAGTGACAGTAGGTGTAGTGAGGCACGTATTGTATTGGTGCCATCAAGGATAAAAAGATGGGGTTTTCATCATATTGCTTGAGTTTATCCCTCTACATCATGTCATCTTACTTAAGGCGTTACTCCGTTCTTATGAACTTAATACTCTCGATGCATGCTGGATAGCGGTCGATGTGTGGAGTAATAGTAGTAGATGCAGGCAGGAGTCGGTCTACTTGACACGGACGTGATGCCTATATTCATAATCATTGCCTTGGATATCGTCATAATTTTGCGCTTTTCTATCAATTGATCGACAGTAATTTGTTCACCCACCGTATTATTTTCTTTCAAGAGAGAAGCCTCTAGTGAAACCTATGGCCCCCGGGTATATTTTCCATCATATATTTTCAGATCTATAAACCAAAAAACCCAAAAATACCTTGCTGCAATTTATTTACTTTTATTTTGCTTTACGTTTTAGTAATCTTTTATATCTATTTCTATCAGATCTCATCCTTGCAAGTGACCGTGAAGGGATTGACAACCCCTTTATCGCGTTGGATGCAAGTGTTTGATTGTTTGTGCAGGTGCATAGATTGGAAACTTGCGTGTACCTCCTACTGGATTGATACCTTGGTTCTCAAACTGAGGGGAATACTTATCCCTACTTTGCTGCATCACTCTTTCCTCTTCAAGGGAAAAACCAATGCAAGCTCAAGAAGTAGGAGGAAGAATTTCTGGCGCCATTGCCGGGGAGGTTCTACATCAAGCCTACCAAGTACCCACCATAAACTCTCATCTCTTGCATTACATTATTTACGATTTGCCTCTCGTTTTCCTCTCCCCCACTTCTAAAACATTTTCAGAAAAACACAAAAAAATTTGCTTTTTTATTCGCCCTTATTCCATTTATCTTTTCGTTTGCTTTATGTTTGCTTGTGTGGTAGATTGCTTGTTTTCCCGTATGGCTCAACCCAAAAGCTTTGATCCTTATTATAGGAAGCTAGAAGAGATTGAAAATAATGCTAAAAGCTTCATGTCTTTACAATTTGAGCATAATAGTTTCTTTAGGAATGAGATTAAAGAAATAAAAACTATTATGAAGTATATTAATAAAGAGCTTGATGATGTTACCAAGGAATTTAATGGTCGTAAATCTCAATTTGCTCATCTTGAAAATTTAGTAGGCCAAATTTCCGATAAACAAACCACTTTGGTGAATAAGATGGCCGCTAAACCAGAGTCTTTGAATAATGATGAAGATCTTAAAGTGATTGGTGTGACTCCTATTGAATCTTTTTTTTCTAATATAAATCTTGATAAAGATGGGACTGGAGATGAGTCAACCTTAGCTAGAAGGCGTCCCAATGATTCGGAGTTTATAGATCTTAATGCAAAAATTGGTAAAAGTGGGATTGGAGAGGTCGAAACTTTAAGTAGCGATGAACCCACTCTTTTGGATTTCAAGGATTTTAATTATGATAATTGTTCTTTGATAGATTGTATTTCCTTGTTGCAATCCATGTTGAATTCTCCTCATGCTTACAATCAAAATAAAGCTTTTACTAAACATATCGTTGATGCTATGATGAAATCTTTTGAAGAAAAACTTGAGTTTGAAGTTTCAATCCCTAGAAAGCTTTATGATGAGTGGGAACCTACTATTAAGATTAAAATTAAAGATTATGAGTGCCATGCTTTGTGTGATTTGGGTGCTAGCGTTTCCACGATTCCAAAAACTTTATGTGATGTGCTAGGTTTCTGTGAATTTGATGATTGTTCTTTAAATTTGCATCTAGCGGATTCCACTATTAAGAAACCTATGGGAAGGATTAATGATGTTCTTATTGTTTCAAATAGCAATTATGTGCCTGTAGATTTTATTGTGCTTGATATAGATTGCAATCCAACATGCCCTATTATTCTTGGTAGACCTTTCCTTAGAATGATTGGTGCAATTATTGATATGAAAGAAGGAAACATTAGATTTCAATTTCCATTAAGGAAGGGTATGGAGCACTTTCCAAGAAATAAAATTAAGTTGCCATATGAATCTATTATGAGGTCTACTTATGGTTTGCATACCAAAGATGACAATACCTAGATCTATGTTTTATGCCTAGCTAGGGCGTTAAACAATAGCGCTTGTTGGGAGGCAACCCAATTTTATTTTTATGTTTTTTGATTTTGGTTCTGTTTTTCAATAAATAAACATTATTACCTCTGTAGTAATTGTGTTTTGGTGTTTTAATTAGTTTTTGAGCCAAGCAAGACCTTTGGGATGGTCTACGGTGATAGTTGATTTGATCTTGCTGAAAAACAGAAACTTTTGCGCTCATTGCCAAAAATTCAATAAATCACAGAAACACGCTTTTGATCTGAATTTTTTACACAAGATTTATATACAAATTTACCAGGTTTTTCTAATTTTTCAGAAGTTTTGGAGTTACAAAAGTATACGTAATTTTCAGATTACTACAGACTCTTCTGTTTTTGACAGATTCTGTTTTCTATGTGTTGTTTGCTTATTTTGATGAATCTATGGATAGTATCGGGGGGTATGAACCATGGAGAAGTTGGAATACAGTATATATTACACCAATATAAATAAATAATGAGTTCACAACAGTACCTAAAGTGGTGATTTATTTTATTATACTAACGGATCTTATGAGATTTTTCTGTTGAGTTTTGTGTTGTGAAGTTTTCAAGTTTTGGGTAAAGATTTGATGGACAATGGAATAAGGAGTGGCAAGAGCCTAAGCTTAGGGATTCCCAAGGCACCACAAGGTAATATTCAAGGACAACCAAGCATCTAAGCTTGGGGATGCCCCGGATGGCATCCCCTCTTTTGTCTTCGTCCATCGGTAAATTTACTTGAGGCTATATTTTTATTCACCACATGATATGTGTTTTGCTTGGAGCGTCTTGTATGATATGAGTCTTTGATTTTTAGTTTGCCACAATAATCCTTCTTGTACACAGCTTTTGATAGGAACACGCATGAATCATGATTTATTAGAATACTCTATGTGCTTCACTTATATCTTTTGAGCTAGGCAATTTGCTCTAGTGCTTCACTTATATCTTTTTAGAGCATGGCTGTGGCTTTATTTTATAGAAATTGTTGAACTCTCATGCTTCACTTATATTATTTTGAGAGTCTCTAAACAGCATGGTAATTTGCTTAGGTTACGAATTTAGTCCTAATATGATGGGCATCCAAGAGGGATATAATAAAAACTTTCATATAAAGAGCATTGAATAAGATGAGAAGTTTGATTCCTTGCATTTGTTTTGAGATATAAAGATGGTGATATTAGAGTCATTCTAGTGAGTAATTGTGGATTGGTAGAAATACTTGTGTTAAAGTTTGTGATTCCCGTAGCATGCACGTATGGTGAACCGTTATGTGATGAAGTCGGAGCATGATTTATTTATTGATTGTCTTCCTTATGAGTGGCGGTCGGGGACGAGCGATGGTATTTTCCTACCAATATATCCCCCTAGGAGCATGCGTGTAGTACCTCGTTTCGATAGCTAATAATTTTTTGCAATAAGTATGTGAGTTCTTTATGACTAATGTTGAGTCCATGGATTATACGCACTCTCACCCTTCCACCATTGCTAGCCTCTCTAGTACCGCGCAATTCTCGTCGGTGCATTAAACCCACCATATACCTTCCGCAAAACAGCCACCATACCTACCTATTATGGCATTTCCATATCCATTCCGAGATATATTTCCATGCAACTTCCACTATTCTGTTTATTATGACGCGCTTCATCATTGTCATATTGCTTTGCATGATCATGTAGTTGGCATAGTATTTGTGGCAACGCCACCATTCATATTTTCTATACATGTCACACTTGATCATTGCACATCCCGGTACTCCGCCGGAGGCATTCATATAGAGTCATATTTTATTCTAGAATCGAGTTGTAATTCTTGAGTTGTAAGTAAATAAAAGTGTGATGATCATCATTATTAGAGCATTGTCCCATGTGAGGAAAGGATGATGGAAGCTATGATTCCCTCAAAAGTTGGGATGAGTCTCCTGACTTTACAAAAAATAAAAGAGGCCAAAAGAAGCCCAAACAAAAAAAATAAGGGAAAAGAGAGAAGGGGCAATGCTACTATCCTTTTACCACACTTGTGCTTCAAAGTAGCACCATGATCTTCATGATAGAGAGTCTCCTATGTTGTCACTTTCATATACTAGTGGGAATTTTTCATTATAGAACTTGGCTTGTATATTCCAATGATGGGCGTCCTCAAATTTCCCTAGGTCTTCGTGAGCAAGCGAGTTGGATGCACACCCACTTAGTTTCTTTTTTTAGCTTTCATACACTTATAGCTCTAGTGCATCTGTTGCATGGCAATCCCTACTCACTCACATTGATATCTATTGATGGGCATCTCCATAGCCCGTTAATATGCCTAGTTGATGTGAGACTTTCTCCTTCTTTTTGTCTTCTCCACAACCACCATATTCTATTCCACCTATAGTGCTATATCCATGGCTCACGCTCATGTATTGCGTGAAAGTTGAAAAAGTTTGAGAACATCAAAAGTATGAAACAATTGCTTGGCTTGTCATCGGGGTTGTGCATGATTTAATACTTTGTGTGATGAAGATGGATAACTTTCTTTGGCCATGTTATTTTGAGAAGACATGATTGCTTTATTAGTGTGCTTGAAGTATTATTGTGTTTATGTTAATATTAAACTTTTGTTTTGAATCTTATAGATCTGAATATTCATGCCACAATAAAGAAAATTACATGGATAAATATGTTTGGTAGCATTCTACATAATTTTTTTTGTTTTTATCATTTACCTCAAGGATGAGTAGGAATTAAGCTTGGGGATGCTTGATACGTCTCCAATGTATCTATAATTTTTTATTGTTCCATGCTATTATATTATCTGTTTTGGATGTTTTATATGCATTAATATGCTATTTTATATTATTTTTGGGACTAACTTATTAACCTAGAGCCCAGTGCCAGTTTCTGTTTTTTTCCTTGTTTTTGAGTTTTACAGAAAAGGAATATCAAACGGAGTCCAAATGGAATAAAACTTTCGCGATGAGTTTTCTTGGACCAGAAGACACCCACGTAATTTGGAGACAGGGCCAGAAGAGTCCCGAGGACTCCACAAGCCCTCAGGGCGCGCCCTAGGGGGGGCGCCCTGGCTTGTGGGCCCCTCGGGAGTCCCCTAACCCTAAAACCAGCACTATAAATTCCCAAATATTCCCAAATGACCAGAAGCGTCCACGAAAATACTTTTCCGCCACCGTAACCTTCAGTTCCGGTGAGATCCCATCTTGGGGCCTTTTTCGGCACCCTGCCGGAGGGGGATTCGATCATGGTGGGCTTATACATCAACCCTATTGCCCTTCCGATGAAGCGTGAGTAGTTTACCACAGTCCTACGGGTCCATAGCTAGTAGTTAGATGGCTTCTTCTCTCTCTTTAATCTTCAATACAAAGTTCTCCTCGATGTTCTTGGATATCTATCCGATGTAATATTCTTTTGCGGTGTGTTTGTCGAGATCCAATGAATTGTGGATTTATGACCAGATTATCTATGAATATTATTTGAGTCTTATCTGAATTCTTATATGCATGATTTGATATCTTTGTATTTCTCTTCGAATTATCGGTTTGGTTTGGCCAACTAGATTGGTTCTTCTTGCAATGGGAGAGGTGCTTAGTTTTGGGTTCAATCTTGCGGTGCCTCTCCCAGTGACAAAGTAGGGGTAGCGAGGCACGTATTGTATTGTTGCCATGAAGGATAAAAAGATGGGGTTTTCATCATATTGCTTGAGTTTATCCCTCTACATCATGTCATCTTACTTAAGGCATTACTCCGTTCTTATGAACTTAATACTCTAGATGCATGCTCTATAGCGGTCGATGTGTGGAGTAATAGTAGTAGATGCAAGCAGGAGTCGGTCTAGTTGACACGGACATGATGCCTATATTCATAATCATTGCCTTGGATATCGTCATAATTTTGCGCTTTTCTATCAATTGCTCGACAGTAATTTGTACCCACCGTATTATTTTCTTTCAAGAGAGAAGACTCTAGTGAAACCTATGGCCCCCGGGTCTATTTTCCATCATATATTTTCAGATCTATAAACCAAAAAACCCAAAAATACCTTGCTGCAATTTATTTACTTTTATTTTGTTTTACGTTTTAGTAATCTTTTATATTTATCTTTATCAGATCTCATCCTTGCAAGTGATCGTGAAGGGATTGACAACCCCTTTATCGCGTTGGGTGCAAGTGTTTGATTGTTTGTGCAGGTGCATAGATTGGAGACTTGCGTGTACCTCCTACTGGATTGATACCTTGGTTCTCAAACTGAGGGAAATACTTATCTCTACTTTGCTGCATCACCCTTTCCTCTTCAAGGGAATAACCAACGCAAGCTCAAGAAGTAGCAGTGACCCCCCTCCCCCCCTGCGATGCCGAGCCTGGAACGAGCCGGAGCAGGCGACGACGCGGCGTGCCGCGGCGTCGCATGCGGAGGCGAGTCCGTCACACCCCGTCGCCCCACTAAACTGTATTTAGCGTCCATGTTTAGTGAACTGCATACTCTGACGTAAGTGGACTGCATTAATCCATGTTTAGCTGCATACTCTGACTTAAGTGGACTGCAGTTTTATGATACGAATGTGCTGCATGCTGTTACGCTGGTGAACTACAATTTTTTTGGTGGACTGCATTATTTGACATAAGTGTGCTAGCAGACCCCCTTTTATGTTATGGTTATTTTTCAGTGTTCCTGCGGTATTTAGTATTGGAAGTACTTACGTGTCAACTAAACTGTACTTACGTGTGCACAACTAAACTATACTTAGCGTCGAAGACTGCTTGTTTTTGTTATTCTTATAGTGAAGAGCAACATAACTACTTCAACATGACATGATTGCTGTATAAACATAATACCAAGCAAGCTAGATAACTTGTTCAATCACATAAACAAACTATGTACTTGACATAAGCAAACTTGTTTAACCTGATACACATGGCATTATGAAACTGGTTCATTCTAACAGAAGCAAAGTACGAACTTGAAACAATAGAAAGGACAAGCACAAGCAACTCCAAGGTCAGATTTTGATGTTTTCGTCATCACTCGTAGCCGTAGTAGGGGTTGTCATAATTCTTCTCCGCCTCTTTTGCGCTCTCCAGACCTTCTTTGATGTTTTCAATTCTCTTCCATGACTAGTGGGTGGCATACGCATCTATCACTGCGTACTCGATGAGGTAATCTGGGAGTGGGCTGACCCCCCCACAGTTTATGGTCTTCTTCCCTGTCGATCTTTTTCTTCATGTTGCTGTAGAATGGGTGGATCACGCTGCCTGCAACATCAGCCAAAGAGTGGAACCTCTTTCTTTCCTTGAATGGAACTCTCCATTTGCGCTGGATGTCGATGTACTTGTCGGGGTTGATCTCCAAACCAGATTTCTGTAGCTTTTGTTTGTCACCTTCAATGCTGAAGCCGGCAAAGGTGTACAACTTGTTGTCCTTCAGGAACGGGTGAAGGCTCCTGGGCCTACAAGGGGGAAGACAGATTGAAGATGAATCCATCAAGTACATGCTTATATAGTATAGTTCATGGATGAATAAATTTCAGAAACTAGTATACAAAGTTCAGAAATTAAATTCAAACACAACATGTTATTTTTCTTTTGGTATTTACAGTTGAGTCAATGATCTATCTGCTGCTTAGTACTAGTTTAGTTTTCCTTGTTGAATAAAATAACATATACCAGTGCTTCACCAAGTTTCTTTACATTTTTTTGCTGATGAAAAAAACATCAGGCCAAGTTCAGAAACTAGTTTACTACATCAATTCCAGAAACTATACTATTGCATAAAGATCAGAAACCACACTAGTACATCAGGTTCAGAAAATAATCTGGTACATCAAATTCATAAATTAATCTAGTGCATCAAATTCATAAACTAATCTGGTGCGTCAAGTTCAAAATCTATTCTATTGCATCTACTTCAGAAACTTCACTAGTACATCAAGTTCATAAGCTAGTTTAATCAAATTTCAGGGTGCATCACTAATTAAACAGATGCATGAAGAGGTTGAATGAGTAGGATGGTTCACCATTTTGTTGCCGCGGTGATGTGGTATACCAGGCAGAGTTCCTCCACGCATAACTGCAGAATCGCTGCCCTATGCGGAGGTTCGTCTTCCCTGGTATACTCCACATCAACGCCGATGTACTGAGGGTACAAGCCGCCGACCCTCTTCCTGATCCTGGTGCTCATCTTGTCAGCTTTGTTTGGATTGCTGGTGCATACGATATCCATCTTCTCCTTGCCGTGGAGGTCAACCTTCTTGAGGTACTTGGTGTAGTCGAGCTTCTGTCTGGGGACCTCAACGTCGTCGAGCTTGCTGGTCTGGTCCGACGTCTCACCACGAGGACACTTGGCAGATGGTTCCTCTGCCATTACCCTCCTCCAGCGATGGCGGTCTTGAGACAGAGATGTTGTGGGGAGTTGCTAGTTGAGATGGAGCGGCAATGGTGTTTTTGGAATGGAGCAGCAAAGGAAGCGGAGGTGGCTTTTTGTGGCGTGGTTTCGGTTGTGGAGGAGGCGGTTGGACGCGGGCTCGCCATGGTAGTGGGGGTAGTGGACGTGCGCTCGCCGTTTCAGTGCGTCATGGTAACCGCCCAGTGGCAGTACTCGCGGTTGCCTTGAAAAAACAACACTTTTGTCTGCACGGATTTTAAAATAGTATTTAGTTGAAAGCAAACTGCAATGCTTAACTGATAGCACATCTTGCGTCAACATATTGAACTGCATTCTTTGGGGCAGCGGACTGCATCCCTTTTGTAATTTTTGTAGCTTCCTGCATTTTTTTTAAGTGTGAGCGAACTGTAGTTGCTTGCTAGTTGTGTGGCGGGGGGCTTGGTGGTTTGGGCCGTGAGAATGTGTTGGGCCCGCTCGGGTGTAAGTCACATCCGGCCCAAGTAGGCCTTGCCTTGCTGTACGGGTGCTTTTGCTCTGCGCTGTGTGTATGCAGTAAAGTTTAGTCCCACCTCGCCCGCTGAGAGCGCCCCCGACCGGTTTATAAGCCCTGGCGAGGCAACGTTCTCGAACTCCTCTGGTTACTGATTGGGTGCTTATACGCGGCGCTCGCTTCACTTTCCTCCCTGACCTATGGGCCCTTGGGTGCCCAGCCCCACGCATCGTGGCTCAGAACGAACTCGCCTATTATGCGCGCAGACTTAGTACGAGACTAGCTGGTGCCTGGTTGCACCTGGGCGGTCGATTTTTTTTCTTTTCATATTGCAAGCAATTTTTTCTTTTGAAAAAACTGCATGTAGTTGCGTTTTTCGTATGCACCATTTGTACTGCTTGTACCAATGTTGCGGACTTCACTGCATGCACTAAGTCTATGCCTTGTGTACTGCACGAAAGTGCATCTCTTGTGCTTCTTCTAGGCACTCACTGCATGTACACACCTTGTGCACTGCCTGTATTTACTCTTGTGAACTGCATTCACCTTTCTTATTAGGTGGGAGTAGCAGTCAGAATTCTTAGTTTTTTGGTCTTCCCTATTTTCTTGGTAACGTAGGTTTTATTAATTGTACTTCTATTCTGGTGACGTAACTTCCATTAATTTTTCACTTTTTTGGTGCGCACTCCATGTACTATACTTCTGCACTGCATACGTCGACAAAGAGAACTTCATGCACTTTGCTTGTGTACTGCATTTTCCTTCGTTATTCACTAACTGCTCAAAGCTGTTTCAAAATAGTTGTTGGAACAGTTTTGTTGAACAATGTTTTTGAATCTGTTTGTATGTTTGTAGTATGTTTTGGTGTCACACATCAGATTTTTCAAACTTGTCTGAATACTTGTTCTAATACAAACTCAACAATCAAAACCTAGTAGCAGCGACATTGTTTTACAAAGAAAGATTCAATATGAAGCAACGTACATAAGCTAAACCTAGCCCTGTTCATTTCTAGTTGCTGTGTGGGATTACAACCTTGTTCTTCTTCGCTTCTTTTTCTCTTTTTGCCCTGTCTAGCCCCATTATGACATCATAGATGATTCTCCATGACTCGTAGGTTGCGAATGCATCTATTGCTGCATACTTGATAAGGTTGTCTGGCAGCGAGCAAAACCCCCACAGAGTATGGTCTTCGTTGCGGTTGATTTTGTTCTTCATGTCATAGTAGTGAATGTCGATCAGCCTGCCGGCAACATCAGCCAAAGAGTCAAATTTCTTTTTCTTGTATGGGTCTCTCCATTCCACCTGAATATCAATGTAGTTGTCGGAGTAGATCTCCAAGCCAGATAGCTGCAGCTTGTTTTTGTCTCCTTCAATGGCGAATCCGGTGAAGTGTATTCATCATTCATGAGGAATTTGTCCAGTTCCATTGGCCTGCAAGATGTTTGTATACACTGAATATAGTGAGACAGTACCAGTTATTTTGAGAACCACCCAATGATACGTCTCTAACGTATCTATAATTTATGAAGTATTCATGCTGTTATATTATCATTCTTAGATGTTTTGCAATCATTTTATAGCAACTTTATATCATTTTTTGGGACTAACCTATTGACATAGTGCCTAGTGCCAGTTGCTGTTTTTTGCTTGTTTTTTACATCGCAGAAAATCAATACCAAACGGAGTCCAAACGCAGCGAAACTTTTTGGAGATTTTTTCTAGACCAGAAGACACCCGGTGGGCCAAAGAAGTACCGGAGGGGAGCTCCGAGGGGAGCACAACCCACAAGGGCGTGCCTGGAGGCCCAGGCGCGCCCAGGTGGGTTGTGCCCACCTCGGTGGCCTCCCGCACCGCCTCTTCGCCCTATAAATTGCCAAATATTCCAAAAACCCTCGGGGTAACCCTAGATCAGAAGTTCCGCCGCTGCAAGCCTCTGTAGCCACGAAAAACCAATCTAGACCCCGTTCCGGCACCCTGCCGGAGGGGGAGATCATCACTGGAGGCCATCTTCATCATCCCTATGGTCTCCATGATGAGGAGGGAGTAGTCCACCCTCGGGGCTGAGGGTTTGTACCAGTAGCTATGTGTTTAATCTCTCTCTCTCGTGTTCTTGAGATGTCACGATCTTGATGTATCGCGGGCTTTGTTAATATAGTTGGATCATATGGTGTTTTCCCCTCTCTATCTTGTGATGAATTGAGTTTTCCCTTTGAGACTTCGTTGTAACATCCTCCAGATCTTCACCCTGTTGTTAAGCTCATTAAATTGCCATGTCATCATGATCATCTTCATGAAATTGCATTAGGAAATAATTCAACCTCAATTCAAAATTCAAAATGCAAGTCAAATAATTATTTCTTCAAACAGCAAAACAAAAATGTTCATAATATTGCAAATAATCCCAAAGTAATTATAAAAATAAAAATAACATTATTTGAATAACCAAATTAACCCTAGCATCCAAAAACAGTGCCAAAGTAGCACCATGTAATTCATTTCTGTTTGAATAAAATTCAAATGAAACCATTTAAATGCCAAACTCATTGTGGCAGTACAGTGTATTGCATAGTAATTATTGAGACTAGTTTCACATTTTTCAAAAGTCATTTGCTGATAAAAAGAAAGGTAAAACAGTGACTGAATAAATTGGAAGAAAAGAATAAAAGGAAATGGCACTGTGCACTTGGCCCAACTGGCCACTGCGGCCCAGCCCACACCCCTTGTCATCTTCCTCCCCCTCATGTCAACACCAGACGCCATCGCTGTTACCACGCGATGAGCGACACCGAGGCCACAGGTGCTCGCGGAGGAGGGGATAAGATCCCCGCGACCCCAGCCGAACCCTAGCGCCTCCCCATTCCCTCCCTCGCTTCCCCCTCCGCCTCAGATCCGCTGCTCCGCCCTCACCCGAGCGCGTCCGTCACCGTTGCCACATCGTCTACACGGTCGGCGAGCTCCTCCCATCGCCTGGCCGCGTCCATCCGCTCCGCCTCCCTCGACTACATCTCCCCAACGAGCAGCAGGACACCAGGCGCCCCCAAACGCTGCCCCGGCCTCTTCTTCCTCCTCGGGTCGCCGGTACGCCGCCGCCGCGATTCACCACCATTCGCGCTCCTAAACCCCCACGGGCTTTTCGTAGCCGCTAGGTGAGCTCCGCTCTCTTCTCCCCCTTCTCCGTTTGGCTCGGGTTCGAGCCGTAGCTAGCCGCCACCGTGCCCGTGCTCCGCCCGCCGCCATTGCCGGAAGCGTCATGCTCCCGAGCCGCTATAGCCTCGCCCGACCACACTAGCGTGCTTGCGATGAGCTGCAGCCCCCGCCCAGCTAGTTTTTGCCCTCGCAAATGCCTCGCAGCCGCGTTTTCCGTTCGGGTCCGAAAGCGGCGGCCGCCCCATTCGATGCCGGCGTCGCCGCAGGCCATCTCCGGTGCTCCCACCGGTGCCACTCGATGCGCGGCTCTGCGCTTGTTCGAATGCACCCGCCCGCGCAGCGAACGGCCACCTGTGGCCATTTTCCGGCCAGCTCCGGCGCGTCGCCGCCGCTGCTTCGGTCGCCGCCGGTGCGCCACCGTTTGAAACCCGGCTCGAATCACTGACTCGTGGGACCGGGTCATTAACCCCACTAACCCAACCCCTAACCCCACTGACATGTGGGCCCCCTACTGTAGCATTTAGGTTAATTAAAATAACTTATATACTAACCTAAGACACTGACTACTGGGACCCGCTCTGACTAATTAGGTAATTAGGTTTAACTACACATTGTTAGTTGTCAGTATCACTGACCACTGGGCCCCACTGGGCCCAGTTGACTAGTCCACCTGCTGACTGGGCAGTGCCCAGACTATGACATGTGGGACCCCTGGGCCCCTTTAACCAGTCAAAGTCTCCAGTTGACTGCTGACTGGGCAGTCAACTGGGGCCCACTGTCAGCCACACCAGCACTCTGCTGGGTGCATTAGTGGGTGCCCGTAGCATTTTCAGTTCTAAATAATTTGAATTATTAATAAAACAGAAAATCCAGAATATAATTTAAACTTCAGAAATTCAATAGAAAATTAACCGTAACTCGGATAAAAATAATTTATATATGAAAAACGATCAGAAAAACGAGACGAATCCGAATATGCTACTCTCATACCTGTCAACCCCCTCTAACATGATGAGCATGGAACTTTCCCCTCCGGTTCATCTAACCGATAGATGCCCGGAGCTGGTAAAACACCTCCAGCTATTTTCCCTCTCCGGCTAACATGCGTAACACTGCGTTAGAGCACCCCTAGCTTAGCATACTGCCTTGTCATGCATTTGTGATTGCACCTGTGTGCTGTGTATTTATTTGTTTCCTCCCCTTCTTCTCTTCGATAGCCCCCGAGACCGACACCACTCAGGAGCCCGACGATACTGCTGACGACCCTGCCCTTGCAAGCACCCCTCTTTTGAACATGCCTATATCACCTATTCTTTTCTCTCTTGTGCTTGTATTAGAATTGCTGTTGTTACTACTTTACCTATTCTGATGCATGACCTGATTTTGTAACCTGCTTTTGATTATTACTTGCTTATCCTAAACTGCTTAGAATAGGCTGGTGAGTGAACCCCAGTGACCCACTTGTCCCAATTGCCCCGCTGGATCATCGGAAGACTCGACGACCAGGCCCCAACACCGCACATCACCCCCTTAGTTGTACGACACTGCAGCGTTACTGTCGAGTGCCGAGGGTGATACCTCGTATAACACTTCTGATGTTAACTCTGTAGAGTAGCTATTCAGTCGTGGTCATCGAGGGTGATTCCTCCTTCACCACTTCCGATAACGACGTTGTCGTGCAACACCTCAAGTGTGAACTCATCGAGGGTGATTCCTCTGAGTTCACCTTGACGGATACATCGAGTGGGAATCCAACGAGGGTGATACCTCAGATTCCCCTGATGTTATGGACACACGGATACTTGGACTTTACCACTGTTACTTGGAAATGCGGGTCGACCCTGAGGGGTACCCGCGAGTGTTGTGGAGACGGGTTGACCTGGAGGGTGCCCGAGATATGAATACGAGGTGTGGCCAGGCATTCTTAGCCCTTGCCGCAAATCCTCGAGACGGAGCGACGGGGTCACATCGATCATGAGTCTCTGCTCGTTACCGCACAACCCCAATACATTAACGGTTTGGATATTTGATCCGAGTGGGCCTCTGGCCCGATAGCACTAACCATCACGTGGGAACAGTTATGGGCACTCTGTGTCGTATGCATCAGCCGAAGCTTAATGGACATCAGCGACTGAGTGGCGCGCGCCGGGTTGGACCGCGTAACGCAACCGGCTTGATAGTGTGGGTTGCTAGGTCTGCTCATCGGCCGCCCTCGCAACGTGTAGGAGTTCCTGGGGCGATGGCCCAAGACCCCTGGGGGCATAGGTTTAGTCCGGCGTGCTGACCTCTCTGTTAAGTTTTTGGTCGGGTTGTGGCGTATCATTTGGCCGAGGCCGGGCATGACTCAGAAAAGTGTGTTCGGCCAGAGTTAATAGAGTGTGGTGGGTAAGTTGGTGCACCCCTGCAGGGAAGAACTAATCTATGCATAGCCGGATCCTCGGTAATGGACGCTCGGAGTTGTATCCCGATCGATACAACTAGAACTGGATATAAATGGATACTAGGGCTCTGGGATTGCTTTCTCGCAGGGAGTCAAGGAAGGATCTCTGGACGAGGTTGATGACACTACTACTACTTTATACTGTGCTAATCTACACTCTTCTAATGCTGCAAGACCGCTAAAGATGATTCTGCAAGACTGCTGAAGATGCTAGTCTTCGATAGGACTAGGCCTTCTCTCTATTATGGCATTTCTGCAGCCCAGCCCACATATACAGCTTTTCTTTGATAATGTTGCATATGTAGTGTAGATCCTTGCTTGCTGAGTACTTCGGATGAGTACTCACGGTTGCTTTGCTTCCTCTTTTTCCCCATATCCGTTTGATGCAACCAAATGACGGAGCCCTAGAGACAGCTGCCCCCGCCGACGACTACTACTACCACCCCGATGGTGGTTATTACTATGAGTTGGCCGACGACCAGGAGTAGGATCGGAGAGTTCCAGGCAGGAGGCCTGTGCCTTTTCGATCGTAGTGTTTTCTTTTGCCCCGCCTTTTAAAGGCCTTTCTATTTTCTCTTCTATATCTGTACTCAGATATCTGATGCTTCCGCTGACGCTTGTACGCGAGCTTATGTATTTGAGCCCTCGAGGCCCCTGGCTTGTAATATAAAGCTTGTATGACTTTATTTATGTTTTAGAGTGGTGTTGTGATATCTTCAAGTGAGTCCTTAGGCTTTATCATGTGCATTTGCGTGTATGGTTAGTGCACGATTAAGCCGGGGGTGTCACATTCGTTTTATCGGATTGAATAGTTTTATGGATTTGAGAACACTTGATGTATGTCTTGCTATGAATACCCGTGGTGACAATGGGGTATCATATTGATTCACTTGATATTTGTTTTGGCACTCAACTCGCGGATTCCCGAGGTGACATTGGGGTAATCTATGCATAGGGGTTGATGCACGTTCTCGTCTTTTGTTTCTCTGGTAGAAATCTTGGGGCACACTTTGAGGTTCTTTGTGTTGGATTGAGTATTATGAATCTGAATTTGCTTTGGTGTTATTTTAGTACGAACTCTTGATAGATCGATCGGAAAGAATAACTTAGTGTTATTTTAGTACGAACTCTTGATAGATCGATCGGAAAGAGTAACTTGGTGTTATTTTAGTACGAACTCTTAGATAGATCGATCGGAAAGAATAGCTACAAACAATTTCTTCTTATGTTCTCTGCTAGATAAGAACTTTGGAGTGATTCTTCATCGCACGTTGAGGGATGGTTATATGATCCAATTAGATTAGCACTGTTGAGAGATTGCACTAGCAAAAGTACGGACCCTAGGCCACATTTTCAAGCATTGCAATACCGTTTGTGCTCCATTTTATCAATTGCTACCTTGCTGTTTTTTATTGTTCCTACTACAAAAACCAATATCTACTATCCATATTAAACTTGTATCACCATCTCTTCGCCGAACTAGTGCACCTATACAAATTACCATTGTATTTGGTGTGTTGGGGACACAAGAGACTTTTTATTATTTGGTTGCAGGGTTGTTTGAGAGAGACCATCTTCATCCTACGCCTCCCACGGATTGATAAACCTTAGGTCATCCACTTGAGGGAAAATTGCTAATGTCCTACAAAACTCTGCGCTTGGAGGCCCAACACGAGTCTACAAGAAGAAAGTTGCGTAGTAGACGTCACCCAATGTTTTTTTGATTTTCTGAACTGAACTGCAATACGAATCCCTGAATCTATTGCAGTGAGTAGCTGCTAATACTTTGTACATCATAACTAGTAAATCTCATAATAGATTCCAGAAACAAATGCATGTTTGTTGTCTTGAATTGAAATTCATACATGATTTAGAAAGATTGTACTATGATCTTTTCGCCTCCAAATCCATACAGGATTGAAAGTAGGCAGTAATAGTGCAGTTCTCTATTGTTTAGTCAGATAATTTGTATTTGGTAAAACAAAACCAAACCGTGTGGATCCCTAGATCATCTAATTCAAGAATTGAACACATGAGTTACATGGAGCCAGCCGAAAATTGTCAATGAATTCCTATGACATGCTTTTTAAAAGTGAGAACCCAAGTTTATATAATGGCATTTGCGATGAAGAAAATTTAAAATCAATATTGACAACCAAGAGTACATATTGATAATTATTGTCACATGTCTTTAGCTGCAGAGATGTGGTAGACAAGGCACTCTTGTTCTACACATAGCTGGAGCACTGCTGCCCGTTGTGGCTTCACGTAGTGCATGTACTCGACAACAACGTCGACTAGTTTGACGGGCATTCCGCCGAGCTTCCTCCTTAGTGTTGACAACATCTTGTCCATGTCTCGACCCTTGCTTGTGTAAATGACGTGGAGCTTGTGGTTGCCGTGGAGCTCCCTTGTGTACCTGCGTTGCTGCTTGTACAGAGGTGCATCCGCCATGGCTCTCCTCTGCTCTCTCGCGCTTGTTCTGGAGAGAGAGGTTAGTGAAAGGAAGTGGGGAGAAGAAGCGGCAATGGGGTTTTTGGGGGATGAAGCAGTTCTGATTTTGCTAGTTTTTAATGCTGCCTTCATCGAAGAAAATTGTTATGAGAGGCACAAGTAGTGTTTTTTTATTAAGATATTTATGTGTAAGAAAGACGGAAGAAATAGAAGTGTACCAAACAAACGTAAGTATACAGGTGTTGTATTATACCTGTGAGCATGCAGATTGGCGGCTTGTAGTTCATACACCTCAAGAATGTTTTGAAAACCCACTCGAACGACGGTATCGTTTCATCTCACACAAGGGCGACAACAAATATGGTGCTCTGTAGATGATGGTTCACTCCCACGAAGACTCCCAACGGCATGTGGAATTTGTTAGTTTTATATGTTGTGTCAAATGTAAAGCAGTCTCCAAAATCTTCATACGATCCTTTGCAACTTGCGTTGGCCCAAAAGACGTTTCTTACATGATTATTTGCATCGACGTCGTAATCATAGAAGAACTCTGGGTTGATCTTCTGCATCTTCTTGAAGAAATCCAGAAGTTTCTTGACGTCATCTTGAGACTCTTCTCTGGCAAACTTCTGTTTCCTGCATTTCAAACGCAATGCAAACTCATCTTATCAAACAGGAAATAATTACCCACAGAATGCTCAAGTGCTCAAGCGATATGTTCTGTGATGTGCTTACTTGTTGACCCAGTCACGGCTAGTATGTCCCATGAACTGCGGACCACTGGACATACGCGACATCATTGACATCATCTGTGTGTGTGTGTGGTTGTCCAGCTACATGTCCTTCACCAACTGGTCAATCAAAGGATCGTCTCTTTTGTGCGAGTGCATGTGCAAAAGCATCCCGGGGCTTTCTAGCATCTTGTGATTGTGGTTGAGCTCAACTATTTCTATCACAAAACTGCCATTCTTCCTCTTTTTGACTCTAATTCTTGCCTTGCAGCCAATCCTTTTTGATGTCTTCTCATGTTTCCAGTCATAATCTGACACAGTCTGCTTGTGCGTCCCTTCCCTTGAGTAGACAATGTAGGCATTTTTCTTGTGTTTTGCCCTCTTGCGTATGCCAAACCCTGCATATCTTGCATAAGTGTTGTAGAAGTCCCATGCATTGTCGTACATGGTGAACTTCATTCCATCGTTAGGTATGAGGTTCGGTGGCATGTTTTTATCCTACATCAAGTGCAATGCTCTATGAGACAGAGTGTACCGCTCTGTTGAAATATGAGGACTGCATACAAGTTAAGAAAGCACTGCAATGTTACTAAGTTTTCGGAAGAGTCGACTGTATTAGATGTTAGGCCAAACTTCACAAGAAATATCAGTGTGCACTGCAATTTTATCTGAATGGACTGCAATTATTATTATTTTTTAGGACATGAACTTACATGTGTGTAATGTCGTTCATCCGATGGTGTTTGCAGCTCACCGGGTTGTATTGGACATGGTGGGGTTATAGGAGATCTGTGTAGTTGAGGATCTCGCGGTGGCAATAGTGAGCAGGACTTGTACCTGCCATTGACTTCTGACCGAGGCACCCTTGGTGGTCGCAGTGTTGAAGTTGATGCAGCAGGTCCACTCGGAGCTCTATTTTTTGGTGCAACATGTGCACGCTGAGCTCTGTTTTGTGGTCCAGCAGGTGGACGATGAGCTCTATTTTGTGTTGCAGCAGGTGGATGCGGTGGTAATCTAGTGTTGTGGTGATGTCTCACTGGATTGGTTTGAAATTGTTGGAGCGGCGGCACATCATCATAATCATCATCTTTTGCAACATCATGGTCAACAACATCATCGTTGTCTGTTCGGACATGCTGTCCAAATGTAGTGAACTCATGCTTGTACTCTGGGTTGAGAACTGTTATTGGCTCATCTTCATCGTCATCATCTTCATCATCCTGTCGGTGAGTGCCCTCCCACATGAAGGTGACATCGTCGCCATCTTCAACTACCTCTTCTTCCTGGAAAAAATCTTCTTCCGGAGAGTATTGCACCTTGTTTGTTGTTGTGAAGAATCCTCGAGGAATCTCAGGGGTAACCCAGCTAGTGTCTCTTCCCGAAGAAGCTTGACTCTTCCGAAAGTTGATGGTCCCTGGGTTGTCAATTATGCGTGACATTTTGTATCTGCTGGACGTCATTTCTTGCACAAAACGTCCGAGCTGCATTGTTAGGTAAAATGAACTGAATCATACGAACTGCAATGTGTTTGAAAGGGTACTGCGAACTAATGCACGCGGACTGCATCATCCCGCATGGTGAACTAAAGTAACCGCACTGCATCATTGTCCATAGTGAACCTATACAACCGTACTGCATAACCGAGCAACTACACTGCAATTTTAATCACGGCGAACTGAAGTAACCACACTGCATCGTTTTTGGAGGCGTATTGGACTGCGTGTACTGCTTTGTCTGGAATAAGTAAACTGAGAGAGATGAGGAAGTGTACGGCTTACCTCGTGTTGTAGTGCTTTCTTGCGTTTGCAGGAGGAAGTTCCCTTCTCATCCGTCTGCACCACTTTGCGTTCACCTTTGCAGTCCACTTGCCCTTCAGAAGTTCATGAGCATTCTGGACGTTTCTCAAGGTGAGTGGAGACGGAGGATTTGCGCTGAAGGTCGTCGCAGCCTTCATCCAAGAAGCTGTCGTGGATGAAGGAACCTTGCGCACAGTCCTCCTTCCTCGAATTGGTGTTATGTCGAGGCAGCATCAATCCACATCTGATGAAGGACAGGTAATTGAAGACGCACCGCTCAACGCCGTGGAAGAAGGCCTGGAGGAGATCGGCGGCGGCGCTACCGAGCTGCTGCCGTGGAAGAAGGCCGATATGCGAGCGGGGGCGGCGCTGCTTGGTTGCTGCCGCGAAAGAAGGCTGAGAGGCGATGGGCGGCGGTGCTGCTTGGCCGTCGCGAGGGGAGGGGCGGTGTCGCTGCCGGCCGCCGCCGCAGGAGAAGGCCGGGAGGGGAGTGGCGGCGGCGCTCCCAGGCCGCCGCCGCGGGAGAAAGCAGGAAGGGGAGGGGCGACATTGCTCCCAGGCCGCTGCCGCGGAAGAAGGCCGGAAGGGGAGGGGCGGTGGCGATCCCAGGCCGCTGCAGCGGTAGAAGGCAGGGAGGGGAGGGGCGGCGGCGATCCCAGGCCGCTGCCGTGGTAGAAGGCGGGGAGGAGAGGGGCGGCGGCGATCGGGTGGGGGATGTGCAGAATAAGCCTAGGTGTTATCAGAATAAGACTCTTAAGGGGTGTTATCATAATAGACCCACCCTATACCTAAGACCATGAATGTATATAAATCAAGAGGCATTTATTTCTGATTTCTCTCTGTCTACTATTTCTATTAATAATAATAATAATAATATATATATATATATATATATATATAGGACGGCAGTTTGGGACACCTAGGTGCCTAGGCTCCTTGCCTTTCCACCACTCGATTGCATTTAGATGTGTGCTATTGCAACGGGTATGTGTATTAATGCATTAATCACTAATTAGATACCATAAATAAGACTCATGCGCACCATGCATGGGAGCAATTCTGTAGTAGAAAAAAGGAAAGAGAATAACATGCATGGCAACATTGCATATTTGGAGTCATTAATAGAAATAGGAGAGAGAGAGAGAAATCAGAAATAAATGCCTCTTGATTTATATACATTCATGGTCTTAGGTATATGGAGATATTGTTTCATGCGTGTATTAATAGGAAGTATATGGTACTGTTATGTGGGACGTATTTTTTTAGTATTATCTAATTTAAACAAATGATAGTAATGTGTTCAAGGAGAATAATTCGTAGTTCACATATTAGACCAAATATCTCAAGCATATCCATAAATTTTTCACATACCCACAATTGTATTGTGGCTGAAACATTTTCGCGCTTTATTATATGACACCTATTAGAAAACTATCGAACAAAAATGATGCGTTCTTTTTTCACTTTAGAAAAGCATTCCAAGGAATCGAGTACCCACAATTTTTTTTAAATATTGTGGGTATGCCATATCTAATGCATTTTACATTATAAAAGTAAATAAGTGTGACATACCCATAAACCATATTCCAGAAAATATACCCATGATATGTGACATACCTAGAAATAATATACAGCAAAAAAATAAACAGTTGCCACATTTAAAATATATAAAGATTGATATAACCAGAAAACTAGCAAAACTATCGACATGCCTAGAAATTACTAAACAACACACAAAATAAAAAATGATATACCCATCATTTCTTTATACATAGTGGAGAGTATGTGATACGTATGATAAATATATCATACAAAAACATGGCTATCCGGTAATCAGGATATAACATCCATTTTTTTGTGGGGATGGAATATAACGTCCATACGGAAACTTGCGACTCAATGTACATGTTTTAAGAAATTAGAAGGTATCATATACCCACAAATGTTTAGGACTTTTAAGAAAATTATAAGGTATCATAGATGATACCTATACGTATGTGGGTATATGTTTTTTTCATCGAGCCCAATGTATCGTGTATCTCCGTCAGTTCTTTATACATAGAGGAGAGTATGTGATACCTATGATAAATATATTATATATGACACAAAAATATGCCTATACAATAATTAGGATATAATGTCCATTTTTATGCCGGGATAGAATGTAACGTCCATATGGAAACTTGACTCAATTTAAAAGTTTTAAGGAAGTTCGAAGGTATCATATACACACGTATAATGTCCTGGGTACGTACCTACATATGAAGTGGAATGAGTGTTCCATACTCACAAATATTTCTTGAGTATATCGATTTTGGCTATGTAATTTTTGAGTATGTCACACTTTAATTATCATCTTGGTGTATATCATTTTTGGGAGAAATATTTCTTATGTATATCATTTCTCTTTATCATACCTTGGGTATATCATTTTTGGGATGTATATTTCTTTGGTATATCATTTCCATCCACCGTACCTTGGGTATATCGAGCATTTCATCTCTATTAAGGTATATATTTTTATTTTGGAAAGATTCAAAGGAAGATCATACATGGAAGGGAAGTTATGGATGCATGTATTGTTTGGAAACAAATGCATGCGTGCTAGTATCACATATGGAAAATCTTGCATGCAATATTTCATGGGTTTGAATCCACGAGGCATTAATGAAAAACCAGCTAGGTGCCCCAAACATTTTACTAATTCTTCAGTTTGATTTCTTCATTTGAGTTTTTCATATCCTCAACAGCATCCACATATCGCTAATCTTCAGTTTGATTTCTTCATCTATGTGGATGTGATCAGACCTGCACCCTTCTATGCTAAGCTCAAACCACTCTGTTCACAAAATTCTTCACATGCGTTCTACTTGACACATGTTCAAAGTCTTCACTGTGTCCTTGACAGCTGAAGAATTTGCGAACACATTTTAAATATTCTTAAAAGTTTTTTTTTTCTGGCGGTTGCCACAGCAACTTCATCCTGTGCTTTCACTCGGATAGATAAGGATGAAAATGCATGCGTGACACGTGTCACCATGGTGCGAATGGTCAGTGGCTTATCCGTCCAAATCTTTTGGACCACTCGGTTTTCGCTGCGGCTATAAATAGCCTTGACCCTATCAACACAGTTTCACTTCGCCTCTTTGATCCCGTCGCTCTCAAACCTCAAACCCTAGCGCCACCGCTGGATTTCATCGCCGTTGGAGAAGAAGAGCTTCACTACCTCGACTTCTTCGTCATCGTACTCATGCCAGACGTGGATTTCTTCACCTCCATCGCTGCCGTAGCTGTCTTCCGTCACCGAGTTAGGGCGCAGAAGATCTGAGTTGATGGTTTCCATCATTTCATCGTCTAGTTCATCAATTTCATCTCTGGGGTAATTAAATGCTAATTTTTACTGCCCAATTTGATCTTCACTTTACTCAAAAATCTTCAAGTGTTGTTTTTACCACTCTTTCAATTCTTCAGCAGTTCCTTTTGGCCAGTCTTGTGTATTTCATCTAAGTTATGCTTAACAACTAGATCCCTCAATTGTGCAATTGCTTCAATCTATACAACTATGGAACCTAAGTCAAGAACACTTGGTGAAATTCTTCAAGATGATAAGGGTCAATTTCCTCAACTGATTTATTTTTGACAATCTTTGAGAACGCATGTGACTCTTCCCAATTTCCTCACACCTATACTCTATTCACAGGTACAATGTGTGCCGACAAATCACTTGATTCTCATTAAATTAATTCATTTGCAGCATTGCTTGAGGAAAATCTTCAGACTTCGTCAGAATCCTCACATGTTCAAAAACCTCAGTTGAAGAAAATGGCTGAAGGAAAAAGGCCTCAGAAAGGAGGCAAGAGGAAAGAGGAACATGCTGCTTTTGAAATTCCTGATGATCTGTACGCAGGGTACTGTACGCCTGATGAAAACGTACATGGCCCATAAACTAAGAAGCAACGCAAGACTCGCACTCAATAGATCAAGAGATATTGGATATATGAATGGAGGGATTACAGATACGTCACTCCCAAGTACATGAAGGATTTTGCTGTGAAGCCTCCATGCAATAGGCCACCGCTTGCTCAAGGTCAATGAGATGACCCCACAAGCATCCGGCGCGGTGAAGAATTTCCTAAGGAATGGGCTAAGCGTCAAGCAAAACAGGCAAAACAGGCTCAGAAGGCAGTTGAAGAATTCATCAGAGCCACAAAAGCTTCAAATGAAGCTGGTGCTGGTGGCAGTGGCAGTGCAAGCTCTCCCAAGAAGGCTATGCAGAAGAAGCCTACTACTAAACCCAATCCGTCTGTTCCAAATCCCTCAGTGGCCCAGTCGACAACTTCAAAAGCCTCAGCACCTCAGACTGCTAAATCTTTAGTGCCTCCTCCTACTACAAGTTCCTCAATGGTAGCAGCGAGAGCTTCAACACCGGTCGTGCTTGCATCTTGCCAGTGCACCGAGGGCTTTTCCATAGCCTCAATTGCTGCATCAAGTGCCTCAGCTAGTGGGAAACCATCTTCTTCAATGCCTAAGCTGAAGCAAAAGGCTACTGCTGGCTGTGGAACAAGGTCGAGTCCCAATAGCAAGGCCGTTGTGCCTCAGGCTGGTGAACATGGGCTGGCAGATGAAGGTGACCTCACAGAATTCCTCAGAAGAAAGCAACATGAAGCTGCTATTGCTAAAATTTTGTCAGTCCCAACGCTGCTGGACCCGAAGAAGCTTCTTGACTTCATTGACATCTGGTGCAACAAGCCAGATACACCCCTTGGCGACCTCAACTTGCCACCTGGCCCAGGCCATATGATCTCATCAGTCATCTCGAATGTGAAGTACAAGATTGCACAGGCAAAGCTGGTGAAGAAACGACAAATTCAGAAGGAGAAGGAATTGAGGAAGAAGATGCTATCTATATCTCCTCAACAGCTTGTGACATTACAGTCTGAGATTCAACAGTTGTCTGAAGAATATGAGAGACATGCTAATCATTGTTGTGGTGTCAAAGAGAGATTCATTACTGCCTCAACCATGGTAGTTGAAGACCACAACAAGTGAGAAGTCGCCAAGTTTGGCATGGTACCACCATCAAGTTCCTCAACTTCACCCCCTACTGCACAGGCCAGTGAGACTGTGCCTCCATCTCCTCCACAAGAGACAGCCAGGGCAACTGAAGAAGTTGTCCCTGAAGAAATTCCCAGGGCGACTGCTTCAGTTGTGCCCGAAGAACCTGCCAGGTTGACTGCATCAGTCACGCCTGATGAAACTGCTGCAACAAGTTCCTCAGCAGCAACACCACAACTGACTTCATCTTTGAAGATCATCACTCTTCCTTCTGCATCAGAAGTGAAGAAGACCAAGGATGCTGAAAGAATCAAAGAAGAGAAAGGCATCAGCTCCACCTACGCCTGAATCTGTGAAGATATTGAAGACGACCCCAATGTCTTCAAATGTTCCATTTGATGCTATACCACTTTCATCAGCGCCCCCCTACTCGTAATCTTGAAAACCTTTAAATGGTACCCTATGGGGTGGAATATCAAATTCCTCAAGCTGATGATGAGGAAGATACCCATTCTGCTGCTACCACAGAGCAAATGGATGAAGAGATTGAGGTTGATGCAGATTTATCAACGCCTTAAGAAACTGCACTGACTCCTCAGCGAGCTCCGTTGAGTGAAGAACATAAAGAGGATGTGGACATTGATGCCGAAGCAACTCCTCCAATCCATGACGAATTTTGGGAAGTAACTCACCCAAATTCGCTCCTCACCACACCTCTAACTCAAGTGCCTCAGTCGCATGCGCACTGAAGAAATTCATACTAGATCTGAAGAAATGCAACCTTCACTTCAGACCATTCATGAAGAAATTCTAGCTACAGCAGCTGATGAAATTACTCAAGATGACCCTATTGTCGATGTCATCAATACATCTTATCCGCGTGTAGATTCAATTCCCTCAGCAGACACAGATACAGTTCCAACAGCCACTGCTGAGGAAGTTGCAAAATCACTTGCAATTACAGACCCAAATGATTCAACTGGCTCTCCCAGGCCCATCTTTGATGTGAGAACCAAGAAGCACAATCTTTAACCAGTTCCTATGATGCCCAAGATTGGCAAAGGCCTCAGGCAGCCAAAGTTTGATAGTGCCAACTTATTCAAAGAGAAGAATTTCTTCATTGGCGAGTCACCCTATGACTCTGCCAAACTCAAGCATTTGAGGTTCTGGACCAGAACACAGATGAACTACTATGCAACTTTGCTGTTTGACAAGAAGAAGATATTCCCATATCGCCATATTCCTCATGTGGATATAGAATCTATTCCATGTTTTAGGCCTCTGTTGGTTGTGCTTCACGATGCTGGGCTTCTCAACTTCTGCTCTGATGTCTGCGACTGGAACGAAAAGCTAATTCTTCAATTATATGCAACTGTGCATTTCTCTGGCAACGCTGACGATATTGCAACTTGGGCTCTGGACTGGATGAGTGTAGACACTCATTATAAAGCACATGTTGACGAACTTCTTCGTGCCCTTTCGGTTGACCCACCCCAAGAAGAAGCCAAGAAAATTTATGAAGAGCCTGGACTACCCAACCACGTGATGCAAGTGCTTATGAAACCCATGGCTGAAGGAGATGCTCCGAGAACAACCTTCCTGGTGAAGGATTTGATGTATGTGCCAAGAACACTCTATCGCATTCTATCCAAGACCCTCAGTCCCATCAAAGGCCATCAATCCAATACTGAAGAAGTTGCGGGAGTTATGAAGAATCTGTTGTTCCGCGTCATTCATGGAACTCCCATCAACATTCATGATTTCTTCTTGAGGACTTTGGTCACAGTGGCACAGTCACCATTTGATTTGAATCCATATGCTCCATAGATCATGAGATTCATCAGATCAAGATCTTCAATTCCTTACAAGGCTGATCGTCAGAATCATCTTAGCTTTTTGCCAGATGTTGAAGTTCTTCAGTGCACTCTATCCACTGTACCTAGCAAGGGCAAGGCTATAGTAGATGAGGGAATTCATCCCCTTGATGGACAATTTCATCAGCCTATCTCAACCTCAACTGCTGATGAAACAGCCAGCCAGGACATAGCTGCAAAAGCTTCAAGACCAGCTCCTTCATATGAAGCTCCTCGCGCGATGACTGATCATGAGCTTCTCATAAGCCTGCACCAGAAAGTTGACAAGCATCACCGCCGGGTTAAGCTTCAGTTTGCTGTTGTTCAAGCCAACATGACTGTGATGCATAACACAGTGCGCAAAAACCGCTACTATCTTCATGAAATATTTGACAGATCATGGGCCATACTCTCGCACCTCAAATCCGATGAAGAACTTGCTACTATGGAATTTCAAATGAACTTTAACTAGGATGAACTGCCAAGGAAGAAGCTTAGGAAAACTCAAGTTCATCCTCTCATGCCGAGCTCAGAGTCTTCATCACGTGCTACTGACGAAAATGAAAATGTTGAAGACACTGCTGCTGGTCCTTCTGCACCACGTGACCCCAACAACGCTGGCGCTCTCTCGACTTCTCCATTATGGTTTCCTTCAGGGGCGTTAGTTTTCAGATTCCTCACCTTTTGGTCATTTGATGACAAAGGGGGAGAAGTCTAAGTTAGTCTTCAAGCGGGTCGATATATGGGCTATTTTTGCTTAAGTTGCAACTCTTGGACTTTATTGGATTTGCTCTTTGATGAGTTGTAGCTTAATAACCATTGGCCGTATGACACTTTAGCGACACTTGATACACATGCTCTAACCTTAAATATATCTGCTCATGCATGCACAATTCCGCCAGACACCAATTTTTATCAGGCATTCATATTCTTCAAATATCTTATGATCATGCGTGATTGGATTCCAAGATATAGGGGGAGATCTCCACAATTTCAACCTGCCATGTGCATTTGCAATCCAAAGCAAATTCCTCAATATGCACATCTTCAGGGGGAGTTCCTCGATATCTTGTAACCAATTTCTTCATACTCTGTGTTTACACTTCAATTGTTTTACTCCCGTTGAAAGCCTAACCAATTTGTCATCAATCACCAAAAGGGGGGAGATTGTAAGTGCATCAAGTACCCCCTTTTGTGGTTTTGGAGTATTGAAGACAAATATGTTGAGGGACTAACGTATTCGTGAGTATACATAGGAGTTATAGTCCCTGAAGATTTGGTTTAACACATGGAAGACGACCCCTAAAAATATATTTCTTCAAGTGAAGAATTTGGTGATGAAATTGGTACAACCATTGAAGAAATTGATGTGAAGACTTTGAAGCTTGAAGACTTTTATTTTCATAGTTTCTTTCTTCTTATTTTGAGTCATAGCAAAAACCATACTGTTAAAGGGGGTCTAGGTGAAACATATTTCACATTTCCAAAGTGATGCTCAAACCTATACTACTATAGCCGATTCGAGTGAAGCCTTTGGAAATCTCCAGTACAGCTGACAAATTTGTTAGTGATAGTTACGAAGTTCATCTGGTCGCTGACAAATTTGGTCATGCTGAGGAATTAGGAGTTCGCCAGTGCGAGCTGCCTACCGTGAGGAAATTGAGAGTTCAAATTCCGACCATTGCTACGCCGCGGGCCAGCTGTCGAGTGGATCCTTATCCTGACAATGGTTGAATGAGAGAAAGGCATTTATGACAATTCATGTTGGGTTGCCCCTGGCTATAAATAGTCGCCCCCCACAACCACTTGTTGGTTGGCTGCTCTGAGAGAACTTGACACTTGTCAATTGAGAGCAACCCGTCCTCTTCCGAGTTTGAGAGAACCCTAAGTGAGGAAAAACCTAGAGCCAAAGTGATTGAGCATCACTGAAGAGATTGATCTGTGTGATCTGATGCCTGTTACCTTTGAAGACTGTCATTCTTCCAGACGGTTAGGCGTCAAGTTCTGAGCACACCAAAAGTCATTGTGGTGTGCCAGTGAACAAGTCTATGAAGGTTTTGGAAGTCTACCTTGAAGACTTACCATGAGTGATTGGGCGAGGTCTGTGTGGCCTTAGCTCAAGAGGAATACGGTGAGGACTGTGTGTCCTCAGAGTTACGACTCAGCCGCCTCAACCAGACGTACAGTTGATACAACAACGGGAACCGGTCTACCAAATCGTTGTCTTCACCGAGCAAACCTGGTTTGAAATTCCTCAAACCTTACCTGACGTTATTCCGCTGCTGAAGAATTTGTGATCTACTTTCTGATGAACTTGCACTGAAGCTTTTCATCATGATGCTTTCTATTTCTTCATGTTCATCTTCCTCATGCTTGTATGACTGTATGATTGCATGTTCTTCATGTGTATGTATCCTGTATGCATGCTTTTCATTTCTATGATGAATTAGTCTCCCCGCGTTTCTATTTCTTCACTACGATCTTTGTCAAATTCCTCAGAGTTTGACGAATTTCAAAAATCTCCCATTCACCCCCCTCTGGGAGTTAACCTGCGCTTTCAACCCTTTACCTTACGTATTTCCGTTGCTGAAGAATTTGTGATCTACTTTTTGATGAACTTGAACTGAAGACTTTCATCATGCTATTTTTCATTTCTTCAGTTCATCTTCCTCATGCTTGTATGCATGTATGATTACATGTTCTTCACCTGTATGTATCTTGTATGCATGCCTTTTGTTACTGAGACGATTTAGTTCCCTAGCATTTGTATTTCTTCACTTTGATCTTCGTCAAATTGATCAGAGTTTGATGAATTTTAAAAAATCTCCCATTAACCCCCCTCTGGGAGTAAACCTGCGCTTTCAATTGGTATCAGTGCAAGGTACTCCCTTGTTCTGTGTGATTTTGGTTTAACCACCTGGAGTTTTAGTTATGTCGACCGTAGGTATGATCAAGGCCTCCACTGCGTGCCCCATCTTTGATGGCACAGACTTTCCCTACAGGAAGAACAAGATGCACATGCATCTTGAAGAAATTGACAACAACCTCTGATTTGTCATTGAGAATGGCGTCCCCATTGTTGCTCCTAGCATCAATGCTGCAGATGTGAAGAGATTCAAGCAACTCGACTCCCAAGCAAAGAATATCATTTGTGGGCATCTGAACAAAGGACAGTATGGCAGAGCGAGCGCACTAGAAACATCCAAGCTTAGCTGGGATAGGCTCTCCAAGGTCAATGAAGGTGTTTCCACTCAACATGACTCTCGAGTTGATGTTCTTCGTAATCTCTTCAACCGCTTCAAGAGGCTCGACAGTGAAAATGTTTAGCAAACCTTTGACCACCTCACTGATATCTCCAATGAGCTTCGGGCTCTCAGTGCTACTAACATCACTAACCACGAGGTGGTGAAGAAATTTTCTGAGGTCCCTTGACAGTTCCTTTGACACCTTGGCCCTGATGATTCAAGAGTGTCCTGATTACAAGTCACTTGACCCGGCTGATATTCTTGAGAGGCTCAATAATCATGAATTTCAGCAAGCTGAGAAGAGAGATATGCATGGTCCCATCTATAGACGACCCCGTGCTCTAAAGGCAAAAGCAAAGCCAAGGAAATTTATTCATCTGAAGAAGAAGTATCTGACTACAGTTCTGACGGTGCTGAAGAAATTGACGGAGAGCTGGCTGTGCTTGTGAGGAAGTTCCAGAAGTTTTCCAAGAGGAATCGCTTTGAAAAGTCTTCAAAGTACGACTCAAAGAATACTAGAGAAGCTTCTACTCGAGACTACAACAAGAGAACTTGCCACAAATGCAAGAAGCCAAGCCACTACATCTCTGACTGCCCTCTCTGGCAGAATGGCTCAAAGAAGAAGAAATCTAGCAGAGATGATGACTTTGATGACAAAAATAAGAAATCCTCAAAGTCTTCATCAAAATTTTCATCACGCAAGAAAAGCAGTTCCGGTAGAGCTCGTGCATTCATTGGGAAGGAAATGGATTCCGAGGAAGAATCTGATCAAGAGGAAGCTGAGGAGGAGTCAGACTCTCGAGTGGCGAGCCTAGCTCTCGCTACTGAGTTCGTCAACAAGTCTATCTTCAACCCTGAAGACAATGGTGACTCCACCAACAATGAGGACTATGCTGATGGCTACACTCCCACCTATTGCTTCATGGCAATAGGTGCAAAGGTAACCTCACAAGAAGCTTACTTTAATACTTCCAATGATGACGACTCTAAGTGTGAGACTAAGCCCATCTATAAGAAACTTGCTAAAATTGCATCTGAACAACAAACTGCTATGTAAAAGATGCAAAAACTGCTAGACAAAAGCGATGATCTGTTAGATGAGGAAATGGATCATAGTCAAGCTTTGTCTGAAGAACTCAGATGTCTTAAGTCAAAGCATGATGAACTTGAAAGTCATCATGTGGCCCTCTCAGTCGAACACGAGAAGCTGTCCTATGAATTTCTTCAAAGGAAGCAAGATCTCGAGAAACTAAGAGCATCTCATGATGATCTTCAGAAAGAGAATGATTCATTACTCTCTCAAAAGATTAGTACATCTCAGGAAGATTTTGTTGCTCCATGCTTAAAATGACTAGAACGTGAAAATGCAGTTTCTTCTGCTGAATGTTCAAATGCTTCAGTAACTGCAATATCTTCAAATGTTTCTATGGTTTCAATCCCCTCATCTGAGGGGACCACAAGTGTTACTTACGAAAATGCAGGTCTGAAGGAATTGTATGTCACAGGCATGTACAAAAGCCTCAAAGGGCACCAAACTCTTTGTGATGTGCTCAAGAAGCAGATTTTGAACAGGAACCCTAGGAAAGAGGGTATTGCTTTGAGAGAAAGCTCAATGCCAATGGATTATATTGGAAACCTGAGCAGTATCCCAAAACCACATGGGTTACTACAAAAGGACCTCCAGTGGATCCATCCACTTTATTTGGTTACAACTATGATACTTCATATTCTTCAGATGAGTCATTTGACTCCAACTATAAACTCTTCAAAAATTAGAATGGTGAAGTATTTGCCAGATTTGTTGGTACTAACTGCAATAATGGCCCCCCGGTGAAGAAAATCTGGGTGCTCAAAAGGCTTCTGGAAAACCTTCAGGTGGATGTCATCATGACACCAGCAATGAAGAAGAAAAATCCCAGGACAAATTCTTCACATGGACAAAGTTGTCAATTGGACGCAGACCTACTTATGGTCGCACTAATGCTTCTGTTTCACACGGAAACAGAGATCTATTGAATATGTGCATCATTCTTGAAATCACTATGTGCACAAAACTTCAAAGAATTTCTCTGGATATTCTTTTGAATACTATAACCCCCCTGTGAAGAGAAATGTTTTTTCTTCAATGCCTAAGTTCTTTATAAATGCATTGTGTTATATTGCTTCTCAGCCACCCATTCAAATGTGGGTGGTTAAGAAGAAGAACTAATCTCTTCTGCAGGGTCAGGTCTTCAGACAACTACAAATGTTTGATGAATTTGGTGAAGACCTGACAAATGCTTGTTGGGATGCAAGCTAATCATGATGAAAAGAATCTTTCATTTCACACATCCCTTATGCTGCATCTGTTGATGAAATTCACTGATGAAATTGATCATCATATTCTTCACTCTGATGTATATGATTTGTAAGTCAGACTAATGCTTCTATAGGATGACACACCAAAAGCCACTGAGTGGGTCCTGGACAGTGGCTGCACGAATCACGTGACTGGTGATTGGAATCTCCTCACCGATGCTCCCCTTACTCCATCTCATCTGAAGCATATCACCTACACTGACAAAGGAAAAAACAAGGTATTGGGTCTAGGTAAGGTTGCTATCTCAAATGATCGACACATGGAAAAGGTGATGCTTGTTGAGTCCCTGGGATACAACCTCATGTCTGTCTCAATGCTTTGTGATCTTGATATGATTGTCATCTTTGGCAAATATAGATGCATTGTGCTAATGGAATTTGATAAATCCAAAGTCTTCGAAGGCTTTAGGAGAGGTCATTTGTATATTGTAGATTTCTCTCTAGGTCTCAGCCTGCCACATGTCTATTGGCAAAAGCTTCAGATTGCTAGCTATATGGCATCGACGACTTGGACATGCTGACATGAGGAATTTGAGCACACTCGTCAAAAAGAAGCACATCATTGGCGTTGAGGGCGTCAAATTTCTCAAAGATCACCTTTGCAGTGCTTGTGAGTCTGGAAAGATGATTAGATCCAAGCACACAACGAAGACAATCGTGACCACTACCCATCCCTTTGAATTACTTCACATGGATCTGTTTGGCCCTACTCATTGTGCCATACTAACCAATGCAACATCACGCTATGGATTCGTCATAGTTGTTGATTATTCTCGTTACACCTGGGTGCATATCATAACCTACAAGACTGAAGTGCAGGATGTCTTCAGACGGTTCTCCAATCAAGCCATGATGAACTATGGTCTCAAGATCAAGCACATCGGAAGCGACAATGGCACCGAGTTCAAGAACACAGGACTTGATGACTATCTTGACGAACTTGGTATCACCCATGAGCTATCTGCCCCATATACACCTCAGCAAAATGGTGTTGCTGAACACAAAAATAGGACACCCATCGAGATGGCCTGCACTATGCTTGATGAATACAAGATTCCTTGTCGATGGTGGCCTGAAGCAATTGACACTGCATGTCACATCATCAATCGTGTATATCTTCACAAATTCCTCAAGAAGACCTCGTATGAGCTCCTCACTGACAAGAAACCCAATGTGAGTTATTTCAAAGTCTTTAGTGCTAAATGTTGGTGAAAGTGCATGTTTACTCCCAGAGGGGGTGAATGGGAGATTTTTAGAAATTCGTCAAACTCTGAAGAATTTGACGAAGATATGAGTGAAGAATTAGAAATGTGAGGGAACTAAGTCATCACAGAACCAGAAAGCATGCATACAAGATACATACAAGTGGAGAACATGCAATCATACAAGCATACAAGCATGAGGAAGATGAACTAAAGAAATGAAAAACAACATGATGAAAGTCTTCAGTTCAAGTTCTTCGGTAAGTAGATCACAAATTCTTCAGCAATGGAAATATTTAAGGTAAGGGTGAGGACTTTCAAACCAGGTTGGCTTGGTGAAGACACAGCGATTTGGTAGACCAGTTCCAGTTGCTGTATCAACTATACATCGAGGCGGCTGAGATGAACTTAGAGGACACTTAGTCCTCATTGTATTCCTCTTGAACCAAGGTCACTTAGACCTCGCCCAATCACTCGTGGTAAGTCTTCAAGGTAGACTTCCAAAACCTTCACAGACTTGTTCAACGGCACACCACAATGACTCTTAGGTGCTCAGAACTTGACGCCTAATCGTGTGGAAGAATGACATTCTTCAAAGGTAATAGGCGTCGGATCACATAGATCAATCTCTCAGCAATGCTCAGTCACTTTGGCTGTGGTTGGGTTTTTCCTTACTTGGATTCTCTCAAAGATGTCAGAGGATGGGTTGCTCTCAAATGACAAGTATCAAGTTCTCTCTAGAGCAGCCGACCAACAAGTGGTTATGGGGGGCAGCTATTTATAGCTAGGGGGCAACCTGACATGAAATGTCATAAATGCCCTTCTCAAACATGACTGTTGTCAGGATAAGATCCACTCGACAGCTGGCATGTGGCGCAGCAACGGTCGGAAAACTGAAGCTCTCAATTTTGTCGGGGCTCTCAATTTCCTCACGCTAGGCAGATCACACTGGCGAAATCCTAACTCCCCAGTGTGACCAAATTTGTCAGCGACCAGACGAACTTCGTCACTGTCGCTAGCAAATTCGTCAGCTGTTCCGAGGATTTCCAAAGGCTTCACTCGAAGCGGCTTGTGTATGTATAGGTTTGAGCATCACTTTGGAAATGTGAACTATGATTTACCTAGACCTCCTTTAACAGTACGAATTTTCCTATGACTCAAATAAGAAGAAACAAACTACGAAAACAAAAGTCTTCAAGCTTCAAAGTCTTCACATCAATTTCTTCAAAGGCCATACCAGTTTCACCACCAAATTCTTCACTTGAAGAAGTATATTTTTAGGGGATGTCTTCCATGGTTAAACCAAATCTTCAAGGACTATAACTCATGTTTACACTCACAAACACATTAGTCCCTCAACCTATTTGTCTTCAATGCTCCAAAACTACCAAGGGGGGCACTTGATGCACTTACAATCTCCCCCTTTTTGGTGATTGATGACAAATTGGTTAGGTTTTCAACAAGAGTAAATAATGGAAGTGTAAGTGTAGAGTATGAAGAATTTGGTTACAAGATATTTAGGAACTCCCCCTGAAGTTGTGCTTATGATGAATTTGCTTTGGATTGCAAATGCACATGGGAGGTTGGAATTGTGGAGATATCCCCCTATATCTTGGAATCCAATCATGCATGATCATAATATATTGAAGAATTTGAATGCATGATGAAAATTGGTGTCTGACGAAATGCAACATGCATGAGTATTTAACAATAAGATTCAGAGCATGCATAGGAAAGGTAGCAAAAGAGTCAGACCACCCACAGTTATTAAGATACAACTCATCAAAGAGCGAATCGAATGAAAACCAAGAGTTGCAACTTAGCAAAACATAGCCCATATAAAGACCCGCTTGAAGACTAACTCAAATTTCTCCCCCTTTGTCATCAAATGACCAAAAGAAGACGAAACTGAGGACTAGTGCCCCTGAAGAAAATCATCTTGAGGAACCTGGAGGAGCGCCAATGTTGGTGACGGGGTCGCGTGAAGTAGAAGGGCCTGCACCAGTGTCTTCAACATCTTCATTTTCATCAGTGGAGCGTGAAGGAGACACCGAGCTTGGGACGAGAGGAGGAACTTGCACTTTCTTGAACCTTTTCCTTGGCGGAATCGACCAATCAAAGTTCATCTTGAAGTCCATCGCAACAAGTTCTTCATTAGTCTTCATATGTGATAATATGGCCCATTTTCTGTCAAAAATTTTGTGGGCGTAGTAGTGGTTCTTGCGAACAACATTATGTGTCACTGTCATATTTGTATGGATAGCAGCAAGTTGCACTTTGTCTAGTCATGATTCTTGTCAATCTTCTAGTGCAGGCTGATGAGGAGTTCACAGTCAGTCATGACCCATGGTGCTTCTGGCTGAGGAATTGGTCTTGATGTCTTTGCTGTCATATCTTGGCTTGCAATTCATCACCAGTGGATTGTGAGGCGGGTTAATGAAATTGTCCAGCAAGAGGACGAGAGCCTTCATCGATGACAACCTTGCCTTTTCCAGGAACTAAGGAAATTGTGCTTTGAAGAATTTCTACCTTTGGCAGAAAACTGAGATGATTCTGAGAATCAGCCATGTAATCGATTGAAGACCTTGATCTGATGAATCTCATAATCCACGGAGCATAAGGTTTCAACTCAAAGGGTGACTGTGCCACTGTGACCAAAGTCCTCATGAAGAAATCATGGATATTTACAGGAATCCCATGAATGATGTTAAAGAGCAAATTCTTTCATGATGCCAATGACTTCTTCAGTGTCAGAATTGTGGCCTTTGATGGGACTGAGGGACTTGGCAAGAATGCGGTAGATGGTGCGAGGCACAAATAGCAATTCCTTCACCAGGAAGTTGGTCCTTGGAGCTTCTCCTTGGGCCAATGGTTTCATCAGCACTTGCATCAAATGATTGGGCAGTTCGGGTTCTTCATATATCTTCTTTGCTTCTTCAAGGGGTGGATCTACTGGAAGAGCACGTAGTAATTCATGAACAGGTGCCTTGTAGTGAGTGTCTTCACTCATCCAGTCCAGAGCCCATGTCGAAATGTCATCAACATTGCCTGAGAAGTGCAATGTGGCATAGAACTAAAGAATGACTTCTTCATTCTAGTCGCAGATATCCAAACAGAAGCTGAGTAACCCTACATCATGTAGAACGGCCAGCAGAGGACTGAAGCATGTAATTGACTCCATATCCACGTGAGGAATACGGCAATGCGGGAAGATCTTGTTCTTGTTGAACAGAAGAGATGCATAGTAATTCATCTGCATGTCTTGGTCCAGAATCGTAGACGCTTGATCTTGGGTGAGTCATAAGGTGACTCGCCTATGAAGAAATTCTTCTCTTGGAAGAATTTGGAGTTATCGAACTGAGGCCGCCTGAGGCTTCTACCAATCTTGGGCATAGCTGGAACTGGTTGAAGATTTATCTTCTTTGGCCTCACATCAAACACAGGCCTTGGAGAGCCAGTTGAATCTTGGGGATCAGTGACGGCCAGAGACTTAGCAATTTCTTCAGCAGTAGCAGTTGGTACGGTGTAGGTATCTGCTGAAGGAACTAATTCTTCTCACTGAGGGGATGTATTGACAACATCCACAATCAGGTCTTGATGTGTGTAAGTGCATCAAGTGCCCCCTTAGTGGTTTTGGAGTATTGAAGACAAATAGGTTGAGGGACTAACATGTTTGTGAGTGTACACATGAGTTATAGTCACTGAAGATTTGGTTTAACCATGGAAGACGACCCCTAAAAATATATTTCTTCAAGTGAAGAAATTGGTATGACCTTTGAAGAAATTGATGTGAAGACTTTGAAGCTTGAAGAATTTTGTTTTCGTAGTTTCTTTCTTCTTATTTTGAGTCATAGGAAAAACCGTACTGTCAAAGGGGGTCTAGGTGAAACATATTTCACATTTCCAAAGTGATACTCAAACCTATACTACTCTAGCCGCTTCGAGTGAAGGCTTTGGAAATCTCCAGTACAACTAACGAATTTGCTAGTGACAGTGATGAAGTTCATCAGGTCACTGGCAAATTTGGTCACGCCGAGGAGTTAGGATTTTGCTAGTGCGATCTGCCTATCATGAGGAAGTTGAGTGCCCCGACGAATTTGAGAGTTCAATTTCCGACCATTGCTGCACCGCGGGCCAGCTGTCGGGTGGATCCTTATCCTGACAACGGTCGAATCAGAGAAGGGCATTTATGACAATTCATGATGGTTTGCCCTGGCTATAAATAGCCGCCCCCACAACCACTTGTTTGTTGGCTGCTCTGAGAGATCTTGACACTTGTCATTTGAGAGTAACCCATCCTCTGACGACTAAGAGAATCCTAAGTAAGGGAAAACCCAGAGCCAAAGTGATTGAGCATCACTGAAGAGATTGATCTCTGTGATCGAACTTCTGTTACCTTTAGAGAATGTCATTCTTCTAGACGGTTAGGCGTCAAGTTCTAAGCACACACTGGTACAACGAGTTGCTATACAAACAGTTTTTAACCCCTTTCTGTGACAGCATTTTAAACCATTGCCAGGCCAGTGTGGGCGATAGGGGGTCCTTCCCACATGACCCAAAAACTGCCGGGGACAGGGAGCCATGACGCATACATTTTGTATAACTAAGTGTATGCGATGCCGGCATCTATCCCAAATGCGATTCTTTAGACAACTGTTTCTGATATCTCGATATCCCAAACACTCCATCCTTGCTACTCGTTTGTGCTTGCATTACCATCATAGTCCGTATTCTGTGGTGCTACGTTTATGATGCGCTACCCATCACAAACAGTTCATGATTATAGAACGTGTATGATTAGCAGACAATCACACATATTTACTTTTCCTCGACTGTATGCAATTTGATGTAAGAGTGCATACAGTTGTCCCTATAAAACTGTATGCGAAGCTTGAATATATCCCACATGATTCATCCGTCATACCCTTGTCGGATGAAGGCCTATCACATGCGTTCTTCTATGAGCAAACATTTACGATGCACACGACATCATAAACAGTCCATAGTTGCCAAGTGTGTGTGATAAGGTGACTTTCGCAAACATTTAATAAGAAGGAACTATGTGCATTGATGTTGTTAATCTCACACGTTTTTTCTTGGCTGATCGTGTATGCAGTAGAGATTCATCGCACACGTAGTGGATCTGAGAAACGTGTTTGATCTTGATGTTGATCGCAGACGTTTTGCTTTCGCAAACCATGTGCAGTGTACTGGCCTACAGAATATAATTTATCCCTAATTTAATCCCTGCATTTAAAAATCACAGATTTTGAATTTGAAAGTAGGCAATCACTTATTTCATATCGAACCATATTTATTACAAATATAGGTTCAAGAACGAATGCATAATTCGATGCACGGGTACATATACTGAAGAACTACAGAAGCACCAACTAAAGAATGATGAACCACAGTTGTACTAAAGACTGTAAAGAGAGCGGCAAAAGACAATCTGGTTGCTGGAGAAGGTGAAGCGGAATGCCCATATTGTGCCCTTCTCCATGCGTAATGCGTGCACGACTCTAGGCCAACCCCTTGTGATGGCTGCCCGCCCATCCTTCATTGTCTTCATTAGGACTTCTCGATGCTCATTGTAGTCTCGATGAAATACTTTAACTTTCTTTGCATGTCCACCAATAATGTACTTTGCGAGGTAATCTTGAGTAAACTGCTTTGGGAACCACTGCAAACGAAAAAGATTCAAACATTGTTGTCTAACAACTCATTATGTGCAGTAAAAAGAGAAGGCTACAGAGTTCGTAGTTACCATTCTATAGCTCACTATTGTGTTGGATAGAGCATAAACAAATAATTTGATTGCCATCATTCGTATTTTTTTACTAATAATCCTTATCAGTTTCCTCACTTGATGCTGGCTCATGAATATCTCATTGCCCCATACACAAAACGGGTCGATGCGTGGATCTTTGCCAAGGAAATATGTACCTACAAGCAACAAGTCAATATTAGAAGCTAAAAAGTGTCCATGCCTAGATATATATGTAGTACATTACAGAACGACGGGGGGAGTGCAAGCCGAGGGATGAAAGTAACCTCGACAGAAAATGCTGGCCACTCCCGTTGTTGTCTTGCATAAGTACATGGAAAGGCATGATAAGTACAACAACCTTAACATCAAACAAATATAGCCAAGGTAAACAACATCATCTCCAAATGATAGCTTGAATGTGTTGGTTTCAGCATGATGTTACAGCGTATATAAAATGGAAAGGAATGTTAACTACAATAGGCTTAACAACCAACAAATATTGTAATTCAAACTGGTATTGTTGAAAATGAATAGAACGTAGCTCATGCTTAAACATCACACTAGATAAATGTGTAAAACTGAAATAAAGAGCATGTGTTAACTACACCAAGCATAATAGGAACCAAATATAGCCGTTCAAACTGGTATTGATGAAATAGAACTACATAGTTCCGACTTGCACATAATGAACATCACATTGTGAATAACTGAAATAAACAAGGCATATATGATCAGTATAACAACCAAATATAGCCATTAAAAACTTGACAGAGACTCACTGCAACCAACCTAACAAGCAAATACAGATAAATAGGGCATATACTTGAAAACTGGACAAATGCTCACTTCAAACTACCTAACAAGCAAATACAGATAAACAAGGCATCTGCTTGAAAACTGGACAAATGCTCACTTCAACCAACCTAACAACCAAATACAGATAAACAAGGCATCTACTTGATAACTAGACAAATGCTCACTGCAACCAACCTAACAACCAAATACATATAAACAAGGCATCTACTCACTATAAACAACCAAATATAGCCATTCGTGAAACTGAAGTGGACAATTCATACTTAAACATCACATAGCCCTATTGAACATCACATTTTTGCATAAATGAAATAATTAAACATGACACAGTTAAAACACCGCATGGCAAAAGCTACTACAACAAAGGGTACGGGTTGGCTAGCTAGAAAAAGTAAGATTTGCTGATAGGATATTGCCTCACTTGTCATGGACGGGACCCTTCCAGTTGGAAAAGCACAAACCCATGGTGCGCTCTCTGATGTCGCGGATGGGCTGTTTCACCTTGGAAGACCCTTCGTGGGTGCCCTCCTCATGGTCGATGAGATCTAACTTGGCAATTGAGGATCCCAAGCCCCCGTCGTAGAACGTGTCCTTCAGAAATGACAAAATGGGCTCGATGGCATACAAGGGTCGCAAATCCTTGACCGCGTGGCGGAGGAGATCAGCGGCAGCGCCTTCGAAGAGATCGACGGCGGTTGAACCAGAGGGGTTGGGGATGGACCACTTAACCTGTGACATGGCCCGCGTGAAGCCATCGCTGTTGACGAGCTTGATGTCGTAGCCAGCTTTCCGGAGATACAATAATACGCGAGCTCACTGACGTGAAGCCTTCGGCATGGCAAGGCTGAAGGAAATAAGCCCTAGAGGCAATAATAAAGTTGTTATTTATATTTCCTTATATCATGATAAATGTTTATTATTCATGCTAGAATTGTATTAACCGGAAACTTAGTACATGTGTGAATACATAGACAAAACAGAGTGTCCCTAGTATGCCTCTACTTGACTAGCTCATTCATTAAAGATGGTTAAAGTTTCCTGACCATAGACATGTGTTGTCATTTAATGAATGGGATCACATCATTAGAGAATGATGTGATGGACAAGACCCATCCGTTAGCTTAGCATTATGATCGTTAAGTTTTATTGCTATTGCTTTCTTAATGACTTATACATATTATTCTGACTATGAGATTATGCAACTCCCAAATACCGGAGGAACACCTTGTGTGCTATCAAATGTCACAACGTAACTGGGTGATTATAAAGATGCTCTACAGGTGTCTCCAAAGGTGTTTGTTGGGTTGGCATAGATCGAGACTAGGATTTGTCACTCCGAGTATCGAAGAGGTATCTCTGGGCCCTCTCGGTAATGCACATCACTATAAGCCTTGCAAGCAATGTGACTAATGAGTTGGTTACGGGATGATGCATTACAGAATGACTAAAGAGACTTGCCGGTAACGAGATTGAACTAGGGATGAAGATACCGACGATCGAATCTCGGGCAAGTAACATACCGATGACAAAGGGAATAATGTATGTTGTCATTACGGTTTGACCGATAAAGATCTTCGTAGAATATGTAGGAACCAATATGAGCATCCAGGTTCCGCTGTTTGTTATTGATCGGAGATGTGTCTCGGTGATGTCTACATAGTTCTCGAACCCGTAGGGTCCACACGTTTAACGTTCGATGACGATTTGTATTATGAGTTATGTGTTTTGGTGACCGAAGATTGTTCGGAGTCCCGGATGAGATCACGGACATGACGAGGAGTCTCGAAATGGTCGAGAGGTAAAGATTGATATATTGGAAGGTTATATTCGGACACCGGAATAGTTCCGGATCATTTCGGGTATTTTTTGGAGTACCGGGAGGTTACCGGAACCCCCCGGGAGAGTTAATGGGCCTCATGGGCCATAGGGAAGAAGGGAGGCAGCCAACAAGGGGTGGCTGCGCCCCCTCCCATGGGGAGTCCGAATTGGACTAGGGGAGGGGGCGCGCCCCCTTTCCTTCTCCTCTTCTCTCTCCCTTTCCCCCTTTCCCACTCCGGAAAAGGAAGGGGGAATCCTACTAGGACTGGGAGTCCTAGTAGGACTCCCCCCCATGGCGCGCCCCCCTTGGTGGCCGACCTCCTCCTCCCCTCCTTTATATACGGGGGCAGGGGGCACCCTAGAACACATCAGTTATTCTCTTAGCCGTGTGCGGTGCCCCCCTCCACAGTTTACTCCTCCGGTCATAGCGTCGTAGCGCTTAGGCGAAGCCCTGCACGGATCACATCACCAACACCGTCGCCGCGCCGTCGTGTTGACGGAACTCTCCCTCGACCCTCTGCTGGATCAAGAGTTTGAGGGACGTCATCGAGCTGAACGTGTGCTGAACATGAAGGTGCCGTACGTTCGGTGCTTGGATCGGTTGGATCGTGAAGACGTTCGACTACATCAACCGCGTTAACCTAACGCTTCTGCTTTCGGTCTATGAGGGTACGTGGACACACTCTCCCCCTCTCGTTGCTATGCATCTCCTAGAAAGATCTTGCGTGAGCGTAGGAAATTTTTTGAAATTGCATGCTACGTTCCCTAACAATGGCATCCGAGCCAGGTCTATGCGTAGATGATATGCACGAGTAGAACACAAAGAGTTGTGGGCGATAATAGTCATACTGCTTACCACCAACGTCTTACTTTGATTCGGTGGTATTGTTGGATGAAGCAGCCCGGACCGACATTACATGACCGCGTTCATGAGACTGGTTCTACCGACGTGCTTTGCACACAGGTGGCTGGCGGGTGTCTGCTTCTCCAACTTTAGTTGAATCAAGTTTGACTATGGCCGGTCCTTGTTGAAGGTTAAAACAACACACTTGACGAAAAATCGTTGTGGTTTTGATGCGTAGGTAAGAACGGTTCTTGCTAGAAGCCCGTAGCAGCCACGTAAAACTTGCAACAACAAAGTAGAGGACGTCTAACTTGTTTTTGCAGGGCATGTTGTGATGTGATATGGTCAAGACATGATGTGATATATGTTGTTGTATGAGATGATCGTGTTTTGTAAAAGTTATCGGCAACTGGCAGGAGCCTTATGGTTGTCGCTTTATTGTATGAAATGCAATCGCCATGTAATTGCTTTACTTTATCACTATGCATTAGCGATAGTTGTAGAAGCAATAGTTGGCGAGACGACAACGACGCTACGATGGAGATCAAGGTGTCAAGCCGGTGACGATGGAGATCATGACGGTGCTTTGGAGATGGAGAACAAAGGCACAAGATGATGATGGCCATATCATGTCACATATTTTGATTGCATGTGATGTTTATCTTTTATGCATCTTATTTTGCTTAGTACGGCGGTAGCATTATAAGATGATCCCTCACTAAATTTCAAGGCATAAGTGTTCTCCCTGAGTATGCACCGTTGCGATAGTTCGTCATGCTGAGACACCACGTGATGATCGGGTGTGATAGGCTCTATGTTCACATACAACGGGTGCAAGACAGTTTTGCACGTGCGGAATACTCGGGTTAAACTTGACGAGCCTAGCATATGCAGATATGGCCTCGGAACACTGAGACCGAAAGGTCGAACGTGAATCATATAGTAGATATGATCAACATAGAGATGTTCACCATTGAAAACTACTCCATCTCACGTGATGATCGGACATGGTTTAGTTGATATGGATCACGTGATCATTTAGATGACTAGAGGGATGTCTATCTAAGTGGGAGTTCTTAAGTAATATGATTAATTGAACTTTAATTTATCATGAACTTAGTCCTGATAGTTTTTGCATATCTATGTTGTAGATCAATGGCCCGTGTTGTAGGGGAACGCAGCAGAAAACAAAAAAAATTCCGACCTATGCACCAGCCCAGGACCACTATGGAGACTGCATACAAGGTTTGATCATTTTCGTTACCGACTCGTAGCGCAGCGGAAGAAGAGTCGATGACGATCGGCGGTGCAGATCCCCGCAGCTAGGATTTACAACCTCCCAACCGCGAGGATGTATACCCTCATCCGCCACTCGGACAGCCCTCCGGGAGGTGGTCGAACAGTCCCCCGCACGGTGTCGCGGACATCCCTTCGGGTGGACCTTCGAAACTCGGACGGTCACTCGGACAGCCCTTCGGGAGGACTCACAGAACTCGGACCGTCACTTGGACAGCCCTTCGGGAGGCACTCTCGAACAGCCCCTCAGGCACTAAGATAGAAACTACGACCTCTCTACAGAGTTGCACACATACGGTGTCATCTATCCGGCAGGGCTTCGCCGTCCAGAACTAGTTCCTGCCGGAACCCAGACAGCCTTTCGGCTCTACGAAACTATTTCGCGGGGAGGGAGAGAGAAGCCAGATCATTGCATGGCACTGGTATGTGAGAAGGAGTGAGTTTTGGGCAGCCCCCTCACCTCCTATTTATAGGAAAGCCAAGGGGTAGAGGCAAGGGGTAAAAAGACCAAAAGGGGCTCAAGATCTTTTCACCCAAATGCCACATAAGGGTGTGTGTAGAACATATCCACCATGAGGTGGAAGGAAACCCCAAGGAAGCCCCCCCACACCACCATGGACGAAATTTGGTGCTGCCCCCTTTGGGGGGGGGGGCACCACCTTTCACACACCATTATCTCTCACCAAAAGTGATTTTCTTCTAGAAGAAAAACCCAAAAAAGCACTTTCACTATTCATGACGACATTTTTCAGCGTCCGTTCGAACTGAAAATATTTATGTGGGCTTAGAACATTCCCAGTACCCACCATAATAATTTTCAACGCATTCTGGAACAACTCCAGTTTAGTGATTTCATCTGCGAAAAGCATCTGAAGTGGTTCCGGCAGCTCCGGAACATTTCCGGTTTTTCTTCTAGAAAATTCCCAAAAGTTTCCAGAATGATTCTGGCACCCTCCAAGAATTATCGGGCATGTGTCGAAACCAATTTGACTTTATGGTATCCTCTGAAACAACTTTTCAGTTTCACCGGAACTCATCCGGTGACCTCTCTCTGCGGAACTTTTCCGCTGTCCGAAACTTTTTCGGTGTCCGAAACTTTTTCGGTGATTTTCTCTCAGACTCCCTGTCTAGTATTCAGCAGATAGATGACCCTTAAGCATGTGACCCTATAGGTTCTGTGAAGTATAGACATGACACGGAACCCCTTCCGATCAATGATCAACATCGGAGCCGTGGACACTCATATTGACCCCTATACCCACACGAATGAATATTCGAGTGAACCTCCAGTTGCCGTGTGCTATTCCTGTTGCTTCTCGATATGTTACAAATACCCGAGGTGAGACATGTTGGCATTCCCGTGGATCAACAACTTGTCCACTATGCTAGTTACCTCGTTACCGGTATTGTTCTCTTTTCTCGTTACCGTGTTCCGGCATCCCCGTGATCAAATCACAAAGTGTCTGGCCAGACGATGATGGATACCGTAACACCGAGAGGGCCCAGAGATATCACTCCATTGTCGGAGGAGCAAATCCCAATCTTGAGCTATCAAGTTACTTGACATACTTTTCCATGAACCCGTAAGCCGCCGTAATAGCCACCCATTTACGGATGACGTTTAACAAACCCCAAAGTTCATGAAGCAAGCATGAAGAAACTCGATACTCTCATGGTCTAAGGAATCATGCAAACGTTAACCATCTCTGTGTTATTAACCATTAACTTGTGACAAAAGTAACTCATAGCATAACATCAATCGGGTCGATTCAACACAAATGTTCTTCTAACATTGTGCCCTCAAAGCTGCTGGCATAGACATGCCCATGATTGGGAAAACATAATCATCATGCAACACTTGAGCTAGTCTTAGAGGCATGACTAGGAATACATTTTACCGTTTATTATTCCACACATGCACATGGGTTTTCCCCAGAGCCTTTATGGATATACGGGCTCGGGAACCACAGCAGTTATAGCATGGAACATAAACATAATAATGAGCATGGAGATAAATAATAACATTTATTATTGCCTCTAGGGCATATCTCCTACACGTGCTACTATTCCCTTGAATTTTAATGCGTTCCTAGAGAAAGCTAAGTTGAAAGATGATGGTAGCAACTACACGGACTAGGTCCGTAACCTGAGGATTATCCTCATTGCTGCACAGAAGAATTATGTCCTTGATGCACCGCTAGGTGAAAGGCCTGCTGCAGGAGCAGATGCTGATGTTATGAACATCTGGCAAGCTCGATCTGATGACTACTCGATAGTTCAGTGTGCCATGCTTTACGGCTTAGAATTGGGACTTCAAAGACGTTTTGAACGTCATGGAGCATATGAGATGTTCCAGGAATTGAAGTTAATATTTCAAGCAAATGCCCGAGTTGAGAGATATGAAGTCTCCAACAAGTTCTATAGCTGCAAGATGGAGGAGAACAGTTTTGTTAGTGAACACATACTCAGAATGTCTGGGTACCATAACCACTTGACTTAGCTGGGAGTTAATCTTCCAAATGATAGTGTTATTGACAGAGTTCTTCAATCACTGCCACCAAGCTATAAAGGCTTCGTGATGAACTATAATATGCAAGGGATGGAGAAGACGATTCCCGAGCTCTTCGCAATGCTAAAGGGTGCGGAGGTAGAAATCAAGAAGGAGCATCAAGTGTTGATGGTTAACAAGACCACTAGTTTCAAGAAAAAGGGCAAAGGGAAGAAGGGGAACTTCAAGAAGAATAGCAAGCAAGTTGCTACTCCCGGGAAGAAGCCCAAGTCTGGACCTAAGCCTGAAACTGAGTGCTTCTACTACAAAGGGACTGGTCACTGGAAGTGGAACTGCCCCAAGTATTTGGCGGATAAGAAGGATGGCAAAGTGAAAGGTATATTTGATATACATGTTATTGGTGTGTACCTTACTAATGCTCGTAGTAGCGCCTGGGTATTTGATACTGGTTCTGTTGCTCATATTTGCAACTCAAAACATGGGCTACGGATTAAACGAAGATTGGCTAAGGACGAGGTGAGGATGCGCGTCGGGAATGGTTCCAAGGTCGATGTGCTCGCCATCGGCACGCTACCTCTACATCTACCTTCAGGATTAGTATTAGACCTGAATAATTGTTATTTGGTGCCAGTGTTGAGCATGAACATTATATCTGGATATTGTTTGATGCGAGACGGTTATTCATTTAAATCAGAGAATAATGGTTGTTCTATTTATATGAGTAATATCTTTTATGGTCATGCACCCTTGATGAGTGGTCTATTTTTGTTGAATCTCGATCGTAGTGATACACTTATTCATAATATTGAAGCCAAAAGATGCAAAGTTAATAATGATAGTGCAACATATTTGTGGCACTGCCGTTTAGGTCATATTGGTGTAAAGCGCATAAAGAAACTCCATGCAGATGGACTTTTGGAATCACTTGATTATGAATCATTTGATACTTGCGAACCATGCCTCATGGGCAAGATGACTAAAACTCCGTTCTCCGGAACAATGGAGCGAGCAAATGACTTATTGGAAATAATACATACTGATGTATGCGGTCCGATGAGTGTTGAGGCTCGCGGTGGGTATCGTTATTTTCTGACCTTCACAGATGATTTGAGCAGATATGGGTATATCTACTTAATGAAACATAAGTCTGAAACATTTGAAAAGTTCAAAGAATTTCAGAGTGAAGTGGAAAATCATCGTAACAAGAAAATAAAGTTTCTATGATCTGATCGCGGAGGCGAATATTTGAGTTATGAGTTTGGTCTTCATTTAAAACAATGTGGAATAGTTTCACAACTCACGCCACCTGGAACACCACAGCGTAATGGTGTGTCCGAACGTCGTAACCGTACTTTATTAGATATGGTGCGAGCTATGATGTCTCTTACCGATTTACCACTATCGTTTTGGGGTTATGCATTAGAGACAGCTGCATTCATGTTAAATAGGGCACCATCTAAATCCGTTGAGACGACACCGTATGAACTATGGTTTGGCAAGAAACCTAAGCTGTCGTTCCTTAAAGTTTGGGGTTGCGATGCTTATGTGAAAAAGCTTCAGCCTGATAAGCTCGAACCCAAATCGGAGAAGTGCGTCTTCATAGGATACCCAAAAGAAACTGTTGGGTACACATTCTATCACAGATCCGAAGGCAAGGTTTTTGTTGCTAAGAATGGATCCTTTCTAGAGAAGGAGTTTCTCTCGAAAGAAGTGAGTGGGAGGAAAGTAGAACTTGATGAGGTAATTGTACCTTCTCTCGAATTGGAGAATAGCTCATCACAGAAAACAGTTCCCGTGATGCCTACACCAATTAGTGAGGAAGCTAATGATGATGATCATGAAACTTCAGATCAAGTTACTACCAAACCTCGTAGGTCAACCAGAATACGTTCCGCACCAGAGTGGTACGGTAATCCTGTTCTGGAAGTCATGTTACTAGACCATGACGAACCTATGAACTATGAGGAAGCGATGATGAGCCCAGATTCCGCAAAATGGCTTGAAGCCATGAAATCTGAGATGGGATCCATGTATGAGAACAAAGTGTGGACTTTGGTTGACTTGCTCGATGATCGGCAAGCCATAGAGAATAAATGGATCTTCAAGAAGAATACTGACGCTGACGGTAATGTTACTGTCTACAAAGCTCAACTTGTTGCGAAAGGTTTTCGACAAGTTCAAGGGGTTGACTACGATGAGACCTTCTCACCCGTAGCGATGCTTAAGTCTGTCCGAATCATGTTAGCAATTGCTGCATTTTATGATTATGAAATCTGGCAAATGGACGTCAAAACTGCATTCCTTAATGGATTTCTCAAAGAAGAGTTGTATATGATGCAACCAGAAGGTTTTGTCGATCCTAAAGGTGCTAACAAAGTGTGCAAGCTCCAGCGATCCATTTATGGACTGGTGCAAGCCTCTCGGAGTTGGAATATACGCTTTGATAGTGTGATCAAAGCATATGGTTTTATACAGACTTTTGGAGAAGCCTGTATTTACAAGAAAGTGAGTGGGAGCTCTGTAGCATTTCTAATATTATATGTGGATGACATATTGTTGATTGGAAATGATATAGAATTTCTGGATAGCATAAAAGGATACTTGAATAAGAATTTTTCAATGAAAGACCTTTGTGAAGCTGCTTATATATTGGGCATCAAGATCTATAGGGATAGATCAAGACGCTTAATAGGACTTTCACAAAGCACATACCTTGATAAAGTTTTGAAGAAGTTCAAAATGGATCAGTCAAAGAAAGGGTTCTTGCCTGTGTTGCAAGGTGTGAAGTTGAGTAAGACTCAATGCCTGACCACTGCAGAAGATAGAGAGAAAATGAAAGTCATTCCCTATGCCTCAGCCATAGGTTCTATCATGTATGCTATGTTGTGTACCAGACCTGATGTGTGGCTTGCTATAAGTTTAGCAGGGAGGTACCAAAGTAATCCAGGAGTGGATCACTGGACAGCGGTCAAGAACATCCTGAAATACCTGAAAATGACTAAGGATATGTTTCTCGTTTATGGAGGTGACAAAGAGCTTGTCGTAAATGGTTACGTCGATGCAAGCTTTGACACTGATCCGGATGACTCTAAGTCACAAACCGGATACATATTTATATTGAATGGTGGAGCTGTCAGTTCGTGCAGTTCCAAGCAAAGCGTCATGGCGGGATCTACGTGTGAAGCAGAATACATAGCTGCTTCGGAAGAAGCAAATGAAGGAGTCTGGATGAAGGGGTTCATATCCGATCTAGGTGTTATACCTAGTGCATCGGGTCCAATGAAAATCTTTTGTGACAATACTGGAGCAATTGCCTTGGCGAAGGAATCCAGATTTCACAAGAGAACCAAACACATCAAGAGACGCTTCAACTCCATCCGCGATCAAGTCAAGGAGGGAGACATAGAGATTTGCAAAATACAAACGGATCTGAATGTTGCAGACCCGTTGACTAAGCCTCTTCCACGAGCAAAACATGATCAGCACCAAGACTCCATGGGTGTTAGAATCATTACTATGTAATATAGATTATTGACTGTAGTGCAAGTGGGAGACTGAAGGAAATATGCCCTAGAGGCAATAATAAAGTTGTTATTTATATTTCCTTATATCATGATAAATGTTTATTATTCATGCTAGAATTGTATTAACCGGAAACTTAGTACATGTGTGAATACATAGACAAAACAGAGTGTCCCTAGTATGCCTCTACTTGACTAGCTCATTCATTAAAGATGGTTAAAGTTTCCTGACCATAGACATGTGTTGTCATTTAATGAATGGGATCACATCATTAGAGAATGATGTGATGGACAAGACCCATCCGTTAGCTTAGCATTATGATCGTTAAGTTTTATTGCTATTGCTTTCTTAATGACTTATACATATTCCTTTGACTATGAGATTATGCAACTCCCGAATATCGGAGGAACACCTTGTGTGCTATCAAACGTCACAACATAACTGGGTGATTATAAAGATGCTCTACAGGTGTCTCCGAAGGTGTTTGTAGGGTTGGCATAGATCGAGACTAGGATTTGTCACTCCGAGTATCGGAGAGGTATCTCTGGGCCCTCTCGGTAATGCACATCACTATAAGCCTTGCAAGCAATGTGACTAATGAGTTGGTTACGGGATGATGCATTACAGAACGAGTAAAGAGACTTGCCGGTAACGAGATTGAACTAGGTATGAAGATACCGACGATCGAATCTCAGGCAAGTAACATACCGATGACAAAGGGAATAACGTATGTTGTCATTACGGTTTGACCGATAAAGATCTTCATAGAATATGTAGGAACCAATATGAGCATCCAGGTTCCGCTGTTGGTTATTTATTGGAGATGTGTCTCGGTCATGTCTACATAGTTCTCGAACCCGTAGGGTCCGCACGCTTAACGTTCGATGACGATTTGTATTATGAGTTATGTGTTTTGGTGACCGAAGATTGTTTGGAGTCCTGGATGAGATCACGGACATGACGAGGAGTCTCGAAATGGTTGAGAGGTAAAGATTGATATATTGGAAGGTTATATTCGGACACCGGAATAGTTCTGGATCATTTCGGGTATTTTTCGGAGTACCAGGAGGTTACCGGAACCCCCGGGAGAGTTAATGGGCCTCATGGACCATAGGGAAGAGGGGAGGCAGCCCACAAGGGGTGGCTGCGCCCCCTCCCATGGGGAGTCCGAATTGGACTAGGGGAGGGGGCGCGCCCCCCTTTCCTTCTCCTCTTCTCTCTCCCTTTCCCCCTTTCCCACTCCGGAAAAGGAAGGGGGAATCCTACTAGGACTGGGAGTCCTAGTAGGACTCCCCCCCATGGCGCGCCCCCCTTGGTGGCCGGCCTCCTCCTCCCCTCCTTTATATACGGGGGCAAGGGGGCACCCTAGAACACATCAGTTATTCTCTTAGCTGTGTGCGGTGCCCCCCTCCACAGTTTACTCCTCCGGTCATAGCGTCGTAGTGCTTAGGCGAAGCCCTGCACGGATCACATCACCAACACCGTCACCACGCCGTCGTGCTGACAGAACTCTCCCTCGACCCTCTGCTGGATCAAGATTTCGAGGGACGTCATCGAGCTGAGCGTGTGCTGAACACAGAGGTGCCGTACGTTTGGTGCTTGGATCAGTTGGATCGTGAAGACGTTCGACAACATCAACCGCGTTAACCTAACGCTTCCGCTTTAGGTCTACGAGGGTACGTGGACACACTCTCCCCCTCTCGTTGCTATGCATCTCCTAGAAAGATCTTGCGTGAGCGTAGGAAATTTTTTGAAATTGCATGCTACGTTCCCTAACAAAGGCAGTCAACGTCCTCATCGGCTTCTGCGGTGAGGTGTTGCTCCGGGATCGACAAGTCGGACGAACGGCGGCCACCTCGCCATCGTCCGTCGGAGAGGCCATGATAAACCTCCTTTTGGCTATACACTCGTCGGGCTCCACGGGATACGTGCTCAGGCTTAGGCTGTGTCTCTCTGGAGTAGGGGATGTGGATTTGGGGGGGAGGTGACAACCATGCCTCATCTACAACTCCGGGGGGGGGTGGGGGGGGGGGGGGGGGGGGGGCGACGGTATGGGAATCATTGGGTAACCTGAACTTTATTATCTAAGCTAGGAGGCACGGGCAGACCACCAGGGGTTGATGGCGGCGGTGGCGAGCTGGGGTTCAAGCGGGACAGGGAGGGTGGGGCAGGGGCAGGGTGGTGTTTGAGGATATGCCGCGGCTACTGAAAATTTAGTAATGGTGGGTGGAGATGGTGGTGGACGAGGGAGGGCGACGGTTCAAATGCCTCGGCTACTGGAATTTTACTATAAGGTCGGTGGTGGAGGAGTGGCGGCGACGGTTGAAATATCGCGGCTACTAAAATTTGGGTAAAGGAATGGAAGAGGGGCGGGAGCAACCCAGACCGCGCACGGTCCAAAAAGAATATGCGTGTATGATAATAAGGAAAAGCGGCGGAACCACCGATTTTGGCATTGCTCAAGGCGAGTAGTTTGTTTTTAGATTTCTAGCTAGCTGGTCTATCGCACACAGTTCGTCCTAATTTTCAAACACAGACATGGAATTCATCCTAAATAAACTACTCGCCTTGAGCTTGCGCAGTCGTGGTGATTTTATAGCGCGCTAACATCGCACACGGTTAAGCCAGTACCTTCATGCTCGCGTGTGCACAGTCGTGGTGATTTTACAGCGCACTAGCATCACACACAGTTAAGCCAGTATCTCCACCCTTGCTCGCGCTTGCGCAGTCGTGGTGATTTTACAGTGCACTAGCATCGCACACGGTTAAGCCAGCGCCTCCACCCTTGCTCGTGCTTGCACGGTCGTGGTGATTTAACAGCGGACTAGCATCGCACACGGTTAAGCCAGTGCACCCATGTTCGTTGCGCTTCATTCGAATCTTCATACATAGCACCTGTTGATGCAATGATAGGCCCCTTATGTTTTGGAGTTTGTTGACATAAATAGTATGGGACTTATGTGTTTGCTAGTGCACACAGAATAACATGTCCCTGACGTATCAAGGGGTTTGATGCAAACGACGAAGATAATCTCTCTGCAGTGCAACGAAGGTTATCACTGAAGATTATGATAACAAGAGTGACCCCTCAAAAATTGCTGAAGTGAAGCAATTGGTTCGGTGTCTGTCCGAGGAAAATGACTGAGTCTGAGGAGATTGAAGACGAAGTGAAGACGTAGCATTTATTTCATCATTCTTCTTCTCTTTATTGAGCCATAGGACCACCGTACAATTAAGAGGGGTGTAGTGTTCGAAACTTTGATTCTCTGATGCTAAACCCAAATCCTATGTAAGTTGCGAGAGAAATCTCTTTGTGTTCCGAGCAAATACTTGCCAGCAAGAGACTGTGATCTTCTTCGCTGTGAGAGATTTGTCTCAGACCGAGGAGTTAGCATTACTTGTTCCTCAAGTAATGTTACCGTTGCTCCCAAATCCGACCGTTGCGAACGTGTCGGTTGGCCATTGGCTGGACCTCGTGTTCGAAATGGTCATTTCCCATCCGGGAAGGTTGCCGTTATAAATAGCCACCCCACGCCGGCTTTGTCCGGTGGCTGCTTCGTTTGATTCTGAGAAGATTGTTGAGCAACCCCCTCTCTGAGTGATTTGAGTTTAAAATTCACCGACAGAAAACCCCTAGAGCCAAAGAATTAGATAGTGGTTCAGCATCACTAGAATCTAAGTTCAGTATGCTCCACCTATTACTCTTGAGAGCTGCAAACTCTCTAGACAGTTAGGTGTCAATTTCTTCAGAGACCAAAAGTGATCGTGGTTCTCGAAGAAGAAGTCTGTAAAGGTTCGGAGATCACCTTCAAGTATCTACCACAAGTGATCAGCATTGGTTGACGAACCAATTGTCGAGGAGAATAGGGTGAAGAGAGTTTATCTTCCGTGTTAAGTCACATCCCCTCCAACCAGACGTAGTCCTTGTGTAGAAGGACGAACTGGTCGAACAAATACCCTGTCACCATCGAGCACCACTGGTTACCTCTGTTACCCATCTTTACATTCGATCTGTTTTCCTTCATGTAATTTGTTTCGATGCATGCTTCAGTTTCTGTTCGGTACTTAGTTTTAGCTCGCTGTAGTTTGTTTTTCATTTGCTCCGCTGCTGGGTTCTGAGAGTTTTGAGTTTTCCGAAGAAAATTTAAAACTCCCATTCAGCCTCCCTCTGGTGGACATACTTTGTTCCCACAACACCATTTGGCAGCAAAAAACATGAGAGAGGGTCAGAAGATAACCACATTCAGCCCCCCTCGCTGTAGATTGGTATCAGAGCGAGGTACTCCTTGACTCTGCTCATTTTGGTCTCACAACCTTGGAGTTTAAGTATGTCTTCAGTGAGCTACAAGTCGCATCTCAAGATCCCCATATTCGATGGGACATACTACCCCTTCTAGAAGGAGAAGATGAAGATCCGTCTCCGAGCAATAGATGATGACATGTGGAATGTGGTGCTGTTCGGGTTCACGGTTGCAATACCTCAAGCCCCCACTGATGAGGAGAAGAAACTCATTTAGATGGATGCTCAAGCCAAAGATGAAATTGGTGGCCATCTCTCTTGTGCGCGATTTCTTCGCTATCGCCAGTGTGAAACTGCGAAGGATTTGTGGGATGTCCTCGAGAAGATAAATGAAGGTGTGTCAACTCAGAGAGAAGCTCGAATCGATACCCTTCAAGCTAAATTCAATCGATTCAAGCGCATTGGAAATGAAAGCTGTCAGCAAACTTTCAATCGCCTGAGTGACATAGCAAATGAGCTTCAAGGTCTCAGGGCCAAAGACATCACTGACCATGAAGTTGTGAAGAAATTGCTCTGATCTCTTGACAGTTCATTCGACACTCTTGTTCTGATGATTCATGAATGAGCTGACTTCAAAACCCTCGACTCTGCTGATATCATGGAAAGACTAAACACCCACGAGGAGCAAGAAGAAGAGAAAAGAGATCTGTATGGCTCAAGTCAACACAAAAATCACGCTCTCAAGGTTGTTGCTGATTCATCCTCCGATGGAAATGCCGATGAAGATTTAGATGACCCAGAAAGTCTCAGCAATGATCTCGCCTTAATCATGAAGAGATTCCAGCGCCTTCGTAGGAAGAGCCAGTTCCAGAAGAAAGGTTCAAGCAACTCTGGCAGTTAAAAATCTTCATCAAAACCTACGGGAGAATACACCTGTTTGAAGTGCAAAAAGCCTAGACACTTCATTTCGGACTGCCCTCCCTGGGAAGCTGAAATCCATGCCAGTGGAAGATATGATTCTGGCAACTATCGAGGCAAAAGCAAGAGAAAGAACTATGACTCCGATGATGAGAAGAAAACGAAGAAATTCTTCAAGAAGAAGGACAATTCCACTTCAAAATCTTCGTCAAGATCTTCATCAAGGAGCCCTTCCAAGTCCTCCTCCAACCGCAATAATAACTCTCGCAAGGCCAAGGCATACATCGGCAAGGAAATGGATTCTGATGAAGAAGAATCGTCAGACTCCGAAGAAGCTGATGAATCCGATGAGGATTCTGACTCCGGCATGGCTGGATAGCATGTGCCTCTTCACCTGCTACAAACTTCTTCAGGAATCCGTCAAGCAACGATGGAACTTTTGCCTACTACTTCATGGCCAAAGCCTCGAAGGAAAAGGTATCCTCCTCCAAACATCACAAGGTTCACTCCAGTGATCATTATTCTTCTGATGAGGATGACCATGCTAAATTGATCAAAATTGCCAATATTCAACAAAACTCTCTTGAGAGAATTGAGAAAACCCTCAGGAAATCTGAAGAGTTGTTGGTTGAGGAGATGGAGAAAAATCAGTCGTTGACCAAAGAGTATTCCACTCTCAAGTCACGAATGGATGAACTATCAACTCGTCATGATTTTCTCTCGGCTGACCACGAAAGATTGACCTATGATTACCTAAAAAGGAAGCAGGAACTCGAGGCGCTGAGATAGGCTCATGAGGATTTGATCAGGGAAAATTCTCTTCTCACCCAACAACTCAAAGAGAAACCTGAAGTGTTTGAGCCACCCTATTTAAAATGCCTTGAACGAACCAATGCTGGATCAAATGCTGAATCATCTGTTAATGCTAACCCCTCGGTTGAGGAAAATGGTTCTGTTTCTAATGAGAATGCTAGGTTGAAGGATCTTCTTCAGACAGGAATGTTCAATTCTCTCAAAGGGCATCAAACCCTTTGTGATGTTTTGAAGAAATCCATTCTTCACAAAAATCCCAGGAAAGAAGGCATCGGTTTCGAAAGAAAACTGAATGAAAATGGCACCTACTGGGACCTGATCAATATCCTCGCATTGTATGGGTGCCAGCCAAGAGCAAAATGCTCGGTCCAGCATTACTCTTGGGATATAACTCTCCCATTCCTGAATATCCCGATGATGATTGTCTGGACAACTATAAGTTGTTCAAAACTCAACAAGGTGAGGCTATTGCTTGCTATGTTGGACCATACAGCAGGGATGGCCCCCCAAAGAAAGCCATATGGGTGCCTAAGAAAACCATTGAAGCATTACCTGTTACCATGTTACTAACCATGCAAGCTCAAAATGCTCGTTACTTTCTTGAAAAAGTTCGACAAAATGAGTACATGCATACCTCATTCAATCATTATGCTCACTCATCTGGAAGGAATTTCAATGCTTACTCTTTCAATTATGCTCACACTTCCTCAAGCAACAATTATGTTTACCGAAAGAAATCATATCCTGCTCGCTCTACCGTTTTGAAGCCACCTGCAAAGATGTGGGTGGTTAAGAAAGCCTAATTCTTCAGCAAGACTATGTCTCCGGGTGTACCGAATGGATAATGGATAGTGGATGCACTAGTCATATGACCGGAGACAAGTCATTGTTTGTTGACCCCAACTTAACTGCTTCTCCTCTGAAGTATATCACTTTTTGGCGACAACAACAAAGGAAAGGTAATTGGGCTAGGTAAAATTGCTATTTCCAGAGACAAGTCCATTGATGATGTTTTACTTGTTCAGTCTCTTGGATTCAATCTCATGTCAGTTGGCAAGCTATGTGATCTAGGCATGCTAGTTCTATTTTCTATATCCAAATGCATTGTCTTCATGGCCTCTGACAATTCCTTCATATTCAAGGGAATTAGAAAAGGTGATCTATATATTGTGGATTTCTCTAAGGGTCCCTCAGTCCAAACTTGTTTGCTTGCAAAAGCAACAGAAGGTTGGCTGTGGCACCGAAGGCTTGGTCATGCAGGTATGAGGAATTTGCAGACCCTGGTGAAGAAAATCATCTTCGTGGCATTCCCGATGTAAAATTGGACAAGGATCGTCTCTGTGCTGCATGTGAGGCTAGTAAATTGGCCAAGAAGCATCACTCATCAAAGACTGTCATGACCACGACAAGACCTCTGGAAATTCTTCATATGGATTTATTCGGTCCTCAAAATTATGCAAGTTTTGGTGGCAGTCATTATGGTCTTTTTATAGTTGATGATTTCTCTTGATACACTTGGGTATTCTTTCTCGAAGACAAAACCTGCACCCAAGACATCTTCAAAAGCTTCGCTAAGAAGGCCCAGAATGAATTTGATGTGCGCATTAAGCATGTCAGAAGTGACAATGGAACTGAGTTCAAAAATACTCTTATCAATGAATTTCTCGATGAAAAAGGTATTACTCATGAGTTCTCTGCCGCATACACTCCCCAACAAGATGGAGTTGTTGAACGACAGAATAGAACTCTCATCGAAATGGCGAGAACAATGCTCAGTGAGTATAAAAATCCTATTCGCTTCTGGGCTGATGCAATTAGCACTGCTTGCCATGTTATCAATCGTGTTTATCTTCACAAGTTCCTTAAGAAAACTTCATATGAGCTTATCACTGGCAAGAACCGAATGTTTCTTATTTATGTGTTTTTGGTGCACCTTGCTACATTCTTGATATGAATCATTCTTCCAAGTTTGCACCTAAGGCACATGAAGGTTTTCTTCTTGGTTATGGCTCGAACTCGCATTCTTATCGTGTCTATAACTCTCACCACGGGAAAGTTATGGAAATGGTAAATGTGCGGTTTGATGAATCTAACGGCTCCCAAAAGGAGCACCTTCCAAATGTGATAGATGAACCACTGATTTCTGATGCTATTCGACAAATGGCTATTGGTAACGTCAAGCTAGTTGAAGGAAATGCACCTGAATCCTCTGATGATGATGCCCCTATAACTCGAAGCAGAACTCGTCAAGCCACTGCCGAAGCAAATGCCACTCCAAATGCAAATGGCAATCAAATTCCAAATGATGATCAAAATGGCAATCCTGAAGGGAATGGCGATACAAATGCTGATACTGATGAAAATGATAATGATCATCAAGATGAAAATCCTTATCCTCGCGTGGCTAATCGAGTTGATCCTTCACTAACTCTCAATGAACTCGACAATCCAGGTTATCGACCCACAACTCATTCACGCACTCGTTTGGCTAACTACTGTGGCAGTTCTCCTTTGTTTCATTGGCAGAACCTACCAAGTATGAAGAAGCCATGAATGATCTAGATTGGATGAATGCCATGCAAGAGGAGTTGGTGCAATTCGAACTGAATGATGTATGGGAATTGGTTGACAAACCGAATCCTAAGAAGCACAATATCATCGGCACAAAGTGAATTTTTCGCAATAAGCAAGATGAAAATGGCATTGTGGTGAGAAACAAAGCACGTCTTGTTTCTCAAGGGTACACACAGGTAGAAGGTATTGATTTCTATGAAACATATGCTCCTGTTGCACGCCTTGAGGCAATTCGTATTCTTCTCGCTTATGCAAATTACAATGATATCCTACTTTATCGAATGGATGTGAAAAGTGCTTTCCTCAATGGTGAAATTGATGAGGAAGTTTATGTTAGACAGCCACCTGGCTTTGAACACCCTGAGTTTCCTAATGAAGTTTTCAGATTGAAAAAGGCTCTATATGGGCTGAAGCAAGCTCCTCGAGCTTGGTATGACACCTTGAAGAAGTTTCTGCTCGATAAAGGGTCCAAGCCAGGATCCACTGATCCCACACTTTTCACTCGTGCTGTTGATAATGATCTATTCGTATGTCAAATCTATGTGGATGATATTATCTTCGGCTGTACTAACAATGCTTGTAGCTTAGAGTTCGGGAAAATGATGTCCAGAAAATATCAAATGTCCATGATGGGTGAACTTAAGTTCTTTCTCAGACTGCAAATTCGTCAATAGACAAATGGAATTTTCACATCTCAGGAGAAATATCTTAAGGAATGCCTGAAGAAGTTCAAAATGCAAGATTCCAAAATGAAGGGCTACAAAACACCTATGCCCACGAATGGTAAGCTAGATGCAGATGTGGATGGTAAGGATTATGATCAGAAGGCTTATTGTTTGATGATTGCCTCTCTTCTTTACCTATGTGCATCCAGACCTGACATTATGTTGAGTGTTTGCATGTGTGCCCGCTATCAAGCTACACCGAAAGAACCACATCACTAAGCGGTCAAGCGTATTCTGAGATATTTGGCTCACACCCCCACCTTAGGTTTATGGTATCCTAAGGGAGCACATCTTGATCTTGTTGGATATTCAGACTCAGATTACGCAGGTGACTTGGTTGACAGGAAATCTACTTCAGGGACATGCCATTTCCTAAGTAGATCATTGGTCTATTGGTCATCAAGGAAGCAGAATTGTGTATCTCTCTCTACGACTAAGGCTGAATATATTGCTCCTGGCGCTTGTTGCACTCAGTTATTGTGGATGAAGCAAACTCTGAAGGATTATGGCATCAAGGTCAAGAAGATTCGATTATATTGCGACAATGAGAGTGCCATCAAAATTGCACACAATCTAGTGCAACATTCTCACATGAAGCATATTGCAATCAGACATCATTTCATTCGCGATCATGTTGCTCGAGAGGATATTGTCATCAATCACGTCAAGACCGAAGACAAGCTCGCTGATATTTTCACCAAGCCTCTCGATGAGAAAAGATTCTGTGCATTACGATGTGAGCTAAATATCCTGGACTTTGCAAACATGCAGTAAGCTGGACTCAGCACCTGTGCTAACACTTCCACATCTTAGAAGGAATGGGTGCACAACACTCGAAGAGTTTGAAAATTTTGGCAAAGTGAAATTTTCTTTCTGAGAGTGAATACATTAACGAAGAATTAGACTAACCGGGTGCTATGATAATTGTGTGATGCTCGGGGTCAAACAATTCTTATACGGTGGGTCACGCCACCACAATTTTCGTTCATTGAGTTTCTTTTCGATCGAAGTTTCTGTGTTAGTCCGAATGCATTTCTCTTATAGCTATTCGCTCGGGTGTTCATGTTTTGTTGTCTGAGGGAAATGCCTAGGACCCTGTTTTCCCTCTGTTCTATCTCTTCTAGTCTATGTTGTTCCGTTATAAATGCTTAATTTCATCTGGAACGAAACTTTATCTGGTGTCCTTGACCACGATTAAGATTCGGTCTGAACTTTTAATCTATTTTTGCGAAAGCTGTCCAAAATTTGGGTTTTCCCGCCCAAGTCAGGACCACGATCTTTTATGACAGTTGCCACGTGCAATCCATCAACTGCCACCCCATCCTGTCTATTGAATCGCAATAGTCTCTTGATAGTGGCCGTTCGATCGGATTCACTCCATGCGGTTATTTTCCCTCGCATATATATACCGCAGCAACCCACTCCCTCATTCACTTTTCTTCCTCCTTGCCACTGTCTCCTCCGAAACCCTCGCCGCAGTGCTCCACCTTGAGCTCGACGCCGACGACCCCTTCACCGCTTCACTGCCAGAAAGCGGTCGCCGGAGTCCTTCCTCGCCGCCGCGGGACATCTTCTTCCCCGCGCCGTCGTAGCTGCTGCACGACACCAAGCTAGGGTACGTGCCATTCAAACTCGGGCCTCCGTCCTTCTCGTTCGAGTTCGTCCGCGGTTATTATTTTTCGATTTTACCACATATCTTAGATCTTTACCGCTTAGATAAATAGTGTGGATGTGGTTTGTAGTTGTCCCTCGCATCTGAAAAATTTCAGATCTAGGGTTTGTGTTATGTCTCGCACGAATGGAATGCCTAGCATGCTGACTAGTATTTTCTTCGGACATACTAGTTCGTTCTACACATTTCTTTCTTTCGAAACATCTCTCAAAGTCTGCATCTAATTCTTCATCAAAATGTTTTTGCTCGGAAAATCTTCGCTCTGAGCATTTGTAACCCTGTCCCCATTTTCCCTCGCATCTATTCTTATTCACAGGTGTATGCAATCAGTTGAGGATTCTGCTCGACCAATGAGCATGGCCGATGAAGATGTGGTAATCTTGGGTACAGCTGATGAGTCAAAAGCTCCAAATGCAAAGGACCCAACGGTAGGCCCATCAACTAGCAAAAGAAAGCGACACAAGCAAAATGTAGATGAGCAAGAAGAAGATGCTCCGAAGAAAAAGAAAGGTGGCAGACAACCATACGCCAATTCAGCTCAGTATATTTCTCATGACAATTATAACACTGTTCTAGGAGAATCAAAACGAGAAAGAGACAAGCATCTGCAAAGGATTCGACGCCGTTGGGTGCGCAAGTGGTTTAACTATGAAATGGTTCATCCTCGGTTTGCAAAGAATTTTGCCTTTCATTCTCCATGGGGCGACTGTCGTGAAATTGGCCTCATTCGAGCAAGTGATCCCTAGGAGAGACCACCGCCACCACAATATGCTGATGAGTCATCTCTTCGGACTCCTGCATCATATCCTGATGAACTGGCCAAGCGCCAGAAGAATGCTGAAAAGAGAGCCAAGAAGGCAGAAAAAGAAAGAATTCATGAAGAAGAAAATCATCGCCTTCTCAAAGATGAAGTTGAGAAAAAGAAGGCTGATGGAAAATCAGGGCGCTCCAAGCGCAAGCATGATCCCAGCACTGCTGCACTGAAGAAAAAGAGTGCACCGAAGAAGAGGCCAGCTGCACCAGCCGATAAAAATACTGAAAGCAATTCCTCCGATCAAGCTGATCCTCCACACACCAGAGAAGAAGTTCAAGCTTCTCTCTCCAAGCAAGTGAACATCACCACATCTACTGTGCTAGCTGATCTTCGAGCTCGTACTGTTCCAATTGCACCTCTGAAGAAGATCATTCTGAAGAGAAAAACTCCACCGACCTCTATCACTATGGTCGATCAGGTCAACACAACTCCTCATTCGAAGGCAATCAACTTGTAGGATTTGGTAGTTGATGCTCCTGTCAGCACCGCTAAGCCAGGCGAGCAAATTCCAAAACCAAAAGTGAAGCAAATCAAGTCTCCTACCAAGGCTCCAACCAACAAGAAACTGCTCCTAAAGAGGCTGCACCGAAAAAAAAGGTTGCTCAGTTTGCTCCACCTTGACACAACCATTGGCTTCTATGCCTCCAACCGAGCAAGTTTTAGTGCAAACTGCTCCGGTTGCACAGTCTGATGTCCAATCCGATGCTCCACACTATTTCAATCACGAATTCATCATGGAGCAGCTTGACAAGTTCATTGCAAATCCATTCGATGGTGAAGTGGCATCTTTGCCAATTCCTTCTGCAGTAATTACTCAAGCATCTGATGTTGTTCGGGACATGAGAGAAGATTTTGTTGAGATTAACAACCTCCAAGCCGAACTTAATGATCTTAATGATAGAATGAAAACAACATCTTCCAAGTTTGCCATCAAAGAACTTGAAGAATCATACATGGATATAAATCAGACATTGAATATCCTCCGCAGTAGAAGATTGGGTTTTCACTCAGATCTTGATAATATTATTCAAAAGATCTATCTTGAGCATCAAGCACAAGCCACTGGCTATAATGATCTTGTAAAGGGACACATTGATCCAAATGCTCAGCAGAAGAGGCGAAAGAAAATTTTGAAGAAAAATGCTCCTCCTACAACTACAAAGTCTCCTGATCACTCTGATGCTCAACATGCGAAAGAGAATTCCCATGAGCCAGCAATTCCTTCGCAACCTACTGCTCAAGTTACTGATGCACCTCCCTCACCAAGGCCAACTGAACCAGTGCCTGTGGCCTCCCCTGTGCGAGCTGAAATTCCATCACAGCATGTTGTTTCTGAAGAAGGTGAAATCCCTCAGTCTGAGCCCCAAGCTTCTCTTGCTCGTGACGAACAAAATGTTTCAGTTCCTCCCTCTACTCAACACCCATCCTTCAAAGAACAACATACTCTTGCTCCAGTCCGTGATTCGGGCTCAGTGCCCACTGTAAAAGAATCTGCGCCAACAAATGTACCATCCGCTCCAGCTCAACTGCAATTGTCAATCGATACAACACAAAGAATTTCAGCTAATGTTCCGACTGCAAATAGATCTGTCTCTGCGCGTCATACAGAGTCCGTAGTATATGGAGATGAAGTGATCTCAGTCGAAGATGAACTTAAATATCCATATCCTCGTGAACAACTGCCTTTGTTCTCAGCTGGTGCTGGTGCCAAAGGGCCACTTTTTAATTGGAATACACACCCCCAATTCTTTCAAGAAAGTCCGTATAAAGGGCCACGCATGTCTGAATCGCCTCGTTTTTGGACCCAAGAACAGGCCATCTACTATTCATAGATTCTCTATGACAGCCGAAAGATATTTCCTCATGAGTTCCCGGATTTCTCAGCTATGAAGAGTGTTGGCTGCTTCGATCAGATACTGCAAGATCTAGAAGACTTCTGCCTCACAAATGTCTTTACATTCGAGCATCCGTGGAACCGAGAAATCGTCCTTCAATTCTATGCAACTTTATACATCTCTGGAGATGAGTCTGACAGTTCCAAGTGGATCATGGAGTGGATGACCGAAGGGAAACGAATCAAATGCTCATCTACAGATTTTGTCTCACATTTTCATTTCCCTTGGTTTGAGCATGGCAAAAATGAAATTAGAGTGCACAACATCGATGTTATTTCAGATGAAATCTTTCGATGCACCATGGGCAAGGAAAAGATTCGTGACTACAATGGTCCTCCCTTGCCCGAGCATTTGACCTTCGAGAATCATACTCTATATCATTTGCTCACCTACACCATTTGCCCTCTGGCCGGCATGAATACAAATAATATGATTTCAGATGTTCTTAGAAATGCTATATATGCCATCTCCGAGCGATATGTCTTTGATGTTGTGGATATGTTTCTGCGAATCTTGAAGGACTCTGCTCAGCATCCGAAAACCATCAAAGTCTATGCACCCTGGATTCAGAAAGTTGTTGATTATGCTATGCATACAGAGTATCTAGCGAAGGTTAGTCACAAAAGCTTCATCCCCCCAGTACGTGATACCCTGCAAGTCTTGGAAGATATCTCTTCAAGTAAATCGCTAGACTCAAGCCATCAAGATTATCACAAAACATTCGATGGGCCACGACTGCCTCAGCATGAGCAAAAGGTATTTCATCAACCTCCATCGCTGCTTGAAGTCAGTCTGCGCACACAACAGTTGTTGCTCAAGCATATTGCTGAAGATCGCCAAGAGAAAGAACACCTTGCTACCGAGCTGAATGCTATCAACAACCAAACAAGAATCACGCATCTGATTGCTGATGAAAACAAGAAAAGCCTCTAGAAACTTCTTCACAAGTTCTTCTCTAAGAAACAACTCCGAGATTCTGATCTCAAAGAGCTTTATGACTACCTCGACAAAGGCCACTCAGTTGAAGATTATCAACCTCACAGTGCTCCTCCACTACCTGCTTGAGCGCCAACTACAGATCTTCTGCATATTATGCTTCGCAAGATAATCAAAGAATCTGAAGCCACCTCTCAGACCGAAAAACCAGCTGAAGGCAATGTGCTCTCACGGACGACTCAAGTGGCTAATCCCAATGTGCCTTCATCATCTCAGCCTCAAGCTCCCATTCCTGAAGGAAAATCTGCTGCTGTTGATGATGATGATCTTCTAGTCACTTCCGAATCAGAAACCTCTTCGGACAGTTCTTCTGGCGATGCCATTGAGTGAATCAAGTTCACAGCTTTTCCACTCATGTTATTCGTCACCTTTTTGACACTGGTTGACAAACGGGGGAGAATTACATCGAGTTTCGATAGATTTGCCTTTTGCATTCTGTTGGTTTGGTTTTGCGTGTGATTTGAAACTCTTGCTTTAAAGACTATCTATGCTATGATCTAAAACTTCTGTGCTGTAATGTTAATAACCCCGCCTGCTGCACTATTTCTCTTGAAGCATTTGTCTTGCAGGTGGAATTATTATCAGAAGTTATGAATGATTGCACTACAATCTCGATGGATTATATATTATCAGTGTGAATCATTATCTCGATCGATTGAAATTTCCTCTACACACTTCAATATATTGCAAGAGATTTTATATCATATCTATAACCCTGCATACATCTAGGGGGAGTATATTTCATCATCGAGTCAAGTAACGCTAATTCACTCTTGTTCGAATTACTTTTCACTTATCTGTCTTCACTTTGATGATTATCTGTTTTGTCAACAACCATCCAAAAATGGGGAGATTGTTGGTGCAATGATAGGCCCCTTATGTTTTGGAGTTTGTTGACATAAATAGTATGGGACTTATGTGTTTGCTAGTGCACACAGAGTAACAGGTCCCTGATGTATCGAGGAGTTTGATGCAAATGATGAAGATAATCTCTCTGTAGTGTAGCGAAGGTTATCACCGAAGATTATGATAACAAGAGTGGCCCCTCAAAAATTGCTAAAGTGAAGCAATTGGTTCGGTGTCTGTCCGAGGAAAATGACTTAGTCTGAGGAGATTGAAGACGAAGTGAAGACGTAGCATTTATTTCGTAGTTCTTCTTCTTTTTATGGAGTCATAGGACCATCGTACTATTAAGAGGGGTGTAACATTCGAAACTTTGATTCTCTGATGCTAAACCCAAATCCTATGTAAGTTGCGAGAGAAATTTCTTTCTGTTCCGAGCAAATACTTGCTAGCAAGAGACTGTGATCTTCTTCGCTGCGAGGGATTTGTCTCAGACCGAGGAGTTAGCATTACTTGTTCCTCAAGTAATGTTACCGTTGCTCCCTAATCCGACCGTTGCAAACGTGTCGGTTGGCCATTGGCTAGACCTCGTGTCCGAAATGGTCATTTCCCATCCGGGAAGGCTGTGGCTATAAATAGCCACCCCGCGCCGACTTTGTCCGATGGCTGCTCTGTTTGATTCTGAGAAGATTGTTGAGCAACCCCCTCTCTGAGTGATTTGAGTTTAAAATCCACCGAGAGAAAACCCCTAGAGCCGAAGAATTAGATAGTGGTTCAGCATCACTAGAATCTAAGTTCAGTACGCTCCACCTATTACTCTTGAGAGCTACAAACTCTCTAAACAGTTAGGTGTCAATTTCTTCAGAGACCAAGAGTGATTGTAGTTCTTGAAGAAGAAGTCTATAAAGGTTCGGAGATCACCTTCAAGTATCTACCACGAGTGATCGACATTGGTTGACGAACCAATTATCGAGGAGAATAGGGTGAAGAGAGTTTATCTTCCGTGTTAAGTCACATCCCCTCCAACCAGACGTAGTCCTTGTGCAGAAGGACGAACTGGTCGAACAAATACCCTGTCACCATCGAGCACCACTGGCTACCTCTGTTACCCATCTTTACATTCGATTTGTTTTCCTTCATGTAATTTGTTTCGATGCATGCTTCAGTTTCCGTTCGGTACTTAGTTTTAGCTCGGTGTAGTTTGTTTTTCATTTGCTCCACTACTGGGTTCTGAGAGTTTTGAGTTTTTCGAAGAAAATTTAAAACTCCCATTCAGCCCCCCTCTGGTGGACATACTTCGTTCCTACAGCACCATTTGGCAGCAAAAAAATGTGAGAGTGGGTCAGAAGACAACCACACCAGCATGTGGCCCAAATATATATGAATGAAAATGGTGGTGTGAGATGTTCAAATTCCCAATGCACAACATTGACCGCTTGGGCCCACGGGTGGGCCCGTCGCCAAAGATCGTTGAGAGGGGCCAGAAGTCAACAACCACCTGGAGGTGGCCAAATATATGTAGGAATAAAGGGTGTGATGTTTAAATACACAATGCACAACTTTGGTGGCACCTACCTCGCAAACCAGAAAGCCCCCCTTGGATATATCTATAATGACAGTCTAAGGTCGTAGCTAGCTAGGGTGCTTGCCCCACCCCCCACTTCATGTCAGCAGAATGCATGCACGTACTCATACTTTGGTCATACATGCATGTTGCCATGATCTACCATAAGACAGACAAGTGAATCTATCTCTTGATCAAGCGACCTGTTGTTGTCGAGAAAAAATGGATAGAAATACACCACTTGGGCCAATAGATTGGACCATCATAAAAAATCTCATGAGATGGGCCACAAAACCAGCACCACCTGCATGCGGCCCAAAATGATGTACGTTGGAAGGGATGATGTGTTTTAAATATCAAATAATGTACAATTTAGATGTGGCGCCTGCCTCTCGATACAGACAACCCCCATGAAAGCTAGGTAATTAAGTACGACATACGTAGGGTACAGTGTCGGTCCAACCCACCAATTCGAGCGTGTGGGAGGGAATCCTGAGAACGCATGAGCTCGAACTTTGCTCAAACATGTCACCGTGACCCGCCCTAACACGAACTAGGAGGAATCCATTCATGGTCAAACGCCCCTCATTATCGGTCAAAGGGATGATATATATATATATATATATATATATATATATATATATATATATATAGACCCCGGGGAGCCCACAGATATGTGTGTCGTCTAAAACCGCACAAGGGAGACGAGGTCGATCAGAAGACCCCCTATACCCTACATGTGGCCCAAAAATATGTATGGGTGGTGTGTGATCTGTTCAAATCCCCAATGCACAACTTCGATGGGGCACCAGCTACATTACAAACCGAACGCCGTACTCCCAAGCCAGGTTGAAGACATATGATGTCAGTTCCCCAACTTCGAGGCAGGGGGAGGGGGTATCGTCCAACGCATGTGCTCAAACTTGAGTTGGTCTAACATGGAACACAGAGCAAGAGGAAACCGTCATGGTCAAATCCTTCTCGTATGTTGGGTCAAAGGGTTAGATGAGGAACCCGTCATGGTCAAACTATTGTTGTACGTTGGGTCAAAGGTATAGATTGTGTGGGCCCACAGATCTCGATCATTTATTCTCCGATTTTTTAGAACAAGTGATACGTCTCCATCGTATCTACTTTTCCTAATGCTTTTGCTCTTGTTTTGGACTCTAATTTGCATAATTTCAATGAAACTAACCCGGACCGAAGCTGTTTTCACAGAACTACCATGGTGTTGTTTTTGTGCAGAAATAAAAGTTCTCAGAATCAGACAAAACTTTTTGGAGAATTATTTTGGAATAAATAAAAAATACTGGAACCAAGACCCACTAGAGGGGGGCCCCAGCTGCCCACTAGGCACCAGGGCGCACCACCCCTCTCTGGCGCGCCCTGGTGGATAGTGGGGCCCACAAGGCTCTGTTGACCCTAATTTCGATGCTATAAAATCCTATTTTTCTAGAAAAAACAAGAGAGGAAGTTTCATCGCGTTTTATGATACAAAGCCATCGCCACCTCCTGTTCTTCATCGGGAGGCCAGATCTGGAGCCCGTTCGGGGCTTCGGAGAGGGGGATCTTTGGTCTTCATCATCATCAACCATCCTCCATCACCAATTTCATGATGCTCACCGCCGAGAGTGATTAATTCCTTCGTAGGCTCGCTGGTCGGTGAGGAGTTGGATGAGATTCATCATGTAATCGAGTTAGTTTTGTTAGGGCTTGATCCCTAGTATCCACTATGTTATGAGATTGATGTTGCTATGACTTTGCTATGCTTAATGCTTGTCACTAGTGCCCGAGTGCCATGATTTCAGATCTGAACCGTTTATGTTTTCACCATTATATCTATGTTCTTGATCCGATCTTGCAAGTTATATGCACCTGCTATGTGTTACGGTCCGCATACCCCAAGGTGACAATAATTGGGATTCTTTCCGGTGATTACCGTAGTTTGAGAAGTTCACGTATTCACTATGTATTAATGCTTTGTTTCGGTTCTCTATTAAAAGGAGGCCTTAATATCCCTTAGTTTCCTTATGGACCCCGCTGCCATGGGAGGGTAGGACAAAATATGTCATGCAAGTTCTTTTCCATAAGCATGTATGACTATTTACGGAATACATGCCTACATTATATTTATGAATTGGAGCTAGTTCTGTGTCGCCCTTGGTTATGACTGTTATATGATGAATATTTTCCAACGAAATCACTGATCCAATGCCTACGAGATTTTTCACATATTGTTCTTGCTAAGTTACTACTATTGCTGCTACTGTTACAACTGCTACAAAATTACTGCTACCACTATTACTGTTACTATTGTTGCTACTACTTTTGCTATCACTATCAAACTATCATATTACTGTGCTACTGATCACTTTACTACAGATATTTAATCTCGAGGTGTGGGTGAATTGACAACACAACTGCTAATACTTACAAATATTCTTTGGCTCCCCTTGTGTCGAATCTATAAATTTGGGTTGAATACTCTACCCCCGAAAACTATTGCGATCCCCTATACTTGTGGGTTATCAAGACCTTTTTTTGGCGCTGTTGCCGGGGAGCATGGCTATATTTGTTGAGTCACTTGGGATTATTATCTATTTATCACTATGAAGAATCTGAAGGATACTAGAACCAAGATCGTTCCCTCTAAGATGAGGGGAGGTAAGGAATTGCCATCTAGCTCTGTACTTGATTCTCCTTCTGTTTTGGGTAAGCTTGCGACACCACAACCTGCTATTAATTCTGATATGTCGCAAGTAATTGATGATGCTACTTCTGTTATGAATGATGCTAGTATCTTGCTTGATAAGAATGTGCCACTAGGTGAATTTCTTGAAGAATAACCTGCTAGACTTAAAGATATTGAGAATTCTGAAACTGATGAAGTCTTTGAAACTAAAAATTATGAAACACCAATTAGACCTAGCTCTCCTAGATATGAATTGCCTAAGATACCTGAAGGTTATGTTATGGATGAAGAGGTTGCAAGGGATTTTATTGCTTGTAAATATAGAGATGATCTTCAGAAATTATTATGCAAGTTGAAAGAAAAAACTTTGAATGCTAGGATGAAATATGATCCTAAGTTTGCTACTTCACCTATCTTTGTTACTGATAAGGATTATGAATTCTCTGTCGACCCAGAGTTAATTACTTTGGTCGAATCTGATCCTTTCCATGGCTATGAAACTGAAATTGTTGTGGCACATCTTACTAAATTAAATGATATAGCCACCCTATTTGCTCATGATGAGAAAAATCGCTACTACAATATTCTCAAGTTATTTATGTTCTCGTTAAATGGTACAATACTCTTGCTCCTGGTTGTGTGCGTAGTCCCCAGGATATGATTTATTACTTCTCTGGAAAATATTTTCTTGCTCATAAGAAACAAGCTGCCTTACAGGAAGAGAGTCTCCCACAAGCTTGGGGGAGGCTTCTCCAATTACTTAATGCTTTGCCTGAGCATCCTCTCAAGAAAAATGAAATACTTGATATCTTCTATAATGGACTAACCGATGCTTCTAGGGACTTCCTAGAAAGTTGTGCTGGTTGTGTTTTTAGGGAATGAACTATTGAACAAGCTGAGGAATTATTGAATAATATATTGAGGAATTATGATGATTGGACACTTCCTGAGCCACCGCCTAAACCCACTCCAAAGAAGAGGGGTATTTTATTTCTTAGTCCCGAAGATATGCAAGAGGCAAAGAAATGCATGAAGGAAAAAGGTATTAAAGTCGAGGATGTTAAGAATTTACCACCTATTGAAGAAATACATGGTCTTGACACACCACCACATGTGGTGGAGGTAAATTCTCTTTTAATGTTTGATGAAGGTGATATCCCTTATAATAAACATCCTAGTCAATGCTTGTATGAATTCGACAACTACATTAGAAAACAAGATCACTTCAAAGCTAATGCTATGAAACAGTTGAAACAAAATTCTGATATGATAGCCTGCTTGAGTGACTTGTTATTTAGAATCACTAATGATGTTAGAGGAGTAGGAAAACATGCCTCTATGGTTCAAACTCAGTTAGAACAAGTTGCTAAATCTCAAAGTGAGTTACTCAATGAAATGAATAATAATATGAACGATTATGCTGTTAGAGTAGCAACTAGAGGAGGTAAAATGACTCAGGAACCTCTTTATCCCGAAGGTCACCCTAAAAGAATTGAACAAGACTCTCAAAGAATTAATGCTGATGCACCTAGTCCTACTAAAAAGAAAAAGAAAAAGAAAAAGAAAAATGATAGGACTTTGCACACCTCTAGTGAACCTGAAGTAGAAAAACCTCCTGATGAAAACAATGATGTCTCTATTTCTGATGCTGAAACTCAATCTGGTAACGAACAATCATCTAGTGATAATGAAAATGATAATGATGATGTTCATGTGGATGCTCAACCAGAAAATGATAAAGAACGAGATAATGATGTTGAAATAGAACCTGCTGTTGATCTTGATAACCCACAACCTAAAAATAAACGTTATGATAAGAGAGACTTTGTTGCTAGGAAACATGGTAAAGAAAGAGAACCATGGGTTCAGAAACCCATGCCCTTTCCACCTAAACCATCTAAGAAAAAGGATGATGAAGAATTTGAACGCTTTGCTAAAATGCTTAGGCCAGTCTTTTTGCGTACTCGTTTGACTGATATTTTAAAGATGTCCCCTTATGCTAAATACATGAAAGATATTGTCACTAATAAAAGAAAAATAACTGAAGCTGAAATCTCCACTATGCTTGCTAATTATTCTTTTAAGGATGGAGTACCTATGAAAATAGGAGATCGAAGAATACCAACTATACCATGCTCCATTAAAAGAAACTATGTCAAAACTGCTTTATGTGATTTGGGAGCCGGTGTTAGTGTTATGCCTTTCTCTTTATATAAAAGTCTTGATTTGAATAAACTCACACCTAATGAAATATCATTACAAATGGCTGACAAATCAACTGCCATACCTATCAGTATTTGTGAGGATGTGCCCGTTGTTGTTGCAAATGTTACTATCTTAACAGACTTAGTTATACATGAGATGCCCGAGGATGACAACATGTCGATTATCCTTGGTAGACCCTTTTGAATACTGCAGGGGCTGTTATTGATTGCAATAAAAGCAAAGTCACTTTTCATATCAATGGTAATGAGCATACAATGCACTTTCCGAAGAAACAATTTCAAGTGAATGGTATTAATGTTATTGAAAAGTCTCCGACAATTACTATTGGAAGTTTTCAACTCCCTCTACCTACTGCCAAAAAGAAATATGGAACACTTATTGTTGGGGAGATGCTTATCCCCATTGAGGTAACTTAGTGTTTTTACGAAAATTCTTCGGGTTCATGTTAATCGAAAGTGGTTGTTAATAAGACTTGATCAACCTTATTAATGGATTACTTTTGAGAGATATGTGGTCGATGAATCCAGTAAGCACAACTTTCTGTACCCACTTTTTGTTTTCTGTTATTTTTAGTTAAATAAAATAAAATGCCATGTTTTTCGTGTTTTCTGAATTTTTCGTGCAATAAAAAAGGTGCCCAAAAATAAAAGTGCTCAGAATGACCTAAAATTTTGACACGATTATTTTCTGAATATTTAAGAATTTCTGATATAAATAACATCACGGGGGGTGCCCCTGGTGCCCACTAGGCACTAGGGTGCGCTAGCTACCCCAGGCGAGCCCTGGTGGGTAGTGGGCCCCATGAGGCCCCCCTCACTTATCCCTTTAGCCCATATCACCACCAACCTCCAGAAAAAAATCACTCCAGCTCTCTCTCTCTCTTGTTCTTGCTCTCAAACCCACGGATTTTGATCTCTTTGCTCAAAGCTTTATTTCCGAAACTGTTTTGGGGGAGTGCTACTTGAAATTTCTTCTTAGGAAGATGGACCTTTTTTTTGAAGGAGTTCATCTAAGAAGAATGCCAAGGGAGTCACCGGTGAATCATCAGCTGGTGACATCAACACTCCACGATGGACGAAGGTCCGGCCATGCGAATGGCCGCACATTGCCTTCATGGAAGAAGCCGGATTCCACCAAGAGTTCACGCAATTCATTGCAAATGCTGGACTTACCAACTTCCTCGCAGATGAGTGTGACCAACACCATACCCTCACGAACTCCTTTGTGCAAAAATATTATTTTATGAATAGGCATGAACCTCTTGCGGTGCGATTTAATTTATATTCTAAAACCCGTCAGATACCGCTCACTGAATTTTGTGAGATATGTCTAATTCCCTCTGATGGGGAATTAAGAGAGCCTAGACCGGCAGCGTTTGAGGACTTCCTCCTCACTTTGACAGTGGGTGAGGAAAGAGGCATGTCGAAAGCCACAGCCACTAGTCTGCAATTTCCTTCTATGCATTACTTTGCTTTATTTATCACGAAGTGTTTGACTGCTAGAGAGAAGGACAATATACTTAGTGCCCCTCACCTCGCCATTTTACGCCGTGCACTTCACAATGATCACACCTTTAACCTAGGGGCTATTATTGCACGTCATCTGCATCTTAACAGAACTAAGGATAAAATCCGTGGTGGTATTTATGCCACTCGCTTAGCAAGTCACTTTAATGTTCAGATACGCCAGCAGGATTATTTTTTTCCTAGAGTTTATTTAGATCGCCAGTCGATGGCGGGCCACCACTTTGTTGATAACAATGAGCCACTTAACCCTCTTCGCTATAACTTGGTCTTCTGTGAGAAGACCCGTGACATTATTCCGTTGCCTACACCTGCTTTGTTTGATTCTCATGCCAGGAAAGGACACACCGTCCTATCGGCGGACATTGTCGCCTAACAGAACGCCCAGGCAGCGGCGGAGGAGGAGCCCCAGGAGTGGGACGCTCAGGTGCCGCCACTGCAACACTTTTACATGGGACCGGATAGCTACTATGGATGGTGATTACCAAGCTAGGCCAAAAGCCTAAGCTTGGGGGAGTACGTATTTCCACCGAAATTACATTCATGTTCACACACTTCATTCCAGTTGTCGGTGTACACCCTTTTTCATTGTATTATCCATGTTTGTTTTATTTTCTCGCTTTCTTCTTGTGTGTTTGAAAAACTTTGAGAAAATCCAAAAATATTTCTCATTTCTTTTCAGTTTTTCTTTCTAGTTTAATTAGTTGTAGTATTAAAGGAAAACCCCAAAAGATTTCTTACTTCTTATTTTGCTTGTTGGGAGCTTTCCCGTGTAAATTGTTTTTCTCATTTCTATTTTTCTTTCTTTAATTTGCTTCTTTCAAGAAAAACTAAAAACTCTAAAAATATTCCAGTGTGTTTCTCTAAAATTCTTTTCTTTCGTTTTGTTGAGTCGTACCAAGGAGAAGACCACGATGAAAATGTTGAGTGGCTCTCGTATGCATTATTGTTGATCTAACAAAGAGCCCATGTTATTTTGTCTTCTCCTTTAACTAAAATGTTGGAGATTCCAGCTTAGTCCATGGCACTCTTGCACTATTATTATTTTCATATCATTCGGCCGTGCAAGTGAAAGGCAATAATGACGATATATGATGAAGTGACTGTGGCGGGAAAAGCGGGTATGAACTCAACTTGTTTTTGTTTTTTTAAATATGTTTAACTCAGTATCCATGATTTAGAATATTATGACTAAACATGCTTGCAATGACAATTCGAGATTATAGTTGCTCATGCCATGCTTAAGTAGCTAGGAGTGGATAATGATTTATCTTGAGTGTCAACATGCATTAAAATGATTGTGATGTAGTATGATGATATGGTATCCTCCTCTGAATGTTTCAAGTGGCTTGACTTGGCACATGTTCACGCATGTAGTTGAATCAAAACCAATATAGCCTCCATGATATTTATGTTCATGGTGTTTATGTCCTACTCATGCTAGCACTCAATGTTGATTATTCATAATGCATGCATGACCTTTTTTGCTCTCTAGTTGGTCGCTTCTCAACCTAATTGCTAGCCTTCACCTGTACTAAGCGGGAATACTACTTGTGCATCAAAACCTTAAACCAAAGTTATTCCAGATGAGTCCACTATATCTACCTATATGTGGTATTACCATGCTGTTCCAAGTAAATTTGCATGTGCCACATCTTGAAATTCAAATGAACATCTGTTTTGTGTGCCCGGACCGCTCATGGAGCGACAGGGGGTGGTCAGTATCTTCTATGCTAAGCGGGTTATTCTCATGATGAGTGTTTATTCACTCTTCCTTGCATGAGAGGGACTGGTAATAGGGATGCCCAGTCCCAAAATAAAAAATTACAAATAATTAAACAAAACTCCCCCGAACTGTTGTTGGCATGGAGGGCACCCGAGGATTCGGCTAGCCATGGCTTGTATTTGTTGGTGGAGGGGGAGTAAACCTTACTTTTATCGCTTGGGAACCGCCGCTAATGTGTTTAGCAAGGAAGATATTGAAAACTCTTGCTCGTAACATTGACAGGAAGGGTATACCTCCCAAATTTATATTTATCCCTGATTTAAACTTCGAGCTCTGGCACCTCTACAAATCCCTGCTTCCCTCTGCGAAGGGACTATCCATTTACTTTTATGTTATTTTACTTTTATGTTGAGTCATCACATTCTCAAACAAGCACCGGTCCTGAGAGCACTATTGTCATCCTCATGCATTGTGCATAGTTAATGTTGAATGCATCATGACTAGATCTCTTCTACCATTTAGTCGATGCTTGAACTTTGGAGGTGCTCTGCATTTATGTTTTGCAGTCTCAGAAAGGGCTAGCGAGATACCATTATTGTCATATTATATCACGATTGTTTTGACAAAGTGTTGGCATTTGAAATATTTTATTATTGCTTGCTAGTTGACTATGCCATTGATATGAGTGAATATAATTTCTAAGAGTTATTGCTTGCATGGTTAGTTATGATCTTTGCTGAAAACCTGGGTGCTATTTAAGCATATATATGGACACAAGAACAAAAGAGTTTGTAAAAGTTTTTCTTTATCACTTTCAGTTTGTCAACTGAATTGCTTGAGGACAAGCAATGGGTTAAGCTTGGGGGAGTTGATACGTCTCCATCATATCTAGTTTTCCTAATGCTTTTGCTCTTGTTTTGGACTCTAATTTGCATGATTTGAATGAAACTAACCGGGACTAACGCTGTTTTCAGCAGAACTACCATGGTGTTGTTTTTGTGCAGATATAAAAGTTCTCGGAATCGGATGAAACTTTTTGGAGAATTACTTTGGAATAAATAAAAAATACTGGAACCAAGACCCACTGGAGGGGGGGGGGCAGCTGCCCACTAGGCACCAGGGCATGCCACCCCCCTCTGGCGCGCCCTGGTGGGTAGTGGGGCCCACGAGGCTCCGCTGACCCTAATTCCGATGCTATAAAATCCTATTTTTCCAGAAAAATAGGAGAGGAAGTTTCATCATGTTTTATGATACGGATCCGCTGCCACCTCATGTTCTTCATCGGGAGGCCAGGTCTGGAGCCCGTTCGGGGCTTCGGAGAGGGGGATCTTTGGTCTTCGTCATCATCAACCATCCTCCATCACCAATTTCATGATGCTCACCGCTGGGAGTGAGTAATTCCTTCGTAGGATCGCTGGTTGGTGAGGAGTTGGATGAGATTCATCATGTAATCGAGTTAGTTTTGTTAGGGCTTGATCCCTATTATCCACTATGCTCTGAGATTGATGTTGCTATGACTTTGCCATGCTTAATGCTTGTCACTAGGGCCCGAGTGCCATGATTTCAGATCTGAACCGTTTATGTTTTCACCATTATATCTATGTCTAGATCCGATCTTGCAAGTCATATTCACCTATTACGTGTTATGATCCGTAAACCCCGGTGTGACAGTAATCGGGATACTTTCCGATGATGACCGTAGTTTGAGGAGTTCATGTATTCACTATGTGCTAATGCTTTGTTCCGGTTCTCTATTAAAAGGAGGCCTTAATATCCCTTAGTTTCCTTATGGACCCCGCTGCCACGGGAGGGTAGGACAAAAGATGTCATGCAAGTTCTTTTCCATAAGCACGTATGACTATTTACGGAATACATGCCTACATTATATTTATGAACTGGAGCTAGTTCTGTGTTGCCCTAGCTTATGGCTGTTAATTATATGATGAATATTATCCAATGAAATCACCGATCCAATGCCTACGAGTTTTTCACATATTTTTCTTGCTAAGTTACTACTGTTGTTGCTACTGTTACAACTGCTACAAAATTACTGCTACCATTGTTACCATTACTATTGCTGCTACTACTATTGCTATCACTATCAAACTATCATATTACTGTGCTACTGATCACTTTGCTGCAGATATTTAATCTCTAGGTGTGGTTGAATTGACAACTCAACTGCTAATACTTACAAATATTCTTTGGCTCCCATTGTGTCGAATCTATAAATTTGGGTTGAATACTCTGCCCTCGAAAACTGTTGCGATCCCCTATACTTGTGGGTTATCGCAAGAAATAACAAAGAAAACATCATTCTACAAATTACCAAAACAAGGATCCCAAGGTTTATATAATCAACATGACAGGTCACTACAGACACATTTAGATGCTAAATGTCTGTAATGACCGTATCATGGCGCTTAAACAAAGCTTGAGATATGAAACTTCCCACCGGGTCACCCATCCTTAGACTCTTCCAGCCCCAGCATGCTTAACTTCTACGTTCTATTAGACTCGGCTAGCGGATGGGAAGCCGCCCCTTGCTCATAAGAGTTGCCTCCTTGCCTTTAAAGCGTTTTATGCTGGTCATCGTGCGGGACCTACTCCCTACTATCACACACATTTGTACTTTTAGAAACTGTGTGCAATATTTACATGGCCGGTGTGTCGCCGCCTAGCCTTCTATGAGCATTGACACTGGAAGCAGGAAACCGATGGGAGGAGTGGCCGGAAATGGTAGCATGTTTGGATATATAACAACACCATTAATATGGACAACTTAGTAAAGAAGGAAGCGCGAGCTAGCATGATGCATGCGCACAGTGCTTACCCACGGGTGCTAGATGGTTGACCAAAACCGCTTTAATCAGGGTTTGTTTGACCTTTTTTTATACATTACAATTGAGTTTTCTAAGCATTAATTTAATGTGCATAATTCAAATTTGAACTACAAATACATTCTCCAATCATACATGTGTCCTTGGGTGCATGTTTAGGTCCCATGCAAGGAATGGGAATGAATTACAACCGTCTCGGCGTCCTGGCTTGGCCTCAAACATTGAGAATCTCGATTTTTAAAATGCCGTAAATCCAAAACTCATCAGAAAATCATGACACTTGGCATGGTGTCACGATATGGCACATATATGTTAGGGTTAAAAATTGTCCAATTTGGGGCAAGTTTTATTACAAGCCTCTTACAAACCGGAGCTTCTCTCAAGAAGCCTCGTGGTTCCGATAGGGAAATGTGTCCCCCTTGTGGGTGAAACGATAATCGCTGCCTCTTCTCGTCTTGTATTTTTTTTCTACAGGCAACATGGAACAAACAGGAGATTCGTGCTGAAATTTGATATTATTCAGGGTTCGTTTGGCCTTTTTTATACATTAATTGAGTTTTCTAGACATTTAATGTTCATAATTCAAATCTGAACTACAAATACATGATCCAGTGCACCAAAATGGTTAGAAAAATCATACATGTGTCCTTGGGTGCATGTTTAGGTCCCATGCAAGGAATGGGAATGAATTACAACCGTCTCGGCGTCCTGGCTCGGCCTCAAACATTGGGAATCTCGGTTTTTAAATCCCCGTAAATCCAAAACTCACCAGAAAATCATGAAAGTTGGCATGGTGTCATGACATGGCACATATATGTCATGGTAAAAAGTCCAATTTGGGGCAAGTTTTATTACAAACCTCTTACAAACCGGATCTTCTCTCAAGAAGCCTCGTGGTTCCGATAGGGGAACGTGTCCCCCTTGTGGGCGAAATGATAATCGCTGCCTCTTCTCGCCTTGTATTTTTTTCTACAGGCAACATGGAACAACAGGAGATTCGTGCTGAAATTTGAAATTATTCAGGGTTCATTTGGCCTTTTTTATACATTAATTGAGTTTTCTTGGCATTTAATGTCCATAATTAAAATCTGAACTACAAGTACATGATTCAGTGCACCAAAATGTCTAGAAAAATCATACATGTGTCCTTGGGTGCATGTTTAGGTCTCATTGAAGGAATGTGAATGAATTACAACTGCCTCGTCGTCCTGGCTCGGCCTCAAACATTGGGAATCTCGGTTTTTAAATCCCCGTAAATGCAAAATTCATGAGAAAATCATGAAACTTGGCATGGTGTGATGACATGGAACATATATGTCATGGTAAAAAAATTGTCCAATTTGGGCGAAGCTTTATTACAAACCTCTTACAAACTGGAGCTTCTCGCAAGAACCCTCGTGGTTTTGATAGGAAAACATGTCCCCTTGTGGGCGAAATGATAATCGCTGCCTCTTCTCGCCTTGTGTTTTTTTCTACAGGTAACATGGAACAACAAGAGATTCGTGCTGAAATTTGAAACTATTCAGGTTTCGTTTGGCCTTTTTATACATTAATTGAGTTTTCTAGGCATTTAATGTCCATAATTCAAATTTGAACTACAAGCACATGCTCCAATAAACCAAAATGGGTTGAAAATCGTATATGTGTCCTTGGTTGCATGTTTAGGTCTCATTGAAGGAATGGGAATGAATTACAAACGTCTCATCGTCCTGAAACAATGAGAATATTGGTTTTTAAATCCCCGTAAATCCAAAACTCACCCAAAAATCATGAAACTTGGCATGGTTTCATGACATGGCACATATATTCCATGGTAAAAAAATTGTCCAATTTGAGACAAGGCGCACACATTAATAGCCAACACAGTCCTTGTGAAACAAATAGCTGACACGTTACTATCGCAAACGGTTATATTATTTGAACAGTGTGTTCCTGTAACCATTTAAGTGCGGCCACGCATCCCTCTTTTTGTTGGAGAGTACTACCTCGGTCCTGGTTCATTAGTCCTCTTTGTATTTTGTGCCAAAATTTAACCATAGTCGGTGGCGTGCGTGCAGCTGTTTGATTAGACGGGACGAGCGCGAGAAGTCCGTAGTGCAGGGTTGACAGGACGCGTGCGAGCAGTCCATCACGCATGCTCAACGGGACGCGTGCGACCTGTCCGCCACGCATGCTCACCGGTAAGTGAGCTCTTTGACCTCCATCCATCAGCCGCCTGTCTCGCTCACAACTTCTCCATTAATGGTGGCCGAGCCGCTATTTAGCACGCGGTTAATTAAAGCCCCTGGACAGAGGGTGTTTGCTTGTGATCCCATGGCCCCGCTCAATGTTAGCATTTGCTTTGTTCCTGCCTCGCTGACAACGTGATTTTAGCTTGTTTTCAACTCGTATTCCGGATAATTTAAAATGCCACATGCGGCAATGGATAATACGACGACAAAATTAAATGGCAATGGATAATACGACGAAAAATTTACAATGGCGCGGATAATAATTGTCTTACATATTTCCGATAATTAGAAATGCCACATGCGGCAATGCCTGAAAGACATAGGGGCAAGAGAAGAAGGAAATCACAGACAACGATCTGGGTTGCTACTTTCTCTAGTCCTTGATGGATCATTGGGCGACAAGTTCCTCCAGCTCCTTCAAATCCTCACGACTTTGCTTGACAGCAGCCATGGATTCCTCCACCTACAGCTCACGCTCGATGCGGAGCTTCCTCAAGTCACCCATAAGTTCCTTGGCGACCGCTTTCAGCGTCATCCCTGAGGCACTGCTCTGCTCATGCAGCTTCTTCCAGCCGGCGGCCACCTCCTCCTTCTTGGCGAGCTTGTTTAGAGATAGAGGTGTCGATAAAATTAAAATACGGAGATGAGGGAATCATGATCATCTTTAGAATAGCAATATATATTGTCATATAACTTCTTACGCTAAAGTGATAATTTGTTCACAAGGTAAAGTATGAACCAAAAACTTTATTGAAAACTAACAAACTATGATCTCGGTCATTGAAGCGATTGCAATTTGTCATAATATCGGAAAGAATCAATGTAAGAGCTTTTAATTAGCAAGTTCACATACTCAACCATCATTTAATCTTTCATAATTGCTACCACTCACGCGATACTTATTAGATCAAAGCTTCAATCAGACACATGGAAAGATAGGGACTTATAGCTTCACCTCCCAACCATTTACCTCATGGGTAATGTCAACAATAATAATTTATGATCATCTACATTCGAGTGGATATGTATGTTTGGATCTTTCCCCAACACATAGTGCTTGCCAAAAAGAGAAAATATCAAAGGAAGGGTGAAGATCACCATGACTCTTACATAAGGGTAGTTATTAAAAATAAAAGATAGGCCCTTCGCAGAGGGAAGCAGGGGTTTTCATGCGCTTTTTGGTTGGATGCAAGAAATCTTAATGCAATGGAACGTCACTTTATATTGCTGCTTGTGATAGAGAAATTTATTATCGAGTCCGTCGCTTTTGTTTCTTCCCCATCACAAGTTCGTATAAAGTTTATTTTCCTCACACTAAAAGATCATACATATTTAGAGAGCAATTTTTATTGCTTGCACCGATGACAACTTACTTCAAGGATCTTACTCAATCCATAGGTAGATATAGTGGACTCTCATGGCAAAATTGGGTTAAGGGTTTTTGGATTCACAAGTAGTATCTCCACTTAGTGCAGAATTTTTGGCTAGCATAGAATGAGAAGCAAGCTCAACATGTTGGAGGATCAATGACAATATAACTTCTATTCGGATATAAGGGAACATAACACATTATGTTGTCTTCCTTGTCTAACATCAACTTATTAGCATATACTATTTTAATGAGTGCTCACAATCACAAAAGATGTCCAGGATAGTGTATTTATATGTGAAACCTCTCTTTCTTTATTACTTCCTATTAAGTGCAACAATGACCAATACTATGTTTGTCAACCCTCAACAAATTTCGTGCATCATACTTCTTATATGTGAAGTCATCACTCTCCATAAGATTATTATATAATCTTTTTATTTCTTTTATTCTTTTTATTTTCAAAGATCAAAGAAAGAAAGCAAAAGCCTCAACTCAAAACTAATCTTTATTATCTAACTCTCGCACTCGATTATATAGATAGAACATAAAGCAAAAACTTAAAGAATAGATCATACTAAAGCTTTTATTCTACTAGATCAAGATTTAACCAAAAAGGATCAAACTAAGATAAATGATAAAGATAAAGATGTGATGGTGATACGATACCGGGGCACCTCCCCCAAGCTTGGCACAAGCCAAGGGGAGTGCCCATACCCATGTACTCAAATCTCCTTCTTCACAGGTGGTGGTGATGAAGTTGATGACGTGGGAGGCTTGTCCTCCATATTCCAAGGCATAGGCTCACCATCATATAATGATGAGCGAGTCTCTGGAATCCTCAAATCTGCAGCCAAACTCATCCTCTTAAATCTGTATTCATACTCATAGTTTTGGTTTTGCAGGAGTGGGCGCTCGGAGTCCAGAAACTGTGACCAGAAGAGCCATTGCGTGGAGTCCTCCTCGAGGGTGGCATAGTGCCTCATCGCGGCTGCCGCATTCTTCGGAAGTTCGGCGAAGACGCCTATGGAGCGCCAGACCTGCGTCAGCAGGGTGAACCTGTTGCCTCCGAACACACTCTGCAGTAAGTATTTCTTACCATTTGCAATTTGCGCGGCTTGGCGGAGCTCCTCCCGGACACCTCGCGCGTCACTCCTCACCTCCTAAAGCTCCTTCTCCGCCTTGGATAGCCGGGAGGATTGCTCCTCCTGTCCCTTCTCAAGGGCCTCCAGCTTCTTGGCCGCATCCTGGAGGTCCACTTGGACTTTGGTCACTCGAGCCTCGTGCTGATCAACGGCAAGCTTGGCCTTCTCAAGCTCGGCCACCGCCTTCTCAGCGGCCATCTTCTTCGCGGCCGCCTCGGTCTCGGCTTTCTTCAGGGCCTCCTTCAAGCCCTCGACCTCGGTGGCAGCAGCTACAGGATCATCAAGATAAGGGATTAGCACACAGTTCGGCTCGTCAATATCCGGCGTCAAGCAAGTACACATCTTCTCACAAGGCTTACCTTGCTCCTCGTCAAGCCGTTTGTTGACAAGGTCAAGCTCTTTATCAGATAGCTTGAGCTTCTGATCCATCTCCTCTAACGTCGCGGCATTAGCGGCCGCGCCCACAGAAGATGCTTGCGTCAGCAAAAGAAATGTCGACATTATTATTCGGCCTACCGAATTTGATCCTCTGCAGGTCTCTCTGAGGTCCTGGCAGAGTCTCGGGGGCTGCTATGTATACGGCCTACCCAAACTAACAATTACAACCGCATTATGAGGAAAGAGCATTACTTGACTTACCTCAAAGCCTGTTAGAAGGCCTTGGACAGCGTCGTTCAGTCCGGATTGGACGGAACGAACACTCTGCATGACCGCACTCATTAGAGTGCGGTGCCCATCAATGATGACGGAGTTGTTCACCAGCTCCTCCAGCATGTCTGGCCAGCCAGCCGCCGCCCGTGTAGAGGTGTTCGGCGCTGGCGTTGGCTCCCCGTCCCCCTCCCCGCTGGAGGAGCCTGTGCCGTCGAAGGCCTTGGGGGCTCGGGAGCGGTCGACGGATGGGGTCCGGATGGTCCGGACTCTTTTCCCTCATCAGCCAGGAGGGACGCTCCCTCCTTGTCTTTGGTGACCAATGTGTTTACCTCGGTCATTACGGCGTCTGCCTCCCCCTCTGTGTTCGGGGGAGGAGGAGTCCTTTGGGACCGCACCTCCTCAACCTCTTCGGGGATTAGAGGAGGCGCGGAGTGCGCCATAGACTCACTGTCTGCCAGTTCGGCGAGCGGAGATGTCCCCTATGAAGTTTGCTCGGTGGGGCATTCGTGTGGGGAACTGCAACTCGGAGGGGTTAACCTTCAACTAAAGCAAATTACTGAAAATGAGATAGCTAAAAATGCCAATGCCTTACCTGTTGGTCGGGGGATTGACCCTGGGCTCCTTCTCCGGAACCTTCTCGGACACTTCGGACTTCTTGTCGGAGTCCGAACTGTCGGACAGAACCAGCTTGGGCCGGCATCGTCTCTTCGGGGTCGGAGAAGGTTGGACCTCCTCGACGTCCTCGGACGCCGCCCTCTTCTTGGAGTGCGAGGAGGCACTCTCCTCCGCGTCCTCATCCTCGCCCCCATCCTGCACGGATGAGGCCGCAGCGTCTCCGGACCGATTGCCCGGATGAACCCTGCGGCGGAGGCCCTCCCTGGCCTCCAGCGCTTCTTTCTTCTTGCCCTTCTTGGCGGGCGCCTTATAAGGCACCACGACCAGCAGCTTTTCCAGCTGCTCTGAGCGGGGCCCTTCTGGCAGAGGCATCGACTCGCGGATCTTCTTGGCCTTGGCAAGCCAGCCCTGCAAAATCCACATATCAGGGTTAGACCGAGTCAAACATGGTGTGAATATCCGAACACTCCTCGAAGAAAAATGCTGCTCACCTCCCTTGGGGGGTTCTCGGTGTCGAGGCCGATGTCCTTCCCCTCAACTAGCCACTCCTTCTGGGGCTGGAATAGTTGGCCCCATATCTTGTCAGGAGTCATGCCGTAGAGGTGTGTCACGGTGGCCAGATCCTCGGGCTCGTGCTCCCACATAGGCTTGGCCCTCTCCTAGCAAGGGAGCAGCAGACGGTGGAGCATGATCTGGACCACGTCGACCAGCTTCATGTCGGTCTCTATTATGCTATCGACTGCAACGCTTTCGTATCGGCAACACACCCCCAGTCCGGGCTCTTGGTGGTCCAAGAGGCCAATCTGGTACGGGGTCCAGACCTGAATGCGGGGGCCGCTCCCCAGGCGGCCTCCCTCAGCTTGGTGATATAAAACCACTCCTTCTGCCACATCTGGACGGTGTCGATGAAGTGGCCGTCCGGCCACTGGACCCGTGTCAACTTACTAATCATGGCCCCTCCACAGTCCGCATGCTCGCCGTCGACCACTTTGGGCTTGACATTGAACACCTTCAGCCATAAACCAAAGTGCAGCTGGACCCGAAGGAGTGCTTCACAGACCACAATGAAGGTCGAGATGTGGAGGAGGGAGTTGGGGGCTAGATCATGAAAATCCAGCGCATAGAAGAACATCAGCCCCCGCACAAAGGGATGCAGGGGAAATCCGAGCCCCCTAAGGAAATGGGGGAGAAAAACTACCCTTTCGCCCGGCTCGGGTGTAGGGATGATCTGGCCCTCTTCGGGGGCCCGATGGGCGACATTGGCCGGCAAGTAGCCGGCCTCCTTCAGCTTCAGAATGTCCCCGTCAGTGACGGAGGAGGCCTCCCACTTCCCATTGGCGCCAGATCTGGCCATGGTTGAAGGAGGAGAAGTGGGATTCGCAGTGGAAGCAGGGAGAAAGGGCGCTGGAGCTCTGAAGGTCTGCGTGAGCGAAAGGTGGAAGAGGGCGTGGGATGCAGACTGTAGCAGCACCCCTTTATAGACTGTGGACAGGCCAGGGATTCCTTTTTCCACGCCATTGGCTGCTCCACTTCCCGATATCTCCGCAACGTTATAAGCGGGGAGGGGAATCGAAATCATTAACCATATCCCCCGAAAAACAGGACATGATCTTCACCTTGAGGGGACATGTCAAACGTGGCATCAGCCTCGAGCCGCGCTTCGAGAAATAGTAACTGCTTGGTGTTATGGTCGGAAGCGACTCTTTGTTGAGAGAGAAAAAGTTGTCAGATAAAGGCACTATTTGCGCTTGAGCGATGTTTTTATTGCCTTCGGTGTTAAGTAAAACTACCGTTTCGGATTCCGGACATCACCTGGTTCCGAACATGGAAGAAATCGCCTCGCAAGACGAATATAGGTCGGACGAGTGGATGCTGGATACAAGTCTTGGCATTGGAAGCAAGTTCGGGGGCTACTGAGAGAGTCATGGACTAAGGGGTCCTCGGGGCGACGGCCCATTGTACATGGGCCAGACTGGTGGAGCCGTATGGTGACCGGAGATCTATGAAGCCGTGGTGTGCCCTCCAAGTCAAGGATGGACGAGATCTCTTTCCCTCCTGTTGTAATCTATCTCCGGTAACCCTAACCATATCGGTGTCTATATAAACCAAGGGTTGTAGTCATTAGGGTTAGAGCTACATTCATCACCTCATAGCCTTAGGGTTTAGCTCATGCTGATCTCGAGGTAGATCTACTCTGTAAACCACGTTATACATTCAATACAATCAAGCAGGACATAGGGTTTACCTCTTCGAGAGGGCCCAAACCTGGGTAAACACTGTGTTCGTTGTCCCTTGTTACCCATCGACCCTAGATCCACAGCTCGGGACCCCCTACCCCGAGGTCTGCCGGTTTTGACACCGACAAGCTCCTCCTAAAGAGGTGCATTTTATTTGCGAACAATTTTTGAAATTTTTGGGTCACCAAATGATATCAATAATACTTCACAAGATTGATAGCAACTACTCATATGGATATCTATAGGCTATATCAAGCATTCAAACTACTTGGAACTCAAGGAATTCAACATGCAAGCTCATTTTCAGTAGCACCAAGAGTAGCTAATTACTCAAAATATAAACCACTAAAGCAAAAACTAATTGGAGCAATAGAGGAGTCACATACCAAGTAGCAATCCCCCAAAACAGTTTTGGAAACGGAGCTCCGAGCAAAGAGATCGAAATTCATGGGTTTGGGAGCAAGAACACGAGAGAGAGAGCTACAGGGATTTTTTTTTCTGGAGGTAGGTGATGAAGTGAGCTAAAGGTGTGAGTGAGGGGGTGTTTGTGGGACTCACTACCCACCAGGGCGCGCCAGGTGGGTGAGGCACACCCTGGTGCCTAGTGGGCACCTGGGGCACCCCCTACAGTGTATTTAGTACCAGAAATTCTCCAAGTATTCAGGAAAAATTGTGTCAAAATTTCTGGTCATTCTGAGCACTTTTATTTTGGGGCCATTTTTTAATGCATGGATAAATCAGAAAATAGGATAAGCATGGCATTTTATTGCATTTAATTAAAAATAATAGAAAACAAGAGGTAGGGACAGAAGGTTGTGCTTACTAAATTCATCGACCACATGCCTCTCAAAAGTCCTCCATTAACATGGTTGATCAAGTCTTATTAACAACCACTTTCGATTAGCATGAACCCGAACAATCTTCGTAAAACACTAAGTTACCTCAAGGGGAATATGCATATCCCCAAAAATAAGTATTTCATATTTCTTTTTGGCAGTAGGCAGGGGAAGTTGAAAGCTTCCAATAATAATTGTCGGAGCCTTTTCAATAACATTAGTACCATTCACTTGAAATTGTTTCTTCTCAAAGTGCACCGTATGCTCATTACCATTGATATGAGAAGTGACCTTGCTTTTGTTGCAATCAATAACAGCCCCTGCGGTATTCAAAAAGGGTCTACCAAGGATAATTGACATGTTGTCGTCCTCGGGCATCTCAAGTATAACAAAGTCTGTCAAGATAGTAACATTTGCAACTACAACGGGCACATCCTCACAAATACCGATAGGTATGGCTATTGATTTGTCAGCCATTTGCAATGATATTTCAGTAGGTGTGAGCTTGTTCAAATCAAGTCTTTTGTATAAAGAGAAAGGCATGACACTAACACCAGCTCCTAAATCACATAAAGCAGTTTTGACAGAGTTTCTTTTGATAGAGCATGGTATAGTTGGTATTCCTGGGTCTCCTAATTTCTTAGGTACTCCATCATTAAAATAATAATTAGCAAGCATGGTGGAGATTTCAGCTTCAGGTATTTTTCTTTTATTGGTGACAATATCTTTCATATATTTAGCATAAGGGGCCATCTTTAAAAAATATCAGTCAAACGAGTACGCAAAAAGACTGGCCTAAGCATTCCAGCAAAGCGTTTAAATTCTTCCTCGTCCTTTTTCTTAGATGGTTTAGGTGGAAAGGGCATGGGTTTCTGAACCCGTGGTTCTCTTTCTTTACCATGTTTTCTAGCAATAAAGTCTCTTTTATCATATCATTTATTTTTAGCAGGTGGGTTATCAAGATCAACAACAGGTTCTATTTCAACATCATTGTCAGGGTTTTTTTATCATTATCTGGTTGATCATCTATATGAACATCATCATTGTCATTTTCATTATCACTAGGTGAATGTTCATTACCAGATTGAGTTTCAGCATCAGAGATAGAGACATCATTATTATCCTTAGAAGGTTTTGCTACCTCAAGTTCACTACAATTATGCAAAGTCCTATCATTTTTCTTTTCCTTTTTCTTTTTTGAGGGACTAGGTGCATCAACATTAATTCTTTGGGAGTCTTGTTAAATTCTTTTAGGGTGTCCCTCAGGATAAAGTGGCTCCTGAGTCATTGTACCTCCTCTAGTCATTACTCTAATAGCATGATCATTCATATTATTATTCATTTCATTGAGCAACTCACTTTGAGATTTAGCAACTTGTTCTAACTAAGTTTGAACCATAGAAGCATGTTTACTTACACCCTTGACATCATTAAAAATTCTAAACAAGAAGTCACTCGAGCAATTAATCATGTGAGCATTTTGTTTCAACTGTTTCAGAACATTTGCATTGAAATGATCTTGCTTCATAATGTAGTTGTCAAATTCATACAAGCATTAACTCAGAGATTTAGTATAAGGGATATCACCTTCATCAAACTTTATAAGTGAATTTACCTCTACCACTTGTGGTGGTGTGTCAAGACCATGTATTTCTTCAATAGGTGGTAAATTCTTAACATCTTTAGCTTTAATACCCTTTTCCTTCATACATTTCTTTGCTTCTTGCATATCTTTAGGACTGAGAAATAAGATACCCCTCTTCTTTGGAGTGTGTTTAGGCGGTGGTTCAGGAAGTGTCCAATCATTATCATTCTTCAATATATTATTCAATAATTCCTCAGCTTTTTCAACAGTTTGTTCCCTGAAAACACAACCAGCACAACTATCTAGGTAGTCCCTAGAAGCATCGGTTAGTCCATTATAGAAGATAGCAAGTATTTCATTTTTCTTAAGAGGATGCTCAGGCAAAGCATTAAGTAATTGGAGAAGTCTCCCCCTAGCTTGTGGGAGACTCTCTTCTTCAATTTGCACAAAGTTAAATATTTCCTGTAAGGCAGTTTGTTTCTTATGGGCAGGAAAATATTTTTCAGAGAAGTAATAAATCATATCCTGGGGACTACGCATAAAACCAAGAGCAAGAGTATTGTACCATATCTTAGCATCACCCTTTAATGAGAAAGGAAACAACTTAAGAATATAGTAGTAGCAAAAAATTTCATCATGAGCAAATAGGGAGGCTATATCATTTAATTTGGTAAGATGTGCCACAACAGTTTCAGTTTCATAGCCATGGAAAGGATCAGATTCAACCAAAGTATTAACTCTAGGTCGACAGAGAATTCATAATACTTATCAGTAATAAAGATATGTGAAGTAGCAAACTTAGGATCATATTTAATTCTAGCATTCAAATATTTTTCTTTCAACTTGCATAGTAATTTCTTAAGATCATCTCTATCCTTACAAGCAATAAAGTCTCTAGCTACCTCTCCATCCATAACATAACCCTTAGGTATCTCAGGAAGTTCATATCTAGGGGCACTAGTTCCAATAGGTGAATCAAAATTTTCATTTTCAATAATTTCATTGATTTCAGTAATTTTGTTGGTTTCAGCATTCTCAATTTCTTTAGCTCTAGCAAGTTGTTCATCAAGAAATTCACCTAGTGGCACAGTCTTATCAAGCAAAGTACTAGCATCTTCATAAGCATCATTCATAGTAGAATTAGCATCATCAATTACTTGCAACATATCAGAATTAATAGCAAGTGGTGGTGTTGCAAGCTTACTCAAAACAGAAGGTGAATCAAGTGCTGAGCTAGATAACAGTTCCTTACCTCCCCTCGTCTTAGAGGGAACGATCTTGGTTCTACCATCCTTAAGATTCTTCATAGTGATCAACATATATATATATATATATATATATATATCCCAAGTGACTCAACAAATATAGCTATGCTCCCCAGCAATGGCGCCAGAAAAAGGTCCTGATAACCCACAAGTATAGGGGATCGCAACAGTTTTTGAGGGTAGCGTATTCAACCCAAATTTATTGATTTGACACAAGGGGAGCCAAAGCATATTTTTAAGTATTAGCAGTTGAGTTGTCAATTCAACCACACCTGGAGACTAAATATCTGCAGCAGAGTGATCAGTAGCACAATAGTATGATAGTTTGATAGCAGTAAAAGTGATAGCAACAGTAACAGTAGTAGCAGTAGTTATGTAGCAGTTGTAACAGAGTAACAGCAGTAGTAACTTAGCAAGAACAATATGTGAAATACTCGTAGGCATTGGATCGGTGATAACATTGGATAATATTCATCATATAATGTAGGCATGTATTCCGTATATAGTCATACGTGCTTATGGAAAAGAACTTGCATGCCATCTTTTGTCCTACCCTCCCATGGTAGCGGGGTCCATAAGGAAACTAAGGGATATTAAGGCCTCCTTTTAATAGAGAACTGGAACAAAGGATTAACACATAGTGAATACATGAACTCCTCAAATGACGGAAATCACTGGAAAGAATCCCAATTATTGTCACCTTGGGGTATGCGGATCATAACACGTAATAGGTGCATATAACTTGCATGGTAGGATCAAGAACACAAATATATCAGTGAAAACATGCATGGTTCAGATCTGAAATCATGGCACTCAGGCCCTAGTGACAAGCATTATGCATAGCAAAGTCATAGCAACAACAATCTCAGAACATAGTGGATACTAGGGATCAAGCCCTAACAAAACTAACTCGATTACATGATGAATCTCATCGAACCCATCACCATCCAGCAAGCCTACAAAGGAATTACTCACTCCCGGCGGTGAGCATCATGAAATTGGTGATGGAGGATGGTTGATGATGACGATGGCGACGAATCCCCCTTTTCGGAGCCCCGAACGGGCTCCAGATCTGGCCTCCCGATGAAGAACCGAAGGTGGCAGTGGCTCCGTATCGTAAAACGTGATAAAAACTTTCTCCCCTATTTTTTCTCGGAAAATAGGAATTTATAGGATCGAGATTAGGGTCAGCGGAGCCTCGTGGGCCCCACTACCCACCAGGGCGCGCCAAAGGGGGGTGGCGCGCCCTGGTGCCTAGTGGGCAGCTGCCCCCCCCTCCAGTGGGTCTTGATTCTAGCATTTTTCTTTTATTCCAAAATAATTCTCCAAAAAGTTGAGTCTGATTGCGATATCTTTTATTTCTGCATAAAAGACAACACCATGGTAGTTCAGTTGAAAACAACATCAGTCCGGGTTAGTTTCATTCAAATCATGCAAATTAGAGTCCAAAACAAGAGCAAAAGCATTAGGAAAAGTAGATACGACGGAGACGTATCAGTCATATGGAGCAAGCCACTAGCTGGTGGCGAGAAATCGATGAGGGAAGAGGCGGGAAGCATTGGCGTGGATTGCCGGACACATGTATAACGTCATTAATTTCTGCATTGGGCGTGTTTGTTGGTATAGGTACTACCTCCATCGTGGTTTATTGGTCCCCTTCGTATTTTGTAGTACCAAAAGTTGACCTTAGATTTAACTAAGAATATATTAATGCATGTCATAAAAAATAATATTGTTGGACGGCTATTCCCTGCTATGTTCAACTGCAATATGCAATAATTATGCATGTGCTTGCTCGCCATTTAGGCGGCCGTGTCCTGCTCTGCTCGCATCCCTCCGTGCGCTCTGCTCGCTGTTTATGCACCGAGGCGCCCTCGGGTCACGTCCCTCCATGCGCTCTGCTTGCCGTTTAGGCGCCAATGCGCGCTCGGGTCGCGTCCGTCCGCGCGCGCTCTGATAGCGGTTGGGGCTGGCGTACGGTCACTATGGGGAAGCTTTAGTTACTTGATCTCAGATTATGTTAATTAATTATACCTCCAGAGCCAGAATCATCTGGAGGTATAATTAATTAACCTAAACTATGATATCCGATGCCCGTTCCCGTCGCACAACTCCATCCTGTCGTCGGCCGTTGGGGGTATACCGGTATGTGTGGGTAACTAGCTAGCAAGTGGATAGGTAGCGAGTCACCGCCGCCGGCCATTGTTGTGGTTATTTATATCTAGCAGCTGGCTAGGGGATTGGGGATTTTACAATACACCCCTGTGGAGCACGGGAAACCTTCGCTGGAGCTCGGGAAGACTAAGTGGAGCACACAACCCGACAACCGTATGCGGTGTCACATGTTATCACATACGTGTTAACATAAGGAAACATATGTGTAACTTACTAATCATCGCACACGAGTACTTGCATACGCATCGTGTGTGATACTCTAGCCATCGCAAGCAACTAGTTTGCATTTTTCAAAGTTTTTTCCACACACAGAATCGCACACGAATTAACTGTAGTAACCATCTGTGTTATATTTTCTCATCGAAAACAGTTCATCCGAGTGGGTTGTTTGCCACGTATCACACACATCTTATTTACACGAATCGTTTGTGTTCTTTTGGCTCATCGCAAATAGTTCATCTATGTGAACTATATGCCGCATATCACACACGTCTTGTTAAGTTGCACCATTTCTGTTGTGTCGCCTAATCAAAAACAGTTCATCCGAGTGAACTGTATGCCGTATATCGCACACACCTTGATCTGGCTGACTGTTTTCGTTGCGTTCCCTAATCGCAAATAGTTCATCCGAGTGAACTGTATGCCGTATATAACACACACCTTCATATGGCTGCCCATTTCTGTTGTTTTGGCACATCGCAAACAGTTCTTATGGATTAACCGTATGCCACACATCGCACACACAACTATAATCTAAATCGTGTTTGATGTCTCCACCATCGCAAATATTTTGTATCTTTTTGATGGTTTTATATACATCACCGTTTGCGATTAATGCGTCGCACACAGTTTCGTCAAAGGGTCTCTGATTGTAGTGTTGCATAAGTAGCATCCTGCAGTAGTGACTGTCGGTGTCAAAAACGGCGGATCTCGGGTAGGGGTTCCCGAGCTGTGGATCTTGGATTAATGGGGAAGAGGGGATGAAGGACACAATGTTTACCCAGGTTCGGGCCCTCTCTAAGAGGTAAAACCCTACGTCCTGCTCAATTATATTGAAGTGTATAGGATGGTTACAGAGTCGATCTACCACGAGATCAGATGAACTAAACCCTAGGCTAGTAGGATGATGGTTGTTGTTCTAGCCTCTACGGACTAAACCCTCTGGTTTATATAGGCACCAGGGCTACTAGGGTTACACATGGTCGGTTACAACAAGGGAAATAAATATGCCAAATCTTCTATCTTGACTTGGAGGACACACCAAGACTTTGAGGGTTTCCTGTCCGGACAAGGAGTCGCCTTGCAGCTCAGTCTCGTAGTAGTCATACAGCGGCCCACCTGTCCGGCCCACAAGAAGTAGGCCGGCAGCCCGAGGACCCCCTAGTCCAGGACTGCCTTAGTAGCTCCTGAACTAGTCTCCAACGCCGGCATCTTGTAACTCCTGAATCTGCAGTCTCCGTCTTGCGAGCGAGTTCTTCTCTCCTCGTGTGTTCGGAATAATCTTCCTTGGTTGAATCTCCAAAAAACCTGTTTGCAAGTTCGGTCATGCACTCAATTAAATATTATCCAGATTATCGGCCTTACTTAGCCTCGAAGGCCAACCACTCAAGTGTGAACAGTGCTTCGCCTGACAACTTTCGGCAAAGGGTCATGTCCTGTCATAAACTCTGAACCATTGTGAGTACTTGATGCGTGGTTCGAGGCAGCCCATTCATAGGCACGTCTCATCAAGGTGGAGATCGTGCCCCGCTTTTTATAGGATATGATCAATGATTTCGATCAACCCCCTCGTGCATAACATTACGAGTATATCGGGAAGTGGAGAGGCCTGTGGTGCAATAAAAGGACCTTTGGTATTTTGGCAACTTATAAAAGGGGAACGACCACCACTGTCAGCGCATGCCTTCTCCTCCCTCTTGCCATCACTTTCCCAATCTTCGGAACTCCAGCGTCCCGTGCCATTCTTCCAAAGAGAATCCCTTCAAGCCACCCCCTCACTCCAGCAATGGACGGATCTTGTGCCAAAGGCAAATGGGAGGCCTCCACTGTCACCAATGATGACATTGAGGATCTAAAGCGCGTTGGCTACCTCTCGGCCAACATCGCTCACCGGGCCCCAGAGGAGGGCCAGGCTATCCCCACGCCTCGACCAGCGTGAGAGGGTGGTGTTCATCCCTCACTTCATTTAGGGACTGGGCTTCTCACTCCACCCCTTCATTAGGGGGTTGATGTTCTTCTACGGGCTGGATTTCCATGATCTGGCCCCGAACTCCTTCCTCCACATCTCGGCCTTCAACGTCATCTGTGAGGCCTTCTTGCGAGTCCAACCGCTCTTTGGCTTGTGGTTGAAGGTCTTCAACGTCAAGCCGAAGATAGTCGACGGCCAACAGGCGGACTGCGGTGGGGCGATGATCAGCAAGCTCGCCCGGGTCGAGTGGCCGGAGGGCACGTTCATTGATACTGCCAAGGTTTGGCAGAAGGAGTGGTTCTATATCGCAGAACTAGGGGATGCAGCCTGGACGGTGGCTCCCAAATTCAAATCCGGACCCCCGGTGAGGCTAACCTCGTGGACCAAGAAGGGTCTTGACTGGGGGTCCACCACGGAGGTGGAGGCGCTGCAGAAGCGCGTCTCCAACATGATAAAGGCGGGAGCCAAGCTGACCAACATGGTGTAGGTGATGCTTTGTCGCCGCCTCCTCCCCTGCCAACAAAGGGCCACCCCAGTGTGGTCTTACAAGCTTAAGGATCCGGCCACCGTACAATATTTCTACGGCACCACCCATGACAAGCTATGGAAGGTGTTGTTTAAGCCTTAAAAGGAATGGCCGGCCAAGGAGGAAGACATTGGCCTTGACGCCGCACACCCCCCAAAGGAGGTAACAAAGTTCTTATCTGTTCTAAGTTCGGATGTTCGCATTCTAGTAGATTTATCCTCCGTTCTTTTACTTCCACAGGGATGGCTCGAGAGGGCCAAGAAGATCAACAGTCCGGCCCCGCTGCCCGAAGACCCTCGGCCGGCTCTACTGGAGGAGATGCTGACCATGGCGTCGTACAAGGCGCCGGAGAAGAAGGAAAAGAAGAAGAAGAAAGAGGCACCGGAGGCCAGGGAAGGCCTCCACCCAAGGGGAAATCCGGATAACAAATCTGGAGACACCCAGGCTCCCTCCGCTCAAGAGGGGGAGCAGGAAGAGGACGAGGAGGAGAGCGACTCCTCTCGTTCCAAGAAGAGGGCAGCGTCTGATGACGCCGAGGAGGAGCAGCCTCCTCATGCCCCAAAGAAACAGTGCAGGCCCAAGCTGGTCCTGCCTGACGATAGCTCGCATTCTGATGAGGAGTCCGTAGCGTCCGAAGAGGTTTTGGAGAGGAACCCTAGGGTCAAGCCCCTTGCTGAGAGGTATGGACTCTGGTATTCTCTAGGCATTTGTTTCATTAATCTTTCGTTCATAACACACGTGCATCTCATATTATAGCCCACCGCGCACCCACCCTATTGATCAAAGCTCAGAGGGGACTTCTCCGCCAGCTGAACTGGCGGAGAGTGGGTGTGCTTCATGCTCTATGGCTCCCCCCGTCATCGGGGAGACCAGGGAGGTGCTGTCCCGAAGGACCCCTCCCGGCCTGGATACATGAGGTGGTGATGAGATCATGGCCGAGGCTAACACCTCGGTCGCCGAGGATTAGGAGGATGGATCCCTCCTGGTGAACAAAGAGGGGGAGCTCGGCCAGTCCAAGCCCTCCCAAAAGACAATTTCGGAGCCCCCGAGGCCCTCGGAGGCGTCAATTCCGCCCTCTACCGAGGGGGTGATATGTCCGCCGTATCTACTTTTCCTAACGCTTTTGCCCTTGTTTTGGACTCTAATTTGCATGATTTGAATGAAACTAACCCGGACTAACATTGTTTTCAGCAGAACTACCATGGTGTTGTTTTTGTGCAGAAATCAAAGTTCTAGGAATAGAACGAAACTTTTTGGAGAATAATTTTACAATAAAAGAAAAATACTGGAGCCAAGAACCAACGGAGGGGGGCGCCTGGCTGGGCACAAGACACCAGGGCGCCCCCCCTCTAGCGCGCCCTAGTGGGTTGTCCCCACCTCATGGCCCCGCAGACCCTAATTCCGACCCTATAAAATCCTATTTTCGGAGAAAAAATCAGGGAGAAAGTTTCATCGCGTTTCACGATACGGAGCCGCCGCCACCTCCTATTCTTCATCGGGAGGCCAGATCTGGAGCCCTTTCGGGGCTTTGGAGAGGGGAATCTTTGGTGTTCGTCATCACCAACCCTCCTTCATCACCAATTCCATGATGCTCCCCACCGGGAGTGAGTAATTCCTTCGTAGGTCGCTGGTCGATGAGGAGTTGGATGAGATTCATCATGTAATCGAGTTATTTTTGTTAGGGCTTGATCCCTAGTATCCACTATGTTCTGAGATTGATGTTGTTATGACTTTTCCATGCTTAATGCTTGTCACTTAGGGCCCGGGTGCCATGATTTCAGATCTGAACCGTTTATGTTTTCACCATTATATCAATGTTCTAGATCCGATCTTGCAAGTCATATTCACCTATTACGTGTTATGATCCGTAAACCCCAATGTGATAGTAATTGGGATACTTTACGATTACTACCATAGTTTGAGGAGTTCATGTATTCACTATGTGTTAATGCTTCATTCCGGTTCTCTATTAAAAGGAGGCCTTAATATCCCTTAGTTTCCTTATGGACCCCGCTGCCACGGGAGGGTAGGACAAAAGATGTCATGCAAGTTCTTTTCATAAGCACGTATGACTATTTATGGAACACATGCCTACATTATATTTATGAACTGGAGCTAGTTTTGTATCGCCCTAGGTTATGACTGTTATATGATGAATATCATCCAATGAATTCATCGAGCCAATGCCTACGAATTTCCACATATTGTTCTTGCGAAGTTACTACTGCCGTTGCTACTGTTACGCTTGCTACAAATCATTGCTACCATTGTTACCATTACTGCTATTGTTACCACTGCTATCAAAACTATCATATTACTGTGCTACTGATCACTTTGTTGCAGATATTAATCTCCAGGTGTGGTTGAATTTACAACTCAACTGCTAATACCTACAAATATTCTTTGGCTCCCCTTGTGTCGAATCTATAAATTTGGGTTGAATACTCTACCCTCAAAAACTGTTGTGATCCCCTATACTTGTGGGTTATCTGGGGGAGCCGGGGCCCCACTGCCAGTGCCGAACACCGATGATCGGGTTGTGGCAGGGTGGCCGGATGTGATGGAGGAGGTGGTGAACAACTCCTCCATCATTGCAGAACACCACGCCCTGATGGGCGTGGTGTTACAGAGTATTCGGTCCGTTAACAGCGGACTGAAGGAAGCCTTTGGTGGCCTCCTGACGGGCTTTGAGGTAAGCCATGTAATATTCTTTCCATAGAGCGGATTTGGCTAACAAAGATTGCGCAGTCCTTGTATATAGCAGCCACCGAGACTCTGTTAGGATTGAGAAACCTGACGGAGGATCGAAAATAATTGAATCAAGATTTTAAATGATGTGATTCTTTTGGTATTGCAGGCCTCATCCTTGGCAGCGGCTGCTAACGCCGCGATGCTGGATGAGATGAATCAGAAGCTCAAGAGCTCTGATGAGGAGCTCGACCTTGTTAACAAGCAGTTCGACGAAGCGCAAGGTTAGCCCGATCGAGATTTCACAACCCTCACGTCGAGCAAAGTGTTCAGAATTATTCCTAAGCAAGAGCTGCTTAATTATGTTTGCAGTTGTCACCACGAAGGTTGAGGGACTCAAGGCCGAGCTAAAGAAGGCCAAGGAGGAAGCGCCCAAACAAAAGGCGACGGCCAAGAAGGTGGCCGCAGAACTTAAGACGGTGAAAACCCTGAGTGGGAAGCACGAGGCCCGAGTGGCCAAAGTGCAGCAGGAGCTCAAGGATGTCGTCACTAAATGTGAGAACCTTGAGCAAAGAATAAGGATCAGTCCGCCGAGCTATCCAAGGTGAAGTAGGAGTTCCAGGAGGCGAGGACAGAGATGCGGGGCGCCCGAGAAGTGCTCCGCCAAGTGAAGCAAATTGTTGATGGTAAGCCGTATTTACTGTAGAGTGTCTTTGGCGGCAGCATGTTCGTGTTGCTCACACGGGTCTGGTGTTCCTCAGGCGCATTTATGGAGCTTTCGAGGAGTGCAGAGGATGCCGCAAGGCACTATGCGGCTTGGGAGGGTGATACCAAACACAAGCTGTTCTGGGCACAGTTCCAGGCGCCCGAACGCCCTCCCCTCCTGCGCAACCAGATGAAGCAGCTGATGGAGCTGCATTGGATGGCTGAGCCAGCCATGAAGGACCTCTATGTCTGGCTGTGGCCCGCAGAGCCAATACCGAGCAGTTTCTTCGGCCTGGTGCAGAAGTTGCGCGACGCGCCCTCTCGGGTTGATGCGGTGAAGCGCTCCGCGTGCATCGAAGGAGCTTGGATGGCCTTCGCGAAGACCATGGTGCATTGGCCTAAGATCAAGCCAGTAGAGATGGCCACAGGTCCCCCGCCTGCTGGAAAGGAGCATCGTCGTCCCGAGCAGTATTTCCCCATTGTTATGGATGGTGCTCGGGCGATAGAGGACCAGTGTCCCAAAGATGTAATCCTTGACTGAATTATCATGTATTGAATGACAATTAGACCCTTTGCTTTATAATGTGGCCCTTTGTATGGTTTATCAGACGTGATTCTATGTTGATTTTATTTTGACTCCTGTGCGGCCGCTTTGAATCTGAAAGTTACTAGTAATCGGCTTCAGCCCCCATGTAGATACTAAGAGAATTGTTTCATCCCCGCACTGTTACCCTTGTGTCGAATCTATAAATTTGGTTTGAATACTCTACCCTCGAAAACTGTTGCGATCCCCTATACTTGTGGATTATCAAGACCTTTTTCTGGCGCTTGCCAGGGAGCATAGCTATATTTGTTGAGTTACTTGGGATTATTATCTATTTATCACTAAGAAGAATTTGAAGGATACCAAAACCAAGATCGTTCCCTCTAGGACGAGGGGAGGTAAGGAACTGCCATCACACTCTGCACTTGATTCACCTTCTGTTTTGAGTAGACTTGCAACACCACCACATGCTATTAATCCTGATATGTCACAAGTTATTGATGATGCCACTTCTGCTATGAAAGATACTTGTGATCATGCTAGTACCTTGCTTGATGATAATGTGCCACAAGGTGAATTTCTTGATGAACAAATTGCTAGAGCTAAAGATATTGAGAATGCTGAAACTGATGAAATTATTGAAACTGATGAAGTACTTGAAATTGAAAATCTTGAAACACTTATTAGACCTAGCTCTCCTAGATATGAAATGCCTAAGATACCTGAAGGTTATGTTATGGATGAGGAGACAGCTAGAGATTTTCTTGCTTGCAATGATAGAGATGATCTCAAGAAATTACTATGCAAACTGAAAGAAAAATCTTTGAATGCTAGAATGAGATGTGATCCTAAGTTTGCTACTTCACCTATCTTTGTTACCGATAAGGATTATGAATTCTCTGTCGACCCAGAGTTAATTACTTTGGTTGAATCTGATCCCTTTCATGGCAATGAAACTGAAACTGTTGTGGCACATCTTACTAAATTAAATGATATAGCCACCCTATTTTCTCATGATGAGAAGATTCGCTACTATTATATTCTCAAATTATTTCCATTCTCATTAAAGGGTGATGCTAAGATATGGTACAATACTCTTGCTCCTGGTTGTGTGCGTAGTCCCCAAGATATGATTTACTACTTCTCTGACAAATATTTTCCTGCTCATAAGAAAAAAGCTACCTTACAGGAAATGTTTAGTTTTGTGCAAATTGAAGAAGAGAGTCTCCCACAAGCTTGGGGAAGGCTTCTCCAATTGCTTAAAGCTTTTCCTGATCATCCTCTTAAGAGAAATGAAATACTTGATATCTTCTATAATGGACTAACCGATGCTTCTAGGGACTTCCTAGATAGTTGTGCTGGTTGTGTTTTCAGGGAACAAACTATTGAACAAGCTGAGGAATTATTGAATAATATATTGAAAAATTATGATGATTGGACTCTTCCTGAACCACCACCTAAACCCACTCCGAAGAAGAGGGGTATATTATATCTCAGTCCTGAAGATATGCAAGAGACAAAGAAAAGTATGAAGGAAAAAGGTATTAAAGCAGAGGATGTTAAGAATTTACCGCCTATTGAAGAAATACATGGACTTGACAGACCACCCCCACGGGTGGTAGAGGTAAACTCTTTAATGAAATTTGATGAGAGTGACTTACAATAAACATCCTAGTCAATGCCTTTATGAATTTGATAACTACATTAGAAAACAAGATCACTTCAATGCCAATGTTATGAAACAATTGAAATATAATTCTAATATGATTGCTCACTTGAGTGACTTGTTATTTAGAATTACTAATGATGTAATAGGTATAGGGAAACATGCTTCTATGGTTCAAACTCAACTAGAACAAGTTGCTAAATCTCAAAGAGAGTTGCTTAGTGAAATGAATAATAATATAAATGACTTTGCTGTTAGAGTAGCAATTAGAGGAGGTAAAATGACTCAAGAACCACTTTATCCTAAGGGATACCCTAAAAGAATTGAACAAGACTCTCAAATAATTAACACTGACGCACCTAGTCCTTCTAAAAGGAAGAAGAAAAAGAAAATTGATAGGACTTTGCATACCTCTAGTGAACCTGAAATAGAAAAACATCTTGAAAATAATAATGCTGTTTCTATTTCTGATGCTGAAACTCAATCTGGTAATGAAATTCATCTAGTGATAATGAAAAAGATAATGATGATGTTCATGAAGACACTCAACCAGACAATGATAAACAACCAGATAATGATGTTGAAATAGAACCAGCTGTTGATCTTGATAACCCACAACATAAAAATAAAAGATATGATAAAAGAGACTTTGTTGCTAGAAAACATGGAAGAGAAATAGAACCATGGGTTCAAAAACCCATGCCCTTTCCACCTAAATCAACTAAGAAAAAAGATGATGAAGAATTTGAATGCTTTGCTGAAATGCTTAGGCTAGTCTTTTTGCGCACTAGCTTGACTGATATTTTAAAGATGGCCCCTTATGTAAAATACATGAAAGACATCATCACTAATAAGAGAAAGATACCGGAAGCTGAAATCTCCACCATGCTTGCTAATTATTCTTTTAAGGATGGAGTACCTAAAAAACTTGGAGATCCAGGAATACCAACTATACCTTGCTCCATCAAAAGAAATTATTTTAAAACTGCTTTGTATGATTTAGGAGCTGGTGTTAGTGTTATGCCTTTCTCCTTATAAAAAAAGACTTGATTTGAATAAATCACACCTACTGAAATATCTTTGCAAATGGCTGACAAATCAACTACCATACCTATCGGTATTTGTGAGGATGTGCCCGTTGTTGTTGCAAATGTTACTATCTTAACTGACTTTATTATACTTGAGATGCCTGAAGATGACAACATGTCAATTATCCTTGGTAGACCCTTCTTGAATACTGCAGGGGCTGTTATTGATTGCAATAAAAGCAAGGTCACTTTTCATATCAATGGTAATGAGCATACGGTGCACTTTCCGAAGAAACAATTCCAAGTGAATAGTATTAATGTTATTGAAAAATCTCCGACACTCACTATTGGAAGTTTTCAACTACCTCTAGCTACTGCCAAAAAGAAATATGAAATGCTTATTATTGGGGACATGCATCTCCCCATTGAGGTTACTTAGTGTTTTATGAAAGTTCTTCGGTTTCATGCTAATCGAAGGTGGTTGTTAATAAGACTTGATCAACCTTATTAATGGATCATTTTTGAGAGGTATGAATTTGATGAATTTAGTAAGCACAACCTTCTGCTCCCAACTTTTGTTTTCTATTTTTCTTAGTTAAATAAAATAAAATGCCATGTTTTGTCTGTTTTCTTAATTTCCTGTGCAATAAAAAATGACCCAAAAATAAAAGTTCTCAGAATGCCCTGAAAATTTAATACGATTTTTTTCTGAATATATCTGAATTTCTGGTGCAAATAACATCAGAGGGGGGGGGGGGTGCACCTGGTGACCAGAAGACACCAGGGCGTGCCAGCAACCCCAGGTGCGCCCTGGTGGGTTATGGTCCCCATGTGGGTCCCCTCACTTACTTCTTTAGCCCATGTCATCTCCTACCTCCAGAAAAAAATCACCATAGCTATCTCTCTCGTGTTCTTGCTCTCAAACCCGCGAATTTTGATTTCTTTGCTCGAAGCTCCATTTCTGAAATTGTTTTGGGGGATTACTACTTGGTATGTGACTCCTTCGTTGCTCCAATTAGTTTTTGCTTTAGTGGTTTATATTTTGAATAATTAGCTACTCTTGGTGCTATTGTAGATGAGCTTGCATGATGATTTCTTAGAGTTCTAAGTAGTTTGAATGCTTAATATGGCCTCTATGCACCCTTATGAGTAGTTGCTATCAATCTTGTTAAGTTTTATTGACAAAAATTTTGTGTCCCAAAATTTTTCAGAATTTTATCTTTAGGAATAAGATGAGTTTCTTTAGGAAGTTTGCCTCCTAGAAAAATGCTAAAGGAGTCATTGGGGAATCCTCGGACACTGACCTCAACACTCCGAGAAGGGCGGAGGTGCAGCCGTGCGAATGGCCGCATAATGCCTTCATGGAGGGGGCCGGGATCCGTCAAGAGTTCGCCCAATTCATTGCTAATGCTGGGCTGACCGACTTCATTGCAGCTGAGTGTGATCAATACCACCTCCTTACAAATTCCTTTGTGCAAAATTTCCATTTTCTGAGTAGGAATAATCCTCCAGAAGTGCAGTTTAATTTATACTCTGAAACCCGTCAGATACCACTTACTGATTTTTGTGAGATATGCTTGATCCCTTCTAACGGGGAAATAAGAGAGCCGAGACCTGCAGAGTTTGAGAACTTTCATCGTACTCTATCAGTGGGATATGAGAGAGGCGTATCGAGTGTCACCGCCACTAGTTTGCAGTTTCCTTCTGTGCATTACTTTGATCTAATCATCAAAAAGTGTTTAATTGCTAGAGAGAAGGTCGGTGCACTCAGTGCTCCTGACTACGCCATTTTACGCCATGCACTACACAATGATCGCACTTATAGCCTAGGGGCTATTATTGCACGCCGTCTGCACCTTAATAGAAACAAGGGCAAAATTCATGGTGGTATATATGCTAGTCGCTTAGCGAGTCACTTTAATGTTCAGATACACCAACATGATTATCCTTTGACCCGAGTCTATCTAGATCACCAGGCGATGGTGGCTCACCAGTTTACTGATGAGGCCGACTCTCTTCATAATATTCGTTACAACCTGGTTTTTAGTGAGAATTCCCGTGATATTATTCCGTTGCCTTCATCTGCTTTGTTTGATTCTATTGCCAGGGGCAGATACAGGATCATGCCAGCGAACATTGTTGCCTACCAGAAGGCCCAGACGATGGCAGAGCAGGAGCCTCAGGAGTGGGATGCTCAGGTGCCACCGCCACAGCACTTTCAAAAGGGACCATTGGCTACTACGACTGGTGATTGCCAAGCTAGGCCAAAAGCCTAAGCTTGGGGGAGTACATATTTCCACTGACATTACATTCATGTTCACACCTTTCATTCCAGTTGTCGGTATTCACACTTTTTCATTGTATTATCCATGCTAGATTTATTTTCTCGCTTTCTTCTTGTGTGTTTGAAAAACTTTGAGAAAAAAAATGTTTCTGGCCTCTTTTCGATTTTTCTTTCTAGTTTAGTTAGTTGTAGTATTAAGAAGAAAACCCAAAAAGATTTCCTCGATTCTCCTTTTTGCTTGTTGCGAGATTTCCCGTGTAAATAGTTTTTTCTTGTTTTTGTTTTTGTTTTTCTTTAATTTGCTTTCTTCAAGAAAAACTAAAAACTCCAAAAATATTTCAGTGTGTTTCTCTGAAATTATTTTCTTTTTATTGCGTCATACCAAGGAGAAGACCACGAAGAAAATGTTGAGTGGCTCTCATATGCATTGCTATTAATCTAACAAAGAGCCCATATTACCTTGTCTTCTCCTTTTGAATAAAATGTTTGCAGATTCCAGCTTAGTCCCCGGCACTCTTGCACTATTATTATTTTCATATCGTTCAGTCGTGCAAGTGAAAGGCAATAATGACGATATTTGATGAACTGGCTGTGGCAGAGAGAAATGGGTATGAACTCAACTTGTTCTGTTTTTGTAAATATGTTTCACCTAGTATCCATGATTCAGCATATTATGATCAAACATGTTTGCAATGACAATTAGAGATTATAGTTTCTCATGCCATGCTTATGTAGCTAGGAGTGAATAATGATTTATCTTGGATGTCAACATGCATTAAAATGATTGTGATGTAGTATGATGATATGGTATCCTCCTCTGAATTTTTCAAAGGCTTGACTTGGCACATGTTCATGCATGTAGTTGAATCAAAACCAACATAGCCTCTATGATATTTATGTTCATGGTGTTCATATCCTACTCATGCTAGTATGCAATGTTAATTATGCATAACGCATGTTCATGACCGTTTTCGCTCTCTAGCTGGTCGCTTCTCAACCTATTTGCTAGCCTTCGCCTATACTAAGCGGGAATACTGCTTGTGCATCAAAAATTCTTAAACCCAAGTTATTCCAGATGAGTCCACCATATCTACCTATATGCGGTGTTACCTTGCCATTCCAAGTAAATTTGCATGTGCCACGTCTAAAAATTTCAAATGAACATATGTTTTGTGTGCCTGGACCACTCATGGAGCGATAGGGGGTGGTCAGTATCTTCCATGCTAAGCGGGTTATTCTCATGATGAGTGTTTATTCATTCGTCCTTGCACGAGAGGGGCGGTAATAGGGATGCCCAGTCCTGAATTCAAAATTTGTAAATAATTAAACAAAACTCCCCCAGGGCTGATGTTGGTATGGATGGTACCCGTGGATTCGGCTAGCCATGGAGTGTTTTGTGGTGGAGGGGGAGTAAACCTTTACTTTTTATCGCTTGGGAACCGCCACTAATGTGTTTAGTATGGAAGATATTGATAACTCTTGGTCGTAACATTGACAGGAAGGGTGTACCTCCCAAATTACATTTATCTCTATTTTTAAAACTTTGAGCTCTGGCACCGCTACAAATCCCTGCTTCCCTCTGCGAAGGGACTATCTATTTAATTTTACATTGAGTCATCACCTTCTCAAATAAGCGCCAGATCTGAGAGCACTAATGTCATCCTCATGCATTGTGTATAGTTAATGTTGGATGCATCATGATTGGATCTTTTCTACCTTGAATTAGAATGTTTAGTCGCTGCTTGAACTTTGGAGGTGCTCTGCATTTATGTTTTGCGGTCTCAGAAAGGGCTAGCGAGATACCACTGCTGTCATATTATAACATGGTTGTTTTGACAAAGTGTTGTCATTTGAGATATTTTATTATTGCTCGCTAGCTGTTTATGCTATTGATATGAGTTAATAAATTTTTTAAGATTTATTGTTGACATGGTTAGTCATAAAATTTGCTGAAAACCCGGGTGCTACTTAAGCTTATTTATGTAAACAAGAACAAAAGAGTTCGTAAAAGTTTTTCTTTTTCACTTTTAGTTTGTCAACTGAATTGCTTGAGGACAAGCAAAGGTTTAAGCTTGGGGGAGTTGATATGTCTCCGTCATATCTACTTTTTCCTAATGCTTTTGCTCTTGTTTTGGCCTCCAATTTGCATGATTTGAATGAAACTAACCCGGACTGACGCTGTTTTCAACAGAACTACCATGGTGTTGTTTTTGTGCAGAAATAAAAGTTCTCGGAATGGAACGAAACTTTTTGGAGAATTATTTTACAATAAAAGAAAGATACTAGAGCCAAGAACCACCGGAGGGGGGCCCCTGGCTGGGCACAAGACACCAGGGCGCCCCCCCTCTGGCGCGCCCAGGTGGGTTGTCCCCACCTCGTGGCCCCGCAGACCCTAATTACGACGCTATAAAATCCTATTTTCGGAGAAAAAAATCAGGGAGAAAGTTTCATCATGTTTCACGATACGGAGCCGCCGCCACCTCTTGTTCTTCATCGGGAGGCTAGATCTGGAGCCCGTTCGGGGCTCCGGAGAGGGGAATCTTCGGTCTTCGTCATCACCAACCCTCCTTCATCACCAATTCCATGATGCTCCCCACCGTGAGTGAGTAATTCCTTTGTAGGCTCGCTGGTTGGTGAGGAGTTGGATGAGATTCATCATGTAATCGAGTTCATTTTGTTACGACTTGATCCCTAGTATCCACTATGTTCTGAGATTGATGTTGTTATGACTTTTCCATGCTTAATGCTTGTCACTTATGGCCCGGGTGCCATGATTTCAGATCTGAACCGTTTATGTTTTCACTATTATATCTATGTTTTAGATCCAATCTTGCAAGTCATATTCACCTATTACGTGTTATGATCCGTAAACCCCAATATGATAGTAATTGGGATACTTTCCGGTGATGACTGTAGTTTGAGGAGTTCATGTATTCACTATGTGTTAATGCTTTGTTCCGGTTCTCTATTAAAAGGAGGCCTTAATATCCCTTAGTTTCCTTATGGACCCCGCTGCCATGGGAGGGTAGGACAAAAGATGTCATGCAAGTTCTTTTCATAAGCACGTATGACTATTTACGGAATACATGCCTACATTATATTTATGAACTGGAGCTAGTTTTGTATCGCCCTAGGTTATGACTGTTATATGATGAATATCATCCAACGAATTCATCGAGCCAATGCCTATGAATTATCCACATATTGTTCTTGCTAAGTTACTACTATCGTTGCTACTGTTACGCTTGCTACAAAATCATTGCTATCATTGTTACCATTACTGCTACTGTTACCACTGCTATCAAAACTATCATATTACTGTGCTACTGATCACTTTGCTGCAGATATTTAATCTCTAGGTGTGGTTCAATTGACAACTCAACTGCTAATACCTACAAATATTCTTTTGCTCCCCTTTTGTCGAATCTATAAATTTGGGTTGAATACTCTACCCTCGAAAACTGTTGCGATCCCCTATACTTGTGGGTTATCAGGGGGGAGCCGGGGCCCCGCCGCCAGCCGAACACCGATGATCAGGCTGTGGCAGGGTGGCTGGATGTGATGTTGGAGGTGGTGAACAACTCCTCCATCGTTGCAGAAAACCACGCCCTGATGGGCGTGGTCTTACAGAGTATTCGGTCTGTTAACAGCGGACTGAAGGAAGCCTTTGGTGGCCTCCTGACGGGCTTCGAGGTAAGCCATGTAATATTCTTTCCATAGAGCAGATTTGGTTAACAAAGATTGCGCAGTCCTTGTATATAGTAGCCACTGAGACTCTGTTAGGATTGAGAAACCTGACGGAGGATCAAATATCATTGAATCAAGATTTTAAATGATGTGATTCTTTTGGTATTGTAGGCCTCATCCTTGGCAGTGGCTGCTAACGCCGCGGCACTGGATGAGATGAATCGGAAGCTCAAGAGCTCCGATGAGGAGCTCGACCTTGTCAACAAGCAGTTCGACGAAGCGCAAGGTTAGCCCGATGAAGATTCTACAGCCCTCACGTCAAGCAAAGTGTTCGGGATTATTCCTAAGCAAGAGATGCTTAATTATGTTTGCAGCTGTCGCCGCGGAGGTTGAGGGACTCAAGGCCGAGCTGAAGAAGGCCAAGGAGGAAGCGGCCGAATAGAAGGCGGCGGCCGAGAAGGCGGCCGCAGAACTTAAGACGGTGAAAACCGTGAGTGGGAAGCACGAGGCCCGAGTGGCCGAAGTGCAGCAGGAGCTCAAGGATGCCGTCACTAAATGTGAGGGCCTTGAGAAGAAGAATAAAGATCAGTCCTCCGAGCTATCCAAGGTGAAGCAGGAATTCCAGGAGGCGAGGACAGAGATGCAGGGTGCCCAAGAAGAGCTCCGCCAAGTGAAGCAAATTGCTGATGGTAAGCCGTATTTACTGCAGAGTGTCTTTGGCGGCAACAGGTTCGCGTTGCTCGCACGGGTCTGGCATTCCTCAGGCGCATTTGCGGAGCTTCCGAGGAGTGCCGCGGATGCGGCGAGGCACTATGCGGCTCGGGAGGGTGATACCAAACACAAGCTGTTCTGGGTGTAGTTCCAGGCGCCCGAACACCCTCCCCTCCTGAGCAACCAGATGAAGCAGCTGATGGAGCTGCATCGGATGGTTGAGCCAGCCATGAAGGACCTTTGTGTTCGGCTGTGGCCTGCAGAGCCAATACTGAGCAGTTACTTCGGCCTGGTGCGGAAGTTGCGTGACGCGCCCTCCCGGGTTGATGTGGTGAAGTGCGCCGCGTGCAACAAAGGAGCTTGGATGGCCTTCGCAAAGACCATGGTGCATTGGCTTAAGATCAAGCCAGTAGAGATGGCCACAGGTCCCCCGCCTGCTGGAAAGGAGCATCGTCGTCCCAAGCAGTATTTCCCCATTGTTATGGATGGTGCTCGGGCGATAGAGGACCAGTATCCCAAAGATGTAATCCTTCACTGAATTATCGTGTATTGAATGACAATTAGACCTTTTGCTTTATAATGCAGCCCTTTGTATGGTTTATCAGATGTGTGTTTATGTTGATTTTATTTTGACTCATGTGTGGCCGCTTTGAATCTGAAAGTTACTAGTCATCGGCTTCAGCCCCCATGTAGATACTAAGAGGGGTGTTTCATCCCCGCATTGTTACCCTTAGTCGACGTCTTAGTGCCCGGAGGTGGTAGTGCGTGAGAGAAACTAGGCAACTGGACTATGCGGTTTTATTACCTTCACTTGGCCATAGGATCTTGACTGTGGGGGGCTAGTGACTAGCCCCTAGTGTTTTGTGATGTTTGGGGAAGCAGAGGCATATGTCTTTTATCACATGGTTTGTGCAAAGACAAACCCTTCGCACAAGATGGGGTAATCGCTACCGATTTTGAGTTTAACAGTTGTCATCGGATCGCCGACCAGTTCTCGCCTATTATGACAGTCAGTTTTCGGCTTTCTCCACTGAGGTACTTAACTAGGCTAGCCAGAAGTACAATCACGGTGGTTCTCCCTTTACCTTCTTAGCCGAACGTGCGGAACGTAAGAAGGTAAGGACAGGAGTCGGGCAACCCAACCATTGACCCCAAGACATAATTCAGAACTGATTCATATAGTGAAATAACCGAGACGCCGAACACATAAAGAAAGAGTAGTTTCATACTTCATGCGTAGGGTGGGCAGTAAAACTAAGCCCTCGGTCTATTAGCCGATTGCAATATAGAAAAAATGTGTGCCGAGCTTGTCGAAGAGCGGAAATAAAAGAAAAAGGGCGATATAAATGACTGCCAGAATATAGTAAAAGGTGGTCTTTATTTCCAATGAGCTCGGGACGTCTATCCGTACAATTCGAACTGCCAAGGCATCTGTTACAGGTACTTTATATAAAAAGGGAAAGCTTTTACAGATGAAAGGTTTACACAGGGCCTTGATGCGTGGGTTGAAGCCTCTACTGTGCTCTACTGCATGTCTGCGCCTTTGCTTCTGCTGGGGGTGGGAGTCCGTGGAGAAGGAGGAGAAATCGATGAATAGGCCCTTGACTAGGAGCCTTGAGAGGTAGTCACGCTGTTCTGGCTTAATGCTGGATAGGTCCTGAATGGTACCTGTTGTGGCCATGGTTCTATTAAGCCGGACAACTGGCGTTTTAGTTTAGGCCCCACGGTAGCACATGGTATCTTGAGCGCAAAATTGTGCTGGCGAGGCACATAGTGTGCAACTGGGGTGGGCATGTCGTGGGGGTCGTATCCTTATTTACGTCGAATGTAGGGAGGCTCCCTGAATGGGGACAGGGCTCGAGCCCGTTTACCTGCTTCTCGGGCCTTGATGGCGGTCTGGTACTTTGGCCCTTCGACACCGGTTTGGTCTTTGGTTGCCAGAGCTGTGGTGTGTTCCTCGGTCCAGAGTGAGCGCTCCGTATTGCCATTGACCATGATGACGCCCTTGGGTCCGGGAATTTTTAATTCGAGGTATGTGTAATGGGGGACAGCGTTGAAGCGAGCAAACGCTATTCGGCCAAGGAGGGCGTGGTAGCTGTTGCGAAAAGGGGACAATGTCGAAGATCAAGTCTTCGTTGCGAAAGTTATCCGGCGAGCCGAACACTACTTCCAGAGTCAGGGTGCCCGAGCAGCAGGCCTCTACACGTGGGATTACCCCTTTGAAGGTAGTGTTACTGGGTTTGATCCTTGACGGTTCAATGCCCATTTTCCTCACTGTATCTACGTAGATCAGATTGAGGCTACTGCCTCCATCCATGAGGACTCTAGTCAGGTGGTACCCGTTGATAATGGGGTCGAGAACCAGGGCCGCCGACCCTCCGTGCCGGATACTAGTCGGATGGTCCCTGCGGTCGAAGGTGATCGGACATGCCGACCATGGGTTAAATTTTGGGGCTACACGCTCTACGGCGTAGACGTCCCGAAGTGCACGTTTCCTCTCCTTTTTGGGTATATGGGTGGCGTAGATCATATTCACCATCTTTACCTCAAGAGGGAATTGTTCTTGGCCTCCATTGTTCGGCCTGCGAGGCTCCTCGTCTTCCTCGCTGCGGGGGCTTTTACCTGAATCTTCGGCCGTGAGCTTGTCGGTCTGTTTTATTACCCAACTGTTATGGTTGGTGAGGTTGGCGGGCTTGTCAGAGGTGTCGTGGATCTGGCAGGGCCTGTCCAGGATTGTGTCCAACTTGGTGAGTCCATCCTGGTTGCCTTTAGAGGGCTTTTTCTGCGCTCCTGATTTGGGGTTGCGGAATCTGACATTCACTGCCGTGTTTTCGGCTTCACCGCTATTATGATGACACTTTTATTGCGCCGTGGTTTCCCTTTTCCGTCCCGGACTTCCGAGGTGCCGGGGTCCTCTGGCTTGGTGCTTCTATGAGCCAACCAACTATCTTCTCCCACGCAAAAGTGGGTCATCAGGGAGGTAAGTGCTGACATCGTTGTTGGCTTATCCTGACCGAGCTGGCGCGCTAGCCATTCGTCTCGGATACTGTGCCGAAATGCAACTATAGCTTTTGTGTCCGGACAGTCGACGATCTTGTTTTCTTGGTCAAAAACCAATTCCAAAATTGCCGGGCTGACTCTCCGGGCTGTAGGACCACGTGGCTCAGGTCATCGGCACCCGGAGGCCGGACATTGGTGCCTTGAAAGTTAGCTCGAAAAGCATCCTCGAGCTCTTCCCAACTCCCTATGGAGTCTTCGGGGAGGCTGTTTAGCTAATGCTTGGCTGGTCCCTTGAGTTTTAATGGCAAGTATTTTATGGTGTGGAGGTCGTCCCCTCGAGCCATATGAATGTGGAGACACACGGGTGGGTCTGTAGTCTCGTTGTATTGTTCGATGTTTACGAGTTTAAACCCTTCGGGGAACTGATGCCGCATCACTTCATCTGTGAAGCACATCGGGTGTGCGGCACCCCTGACCTGGGCTATGTCGCGCCGTAGATCGGCGGCCGTACCGGTCCGGTGTTGCTCCCGAATTCTATCATTTCGGTCGCGCCATGCTTGGTATTCGTCCCGTCTATCAGGAGGGTATGCTCTAGATCTGTAAATTGACCTTGTTTGGCCTGTTCTAGTATCCAAGTCACGCCGTAAGTAATATTCATATTCCGGCTCCTTCCCTCTTCGGTGAGGGGGAGCCGGTTGGTGTTCGGCCTTTCCAACCGGCCTATCCCATCCTCGAGGGGGGCGGTCTGGCTGATCTGCCTGAGTATATCTTGGAGGTGCGGGTTCAAGGGCCTCCTCGTCAAATTGCGACAGCAGTTTCCGCTTTGGATAGCTTTTGGTTTGCCGCTCATAGCCGTAACCCTCTTCAGCTCTAAGATCTTTGTCCATCTATCATTGAGAGTGTCTTGTTTGGCTTTTATTTTTTGCTGCTTCTTCTTCAGGCTTCGTGCGGTGGCAATAAGTTGCCGTTTGAACCGCTCTTGGTCCAGTGGATCCTCAGGGACTATGAAGTCCTCGTCTCCGAGGCTAACCTCCTCCTCGGAGAGGGGAAGGTAGTTACTATCCTCGGAGTCGTTAAGGTCCTCGGGATCAAACTATTCCTCATGCTGCTCCGATTTGTCTGGCTGTTGCTCCGCGGTCGCGGGGTCGCCGAGGTCCTCCATATTGTCCGGGGTGTCGCCTTCCTCGGTGCCCGTGTTGCTTTCTCTGCCCCGACGCCCCCTGGAGCGTCGGCGTTGCCTCCGATGTTTGGGCGGCTCTTCACCCGGCTTGTGGGTGTCTCTCCTGGTGATGTCATCCCTGTTATTAGCGACATTGCCATTATTCTTGGGGGTGTCCACCATGTAAACATTGTAGGTGGAGGTGGCCGTCCATCGGCCGGTGATGGAAGGGGTAGTATCAGTGTGTGCCATGGCGTCATTGTCTTCGTCCATGTCGTCCTCCTCAGAGGTGTAGTCTAGCATGTCGATTAAGTCCTCGACAGTGGCTACTAAGTGGGTGGTGGGTGAGATGTAAAATTCCATGTAGTTTGCCTCGAGGCCCTGCTGAGTGTAGGCCGAGGATGGGCCATCCAAGATAGGTATTATTTGTATCCAATCAAGCGCCTTGTTTAACAGGGTGAGGCTGGCAGGATTGGCGTATGAGGTTCCTTCGGAGCTGACCTCCGGCGTGATAGTGGGCCCGGCCAGGGCTAACTCTTGGTCTTCGGGTACCGAATTCACACAAAGGCTTAAAGTCGGATCTGCGGTAAGGAAGGTGAGTCCGGCCGAGGGTGACGCCTGGTCTTGGACACCAATCCCGTGTCAGGGCTTGAAGCTAGAGCCGTGGTAAGGAGGGGGAGTCCGGCTGAGGGTGACTCCCGGTCTTCGGATGCGGTGGTTGCGTCCGTGCTCGAAGCCAGTCGCAAGGTGGGAGCCGATCTGGAGATCGGATCGGGGAGAGGCCCAAAAGTTGATGCTTCAGGGTCCGCGGGCACCTCTGATGAGGTTGAGAAACCCGTAAAGATCAAATCGCCCCGAGTGTCAGCAATGTACTCTAGGTTACCGAACCTGATCTGGTGCTCAGGGGCGAAACTGTCGACCTGGTCGAGATGACCGATCAGATTGGCATGCAGAACGATGCTGCCAAACGCGAAAAGCTGGCCGGGGATGAAGATGTCCCCAGTGTTAATGCCATCTCTGATGATCAGGGAGCCATCACTCCTTAAGCGATCCAGCAGTGGAACTCTCAATGAAAGCACCAATGTCGGTGTCAAAACCGGCGGATCTCGGGTATGGGGTCCCGAGCTGTGGATCTTGGATTAATGGGGAACAGGGGACGAAGGACACAATGTTTACCCAGGTTCGGGCCCTCTCTAAGAGGTAAAATCCTATGTCCTGCTCGATTATATTGAAGTGTATAGGATGGTTACAGAGTCGATCTACCACGGGATCAGATGAACTAAACCCTAGGCTAGTAGGATGACGGCCGCCTCAACCAGAAGTACAGTTGATACAACAAGTGGAACTGGTCTACCAAATCACTATGTCTTCACCGAGCCAACCTGGTTTCAAATTCCTCAACCCTTACCTTACGTTATTCCGTTGCCGAAGAATTTCTGGTCTACTTTTTGATGAACTTGAACTGAAGGCATTCATCATGCTGTTTTCAATTTCTTCAGATCATCTTCCCCATGCTTGTATGACTACATGTTCTTCACATGTATGTATCTTGTATGCATGCTTTTCATTTCTGTGATGATTTAATTTCCTCGCATTTCTATTTCTTCACTCTGATCTTTGTCAAATTCATCAGAGTTTGACAAATTTCTAAAAATCTCCCATTCACCCCCGCCTCTGGGAGTTAACCTATGCTTTCAATTGGTATTAGAGCAAAGTACTCCCTTGTTCTGTGTGATTTTGGTTTAACCACCTGGAATTTTAGTTATGTCGACCGCAGGTATGATCAAAGTCTCCACTGCGTGCTCCATCTTTGATGGCACTGACTATCCCTAATGGAAGAACAAGATGCGCATGAATCTTGAGGCAATTGACAATGACCTCTGGTTCATCGTTGAGAATGGCATTCCCTCAGTTGGCCCTAGCACCAATGCTGCAGACGTGAAGAGATTCAAGCAACTCGATTCTCAAGCGAAGAACATCATATGTGGACATCACAACAAAGGGCAGTATGGCCGTGTTAGTGCTCTCGAAACAGCGAAGCTTATCTAGGATAGGCTATCCAAGGTCAATGAAGGCATTTCCACACAGTGTGACTCTCATGTTGATGTGCTCCGCAATATCTTCAACCGCTTCAAATGGCTCGACAATGAAAATGTTCAGCAGACCTTTGATCACCTCACATATATCTCCAATGAGCTTCAAGCTCTTGGTGTTGCTGACATCACTGATCATGAGGTGGTGAAGAAATTGCTGAGGTCTTTGGACAGTTGCTTTGACACCTTAACCCTGATGACTCAAAAGTGTCCTGATTACAAGTCACTTGATCCCGCTGATATTCTTGAGAGGCTCAATACTCATGAATTTCAGTAAGCTAAGAAGAGAGATATGTATGGTCCCAGCTATGGACGACCCCACACTCTGAAAGCAAAAGCCAAGGCAACTTCTTCATCTTAGGAAGAAGCATCTGACTGCACTACTGATGGTGCTGAGGAAATTGGCTGAGAGTTGTCTATGCTTGTGAGAAAGTTCCAGAAGTTCTCCAAGAGAAATCGCTTTGAAAAGTCTTCAAAGTATGACTTGAAGAACACTAGAGAAGCTTCTGCTCGAGACTACAACAAGAGAAGATGCCACACATGCAAGAAGCTAGGCCACTACATCGCTGACTGCCCTCTATGGAAAAAGGGATCAAAGAAGAAGAAGTCTAGCAGAGATGATGACTCTGATGACAAGAAGAAGAAATCCTCAAAGTCTTCATCAAAATCTTAATCACACAAGCAAAGCAGTTCCGGCAGAGCTCGTGCATTCATTGGGAAGGAAATGGATTCTAAGGGAGAATCTGATCAAGAGGAAGCTGAGGAATCTGAGGAGTAGTCCGACACAGGAGTGGCGAGCCTAGATCTCGCTACGGAGTTCGTCAGCAAGTCCATCTTCGACACTGAAGATAATGGTGACTCCATCAACAATGAGGACAGTGCTGATGACTACATTCTCACCTATTGCTTCATGGCAAGAGGTGCAAAGGTAACCTCACGAGAAGCTTACTTTAATACTTCCAGTGATGACGACTGTGAGTGTCAGGCTAAATCCAGCTATAAGAAACTTGCTAAAATTGCAACTGAACAACAAACTACTATGGAAAAGTTGCAAAAATTGCTAGACAAAAGTGATGATCTGTTAGATGAGGAAATGGATCATAGTCAAGCTCTGTCTGAAGACCTCAGATGTCTTAAGTTAGAACATGATGAACTTGAAAGTCTTCATGTACCCCTCTCAGCCCAACACAGGAAGTTGTCCTATGAATTTCTTTAAAGGAAGCAAGAACTCGAGAAGCTGAGAGCATCTCATGATGATATTCAAAAAGAGAATGATTCATTACTCGCCCAATAGATCAGCACCGCTAGGACGAATTTGTTGCTCCATGCTTAAAATGCCTTGAACGTGAAAATGCAAATTCTTCAGCTGAATGTTCAGATGCTTCAACTGCTACTATATCTTCAAATGTCTCTATGGTTTCAATCCCCTCATCTGAGGAGACCACAAGTGTTACTGATGAAAATGCATGTCTGAAGGAATTATACGTCACAGGCATGTACGAAAGCCTCAAAGGGCATCAAACCCTTTGTGATGTGCTCAAGAAGCAGATTCTGAACAAAAACCCTAGAAAAGAGGGTATTGCTTTTGAGAGAAAGCTGAATGCTGATGGATCTTATTGGAAACCTGAGCAGTATCCCAAAACCACATGGGTTTGCAAGTGCATCAAGTGCCCCTTAGTGGTTTTGGAGTATTGAAGACAAATAGGTTGAGGAACTAATGTGTTTGTGAGTATACACGGGTGATATAGTCCCTGAAGATTTGGTTTAACACATGGAAGATGACCCCTAAAAATGGATTTCTTCAAGTGAAGAATTTGGTGATGAAATTGGTATGGCCTTTGAAGAAATTGATGTGAATACTTTGAAGCTTGAAGACTTTGTTTTCATAGTTTCTTTTCTTCTTATTTGAGTCATAGGAAAAACCGTACTGTTAAAGGGGGTCTAGGTGAATCATATTTCACATTTCCAAAGTGATGCTCAAACCTATTCAAACCTATACACAAAAACCGCTTCGAGTGAAGCCTTTGGAAATCTCCAGTATAGCTGACGCATTTGCTAGCGACAGTGACGAAGTTCATCTGGTCACTGACAAATTTGGTCACGCTGAGGAGTTAGGAGTTCGCCAGTGCGTTCTGCCTAAAAGTGGGGAAATTGAGTGCCCCAACGAATTTGAGAGTTCAAATTCCGACCGTTGATGCGCCGCGTGCCAGCTGTCGAGTGGATCCTTATCCTGACAACGGTCGAATCAGACAAGGGCATTTATGACAATTCATGTCGGGTTGCCCCTGGCTATAAATAGCAGCCCCCCACAAACACTTGTTGGTTGGCTGCTCCGAGAGAACTTGATACTTGTCATAAGAGAGCAACCCATCCTATGACGATTTTGAGAGAATCCTAAGTGAGGAAAAACCCAGAGCCAAAGTGATTGAGCATCACTGAACAGACTGATCTGTGTGATTTGACGCCTGTTACCTCTGAAGACTGTCATTCTTCCAGACGGTTAGGTGTCAAGTTCTAAGTACACCAAGAGTCATTGTGGTGTGCCGGTGAACAAGTCTGTGAAGGTTTTGGAAGTCTACCTTGAAGACTTACCACGAGTGATTGGGCGAGGACTAAGTGACCTTAGCTCAAGAGGAATACAGTGAGGATTGTGTGTCCTCTGAGTTGTGACTCAACCGCCTCAACCAGACATATAGTTGATGCAACAACTGGAATCGGTCTACCAAATTCCATTGTCTTCATTGAGCCAACCTGGTTTCAAATTCCTTAACCCTCTCTTAATTTATTCCACTGCTGAAGAATTTGTGATCTCTGTTCTGACGAATTTGAACTGAAGAGTTTCATCACGCTATCTTTCATTTCTTCATGAATGTATGATTGCATGATTGCATGTTCTTCACTCTTATGTATCCTGATTGCATGTACTCTGATTCTGTGATGACTTAGTTTCCCTTGTGTTTCTATTTCTTCACTCCGATCTTCGTCAAATTCTTTAGAGTTTGACGAATTTCTAAAAATCTCCCATTCAGCCCCCTCTGGGAGTTAGCCTGTGCTTTCAATTGGTATCAGAGCAAGGTACTCCCTTGTTCTGTTTGATTTTGGTTTAACCACCTGGAGTTTTAGTTATGTCGACTGCAGGTATGAAGAAAGTATATGCTGCATGCCCCATCTTTGATGGGTATGACTATCCCAAGTGGAAGGCCATGATGAGGAAGCGCCTCTTAGCGACGAACAGTGAGCTGTGGACCGTCACTGAGATTGGTCTTACCAATTATGCAAGATGGCGCATGTTGATGACATTCGCAAGTATACTCGGCTGGATACCATGGCGAGGGATATCATTTGCTCCTTCCTATCCAGAGATAAGTTCAAGCGCATTATGCATCTTTGCAATGCGAGGCTTATATGAAGGTCATCGAACCCGCCAGGATCCCTGGTTCCTCGAGTTCAAGGAGTCACTCAAAACGATGACTTTCGAACCTGATTCATCTTCATCAGCATCATGCCTCATGGACAAAGGCACCAAGGTACTCAAACAATCCTCATATTATTCATGTGAAGGTGAATCTGATGAAAATGTGACTCCTAGCTACTCCAAACTTGCTAAAATTGTTGCAAAGCAACATACTGCCTTGGAAAGGATTCACAAACTTCTAGATAAAAAGTGACAATCTATTGAACGATGAAATGGAATGGTCTCAAATTCTGACTGAAGAGCTTGAGCGTCTCCAGTCAAAATATGATGAACTTGAAAGTCGTCATGTGTCCCTCTCAGCTACACACGAGAAGTTGTCCTATGAATTTTTTCAAAGGAAGCAAGAACTCGAAATGCTGAGAGCGTATCATGATGATCTTCAAAAAGACAATGATTCATTACTCGCTCAACAGATCAGCGCTTCTCAAGAAGAATTTGTTGCTCCATGCTTAAAATGCCTTGAACGTGATAGTGCAAATTCTTCAATTGAATGTTCAAATGCTTCAACTGCTGCTATTTCTTCAACTGTCTCTGTGGTTTCAATTCCCTCATCTGAGGAAACCATGAGTGTCACTGTCGAAAATGCAGGTCTGAAGGAATTGTACGTCACAGGCATGTAAAAAAGCCTCAAAGGGCACCAAACTCTTTGTGATGTGCTCAAGAAGCAGATTCTTAACAGGAACCCAAGGAAAGAGGGTATTGCTTTTGAGAGAAAACTAAATGCAGATGGATCTTATTGGAAACCTGAGAAGTTTCCCAAAACCACATGGGTTGCTTCAAAAGGACCTCCAGTTGGTCCATCCACTCTATCTAACTTTAACTGTGATACTCCAAATTTTTCTGATGAGTCATTTGACTCCAACTATAAGCTAATCAAAAATCACAATGGTGAAGTATTTGCTAAATTTGTTGGTACTAATTATAGGAATGGTTCCCTGTGAAGAAAATCTGGGTGCCCAAAATTGTTCTTCAAAATCTTCAGGTGAATGTCATCATGACACCACCGAAGAAAAGGAACAACCCTAGGGCAAATTCTTCACCTAGACCAAAGTCGTCAAATGAACGCAGGGCCGCTCATGCTCGTTCTAACACTTCAATGCAGGGAAACAAACAACAATCTGATGAATAAGTGCATTATTCTTCAAATCACTATGTGCATAAAACTTCTAAGAATTTCTCTGCATATTCTTATGAGTACTATACTCCTTCTGTGAAGAGAAATGCATATTCTTCAATGCCTAAGTTCTATATCAATGCTTTGCGCTACATTGCTTCTCAACCACCCATTTAGATGTGGGTTGTTAATAAGAAGAACTAATATCTTCTGCAGGGTCAAGTCTTCACACACAATAAATGTCTGACGAATTTGCTGAAGGCTTGACATAATGCTTGTTGGGATGCAAGCTAATCATGATGAAATTAATTCCTCATTTCACACATCCCTATGCTGCTTGTTATATGCTTACTGATGAAATCCACTGACGAAATTGATCATCATATTCTTGAACTAAAGTATATGAATTTGTAAGTGAGACTAATGCTTCTATATGATGATACTCCAAAAGCTACTGAATGGGTTCTGGACAATGGCTGCAACAATCACAATACTGGTGACAGGAATATCCTCACCAATGCTCCCCTTGCTCTGTCTCATTTGAAGCATATCACCAACGCTGACAAATGAAAAAGCAAGGTATTGGGTCTAGGTAAGGTTGCTATCTCAAAGGATCGACACATGGAAAAAGTGATGCTTGTCGAGTACATAGGATACAACCTCATGTCTGTCTCAATGCTTTGTGATCTTGATATGTTGTCATCTTTGGCTAATATAGATGCATTGTGCTAATGGAATCTGACAAGTCCAAAGTCTTCGAAGGCTTTAGGAGAGGTGATTTGTATATTGTAGATTTCTCTCTAGGTCCTCAACTAGCCACATGTATTCTGGCAAAATCTTCAGAGTGCTGGCTATGGCATCGACGACTTGGACATGCTGGCATGAGGAATTTGAGCATTGTCGTCAAGAAGAAGCTTATCATTGGCGTCGAGGGCATCAAATTCGTCAAAGATCACCTTTGCAGTGCATGTGAGGCTGGAAAGATGACCAGATCCAAGCACTCCGCGAAGACAATCATGACCAATACTCGTCCCTTTGAATTACTTCACATGGATCTCTTTCGTCCCACTCATTATGCTACACTAACCAATGCAGCATCACTCTATGGATTCGTCATTGTTGATAATTATTCTCGTTACACCTAGGTGCATATCATTACCTTCAAGACTGAAGTGTAGGGCATCTTCCGATGATTCGCTAACCGTGCCATGATGAATTATGGCATCAAGATCAAGCATATCAGAAGCAACAACGGCACCGAGTTCAAGAACACATGCCTTGATGACTATCTTGATGAACTTGGTATCACTCATGAGCTCTACGCTCCTTATACTCCTCAGCATAATGGAATTGCTGAGCGCAAGAACAGGACACTCATTGAGATGGCCCGCACTATGCATGATGAATACAAGACACCTCGTCGATGGTGGCCTGAAGCAATTGATACTACTTGTCACATCATCAATCGGGTATATCTTCACAAATTCCTCCAGAAGACTTCATATGAGCTCCTCACTGACAAAAAGACAAATCTAAGTTATTTAAAAATCTTCGGTGCTAAATGCTGGATTAGAGATCCTCATCACAATTCCAAATTTGCACCAAAAGCACATGAGGGTTTTATGCTTGGTTATGGAAAGGACTCGCACGCCTACAGAGTCTTCAAAACCTACAACAACAAGGTTGTTGAAACCGTGGACATGCGGTTCGATGAAACTAACAGCTCGCAAAGAGAGCACCTGCCTCCTGTGCTAGATGAAATGCCTCCTGAGGAATCTATCAAGCTGATGGGCACTGGTGAAATAGTGCCCAGTGAAGAAATAGCTGAAGAAGAAGTGATCATTCCTTGTCCTGAAGAAATTTCTGCTCCTGAAGAAAGGACTCTGAGGAAAATGCTCAACCTCCACAAGGCCCTCGTACAGCTCATCCACGAGTGGCGAATGAAGTGCAGATTGAGAAGATCCCCGACAACATCAATGCACCTGGTCCCCTCACTCGCTCAAGAGCTTCACATCTAGTTAACTTTTGTGGGCATTTTGCATTTGTCTCTATCAGAGAGCCCACCAAAGTTGATGAAGCATTTCTGGAGCCTGAGTGGATTCAAGCCATGCAAGAAGAATTGCAACAATTCGAGATCAACAATGTGTGGGAGCTTGTGAATCGACCCGATCCATGCAAGCACAATATCATCGGCACTAAGTGGATCTACCGCAACAAGCAAGACTAAAATGGCCAAGTGGAAAGGAATAAGGCCCGTCTTGTAGCACAAGGCTACACTCAGGTTAAGGGTATTGATTTCGGTGAAACTTTTGCACCAGTTGCTAGGCTTGAAGCTATTCGTATATTGCGTGCATATGCTAACCATCACAATATTCTCTTATATCAAATGGATGTGAAAAGTGCATTCCTCAATGGTAAGCTTGAGGAAGAAGTATATGTTGCTCAACCACCAGGTTTTGAGGATCCAAAGCATCCTGATAAAGTCTTCACACTGAAAAAGGCTCTCTATGGCCTCAAGCAAGCCCCACGGGCTTGGTATGATACTCTGAAGGAATTCCTAAAGAAAAATGGTTTCATACCTGGTTCACTTGATCCTACTCTTTTCACTAAAACTTATGATGGTAAATTGTTCATATGCCAAATATATATTGATGATATTATCTTTGGTTGCAATAACAAGCGTTTCAGTGACGAATTTTCATACATGATGCGTGAAGAATATCAGATGTCTATGATGGGGGAATTGAAATTCTTCCTTGGTCTTCAAATTCATCAACAACCCAATGGCATCTTCATTTCTCAAGAAAAATATCTCAAAGATTGCCTGAAGAAATTCAGCATGCAAGACTGCAAAGGCCTCAAAATTCCAATGCCTACTAATGGTCAAATCGACACTGACGAAAATGGTAAAGATTTCGATCAGAAGGTATATCGCTCCATCATTGGTTCACTTCTTTACCTATGTGCATTTAGGCCAGATATTATGCTTAGCTTTGCATGTGTGCCCGATTTCAAGCGACACCGAAGGAATCACACCACCAGGCTGTGAAACGAATTCTTCAATATTTAGCTCACACACCAACACTTGGATTATGGTATCCCACACTGGTACAGTGAGGTGCTATACAAACGGTTTTTAACCCCTTTCCGCGACGGCGTTCTGAACCGTCGCCTAGTGAGTGACTGCGATAGGGGGGTCCTTCCCACACGACCCAGAAACCATCGGGGATATGCCCTCCTGGCACACATGCTCGGCAAAATGAGGTCGTGTGTGATCGGCGAGCGATCAAATACGGTTATACGTACAGTTGTGCTAAAAAAATACAATTATACAGGCGAAATCATTTCTAGTTGTAAGTACATCCCACACAGTCAGTCCCCGCTAAACGTTTCCGTTCGTATGTACATTCCACACAGTCAATCCAAGGAATACATTTCCGTTAGTATGTACATCCCACACAGTTAATCCAAGAAGTATGTTTTCGTCCGTATATACATCCCACACAGTCGCTCCAAGGAAAATGTTTCCGTTCGCAGGTACATCACACACAGTTTTCCCCATTAAATCATTTGTGATAGCGTTGCCATTGCACACGATATTAACAATTTTATCATTTGCGTTATTGAATGCATCACACATGGTGCGTAGAAGAAACTGTGTGGCAAAGACTGTCCATCACACACACTTTTTATGTGGTAAACATTTGCGCAAGGTGGCCTAATGCAAATAGTTTTCAAGAGGATGTCGTGTGTGATTGCTCATTGATCCAACACAGTTTATTCCTAGAAACTGTGTGCATTGCCTGAGGTCATCGCCCACGGTGTTTTCTCAATAACCGTTTGCAATAGAAAAACCCAATTAGCAGGCTAATTGGCCTGGCCATTAGCAGGCTAATTGCCCTATTATTAATAATCTATTTATTAATCTAATTGACATTTCATATTAAGCACTGAGTGCTGAAGCTATATGATGTTGTACTCTGATGTATTTCAATTATGAAATCCTGCTTCCTTAATATGGAAATGAAATATATTGTACCCATTACACAACTGCACCAGCACCAAGTTTCACATGCAATATCTAGAACCTTTTGAAATTAGCATCATAGATGGTACATAGACAGATGCATCTCATCTAGAAAACTGCTGAAGCGGAAGGCGAATATTGAGCCTTCATTGATGTTGAAGGTCTTTGCAACTTTAGGCCAGTGCCTGTGGATGATTGACCGCCCATCCTTCGTCCTCTTCTGGACCACTTCAACACTGAACCGTGGGTGTTGTATGAAAACCTTCCTCGCCTCCTGACCATAGAGGTGGTTTGAGAGGTAATCATCAGTGAACTGCTTTGGAAAGGCCTGAAAACAAGGATGTGCATAAATATCTTCTCTATATTGGAAATGGGGCAAAGGAATAAAAAAAGGCAAGGTATAATAGTTAGTACCATCTTGTAGTGAACTAATGTCTTCTTCATTGTGCAGGCAAAGATCTTGTTGTTTTTTGTCGCTAATCTTTTATCCTAACAATCTTTCTGAGTTTCTTGACTTGACTGATATTCATGGACAACTCATTTCCCCATATGCAAAAAGGGTTGAACAGTGGGTCAAAACCTCTGACAGCAGGACCTACATGTGCAAGACCAAATTGTTAAAAACCTAAATATTAGAATGGTTCCTGCAATTGCACAATAATGTGCTATTAGAAAAAGGACCATGCATGTGCTAACCTTGATTGTAAACCTCAGTGCTTCCCATTGTTTCCCTGCAACACATATAAGGTAGTTAGTCATCAGGTTAAGTGAGGGTTCGCATGCTATCAGTAAAAATATGTTGATGAAAAATAAGTACATTGCAGATTCATCAGATTAATTCAAGCCACATGGAAAACCCATTAATCCAAACCAAGCATGAATAAGAACTAGGAAATATAGCAGTTGTATATGTTTCTCATGTAATAAGTGCAGCCAAATTCGATTTATTCCTCACATGCACAACAATACAAAATTCTACCCACGACAATTGGACGTCGCATTGCAGAATTGAACCAAGAAGTTAACTAAACACCACAACAAATGAACCAAACATTAACTGAGCACCACATTGCACAATATAACATACTCCTAATAGAAGATCAGACGGTTAACCAAACCAAGCATGCTTAACAACTTGGAAATATAGCAATTGTATTTGTTTCTCATGTATTTAGTACAGCCAAATTAAATTTATTTCTCACATGGTATACAATAACAGAATGCACCCATAACAATTGAACATCGCATTGCAGAATTGAACCATACAGTTAACTAAACACCACAACAAATGAACCAAACGTTAACTGAGCACCACATTGCACAATATAACATACTCCTAATAGAAGATCAGACAGTTAACCAAACCAAGCATGCTTAACAACTTAGAAATATAGCAATTGTATTTGTTTCTCATGTATTTAGTACAGCCAAATTCAATTTATTTCTCACATGGTATACAATAACAGAATGCACCCACAACAATTGATCATCGCATTGCAGAATTGAACCAAACAGTTAACTAAACACCACAACAAATGAACCAAATGTTAACTGGGCACCACATTGAACAATGTATAACATACTAGAAGATCAGACAGTTAACCAAACCAAGCATGCTTGACAACTTGGAAATATAGCAATTGTATTCGTTTCTCATGTATTTTGTAAAGATAAATTCGATTTATTTCTCAGATGGAAGACAATACAAAATTGTAGCCTGAAGAATTGAACATCACATTTGCAGAATTGAACCAAACAGTTAACTGAAGACGACAACTAATTAACCAAATAGTTAATAAGTGAGCACCACATTGCATGACATATAGAACATATACACTAGAGCAACAGATTCCATGGTAAAATTAGATAGCACAATTCACTAGAATTTATTAAGGAAAGGCAGGAGCAGCACACGCAACGGGTAAACCGAGCATGCTTAACCGGCGTAGCTAGCAAATGGCAAGGTGTTCCTCCAAGATCTGGGGGTTGGCACGAATGGCAGCCATCGCGACCTCATCCGCGCGTGCGGACGCGATTTGCTTCTCCGCTGTCAAATGCTCCTTGAGCTCCTGCCTATACGGCGTGCACCATGGCTTAGGGCGGCGCTTATTTGGTGGAGGGGTCGGTGATTTGGGTGGAAGGTGTCGTGTCGGCGGTCGGGGCATGTGGGATGTGGAAGGAGGAGGAGGATGGGGGTCGGGTGTGGATTACCTGCCTGGATAGACGAGGCCGAGCAGCGTGAAGGAGGGTCGGAGGCGAGGAGGCAGCACTGCAAGCAAGGAGTGAAGGTTTCAGCTTGGAAAGGAAGGCGGAAACAGGGGAAATGTGGCTTTTGGAATGGGGAAGGGGCGGGGAGGTAGATATTTGTGCGGAAGCCAAAAATTTTGAATCGGTGCAGCGAAAAAACTGGCGCGCAAAGTGTCATCAGACACGGTACCTTATTCAGAACTGTGTACGATATGTGAACATCACAAACGATTCAGATAGCTTAACCCATGTGTGATGAGTTTGAACGTCAAAATTTTTGGTTCGAATTTCCCTGGCTACAGTGGTCATCCACGTCATTGCATAATTTGGGTACACAAAGGAGACTACAGCACACCCACACTTCTTAATCGAGCAAGTTCAGCAATTAAACAGAGCTAGCTGACCTAAACATTACTCTAACAAATTAAAGATCGGCACTCTTAATTAAACAAAACAAAGAGTACTACTACGGCTGGTGCTCGTCGATCTCCACCGCCTCCTCCATGTCCAGCTCGCGCCCGATGGTCTTCTGGGGAAGGGGCTCCATGGCATCCATCGCACCATACTCGGCAAGCATCTCGCCATCCGCATTCGCCATCTCTTTGGAAAAGGCCACCACGAGCTGGGCGTGGGCGGCCATGATCTGGGCTTGGACGGGCTCCGTCGTGGCAAGGTATGCAGCGGAGGAACGGACGGCTGCTCGAACGCTCTCGGCGATTGCCAATGTAACACCCCCTTGTAATGGCCACAGTGATCAGCTGTTAATAATGCCATGTCATCATCATTTGCAGTGCCAAATCATTTGGGTTAATAATCCAATTCAAATTCAAAATCTGAAAATCAAATTAAATTCCAAAGTGCAAATTGAAGTTGATCAAACTCTGCTGGAGAAATGTTATTTAATTAGCAAATAATCCAGTGGTCATGGCAAAATCATAATCATTATTTTTGGAGTTAGCTAAGTGAGTGAAACAACCTGAAACAGCACTCAAAACAGACTATTTACATCTATTAAATTAATATCAAACTCACATGGAATCCAAATTTGTCCAAACCACTTTTTGGTGAGAGATAATATTGCATTGCAATATTTGGGCCAACTCCCACATTTTTCAAAAGTGCACAAGTGCCCTAAACATTTTGAAACAGAAAAGGAAATAAAAGAAAAAGAAAACAGAATCAGAGAAATAATTAAAAGGGACACTGTGCACTGGGCCTTAGTGCACAGTGCCCCGATTTGAGGTCCAACCGGCCCAGCCCATCTCCCCATCGTCCTCCTCGTCGCGCTGTCAAACGCGCGCGCCGACACGCCGACGAGCGCGGCGCGTGTCGACCATCCTCCGGCGCCGCTGCCACCGCGTAGGGGAATAAGAGGCCCCGCGGCCTCACCCGAACCCTAGTCGATCCCCATTCCTCTCCCTCGCCGCTCCGCGCCTCCACCCTTCCTCCAGATCCGCCACCGAACACCGCCGTCGCCGCGTCTTGGCACCGCCGTGGCCACCGAGCTCCTCCGGCTCCATCCTCGTGACCACGAGCTCCGGGTTCGTCGACTCCTTCGACTGGAAGCCAGAGATCGAGCCGGGGAGCACCACAACGACTACTACGCGCCGCCCCCTTTCCTCTCGGCTGCCGGCGATCTTCTCCAAATCCGGCGACGGCTGCTGCTCCTAAACCGTCACCGGCTTTTCTTAGCCACCCGGTGAGCTCCCCCTCGTCTTTCCCCTCTTCGATCCGCACCTCTCTGTCGCCGTAGTGGCCGCACCCGAGGAGCCCGAACCCGCTGCCGCCGACGAGCTCGCTGCCGTGGCCAACGCCGCCGTCATGCGCAACTGAGCCCAGCTTCGAGCTCCTGGAGCTCGTGCGAGTCCAGCAAAGCCTCTAGCACCTCTCCCCGTGCCGCATAGCGTCGAACCCGACGAAGCCCGAACTCCGGCGTCCTCCGCGATGCTCGCCGCCGTCGCTACACGCCGTCTCCGGCGACGCCACCGCCACGGTTGGACGCGGCGTTGAACGCCCGTTCGAAAGAACCTACCCACGGCTCGAACCAAGCTCTGTAGCGCAAATCCGAGCGGCTCCGGCGACGCACCGCCGCGATTTTGGTCGCCGGCGCAACTCCGGCGCCGGCCGCCGACGTGGCTGCCACGTGGGACACCCCTGGGTCACTGCCAGTGGGTCCCACGGGCCCAGTTGACCGCGTTGACCCGAGTCAACGCGGGCACTGTTCACCCCTGTAGCTGACACGTGGGTCCCGTTCGATAATTAGGCTAATTAAAGATTTAATTAATTAGAAACTAATTAGATTAACCTAATGTCTCACTGACATGTGGGGTCCACCCCCTAATTAACCCCGGTAATTAAATTAATCCACTGATTAGCCTAAACAGAGGCTGACATGTGGGTCCCACTGGACCCACATGTCATATTTGACTGGTCAACCGTCCTGTTGACTTGCTGACGTCAGCAGCGCGTCATGCTGACGTCATAATTCATTTCTGTTAAATAAAATAATTCCAGAAATTCAAATAATCTTTAAAAATTAATAACTTTTAAACCGTAGCTCGGATCGAAAAAGTTAAAACATGAAAGTTGCTCAGAACGACGAGACGAGTCTGATCGTGCCGTCTGTTTCTCCATCGGAACCTCCTACGTAGAAGAACTCGAAACTCCGGACCCGAATCCGGCAGATGAATAGTGCACACACGTCGGATATTAAATCCCAGAATAATTCTAAAAATAACTAAAATGACTTAGATGCATATTCAGGCAACCCTGCACTGCATCATAGCATAGCACGCACTGTGTGGCATATGATTGCATATTGTTTACCTGTTTCCTCCCCCTCTTCTCTCTCGATAGACCCCGACGCAGACGTAGCTCCAGACGCAGACGCAGCTCCGGAGTACGACTACGTTCCCGACGACACCCCTGAAGACCTTGCCCTTGCCCCAGAGCAAACAGGCAAGCACCCCCATTTTGAGCATGCCTATATCGCCTATTCTCTTCTCTCTTATGCTTGCATTAGAACTGCTACTGCTACTGTTTTCCTATATCTGCTGCATAGCCTGATTATTGTACCCTACTTTGTTACCTTACCGGTTATCCTAGACTGCTTAGTATAAGGTGGGTAGAGACACGACCGAGACCCCCACTTGATCCCGACTGCCCTGCTGGACATCAGAAGACCCGATCATCGGGATTGAAGACTAGACCATGGCACCGCACATCACTTCCCCTTAGTTGCCGACACTGCTGGGTTACCATCGAGTGCCGAGGGTGATACCTCGTTAGCACTTCTGATGTTAACCTTGTAGGTTAGTTACTCGGTCGTGGTAAGCGAGGGTGATTCCTCCTACACCACCCCCGATAACGACATCGTCGCGCAACCTCTCAAGTGTGGACCTCGAGGGTGATTCCTCCTTCGTTCACCTTGATGATAACATCGAGCGGGAATTCCATCGAGGGTGATTCCTCAGGGTTCCCTTCGGTGTCAGACACACAGTTACCTTGGATATTATGACTTGACTATGAACCACGATACTAAAGACGGGTCGGCCCTGAGGGGTACCCGCGCGAGCTTATTGCGAAGTGATGTGGAGTCGGGTTGACCTGGATGGTGCCCGCGAGATAACTACGAGGCGTGGCCGGGCATTCTTAGCCCTTGCCACAAGTCCTCGAGACGGGGCGACGGGGTCACATCGATCGTGAGTCTCTGCTCGTTTCCGCGCGCTCCTAATCCACTACGGTTTGGATATTTGATCCGAGGGGCCTCTGGCCCGATAGCACTAACCATCACGTGGGCATAGTATGGGCGTTCTGCGTCGTACACATCAGCCGAAGCTTGTTTGACGTCAGTAAGGAGCGGCGCACGCCGAGTTGGACTGGTAACGCAACCGCGCTTGTATAAGGGGTTGCTAGGTCTGCTCTCGGTGGCCCCGTAACGTGCAGGAGTTCCCGGGGCGATGGCCCAAGACCCCTGGGGGCATAGGTTTAGTCCGGCGTGCTGACCTCTCTTATAAGCCTAGGTCGGGTTGCGGCGTGTTGCTTAGCCGAGGCCGGGCATGACCCAGAAAAGTGTGTCCGGCCAGAGTTAAGTGAGCGTGGTGGGTAAGTTGGTGCACCCCTGCATGGAAGAAACTTCTATCGATAGCCTGTCCTACGGTAACGGACACTCGGAGTTGTATCCCGATCGGTACAACTAGAACATGTGGTGAGAACTGGATAGTACGGCTCTGGGATTGCTTTCTCGCAGGGAGTCGAGAAAGGATCTCAGGTCGAGGTTGATGATATTACTACTACTACTTTACATTATGTTCATCTGCTCTCTCCTGATGCTGCAAGACTGTCGAAGATTGTTGAAGATGCTAGTCTTCGATAGGACTAGGCTTTCCCCCTCTACTCTGGCATTTCTGCAGCCCAGTCCACATATACAGCCATTCCTTTGACAATGATGCATATGTAGTGTAGATCCTTGCTTGCTGAGTACTTCGGATGAGTACTCACGTTTGCTTTATTTTCTTTTTTCCCCATTTTCCATTTGATGCCACCAGACGACGGAGCCCCTGAGCCAGAAGCCCCAGCCGACGACCAGTACTACTATCCGCCTGGCGAGTACTACTACTACGAAGAGCCGTTCGACGACCAGGAGTAGGATCGGAGGGTCCAGGGCAGGAGGCCTACGCCTTTCGATCGTAGTTTTTATTTTTACCCCGCCTCTGTGAAGGCTTATCTCTCTCTCTGTAATATATCTGTACTCAGATATCTAATGCTTCCGCTGACGCTTGTATGTCATCGAGCTTGTATTCGAGCCCTCGAGGCCCTGGCTTGTAATATTAAGCTTGTATGACTTTATTTTATGTTTTAGAGTTGTGTTGTGATATCTTCAAGTGAGTCCTTAGGCTTGATCGTGCGCATTTGCGTGTATGATTAGTGCACGATTAAGCCGGGGTCCTCACAGGTTGGTATCAGAGCCGACTGCCTCTAGGATTCCCCCTTCCAACTCTTTGGCCGAAGTTGAATCTAGTGGTCAAAAACTGTTTTACTAACTTGGTTGTGTGGCTTACGGGCCCACGTCGCCAACTGGGTGGTATTAGGATCTTTTATTCCTCGTCTTTACTCTGGGATTCTAATCTCTCATCTATTCGGGTTTAATAAAATTTACTAACACCGACATTTAGGATCTCGTTAATTCTATCCACCCGGAGAACTGGATTCAGTGCGATTTCCCTGTCATTGATCTGATTAGTCTGATAATCATTTCCTTTCCATTGTTTTGTTTAACCTTTCCTTTTGAGATCGGTTATATTTCTCAATGTCTTACGACAATCCTGAACTTCTTATTTCAGATGGATCGACTGTTTCCCCCTCGTCCTACGACGCAGCTCGTGCTTCGCACCTGTGCTCGAGACGTCCCTGGGTTTCCAGCTGTTCTGATCGCCCTCTTGATCAGGCTGGGATACCGCTGGTGCCCCGAGTACATGGTCTATGAGGTTTATCGTGAGTTCAACCAGGAGCAGTATTATGCTGATGTTCGCATCTACGATCAGCAGGATAACTCTGACACTGAGCTTCACTGTTTTCACGGTATCGGCGTGACGATTGAGATGGCAGTCCATGATGCCGCCTACTCTGCTGTCGCACGTCTCCGAGGAGAGCACAGTGCTAACTTGGATGATACTGTGTTTCGATACATTCCGTATGCACCTGTTGGAGATGCTACTGGATTTTACACAGCTATCTGTGCCCCGTACGAGTCTCGACGCTACGACCCGCAGGTTCTGGTTCAGTGCACTCAGGCTTTGGATCGCACTGTTCGTGCACTTGCTGTTGAGTTGTTTGCCACTCGAGCACGCTACTACGAGGCTATGACACAGTTGCTACCAGCTGTTCGTGCAGGGATGCATCCGGAGTACATTCTTTACCCGAGCAGGACTGAGATGCCATCAGGGATCGTCTGGCCTGCTGTGGGAGGTCACACGCCTGCACGTGGACCTCTTCTTTCTTCTCGAGACCGAGTTCTGCATCAGAGTGCCCATGGAGCGCAGGATCCTTCTGCGACGAACGTCCATCGTCCGCACTTGCAGTTACCCCGTTTCAGTGGTTTTCTCCGACGCTGATGTAGCCTTTGCTATGTCCCGTTGTGTACTTTCTTACCGCGTGCCTGCGCGCCGCCTAGCATGTCTAGCTTTTCATTTGCGCCGTTATGCTGCCCGAATGTAACCGACTATGTATGGATCTGTATGTCTTAATGACTACTTTCAGCATCTGTGCCCTACTTCAATAAATGTCGAGTTACATCATGTTTATTGCTAAACACTTGCATAAGCTATTGCTGAAATACCCCTGTTGAATTAGCAGGATGGCTGACAACAATCCACCACCGCCGCCACCACCTGATTATATGGCAGCGATGATGCAACAGTTTGAAATCAACCGCCAGTTTATGACGGGAATTATGCAGCAGTTTCCTCGTCCTGATGCTAATCAGCAGCCTTTCTCCATCACTTTGCCAGAATTTTTGCGGCTCAGCCCATCCTTCTTCCGCAACACAGTCAACCCATTGGATGCCGATGACTGGCTGCGTGACATCTCCCATGAGATGGAGTCTGCTAGTGTCGCCGAAATTAACTATGTCACTTTTGCGACATATCTTCTTAAGGGTCCCGCAGCCCAATGGTGGGCCACTCACCGACAGACTCTGCCGCCTGGTACTATCGTCACTTGGGCAGAATTCAAGATTGCATTCCGTGCCCGCTACATTCCTCAAGCTGTCATAGCTCGGAAGAAGGCCGAGTTCCGTAGCCTTGTTCAGGGCAACAAGACCGTGGAAGTATATCAGCGCGAGTTTCTTGACTTATCTCGCTATGCTGAAGAAGACATTCCTACTGATGAGCGAAGACAGGAGAAGTTCCGTGAAGGACTGCATCATGACATACAGTTGGCACTGCTTGTCCAGGATTATCCTGATTTCGCCACCTTGGTGAATAAGGCCATCATGGTTGAAACTGGACTTAAGAAGCACAAGGAAGCGTCCAGACGCACCCGTGAGTCGGGCTCCTCTTCGGGCTCGTCTTCCCAGAAGCGACGCATCTGGTTCCCCAAAGGCATGTTCCGTTCAGCAGCTCCTACGAACAGACCTTCTTATGCTGCACCACGTCTGCCACCTCCACCACCGAGACAGCCCCTGCCAGCTCCAGCACCTCGAGCTCCAGCACCCCGTCCTGACAGCGGGCTATGCTTCAAGTGTGGCAAGCCAGGTCACCGTGCTAGAGACTGTTCTCAAAATCAGAATCAACTAGCTCTTCCTTCTGCTGGACGTGGAATTGGCCGTGGTATTCCTCAGCAGCGCAACAATAATGCCAGACCTTCTTACGGTCGTGGGCAGTACTACCACGTCAACATGTCTGAAGCTCCAGATCAACCAGATACTGTGATGGGTACACTTCTCGTTAATTCAGTACCAGCATCTGTTTTATTTGATTCAGGAGCATCGCATTCCTTCATGTCAGAACATTTTGCACGCATGCATGACATTAAATGCGAATACATGAACACACCTTTATTGGTACACACCCCCGCGGGTGGTTGCCGAACCTTTACAGTTAGCTATAATGTTCCCGTTGAAATCGAAGAGTTGGAGTTCAGTGCATCTCCCATTATTCTGAAATCGTCCAAGATTGACCTTATTCTGGGAATGGATTGGTTGAAGGCCCACTATGCCTCAATCAATTGTGCCACCAAAGTTGTTCACCTCTTGCACCCCTCGAATGAGATGGTGAATTACCATGCTCATATCACTCAGAACGCTGAGGCTCAAATTTATGCCTTGAATGCGTTGAATGCTTCTCCGCTTGATGGGATTGAGATTATCCCAGTTGTCTGTGACTTCCCGGATGTTTTTCCAGAAGAACTTCCAGGAATACCCCCTGCTAGAGCTGTCGAGTTCGTCATCGACTTGAAGCCTGGCACCACTCCTATTGCGAAGCGTCCTTACAAGATGCCTCCGCACCACCTCATCGAGCTTAAGGAGGAAATTGATAAATCTTTAAGGAAGGGTTTCATCCGCCCTAGTTCCTCTGCTTGGGGAGCACCTTCTCTCTTTGTTAAGAAGAAGGATGGAACTAACCGTCTGGTTCAAGATTATCGTCCTATCAACCAGGCAACCATTCAGAATAAATATCCACTTCCCCGGATCAACGATTTATATGACCAACTCGCTGGATCTTCGGTGTTTTCTAAACTCGACTTGAGGTTGGGTTATCACCAGATCCGTGTCCGCGAAGAGGATATTCCGAAGACTGCATTCGTTACTCGTTATGGCTCATACGAGTACACCGTCATGTCATTTGGTCTGACGAATGCTCCCGCTACCTTCTCCCGCCTAATGAATTACATATTCATGGACTACCTCGACAAATTCGTCGTGGTATATCTGGATGATATTCTGGTTTATTCGAAGAACAAAGAAGAACATGCTGAGCACCTTCGACTAGTTCTGGAGAGACTTCGAGAGCACCAATTATATGCCAAGTTCTCTAAATGCGAATTCTGGCTTCCTGAAGTGACCTACCTTGGACATGTGATTTCCAAGGACGGTATTGCCGTTAACCCGGAGCGTGTTCAGGCTATCCTTGGCTGGACTCCTCCGAAGAATGCCAAGCAGGTCCGAAGCTTTCTCGGTCTAGCCAGCTATTGTCGCCGATTCGTCGAGAACTTCTCCAAGATCGCCAAGCCCCTGACTAATCTGCTCCACAAAGGCGTTAAGTTTGAGTGGACAGACAAGTGTCAGGAAAGTTTCCAAACCCTCAAGGACAAGCTCACTTCTGCTCCAGTGCTTGCTCCTCCTGATTCTCGCAAGGACTTTGTCATATATTGCGACGCCTCTCGTCAGGGATTAGGCTGCGTCCTAATGCAAGAGCGGAGAGTAATTGCATATGCTTCACGTCAATTGCGTCCACATGAAGAGAATTATCCAGTGCATGATCTTGAACTTGCAGCAGTGATGTATGCATTGAAGTTATGGCGACACTACCTTCTGGGTAATCGGTGTGAAATTTATACCGATCACCAAAGTCTGAAATACTTATTCACTCAACCGGATCTTAATCTCCGACAACAACGATGGTTAGAAGCTATTGCGGATTATGACTGCGGTATTTCTTATACCCCGGGCAAAGCTAATGTAATGGCCGATGCCCTGAGTCGCAAGTCATATTGCAACAACCTCATGGTTAGGCAAGCTCAACCTCGTCTTCACGCAGAACTGACTCAGCTGAATCTGTGAATTGTTCCCCAGGGTTCTCTTAATAACCTTGTGGTACAGCCAGACCTTCTGAAGGCTGTTAAAGAAGCGCAAACCAAAGATGCTGAAATTGACTTGATGAAGAAGGAGCTTCACCTTGCTAAGTATCGGGATTTCTCAGTTGCTGAAGATGGTACATTATATTTCAGAGACCGCATCGTAGTACCTCGCTTCGAGCTGATGACTGACAAAGTCATGAAGGAGGCCCATGATACACCGCTGTCTATCCATCCGGGTAGTACCAAAATGTATCGAGATCTTCGTCAAAGGTACTGGTGGTCTAGGATGAAGCAGGATATTGCTCGTTATGTTGCCGAGTGTGACGTTTGTCGTCGCGTGAAGGCAGAACATCAGAAACCTGCTGGAATTCTGCAACCGCTCCCTATTCCTCTATGGAAGTGGGATAAAGTGCAAATGGACTTCATCACTGGTCTTCCCAAGTCTCAGAAGGGTCACGATGCTATTCTTGTCGTCGTTGACCAACTTTCCAAGGTTGCACACTTTCTGCCAGTTAAGGAGACTATTACTGCTAGTCAGTTAGCAGAGCTATATATCTCCAGAATTGTTTCACTCCATGGTATTTCCAAGGAAATCAGTTCAGACCGTGGTGTTCTTTTCACTTCCAAGTTCTGGGAAAGTTTCCAAGAAGCCATGGGAACTCATATTACCTGGAGTTCCGCATATCATCCTCAGTCCCAAGGCCAAGTTGAGCGCGTTAATCAAGTGCTTGAAGACATGCTTCGAGCCTGTGTTATATCCTTCGGTAAGAAATGGGAGGAATCTCTCCCGTATGCCGAGTTCTCTTATAACAACAGTTATCAAGCCAGCTTAAAAATGGCCCCATTTGAGGTTCTTTATGGACGTAAATGTCGAACCCCTCTGAATTGGTCAGAAACTGGGGAACGACCTCTTGTTGGACCGGACATCATTCAGCATGCCGAAGAACAAGTCCGAATTGTCCGGGAGAATCTCAAAGCAGCTCAAGACCGTCAGAAGAGTAATTATGATCGCAAGCGATGGGGTGTGATCTATCAACCTGATGAACAAGCTTATCTTCGTGTCACTCCAATGAAGGGCACCCGTCGTTTCGGAATCAAGGGCAAGCTAGCTCCTCGCTACATTGGTCCTTTCCGTATCATGGCTAGACGTGGACATGTGGCTTATAAATTGGAATTGCCGCCACAGTTCTCTCATATTCATGATGTCTTCCACGTATCGCAACTCCGTAAGTGCTTCAAGGAATCTCCGCATCGTGCAGTGGATCATGAGATGCTACAACTGCAAGATAATCTTTCATATAAGGAGCATCCGATCCGCATCCTCGACGAAGCTGAGCGTCGTACTCGTCAGAAGACGACCAAGTTCCTAAAAGTGTAATGGTCGAATCATACTGAAGATGAAGCCACTTGGGAACGCGAGGATCATCTTCGGGAAGAATATCCCGGACTCTTTCCTTCTACCTCCTAAATTCTCGGGACGAGAATTTCTTTTAGAGGAGGAGAACTTGTAACACCCCCTAGTAATAAGCTCTATGACACTCTGTTAAAACTGCCAAGTCATGATCATTTGCAGTGCCAAATCATTTGGGTTAATAATCCAATTCAAATTCAAAATCTGAAAATCAAATTAAATTCCAAAGTGCAAATTGAAGTTGATCAAACTCTGCTGGAGAAATGTTATTTAATTAGCAAATAATCCAGTGGTCATGGCAAAATCATAATCATTATTTTTGGAGTTAGCTAAGTGAGTGAAACAACCTGAAACAGCACTCAAAACAGACTATTTACATCTATTAAATTAATATCAAACTCACATGGAATCCAAATTTGTCCAAACCACTTTTTGGTGAGAGATAATATTGCATTGCAATATTTGGGCCAACTCCCACATTTTTCAAAAGTGCACAAGTGCCCTAAACATTTTGAAACAGAAAAGGAAATAAAAGAAAAAGAAAACAGAATCAGAGAAATAATTAAAAGGGACACTGTGCACTGGGCCTTAGTGCACAGTGCCCCGATTTGAGGTCCAACCGGCCCAGCCCATCTCCCCATCGTCCTCCTCGTCGCGCTGTCAAACGCGCGCGCCGACACGCCGACGAGCGCGGCGCGTGTCGACCATCCTCCGGCGCCGCTGCCGCCGCGTAGGGGAATAAGAGGCCCCGCGGCCTCACCCGAACCCTAGTCGATCCCCATTCCTCCCCCTCGCCGCTCCGCGCCTCCACCCTTCCTCCAGATCCGCCACCGAACACCGCCGTCGCCGCGTCTTGGCACCGCCGTGGCCACCGAGCTCCTCCGGCTCCATCCTCGTGACCACGAGCTCCGGGTTCGTCGACTCCTTCGACTGGAAGCCAGAGATCGAGCCGGGGAGCACCACAACGACTACTACGCGCCGTCGCCGGGAGACGGCGTGTTTTTTGTAGCGACGGCGGCGAGCTCGCGGCGGACGCCGGAGTTCGGGCTTCGTCGGGTTCGACGCTATGCGGCACGGAGAGGTGGGGAGAGTGCTAGAGGCTTTGCTGGACTCGCACGAGCTCCAGGAGCTCGAAGCTGGGCTCAGTTGCGCTGACGGCGGCGTCGTGGCCACGGCACGAGCTCGTCGGCGGCAGCGGGTTCGGGTCCTCGGTGGGTGCGCCACTACGGCGACAGAGAGGTGCGGATCGAAGAGGGGAAAGAGCGGGGGGAGCTACGGGTGGTTAAGAAAAGCCGTGTGACGGTTAGGAGCAGCAGCCAGCTCGCCGGATTGGAGAAGATCGACGGCAGGCGGCGCAAGGGGGGCGG